>BTHU01000008.1:78282077-78928744 GCA_036184795.1 Tokudaia tokunoshimensis
AAATTCCCTAGATTATCTTCTAGCCCCACACCATTGACATACTTGTATTCCACATTGTTGCTAATCACAATCCATGAAAAATGTGTTTGAAGGAGTTTCTGAATTAATTTTTCAATGTAATATATATATAATTAATATATATTAATATATATTAATTCTTTGAGAATTTCACCCTATGTATTTTGGATCATATTTATCCCCCACTCATTCTCCTAACCTTTCTGAGATCTACCTCCAACTCACAACTCCTTGTCACCTTTTTTTATGCTGCACATGTTCATGGGTATATAACCATCCACTGTAGCATAGTCAACTAGCTAGTGGCATTAGCTTTGAAGAAAACTGACTCTACCTTTCCCAGAAGCCACAAACTATAAATAGCTCCTTATTTTGAGGTGAGAGACAATGAACCTTCTCCACTTCATGCTAGTATGTTAACTAGCTTGATCTTGTACAGGTCTTACACAGACAACCTTAGCTGCATTCACTTCATTAGTGCAACAGAGTCTTGAATTTATTGTGAATATCTTCATAACACCATTGATATCCCTCCAACTGAAGTCCAGTAGACTATTACAGACAAGTTGTGACTTCCGACAAGGAAGAAAGCTAGGATACCAAATAGGGAAGATAAGACCTTTCCTAGGAACTAAGAATGTGCCAGCATCCATTTTCTCAATTCAAAGTAAAGACTTCCCAACACTCATGTAGACATTATTGCCAAAGAATGAGAGAGATTTGGGGGTTAGGGTGCAGTGAATTTTCTAGCTTTCCTATCATGGTTTGGCAAGTATAGATATAAATCAATAATCAACCAATAACTCCACTGAATGTATAACCCCACCACCACCACCGTTGGATTTTACACCAATAACACTCTTATATATATACTCCATCCTGTACTGAAAATAATTTTAAGTGTAGGAAATATCGTTATCCAGAAATACAATTACATAAACCATTCATTCTTATTGTACTTTGAGTCAGTCTAATGTCATTTGTTGTGTATTAATTGTGCAATCATAAGGCTATGTCATTAGTCTATCTATGACTACCAGTTCAACTCAGTATGTGTTGATCTCATGTCCTTCTTCGAAGAACTCACTTTAGTTCTATTCTCTTCATTTGACTAGTATTTAAGACAATTTTAACACCTAAAACTTAGCACTCAAGCTATTGTGACCCAAAAAGTCAGAATCTATCTCCAAGCCTTATGTAATGATAAAGTAATGAAACTTTTGTATGTCAGATGAACTGTTCCTGCTGCTTTCTTGGAAATATTTAGCAACTAGGTATTTTAAACTCCCTGAGAATACTAATCAGTAATTTTTTTTTCATTTATAAATCTCCACAAAATCTTTTAAACAAACAAATACCCAGGAACTAATACATGGCCAGAATGAAATGTTCTGTTGTCTGCAGTGGTGACTAGTAGCTTGAAAAACATTTTCACATGTTTTTCTAAACTAGAATAAATCACAAAAAGCTGGAAAGTTAAATTTTGAAAAGGAAACATCAGAAATGATCTTGAGGAAGATCATATTAATATTTATCAAAAATTGGGCTCATTGTGGCCCTTGATGAAAGAAAATTCAAGAATAATCATTATAATGAATCTTACCTTAAGCAATGCCAGAGGGAAAATAAAAGAAAAATGAAAAAGAAAGGAAAGAAAAGAAAAGAAAAAAAAGAAAAGAAAAGCCACTACCACCAACAACAATAACACAACAAAACCATAAAGGAAAATTATTGGATTCATGTTACTAAAAAACACGAAATGAGCCATGCTGCTGAACATTTGTCAGAGTGGCTGTAAACAACCTCAAAATATTTCTGAACTGGGTATCACTGAAAAATAGCTCTTAGTAGGAGATTAACCATCTTTTCTTCTATGTTGAATGTGAATTGGCTAAAGTTACCTTGTCCTGCTCTCCCTGTAGACTATTGGGATAGGGAAAATAGACAAGGCTCTGCAATGTAATGAAGCCCTAGGCTGCACTTTGTTTGTTCATTCTCCATGTGACTAGGGCTCACTCAGTCTTAGTTTGTTTGACATTGAGTGATGTTAGTACCCAGAACACCATGCTGTTATGGGAATTCAATGAAATGAAGTATGAAGATATTTGCATGCTTGGCACACATCTGCTCAGGAAATGTCACTTGGTATTATTTTCTCTGATACTAGTTATGTTCTAGCAATGCTGGAATCTAAATTAGAACTTAACTGGAGTGATCATACACCTGAAAACAAAGCTGGGGTTAGATATTTAATAGGCATTAGTTAATTTACAACTCCTCTAGCAGAAGAATGCTAAGAACATTTGGGCAGCTGCAGCTGATGGCTTTATTGTCGAGTGACAAGCTTCACCACAGTGTCACTGCATGCCACTCTGCTCTGGATTCTAGTAGATCTCAGAGATTCATCTCAACTTAAAACTGTGTGTGCCTGGGAAACACTATACACTAAGTAGTGTTTGCAGTCCCTAGAAAAGTTGAAGCTTCTTTATGCAACATGAAATACAACCTGTGCAGTAACACAAAGCAAGAAAATACTAATAAACACTTGCATAAATGAGTGTGTCAGGTCTCCAGGCAAAATTCAAAAATATTATTTAAGGCAGTTTGAGGACTTTTGAGGACATCTTTTTTCTAGTGATCATGGAATGTATGCCTGCAGTTCCAAGTATTTATCTTTATATGGTAATGAATAGTCTAAGAGATGTCATCAAAGTTTTGATGAATTATAAAACATTTAGTTTTAAAATAAAAGAATAGCCAAGCACGATAGCACAAGCCTATAATCTCAATACACAACTGATTTTAGCAAATTTGTGAGATAAAAGTTACCTGGTCCAATGTAGTCAATTCTATTACAATCTGCCTTACACAATAGGGCAATGTCTTAAACATTACAAAGAAAATAATTAAAGTAAATACAAATAAATTGGTGTATTATGTCAGTCAAACTTTTCAAAGTGGCAAAACACTCAGTCTAAACTATTCAACAGGGAAGGATTTATTTTAGCTCATGGTCTTAGAGGTTTTAGGCAGCCTTGGGGAGAGGGCAGGTGGAGCCAGCCACTCCCACTTTGATGACCAGGAAACAGAGGGGGAGCAAGAGACCAAACCACAAGCTTCCCACTTTTCCTCTCCTTATTGTACAGGGACCGTAGATTATTTGGTAATGCTACTTACTTTCAGAGCAGGTCCCTATTCTAATTTAATTAAAATAATTAATCATTTTATTAAGTTAATTAAAATAGCCAAATTGTTTGTTGTTTTAATTAATTACTTATGTGTAATAATTAATTAAAATAATCTTCCATTAATTTCTGGAAGCACTCTCACAAGCATACCCTCCTCAATCAAATCAACTTGACAACCAAGTTTTACCACAGAACACATTGAACAACTTTTCAGCAGAAATAGGGTTTTCTGTGAAATCATTGACAATGAACCAGAATATCCATCAGTGCTTAAACGGCACACAAAAAAATTTCTAGGTATGTAACAGTCATTACATTTAGGATTTTTTTTTAAATTTGTGACAAATGTCCCATTTTCATGGCCTGAAAAGTCAAAACTATATTATAGTTCAGATTTCTTTAAGCATGCACACGAATTCACCTGTAAAAACATGTGAACAACCATGAGTCAGAAAGAACACTTACTGTCATTTCATTCATGCTCAGAAGCATGGGACTAGGTGGCAAGGTGCCAAGGCGAAATTTGAATCCTTCTTCTAACGTCATTCCCCAGAATTGGCTATAGTTCTGTGCTGTCCATCTACCTTACAAATGAAGCAGAAATATGCATAGGTTACATATCACTCTTATGTGTTTATTTCTAAGTCTGAATAGTATATAGTAACAGGATCTCAAAGTATGGGAAATATCAGTAGAAGGTAGATAATCTTTATTCAGATTCAGCGCTGATTGTTCTACAACGAAGTACATGAAACACTAGTCTTAAATTTGACCCATCTCAGTTATGATTGATATTAGAAATATGAGGCCACATAGTTGTAATTTGATACCAGGAATATGAGATCTTTATATTCTATAAAAGAATTAAGTATAATAAGGCTAATATATGCAGTTTCCTTTAAATGTACTTAATAGCTTTTGAGAAAGAAATTTGACTCTACAGACAAGTACTTACAGGTTAAATAGAACAATTTGTGCTTTTAGAACTTATATTTGAAATTTCTCAGTTAAAAATGAGTACCCATGAAGAATTAAAAGTTAGCAATTTTTTCAGTTTTTGAGACTGAATGTAAGACCTCATTCAGGCAGGCAAGTGTTCTACCATTGAGCCATTGCTTGATAATCGTCATTGTCCTTCTTTAAAGAGATTATATTAGCAACTGTTAATAAGACATTGACAAAAAATGTGTTAAGAAGTTAATTTGTATCATGTTAACCATTATTAATAGTTACTGGCAAACATATTAAGTCCATTGTTTAAAATTAGCTATTAAAATGCAAGTTTTTCTAAAGATTTACTTTACTACCTTGCTTTTTAAAAATTCCTAATTTCAAAATGTATATGGAAAATTGAATTTAGAGTTCTCCAGTTGGTGACAGTGGTTGAAAACTGCACATCTGACAGGCATCTAAGCATTGCTCATGCAAATCATCTGCACTGCACACAAATCTTCTCATTATTTAAATCAGGACCATCCTGTACCCTGTCGTGTTTATTTTCAAAATTACTTACAGGTAATGGACTCCTTTGAGTGATTAAAAGTCCAACTAAATTTTTAATAATATTTTTAAAGCAAAATCTGCTTTAAAAAAAAGAGATTTCAAGGTGGAAACCTCTGGATGTGTGTCATGCATGATCATGTTGTTTAAAAGACAAAGAGAATTTGCTTGGATAAAATGTGATGGGGTGGAGGGAGGTGCCTGCATTAGTAGTCTTCAAATTGGTCAGATACAATTAATGAAAAGAAGAAGCATTTTAAAATTAAAGTTAGAGGGATGAATCTGCTGCTTTAACCACTCAGTAGACTCTGAGTTCAACCCCAGCCCAGTCAACAGTGTGAGTTCTAGACAAGCCAGGGAAGCAAAGCGAGACAGTCTGGAGAGGTTGTTCAGCAATAGTTAAAAGCATTGGCTTCTGTTGAAAAGGACTGGAATTCAGTTCTTGGCACCCCCATGATGGCTCATAACCCTCTGTAACTGCAGAACCAAGGGATACAACATCCACTTCTGACTTCTGCAGGCACCAGGCACATGTGTGTGATGTGTACACATATATACAGGCAGGCAAAACACTCAGGTACATAATAAGTATATAAATATTTAAAAATAATAATAATATAGAGATCTTGTTCCTGGCTGACAGTATGTGGGACTTCACTCCATCTAGAGCTCCTGCAGGGCATGTGGCATACTTGAGTTCAATTCTGGGGATCAGAAATTGTGTCTGTGAGACCAGGTAAGTGAAAGAACATCAAGATAAAAGACACCAGTGGAGGAAATGAGAGAAAGAACTGCAGAACACAGAACTAAGACAAGAAGGGCTTTTGACCACCAAGAAGTTGGGGCAAGGAAAAATACCCAACACCGGCATGGAGCTAGATCCTGCCAGGAAGAACCATGAAGACTTCAGCACTTGGACCTGTCAGAATGTTGGACTTGATTAGCTGTGCAGGAAACTCCAATCACTGGGTGAACTTAACTACTAAAGAGGAACTGGTAGCCAACATCAAACTAAATGGAGAGGAAACTTGAAGCAATCTCACTAAATTTGGGGACCAGACAAGGCTGCCCACTCTCTGCCTATCTTTTCAATATAGTACTTGAAGTACTAGCAAGAGCAATCAGACAACAAAAGAAGGTCAACGGTGTACAAATTGGAAAGGAAGATGTCAAAATATCACTATTTGTAGATGATATGATTGCATACTTAAGCGACTGCAAAACTTCCACCAGAGAACTCCTAAAGCTGATAAACAACTTCAGCAAAGTGGCTGGATATAAAATTAACTCAAACAAATCAGTAGACTTCTTCTACTAAAAGAATAAACAAGCTGAGAAAGAAATTAGGGAAATGGCACCCTTCACAATAGTCACGAATAATATTACATAACTTGGTGTGACTCTAACCAAGCAAGTATCTGTATGACAAGAACTTCAAGCCTCTGAAGAAAGAAATTGAAGAAGATCTCAGAAGATGGGAAGATCTCCCATGCTCATGGATTGGCAGTATTAATATAGTAAAAATGGCCATCTTGCCAAAAGCAATCTATGGATTAAATGCAATCCCCATCAAAATCCCAAACCAATTCTTCATAGATCTAGAAAAAGCAATTCTCAAATTCATCTGGAATAACAAAAAACCCAGGAGAGCAAAAACTATTCCCAACAAAAGATCTTCTGGTGTAATCACCATCCCTGACCTCAAGGTCTACTACAGAGCAGTAGTGATAAAAACTGTTTGGTATTGGTACAGAGACAGTCAGGAAAATCAATGGAATAGAATTGAAGACCCAGAAATGAACCCACACACGTATGGTCACTTAATATTTGACAAAGGAGCTAAACACATCCAGTGGAAAAAAGACAGCATTTTTAACAAATGGTGCTGGATCAACTGGAGGTCAGCATGCAGAAATATGCAAATTGACCCATTCTTATATCCTTGTACAAAGCTCAAGTCCAAGTGGATCAAGGACCTACACATAAAACCAGATACACTGAAGCTTATAGAGGAGAAAGGAAGAACCTTGAATACATGGGAAAATTTCCTGAAGAGAACACCAGTGGCTTATTCTCTAAGAACAAGAATCGACAAATGGGACCTTAAAAAGCTGCAAAGCTTCTGTAAGGCAAAGGACACAGTCAATAGGACAAAACAGCAACCTACAAATTGGGAAAAGATCTTTACCAATCCTACATCCAATAGAGGGCTAATATCCAATGTATACAAAGAACTCAAGAAGTTAGACTCCAGAAAGGCAAATAACCCTGTTAAAAAAAAATAGGGTATAGAGCTAAACAGGGAATTTTCAACTGAGGAAACTTGAATGGCTCTGAAGCACCTAAAGAAATGTTCAGCATTCTTAGTTATCAGGGAAATGCAAATCAAAACAACACTGAGATTCCACCTCACATTGGACAGAATGACTAAGATGAAAAACTCAGGGGACAGCAGATGCTGGAGAGGATGTGGGGAAAGAGGAACACTTCTCCATTGTCGGTAGGATTGCAAGCTGATAAAACCACTCTGGAAATCAGTTTGGCGGTTCCTCAGAAAATTAGACATCGTACAACCTGAGGACCCAACTGTACCACTCCTGGGCATATACCCAGAAGATTCTCCAACATGCAGTAAGGACACAGGCTCTACTCTGTTCATAGCAGCCTTATTTATAATAGCCAGAAGCTGGAAAGAACCCAGATGTCCTTCAACAGAGGAATGAATACAGAAATTGTGATATATATGCACAATGGAGTACTACTCAGCTATTAAAAACAATGAATTCATGAAATTCTTAGGCAAATGGATGGAACTAGAAAGTGTCATCCTGAGATGACACTTCCCAATCACTAAAGAATACACATGGTATGCACTCGGTGATAAGCCCAAAAGCTTAAAATAAACAAGTTACAATTCACAGACCACAGGAAGCTCAAGAAGAATGAGGACTGAAGTGGGGGTTCCTCTGAGAAAGGGAACAAAATACTCACAGGAGCAATAAAGGAGACAAAGTGTGGAGCAGAGACTGAAGGAAAGGCCATGCAGAGACTGCCCTACCTAGGAATTTATCCTGTAAACAGTCACCAAACCCTGCCACTATTATGGACGACAAGAAGCACATACCAAAAGGAGTATGTCATGGTTGTCTCTGGAGGGGCCCTGTCAGAGCCTTACACATACAGAGGAAGATGTTAGCAGCCAACCATTGGACTGGGCATGGGTTCCCAACCGAGGAGTTGGAGGGTGGTCCCGAGGAGCTGAAAGGGTTTACAGCCCTATGGGAAGAAGAACAATGATGTTGGCCACCTAGATGCCTCCAGACTCCCAGGGTCTAAACCATCAACCAAGGGATACACATGGTTCCAGTCAAAAATATGGCAGAGGAATGCCTTGTCGGGCATCAGTGGGAGGAGAGGTCCTTGGTCTGGTAAAGACTCAATAGATGCCCCAACAAAGGGAAATCGGGAGGGCGGGGGGGGAAGGGGGAGGTGGGAGTGGGTCAGGTGGAGGGGCATATACTTGGAGGCAGTGGATGGGAGGAGGGGTTGGGGGTTTTCGGGGAGGGGGGAACTGGGAAATGTTTTAGCATTTGAAATGTAAATGAAGATTATGTTCAATTAAAAAAATCTTTAAAAATAAATAAATTAAGAAGAAGAAAAAAGAAATTGCAGTGCAAACACTAGAAGAGGATGGGGAAATCTGAGATGGAGAGATTCCCAGTGTTCGTGATGGTCTCCGCCAGTGCCTGCAACCGCACGTGATCAGCCTGTGGGTCCACAGAACAAGGCTGAGGAAAGAGCCTAGAGCTGCACCAAAAGAGAATTCAGCCTGCCCAAATCCACCATCACATGACAGAGTCATGGCAGCCCTCCTCAGGACGCAGCTCTGGAGAAAGGATTAAGGACCATAAAGCTGAAAGATCTGTACAGCTCATCATCAACCTACAACTGCCAGCAAGAGCAAGAGATCAGGATTCAGGGGAGAATGTGACAGAGCTTACAAAATCTATTCCACTTGGTTGACATGAGTAAATTAAAAGAATGTGTTTTGTTTTGTTGTTAGCTTCATTGAGTTTTGTAGGCAGAGTCTTACTCTGTAACCCTGATTTGCTATGTCATACACAAACTGACCTCAAATAGAGATCCTCCTCCCTCAGCCTCTCAATTACGGGGATCGCAAGCTTCAACTCTCAAGCCTGGTTGTTCTTAGCTTTGAAGTGTTGAGTCAGGAGTGTTTGCTTCACAGTTTCAGACAAATATTACAAGTACGGATCTCCCTTCACTTTGCTAACTCACTGAGACCGATTTGTGCAATTTTAACTTGGCATTGTGTTCTGCCCTTTTATAATGGTATGGTGTGTCGGCTCTTCAAGTAGAGAGTAAATCGGTTTAAAGCAGAGAATATTTATATTTTCAGCAATTCCATGAAAGACACTTTTCATTATGTATTGTCATAAAAAAGAAAGCAAAGACAAGTGGGACACGGTGGCTCGTGTCTGTAATATCAGAGCTTGGGAAGTGAACAAGGTTGATTGATTTAGACATCAGCCTGGAGTATGCAGCAAAATGCTGTCTCACCAAACAAATAAATAAATAAACAAATAAATAGTGGATAAATATGCACTAAAGTACATTATGTACAATAAATACAGATCTGAGCTTAAAACAGTAAAGATTTGAGGAAGCAGCATTTTCAAACAAAGCTTGTGTGTTTGTAATTCACATGCTTTAATGTTTTCTTTTTTTTTCCAAAAGTAAAAAACCCATGTGTGCTTCCATTGTACTTAAAACAAGTAAAGGAGAGAAGAAAAATTCTTCTGAGGAATTCAGGTTCCACACAACATCCATGTTCTTAAGAACGCAAGCTTTCCACCCAGTTTAGGAGCAGTTACCATGCATGCTGTAACAGTAAAAAGCTTTTCTCTTATTATTTCTTGGAAATTTGTGCTGCATAGGTCCAGCATTTAAATCCTTTGAGAAACCTGACTAGGGTAACTTATCAAGATGATACGTACTCTTGTGTTTATTATGTCTTTTCAATGATTTGGATATAATTTAGGCACAGGAAACCATAATTGGTTTCCCTAGAAATAGTCAAATGTCATCAAGCTATCTCCTAAAACACTGATTGAACAAACACATCAGAGAACTTAAGAATGACTTCAGAATATTAATGTCAAAAATGTGAGTTTCTGTACTTTATGTCTTCCAAGAAAATGCATTAGATACATTGAAGTTCAGTGTTACCGTTGTCATGGGAGATATAAAATTTTATGTCTCGAGAAATACTAGTTACATTTTTAAAATGTATCTCAAGGATCATTGAGATAGGTCAGGAGGCAATGGCACTTACTACCAAGGCAGATGAAGGCAGTTCCCTCTCCGGTGTCCACATGGTGGAAGGAAGGAACTGACCTTTCAATTTTGCCATGGCTATTAGCATCATAGTACAACGATGCTATTCCCACACTCCTACACACACACAAACTTTTAAAATATAATTTCAAAGTGCATTTTAAAGATAGATATCTGAAAATTAATTCACTTTCTAGTTGCTTCAAGATGGAATTTTTTACATTCAATAATTGTAAGAATGTCAATAATGTTATTGGTGGCTTATAGACTGATAAATGGTAGTGGGGAAATGTTGAGGCATAGGTTAGCCAGGTTATTCCCTTTTCATTCCAGTCTGTAAAAAAAAAAAATAATAGGAGCCTACATCTTATTTCCCTGTGTATAATTGGAGAAGTGAGGGTCTTTAGCTGACAAGGGTTGTTCCCAGTGTTTCTTGGGCATCCTTATATCTTAAAATTGCTAGCTACACAGTGCATCTCCACATATCTTTGGGTGTGAATGTAATATTTATTAAATGTCAATCATTTCCATGAAACTCTAGATTAGTGCAATATTATAAGTATTGTCAAGATAGAACTCCATCTGATTGAGTTCTTAGTCTACCTAGGAGAGCCGCATGTATTTTTGGCTTGTTTAAGGCAACAACAGGGAGGAACTGATTAGAATCAACTAGTCTTTTTAACTACCGCCTATGCAAGGGAAGATCCCTTCACTCTGTCGCCACTCACTGACACAATCTTTCCAAGGTACTCTAACATCCATATTTTCATTTTCTGAACACATATTATTTTAACCATTTAATGTTTGCCTTGTACATCTGAAACACACGTTTCTCAAAATCTCCTTTCATTTTCCCTTTTGAGTCAGTTTTTACAATTAGTGACCATGTCAGAAGCATACAACACACTGCATGTCATTTGAGTAAACAAGGATGCTTGAGAAGCCTATGCTGAAATACATAGCTTACCCATAGTCTCCTTTATTGATGTGGTCAATTAATTCTGGATGAACAAGGCACACATGTTGGGAACATTTCCATTGCTGTCCTGAGCATGTACTGTAAAGATAAAAAAGTTACAAAACTCCTTTGACCTTCATAGGGTATGTTTCCAAAATATCCTATACATATGTACATTGTTAAGTAAGTAGTCATGGAAGAAATGTCTTGGTTCATGTTAGCCATATGGATATTTGGTTATTGGAGAAAATAAGTCGTAAAACCTGTATTAGATGCTGGTCAATATGCTTGTGTCCTCTAAAGTGACTATACATGACATGACCTCAATTCACTGTGGCATAAAAAAAAACAAAATGCAGATATAATATACTCGCATTTGAAAAGTCTCTGCATGTTAACTCGACTTAATCAGCTTATATACTGTGCTAAACACACACACACACACACACACACACACATACAATTTGTCAGCATCCTACCAAAAGATTTATAATTTAGAATATGCTTAATGAGTACTTGCTATATGAAGAAGGCTTACTATAAAAACATCAAATTTGAAGCTTGAATTAAATACATGAATAATTACATTTCCAAAACTGTTTCCATGCTTCTGAAAATGTATGTCTTAGGGAATGCAACTTTTGTCTAGATGTGTTTAGGTGTCTGATTTAATGAGCAAATCCGCACATTCCTGGAGAAATATGCAGACAGAAAATGCCTGGTTTGTGTTGCTTGTGTTACTCACCAGGAGTTGCAGTTTTCTTTAACTACTGATCCTTCTTCATAATGCTGGCTATCTCTGGAGCAACCTGATAACAGGACATGCAAGCAAATGAGAATTCTGAGCCCAGTAAACCACAGCCGCGTGACATGCCATCTACAATCATCATTAGTTGATGGAATGTGAGAAACTACTTAGTGCCAATCTGACAACAGTCTCCATCTGGTTTGTGTTAGGGTTTATACATCAAATTCTTTTGTGCTTCTTCTGGTAGGTTTTGTTTTTATAGTGTGCATCACATCCCAAAACAGATCAATGTGGACTCTATGAAGAGGCAGCAGAGAGATTATAAGAACCAGAGGTTATAAATGACTTCAACAAACGAGTGTCTTCCAGACAGGACAGGACAGATGCACATATCAATTCATAGGAATCATGGCAGTACCCAGGCTCAAGGCAGACAGGGTACCAGCACTGAGAGGGCCAGTGGACATGGGATCTAACCCCTAATTAAGAAACTATTTGCAATTGATAGCTGCTTACCAAGGAAAATTAGTGTTCTATAATGCAGTGTCAGGAGGAATATTAAACACACTCCAGGGCAGGTCCCAGACTCAATAGTAACACAATTAAACTCCATGTTGTATAAGATTTTTGGTTCATTTTTTGGTTACTGTTGCTATTAGGACATATTTGTCTCATTATGTTTGTTTTGATTTTCTACTTTATGGTTTTTTTTTCAGAGAGAGAGAGAGAGAGTCAGACAGACAGACAAATAGACAAGGTTAATGTGTAGGGAGGTAAAGAATGTGTGAGAGAGGGCGGTGGTGGCACACGCCTTTAATCCCAGCACTTGGGAGGCAGAGGCAGGAGGATTTCTGAGTTCGAGGCCAGCCTGGTCTACAAAGTGAGTTCCAGGACAGCCAGGGCTACACAGAGAAACCCTGTCTCGAAAAAACCAAAAAAAAATAAAAAAAAAAAAAAAGAATGTGTGAGAGAAGGTGGAGGGAAGGAAAACATAATTAAAATATATATGAGAAATATTTAAATAAAAGAAGAGAAATAAGAAAAAGAGAACCAAATGCCTCAAATTATTTACTAAAATTGGCTTCAATTGGCTTATAAGATTGTGCAAATTATCCCAAAGGGGCTGATAATGAAATGTGATAATATGGAAACTGTTAGCAAATTATCATGAGAAAAAATATCCAGGTTACAAACTAGGTCAGTTTTAAATATAATTTTCAGAAATTTAAAATCAAGGCTGAATTAGCAAAGGAACCCCTCTTTGTATAATGGAACATTTTAAAACAAATATACATTATTGATTTATAATACCAATTTCCCCAAATTTAGCAAAAGAAATCCTAATTTTCTTATGTTGATAGGGGTCAACACATTTCAAAAAGTCCCCAGGAGATTTGATTCAACTGCTAGTCACAATGTCATAGACAACTTATTTAAAATCCTTTGATTTAAAAGTATAAATGTTTTCTCTGATATTCTCTATAATGAACTGTGCTCCATTATCTGCATCTCTCTACTCCTTTTCCAAAGAAATTTACTATCCCATAATCATTGACTGGGCTTTCCTAACCAACATCTTATAATAAGATAAACTCAAGTAAAGGGGAGATTTAACTTTAAATTAAGTTTATTGTTTAATTACTCCACAGGTGAGGTAGTTTTAATAATGAGTCATATTTATTATTTAATATTTTAAATAATGAGTAATATTTATTACTGGAATGAAGAATCAGACAGTGCTATCAGATTAAAGACTCCTAAGGCTGGAGGTTAATATCAGTAGTTAAGTACTTACTTAGCACATAGAAAGGCTTCCATTCTGCCTTGTACATTTTATGTTAAATCTAGGATAGGAATCTAAATGGAGGTATTGATATATATCACATATTTCTTTTTTAAGATTTATTTATGTATTATATATAAGTACACTGTAGCTGTCTTCAGACACATCTCATCAGATCTCATTACAGATGGTTGTGAGCTACCATGTGGTTGCTGGGATTTGAACTCAGGACCTCTAGAAAGAGCTTGTCAGTGCTTTTAATCACTGAGCCATCTCTCTGAGACTACATCTCTATTGCAGTAGTAGGTTTAGGCAAGAAAATTGTCCATGACTGAGTTCAAAGCACTCCAGATGAGAAACATTCAGAAGAATCGGGAATGAAGGGCTTGTAAGGAAGCAGGAAATTCAACAGAGATAGAATCAGAAGAAAAGAATTTCATAAGAGCAAAATGGCAGGTTTTTGTTGTTGTTGTTTTGGAAAATGTGTATGAAGTATCTCTGAGTAAGTTCTCTAAATTGTTTATACATATAACAGTTTTGTAAAAAGCATTACATTAATTAATTAATTAAAAGTAAATGTAATGACTATTGAAATTAAGGAGTCTTACAACTTTAACAGCTTTTAGAATTAGGCAAATCAATTACTTGGGAAATAGTTTGTCCTGTTGCTTCAAGAAAAGATAATAATAATAATATGATGCATGTGATTTATTTTAAAATATGCCATCACAGTGTGTTATAAATATCTATACAGGCTGAAGCTGCACTGTAGGAACGACTGTAGCATAGTGAAGATAAAAATTGGATTTTTTTTGGTAAAATTAGCAGTGTGATACTAAACACAGAAGGTCTACAACATTCACACTGGATTAGTTAATAGTGTTCAGTTTAGGTGGTTATTTAAAATGTTTCCATGTCACACTGTACCTCTCACATCAGGGTTCATACTTACCTATTATTCCTTCAGAGCAAACCATATACAATCATGAACCCAGTCCCTTCAGATTGATCTTTATCCTGCATACTGTGACAACATTTAAGATTTGCCAATTTGATACCTACAGCAAGGGTACCCAACCTCTGTAATAGTATCACCTATTCTTCCAGTATTTTTCTTTTTTTTTTTTTTTAAGGAATGAATTCCTAACAGCACAGAGACTTGAAATTTCACCCAAATTACAGAGCTTTTCTTAACCAGTGCATTTTGGGGGTTGGTTGATATGTGTAGGGAAATTTGAAAAATTCAGTGTTATTGATCTTCATTTGAATATGGTTAAGGAGGTTGACAAGGGACCAAGGAACTCATACAACTCAAAAATTCAAATATGTCAGTTATCCACATATATAGATACATCACTGACACACACATACACACATTTGTGTGTGTATGTATATATATGTACACTTGTATTATGTACATATAGTCTCCATGCTAGTTGTATTTTAAAGTCTATCACTGATTTTTTTCTATTTGACATTTGAAATCCTCAAGTTACTAGAACTTACCATAGGATATGTTGTTGCACAAAAAGAAGGGATATAACTAATGTATGTTCTACTTCTACCTTATAAAACTTGATGTATTTATCTTTAATCCTTAAGATAATGTAGAATTTTAAGTTTTTCACTTAAACAGTTATCATAACAGAAATAGAAACAGCCATATAACTAGGTCATGTAAAACTCATAGCCACTAAGTGACTATGTAGTATAAAAGAGTAAAGTTACTTTGTATAAGAAATAGTGGGAACAATATACTATTTTCTTTTCCTTTAGTTAACTTTATACATTTCTTCAATTTTATGCAGTACTCTTTCAACAAATTATTTCTCAAGGTAAGACAAAAACAAAAGGAAAACTTATCTTTCTTGAAAGCAATTACAGTCTAATGTGAACTTTTTGTTACTAAAATGAGTAATTGCTTCTATCCATAATAAATGGTCTAAAAGCTATCCCTGGAACATAAATTCTACCTAAATTATATCAGAGCTGAAATCTTTGCAATATTCCCTCTTGAGCAAAAATGAATGTTGAAGAGATAAAAATCACTTTTCACAATGAACTACAGTTTTTAAATAAGCAGAGTCTGGATAAACTTTAGCATGTCAATAGCAGTGTATCTGTTGTCCTCAGTAGTATATAGCTGACACCTGCAATCTCCCAAAGTAGGGAAAAGGATGAGGCAGGAAGCTTACTGTGAGTTTAAGGCTGCTCTGAACTATACAGTGAGGTGCAGTCCAGCTTGGGCTTTGAGATGAGAGCCTCTCTACTTGGTCATTTTATTTTATAACACTAATATGTAAGACACCTGGGTCCCTAATAATCAGGAAGTGGAGGCAGGAGACTTGACTGAGTCCAAGCATTCAAGCCTAGATTGGGAAACGAAGCTAAGTCCTATCTCAGAGTAGGAGAAAATTATATTTCACTGAAATTTTTGACTTAAATTTTAAAAAGGTAAGTATCTAGATAATTGCTTTTATATGATTCTTAATTTTTAGAGACCATTGTTCCTAAGGGTACATGAGATTCCTACTCATTTACAATTGTTCTGTTTTATATGCTAAAATTTTCTCACTTCTATAGACCATAATCGTCTTAAGATGTTAGGCTTTCTAGTCCTCTTTTATTAGCACATCAATACTAACTTCATGGAGAGATACACTACAAGTGTTAAATACTGCCAATGGCTTCTCTCAAGAAAAATGATGCAAGCATTACTTACTGAAACATGGAAAATTACAGCTCACTACTTTATAAATATATTTTAATAATGACCTCCAGCATGACAAAAAACATGATTCTTAAAATATGTTTATTCTTTAAATTTTTATAGACAATGAAGTATAGGCAACAGAGGAAAGCTGAGAGAAGTGATCCTTCCCTTACACAAGAGCAAACCAACCATCTCTCCAGTGCCAACTGATTAGCTCTAAAATCATAAATATAAAAAACATTGTATGCACTGAGAAGCTTATATTTATAGATAGATAGATAGATAGATAGATAGATAGATAGATAGATAGATAGATAGATAGATAGATAAAAATACACTAATGACTAATGGTAAAAAGGCCATGAATTTGAAAGAAACAGGAAGAGATATATGGAAGGGTTTAGAGTGAGAAAAAGGAATGGAGAATTATTGGGAATGGAAAAGGGTTGTAATTATATTATCTCAAAAATAAAATAAATACGATGTTTAAAGTATATCAAAATAAAATTATTACTTGTTGAATATGGCACTCAAGAATGTAAAAAATTTCTAGATATTAACCCAATATTATTAGAATCAATATTTGATAGGAGTGGAACTTGAAGGAGAACACTCACTAAGTGAATACAATCTCTAACTATATTTGTTTTTACACTCAAAGATATGATTGGCCTTCCCTCCCCATTTAGGAAATGTCTCTTTGAAACAGACACCATCACAGAGAAATAAAGCTGATTAACATGTAGATTCGAGAAGCTCAGTTCCAACTATATCTACAGTACAACTCCTGCACCTAACCCTCAGAATGGTCGTAAAACTATAAGGAGTTAAAGGAGTAGGGAAGAATTTGCTGTGTGGTTTTGCATCCTAGGAATGTTAGAAACTACACCCACAAAGTCTGATCAACATAACTGCCGAACATGGGCTTAACAAGGATGATGCAAATAGGTATGCTAACATGGACAGGGAAAAGTCCATGAGGCCTTAACCCTACACAGAGAACTATAGGAAACTAAGGAGTACTGAAAGAGAAATAGTCTTCCCCAGGGAATACCAAATTGGTCAGCCCTGAAACATATACATTAAATAACATTATACAGACTGAGTAGGTTACATTTATGTATTTAGAAATATATTCCTAAGTATATACACATAGATATAGATAGATGATATAGATAAGAGAGAGAGGAAGAGGTCAACAAATAATGATAAAGGAGGCCATGAATTTGAACAGGAGCAAAGAGACATATATGGAAGAGTTTGAATAGAAGAAACTTAAGAGGTAATAGATGTTATTATATTATGCTCTCAAAACATAAAAGAAATAATTTTAAGGTGTATTTATTCTATAAAATACAGAAATAAGATTATTGTTTAATTTCATAAATCTATCATTCAAAAAAAACATGAAAACTTTCTGGGAATCAATCCAATACTAACTGAATCAATATTTAGTAGAGTCCTTAGTAGTCTTCCTCTTCGTGTGAAACATAGACAATAAGCATCATACACTTTCAATAGCTGCCTATACAATCAATACAGAGTAATTATCTTATTATACAATGAAACACAAAAAATGGACATATTAAAGCTTAAAGGTTACTTGGAACAGCCTTTCATGCAATAGTAAGTACTCAATAGTATTATCTCCTAGGAGGAAGGGTTAGCAGGTTGGTAGGAAACATAATACTTAAGAAAGGTCTGTTAAGCATCTACTGTGTGTGGTAAATGGTAAGTGAATTTCTCCTGTCTACAACACTCAAACATGCTGTATGCAGAACAATATTTACAAAAGGTTTCTTACCTGTGATTGATCCTGGGTATAGAGCTCTGTACAATGCCAAACTATTATCATTGATTTATTAATATGGATTATCATATAATTTGACTTTAGTAGTTCCTTTAACAACCATTTCAGTAAGATAGAATAGGTAAATCAAACTACAAAGGCAACTCTGACCCTTTTTTCACTTTTATAAGGTAGTGTCCCAGGACTACAGTTATGCAAGTTGGGTTTAGATGCCTTTGCATAAAATTTATAAAAGAGATGCAAATAAGAAATAGGGGTTGTGGGAAATTTTTGAGTAGAAACTGCTTATGTTCTCAAAGGGTAACATCTACACTCACCTCCAGGAGAAAGACTCAGCTTCACCAAGCTTCTGGCTCCCCAAGGGTTACTATAGATTCCATAGTGAAATCACTAATGTGATTTCAAGTGTAATCCATATTAGTGGTATTTTCTGTTACATAGTTACATTGACTTCAATAATGAGAGTTCATCTCTTTAGTTTGTTTCTCATATTTTTAAAAGCATTAACAGAGACTTTCTTATTTAGTAGTTGTGAAGATAATACATTTATATGACCTGTTACTAGCCTTAAAGAAATACAAATGTCCCCATTATTCATAAAGTTTATTGTGTATTTTCTTCATTATATTTATTAATTGCATTATTATTATTTCTAAAAAGAGAATTGGGAAAACTTTCCAGGTAGTATCTGAAGAAACATGAAAATATAGCATTTGTCTAAAATAGAAAGAACTAACTCTAAACACAATACTGAGTCTAGAGCTCAATGGTAGAGTGCTTACCTGGCATGCCTAAGTGTTGAATTTAATCCCCAATAGTGCAAAAAATCTCAAATTTACATAATATATGGCTACCATAGAGAAAAATATTCTTTTATCTAAATACTTCTTCAAATACTCTTAGTAAGAGGAGACATACTCTATACTGTTTGATAGAACAACTTTACAAGTGCAGTGATCACAAAGCAGACCTTCCAGAGACCTGGGAGAATAAGACCAGTGAGACACAGATGGTTGATAAATGCTAAGATGTCAAGGTACATAGGAGCAGGAAGTCCTGATGTGCTGTTGCATAGCAGGGTGACATCAGGCAAAAACAATGCGCCTGCATATCACACTCGGTAGAACAAAGGTTTTTGAATGTTTTAATCATAAACAAATGATAAATGAAAAACTTTATTTAAATATTATACAATACACATGTGTACTAACACTGCACACTATACCCTTAATACTCAGAGTTTGTTTTGTGTCAATTCAAAAGTAAATTTAATTTAAATAAAAATTGAAAATTCTAAGCAATTACTCCCATAGTCTTAGCTTGTTTTAAGTAACAATATAACTCATTTTAAAGGACTAAGTACCTATCCTGTCATCCTAGAAAGAAATAAAAAACAAACATAGAAGTAAACTGGCTTTTCTAGATGTTTAGACAAAGTAGAAAGCTATAGGTGGTCAAAAGGAAATCATGAGAAGAAAGCCCAGAAGCTCAAACCCATCAGTAATCTTGGGAGTAAGCCAGTTTTCACTGCTCATCTAAGGAAAGGGGCATCAAAAATATTGTGTAAATGAATTTGCATTCAGTGCCAGACTGGGACTATCAGACTGGGATAGACAATCTGGAGAGCCAGGTAGCAGTCCTCAGTTTACATCATTGCCCTTCCTAGGAATCTCCAGTGTTTGTCTTACTCTGTTGATCTTTTGTCACACAGTTCCAGGAGAAGATATGCAAAGAGGGGATGGGAAGATATAAAACCCAGAGGATGCAAAGGTGCCCTGTGCAGTGCTGTCTTCTAGACATGGCATGATCCTTGTACCCATAAACTCACAGAAGCAGTAGCTATATGAGACTTGTTCAAGACTGGACCCATGAAAGTTCTATCACAGAGAGGGGAAGGGCATATAAGACTCCAATTCCCCTTGAAGGCTATAGACTTTAATGTCTAACCAGGACTGAGGAGTCATACTCCTCTCAAGGATGTGGCCTCTACTTAAGTAACCCTTGCTCCAGTAGTTAACTCCCACTCAGGCTCATGCAGGCAACTCTAACTAAATGCAGTGGGCACACACACATTAAGACAGGAGAGAGATTTGATGGGAAGAAGAGATCCCATGACTGGGGAAAGTAAATTAGAGGTTAATTGGGGGAGGATGTGAGCAAAATACATGTATGTATATGTATGACACTACAAAAGAGTAATTTAAATAAAAATAAATTAGGATGTTGAGACCAACGCATTTTTAAACATTATTATTTTATAAGATAGAATAGAACACAATGGAATGATTTTCAGTAAAGGCAGTTATCATTAACATTCAATTAACTTTTAAAAAATTATAAATATTATATAGTAACTAAATTTCACTGTGAATTTTGTTACTGTAGCTAACCTTTACATATATACACTAAAAAAAGTAATGAAAATTTTACTCATGCCATTTTGTAACATACAAAAATTGGATATGGTAGGACTGTACATAAACAAAGACTGATTGTTCACAGGGAGAATGTGTAGGAGACTCTCCACCACTGACTTTCTGTGGTTGCTGATACCCATTCATCATGGAGAGAGCAGAAAGGGAAGTAAAGGGACTATCACAGAGGTCTAGACATGAACGGAGACAGAGACAGACCTAAAGCATCATTTGTCTGAACAAAGTAAGAATGAAACTTGTCTTTAACAGAAGGTACTTTAAAAGTTTAATAATTCAGATACATAAAATTATTCTACATGGTTTATAATGACACATTAGATATATTGAATCCTAAATGGACTTTAATTAATGTAATTCTCTCTGCTCAGAGATGATACAGAGGAGAAATAACATATTTCATTTGCTAAAACACTGTCTATAAGGACAGACACATTTATAGACAGGTAGTATGCAATACGAGACTTGCGTCCTTGGTGCAATACCAGTGTCCTTATGGAGCCTTTCCCCCCTTCTGTCTAGTTACTGAATCTCAGTCTGGAGTGTGCAGTTTCTTACACATTCATCATGCACATATTCCATTCCCTCTGGAGATAAGTGCAGCCCACCCCACCTATCCTCGAGATGACCCACTCATTTCTTAGGACTCAGTTCTAACGTCCTGGGTTCAAACCAACTGAGTATATTCTTGTCATAATTACTGTCCCCTGGATGTCATTAACTTTTCTAAGACCCTCTAGGGTAGAACTGTGTTTTTCAAAGTTTCTGCTTTTTCACCATCTGAGAGTAATTGTTGCAAGGTTTGTCCATACTACCTTGTTTCTTCCTCCTTACATACCACTTACAATCTGAAGCATACATAATGGGCAGAGCCAAAAGTTAGGATTGGAACCCATAGCTTATAAATTATCAAGAGCTTCAAGATGGCACTGACTGAGCTCGACTCTTCTGAGAATGGAAAGTCCTTGACTCTACTGTTATACCTCTACACATCTAAGACACTTCACCCTACTCCCATGTCCCACCTTGAATAGTTCGAGTAAACAAATGTGATCTCAAATGCCCAGCCTGGCCTGAATGGTCTCATGTAGAGTAACTTATAGTCACTTCCCAAACTAATCTCCCACCTCTCACCCTTCCCTCATAAGATTCTCTGGAAACCATGGCTTTCTTCCAGTTGATAAATAGTGCTGTGGTCTTCACAGTCAGGTTCGTAATACTTTTGTGCAAACTGGTCTCCAACTCAGCTCCTCCTTTATCATGTGACAGTCTGATTTTTTTCTCTTACTAGTCCTCTGGTAATACAGATAGTATATAGCTTGGTGCATATTAATATTCTCATGGATTAGACTTTCTCAGGACACTCAGTTTATATGTAAGTGCATTGCATAGGGAGTCACCCCTTTTGAAACAGGGTTTGTCACTGGTGTGGAACAGGCACAGTAGATTAGCAGGCCACTGAGCCCCTGATATTTGCCTACCCTTGCCATTCCAGTCCAGGGATCATAAAAACCTGCTACCAATCCAATTTTTCTATGTGACTTTTGAACACCAAAGACAGGTCCTTGTAATTGCAAGGCAAGTGCTCTAATATTCTAAGCTATTTCCACAGTCCAGAGGAACACTCTTGTTTTCTTCAAAGAACGCATCACTATCTGCAGCAACTACTCAGTAAATTTCCTAAAGTTTTTCCTACTCATCCTACTTCATTAATGTTTATAACAATAAGGCCTTTCACAATGCCTGGCACAACAGGAATACTTGAATTGTGGAGGGAAAACTAGATTTTTCATACCTAGGAGTGTATCTCCCATTTTGTAAAATGAAGGAAATGTGTTTACTGAGGTGTCTGTTGGTAAAATTAAAGCTGGGACTAATTGAGAATTCTGTGAACATTTCTAAATAAATATACATTTAAAGAAAAAATTTAAAACTTATAAACAGGACAAGTTTATTGAAAATAGTGTCAGCCTCTATTTTGAAATAGGATTTTTAATTGTCTTCTAACTACAAGTCCTAGACCCATTTAAAATGATGTGATAGGACTCTGATTAACCACAAACTTCTGCTGAAGAGATTTGATGCTGTGAGATCTTCATCTAGGGAAGTGTACAGAGTAGATTTTACCATGAACCCTATGTACATTTGTTGTAGCAACTTCCCCAAATCAATATCCATTCTCCTTTGATTGCTTCTGTGTAACAAATACCATCATTCTACTTACTTTCCTACCCATTGCTTCTATTGACCTTTTGGGTCCTAGACTTTATAAGAGTATTTTATGTGACCCTCCTTTCTCTTTAATGATCCTTTTTAGATAGGCTCTCGTGCAGCCCAGGCTGTCCTCAACATCACTGAGTAGCCAAGAGTGACCTTGTGCATCTTGTCATCCATCCTCTACCTCTAGGGGGCTAGGATGACAGATGTGTGCTACCAATGACCAGTTTGTGTGATGCTGGGGATCAAACCCACAGCTTCATACACGCTAAGCAAGCGTTCTACCAATGGAGTCATGTTCATACCCCTCTCTTTGACAGTCTTAAAATTTCCAAAGCAGTGAAATAAGACAAAAATATACTTGAATAGCTTATTATCCTTAGGCAAGGGTACTTACTAGTTTTATTTTGCTTTAATTTATTTTGATGTCATTAATAATACCATGAACTCTAATGCTACAAGGAGAGAGAGGAGAGGAGAGGAGAGGAGAGGAGAGGAGAGGAGAGGAGAGAAGGGAGGAGAGGAGAGGAGAGGAGAGGAGAGGAGAGGAGAGGAGAGGAGAGGAGAGAAGGGAGGAGAGGAGAGAAGGGAGGAGAGGAGAGAAGGGAGGAGAGGAGAGAAGGGAGGAGAGGAGAGAAGGGAGGAGAGGAGAGGAGAGGAGAGGAGAGGAGAGGAGAGGAGAGGAGAGGAGATAAGGTTGTCAGATCTGATGACTAGGATAATGTTCAAACACATCCCCAAAGCCTACCTTCTGGGTCTAAAGGCTGTTGGAGAGGAGGCCCTTCTTTTTCTTCACGGCAGAATGACTTGTAATCAGGGCAGCAATCAGAGGTGTCCCTCTCACAGAAGCTGTCACAGTAACACAGTGCATTGGCCTCATAGAACTGAGTGACACAGGTGTCATCTCTAGCTTCACAACAGCCAAAGCGCCTACAGTATTCCCCTTGGTAAGTGGCCCTTTTGTGCCGAGTACCTTCAAAAATGGTGTGATTTCTAGTGAATCTTGGCCCTGGTTCTGTTTCTCCTTGAGATAAATAATGAGTCTCTGCACAGATCTCTGTCGTCAGATAGAAGAAGATTAAGATCTTGTATCCGGTCCACATTATTGTTTGTCGGTTCACCTTCCTTCTTCAGCTATACCCGACTCTTTTAGTCTTGAGGTTTTTTTCCTTTGAAGCCTGATTAGTAATTATCAGGATACCTCAGCCTGGACCTTGAGACTCATTCTTTACTTGAGCCTCTTATAGTTAAACATTAATCACAAAACTTTCAGTGTTTGCACAAGATAATACAAGTGTTAGAAATAGACTACTATAATTTATCTAAGTTTAGAAAATGTACATCTTATACAATGTTACAAAGTTTATGTGATCATCAAAAAATCCACAAACAAACTAACAAACAAACAAAAACTACCTAAGATCTTAAGTATAAACGATACATGGATTATTGCTTGCCCTTCAGAAAAATCTAGGTTGCTAAATCTAAGAAAACAACCCCTGGTATAAGTATGTCCCAAAACATGGCTATGAAAGCACTGGCAAGGTGCAGGAAATTCAAAAGTCAAAAATACAATTACTCATTTCACCTGCTTGCATGGTGACTAAACCCAGGCTCCTCCAATGTCACCTGCTGGGAACTGTCCCATGGACAGAAGTTGCTCTGAATCACTCACATACTGGCAGGCTCCATTCATCTCTCCACTGTACCTCATTTACCTACCACAAGCATTTCAATGTTTAGGCTTGCCAAACCCTAGTCAGCAAGAATACTCTGACTTTGACCTTACTTCTCCCTGCCCCAATATCTACCTAGAGCTAATGGGGAACTGAACACTCTGGGAAGCATTTGTAGCCAAGAAAAGTCATGTCTCCCTGCTATGCAGCTGTGTGTAGGGGGGGTGGGGGGATGGGGAGAAGGGAGCCCTAAGGCACACTTAGAGGTCAAGATGTCTGGTATTCTGTGAAGCTATGCATTTACAGTGAATCTTGCCAGACTATATTTATTCATTAACTACAGTAACCAGTAACTGCCTTTGGATGTTGGATAAATAACCAGAAGGCAATGAATCAGCAAGAGTGGCTAGGTGAACTGTTGAAAAGGATCTGCCTTAGTAATCAGAGACCTGGACTTCCATCCCCAGGCAATTTACTGGCCTGTGGATCACTATTTACTTATATATTCCTTGATTATTTTCCTATAAAACAAGGGTTCTTCCTCTTGGTGGCTATTACATAACTTAGACGCATCATCAATATACTCCCTGATCTTGCTCTCCCTTTGATTTACCATTCTCTTACTCATATATGGCACTTCCTTTGAATAGTGAACACTCAGGTAAAAACAAGTGTAATTCTTTCTAATTGTTTAAAAGATTCTTAACCATCTTGGTATCACTATCCTATCTCCTGTCCTAGCTCCTGCCTAGTAACAGATAATCCTACCTTTTTACCTTGCATTGAGTCAGCAAACTTCCCTACCACGTATGAGGTCCTTGGTACTATCACTGGAGCCCAATCACACTGGTGATTTTTTTCCATCACTATTTCTTTTTTTTAAATTAATCATTGTATTCGTTTGCATTTCAAATGATACCATCCTTCCTGGTTACCCCTTTACAAACTCCCATCCCATCCCTCCTCCCCTTTGCCTCTATGAGAGTGCTCCTTCACTCTCACCCACTCACCCACTCCTGCCTCACCACTCTAGCATCCCCCTATGCTGGGGCATCAAGCCTCCACAGGACCAAGGGCCTCCCCTCTTATTGATGTCAGATAAGGCCATCCTCTGATACATATGCAGGTAGAGCCATGGGTCCCTCCGTGTGTACTCTTTGGTTGGTGGTTTAGTCCCTGGGAGCTCTGGGTGGTCTGGTTAGTTGATATTGTTCTTCCTATGCAGTTGCAATATCCTTCAGCTCCTTTAGTCCTTCCCCTAGTTCTTCCATTGGGGTCCCTGGGCTCAGTCCAATGAATGATTGGGTGTAGGGTTATTGTTGGGGTTAGAGTTAGGGAGGAACAAAATAATCACAGGAGGAAACACAGGGACAAAAATGGAACAAAAACTGCAAGAAAGGCCATCCAGAGACTGCCCCACCTAGGGATCCATCCCATCTGCAGACACAAAGCCCAGACATTATTGCTAATGCTAAGAAGCCCTTACTGATAGGAGCCTGATATAGCTGTCCCCTGAGAGGCTCTGCCAGAGCCTTACCAATACAGATGCAAATATACACTGGTGATTTTTATATTGAAGGACCTGCATCTTGTTTTCCAAAATGGCTAAATTCACTTACATTTCTACCAACAGCATACAGTTCCCCTTTTCTCCATATCATCTATTTGATCTAATTTTGTCCTTTGAATAATAGTCATCCTAACAGATATGAGATAACCACTCAGGACTTTATTTATTATTTACATGAAAAAAAGCTTAAATATATTTTCTGTATACATTATACACTTGTGAGCATTCTCTTGAGAAACATCTATTTGTCTCATTCTGCATTTACTTTCCTTTACTTTTAACAGAGTATTAAAGCATTTCTTCCATAATATTTATTTAATCCATGAAGTAATTTTTTCTTAGTGGATCTAATTATGGTAATGCCATGTATGATTATCATGCACTTGCATTCTCCAATTCCCCTTTTCTTTTCTCCATTCATATTCCTGCTGCTCCCTTTCCTCTTCCCATATGGTCTCCCTTCTACATTCATGCATTTTGTGTGTGTGTGTGTGTGTGTGTGTGTGTGTGTGTGTGTGTGTGTGTGTGAGAGAGAGAGAGAGAGATACATATATATATATATATATATATCCTACTTCCTACTTATTGATGAAATCATAGAATATGTTTTTAAAATGTTGACACACACCAATGTTAGGGAGCTTTTCAGAAGCAGATTTCAAACAACACCCTAAAAAATTGGCCTTTAAATACCATGTGCTGCCGGAAAGTTTCTATCTGGTACCCAGATCAAAACCATAGCCCATGGGAAGCTCTGTAGAGTACAATGGGCATAATTATCTTAATAGATTTGCTTATGGCATTTTATTAAATGCCTCAATTTATCAATGTCTAGTAAGTACATATATAGTACTTCTGATAATAACTTACTTTACCTATTATATGACTTCTAAATTAATGCTTTAAAATTTGTGAAAGGAGCCCCATACTGAAAATGTCCTATGTGATACACGTTCTACTAGGGCTTGACTCCCTTAGGTCAGTAGTTCTCAGCAGAGAGTGATTTTAATTGTAGGAGTTAGGCAGTGTCTGTAGAAATTTTCATGTTTTAGCTGTGAGATGCTGCTGGTGTTTACTTAGTGGGCAGTACACAGGGTCGATGCTAAGCATCCTGGTATAGAGACTGGAAAGTGCTTATTTTCAATTTGAGCTTCTGTAACATTCTAGCAGAGAGACCTCCAACAGAGAACTACCTGTTATCTGTGGTTTAGTTAGTGATTGATAGAGATTTTCAATGTGAGGCACAGGGTTAGGAGTGAGTCAAGGTGATAGAACAGAAAGGTGGACCTGCTGAAGTAACAGACATGAGTGGCTTACATTCTATCAATACTCTTTACTAGGTAAACTTTCACTGATTGGAAATGTTTCTCAGTAAGGGAGGCTAGGTAATGTGGCCTCACCTCAGTGTGGCGGGCTTCACCTTTATCTTGACAAGAGATCTGGGATGGATCATGAGTTGGTGAAGACTGGTTGGCCTAAAGCCTTGCAAGTGAAGGGATCTTTCCTCACATGTTGACTCTTCAACTCAATATTGAGATGACCTGTTTCTCCTCAAAAGTGTTCGATCAATGTTTTATTGTTATTTTTTATTGTTTTATTGCATATTTTTTTTATTTACATTTCAAACGCTATCCCCTCTCCTGGTTCCCCCTGAAACCCCCTATCCCATCCTCCTCCCCCTGCTTCTATGAGAGTGCTCCTCCAACCACCCACCCTCCCACCCACCTATTCCTGCCTCCCTGCCCTCGAGTTCCCCTACACTGCGGAATCCATCGAACCTTCACAGGACCAAGGGCCTCTCCTCCCATTGATGCTTGGCAAGGCCATCCTCTACTACATATGCAGTTGGATCCATTGGTCCCTCCAAGTGGTGACTTAGACTCTGGGACCTCTGGGGAGTCTGATTGGTTGATATTGTTTTTCTTCCTGTGGTGTTGTAAACCCCTTCAGCTTCTTCAGTCCTTTCTCTTAACTCCTCCACTGGGGACCCCGAGCTCAGTCCGATGGTTGGCTGAGAGCATCCACCTCTGTATTTGTCAGGCTCTGGCAGAGCCTCTCAGGAGACAGCTGTATCAGGCTCTGCTAGGAACACCCAAAATACAATTCACAGACCACATAAAGCTCAAGAAGGAAAACCAAAGTGTGGGTGCTTCGGTCCTTCTTAGAAAGGGGAACAAAATACGGGAGCAAATACAGAGGCAAAGTATAGAGCAGAGACTGAAGGAAAGGCCATCCAGAGACTAACCTACCTGAGAATCCATTCCATATACAGTCACCAAACCCAGACACTATTGTGGATGCCATGAAGCGCTTTCTGAAAGGAGACTCAATGTTTTAGAATGAAGGATTTTAGTGACTAAGGAAAACATGATATATGGTAGTACATGATCACATATGATCTTTGCAGCTCTCTTTGATGATAGAAGTTATAACTATCATTCATATTTTAGTGTTTATGGTATATATTTAGTTTTTTAAGCTAGTGATCAAGAGATTAATCAAGGTCACACAAAATATTTGCTCAGAGAACATCTTGCTGCCCCATCTGTTCTTCTGTCTAAACATTCACCTGAATCTCTTATCTGGCCTCCATCCATGACATCAGAAAAAATAAATTGTTCCATGTCTTTTTCCAAGCCAGTGTGATCTTTGATGAAGAGAGTATATGGTGGAGGTGGATGGCAGAGGTAGAGATAGAGGCAAGGCTAATGAGTTTTGCTAATTGGCTAATTGTGTATTATAAAAGTGTTCAAGTGTTGAAAAACTTTTCTCATGCAGAATTATGATCATTAATGTAAATCTAGTATCCAATCATACAATGCTGATAAAAATAGAAAAATATTGAAAACTTCACAGACCCATCAGATAAAAACGTAGGATCTTATAGTGCAATTCTGAATGCTAGTTGAGGTCTGAGATTTTTGGCAGTCTTGTTCATAGACTTTTATTATCTCATTACTGTTAGATGGATGTGTTGGGTACTGTTTCCTTCCTTTTTTTTCAACATCTTTTTTCCATTTATGTACCCACTATACAGTATGATGATTTGTGAAACTGCATATTTAGACAAACTAGATGGTCAACACAGAAACTTCTAATAGACCAGTATGATGTGTTCTTCTGAGCCTGGAAGGAAGAGAGACTCTCACTGAAGCCTTGCCTTACCTTGGTCCAGGATTCCTACTCTTGATGAAAGGCCTACCGAAGAAACATTGTTTTCAACCCTTTGCTTCATTGTGAACTTTGAAGCGTTTTTCAAATTTCATAATTACAAATCCTCCAAAGAAGCCAAAAATGAAACAGAAAATGAAAGGAAATCCACAAAGGAAATGAGATAGCAATGACAAAGGAGAGGAGAGAAAAGGTCAGTAGAAACTCTTTGCAGAAGGAGGCTACGCATATGAGTCAGAACAAAGTTTCACTTCAGAACTTGAATTTAGTGTATTGGAATTGGAAGTAATGGAGAAAGCAAAGGCATTAATTCTAGAGGTTAAAAAAAATGTTTAATTAGTACTTTATTTCACAAGAAGCACTCGAAAAGAAGAAATAGGCTTGATATCTCAAACTAAACATACCCAGGACTTCCAGCGTAATAACGCTTTGAAGAAGGTAAATATTAGTCATTCAGTTCTACTCAAAAAATGTTGGACAATGAGGATTTAGCTCATTAAGTATAGCATGTACCTGGTGTTCAAAAGACCCTGCGGTGGGCTCCCATCAAATACAGAAAAAAAAAGGTTAATTTCAAATGCCATCCCATGTAATGGTATGTGGATTAAAGATCCTAATCCTTAAAGACAAGCCCAGGATACCCAGAGAGCATTAATATTAAGAAAGCATTTCAATGCCCGCCCTTTAAGTTTTATTGCTGGGGCATGTAAAATGTTTTCATGGGGGCACAAAGAGAGATGTTGGGAAGCTCTTCTGGTGGATATAAGGAAAATAACACCAAATAATATTATACCTGAGACGGTTAGCCATGTTTTGTAGGCCAAGGAAAAGAATACAACACACAGCACACCTGCAGAACTGACTGGCCACATAAACTGTATCTTGAATGACATGCAGCACGAACGCTGGGGACTTTTTTTTTATTTTATTTTCTATATTCTTTATTTACATTCCAAATGATTTCCCCTTTCCCGGTTCCCCCCTCACCAAAAGTTCCATAAGCCCTCCCCCTGTTCCCCAGTCAACCCCTTCCTGCTTCTCTGTCCTGGTGTTCCCCTACACTGCTGCATCCAGTCTTCCCAGGACCAGGGGCCTCTCCTTCCTTCTTCTTGGGAATCAATTGATATGTGAATTGTATCTTGGGTATTCTAAGCTTCTGGGCTAGTATCCATTTATCAGTGACTGTGTACCATGTGTGTTCTTTTGTGATTGGGTTATCTCACTTAGGATATTTTCCAGTTCTGACCATTTGCCTAAGAATTTCTTGAATTCATTGTTTTAATTGCTGAGTAGTATTTCATTGTGTAAATATACCACATTTTCTGTATTTATTCCTCCACTGAGGGACATCTGGGGCTCTAAAAGTCAAGAAGACATACTTAGTTGTACTGTCACTCTCATGTTCTATGTGACAGCTTGTAGGTTCCTTGGAGTATCCATTGACTCTGCTTCTATACTGAAGTTCTAGAAGGACTGTCAGCCACAGGAACTCATCTCTATCACCTTTTAGAGGTTTCTTACCCCATGGTAAACTAGGCCCTCTCTGTAGTCACCCAGGTCTCAGAGGACACTAACTACATATATAGTAGTGTTGACCATTCAGATACAGCACTGCCAAACTCAATCATGACTTACACACTTTCAACTTTCCTTAGCTCTGCAAATGACAATGTTCTTTTAAAACATTCTCTCTTTTTTTCTTTTTTAGTCAGCAGAGAACTTAGTCACCTAAAGTCAAAATATCATTTTTTTAAATTTTTTTATTTATTCTTTAATAATTTCATCCACACAACGTATCTTAAACGTATCCAACCTCAACTCACCCAAAACTCCCTCTGCCCTGAAACAAAGGCTTCATGAGACTGAAAATTACCACAATTTTGCGACAAGACAAGAATAAGGTCAAAATAATGTATTTAAAATATCTGCCCTTGATAGTGATCCCTCCACGAGCCAAAAACACCTAACAAAGCACCAACACCAGACAGAGTTGTTAGACAGAAGTGACTAAGAGGCTGACCAATATGTAGTCTATTGCTGTTGTACTTGGTCATTGGCAGAGATAGAAAGTAAGTCCTGCTGCTAAAGATATGATATTCTTCAAAAACAGGGCCCAGAGACCCCTGAACTGGAACCGATATGAATGCCCCCTCCCTGAGGATTAGCTTTTATGGTATCAGAAGACATCATGCAAGCTTCCAAAAAAGGGAAGAGACCAAAAGTCCTACCCAGTTATGATGTCTGTGGACCATGTCAATGACCAGCATGGCATGATAACCCTATGGGTGCAATAGAGGCACACATGTCTAGGCAGTAGTAATTAATTCCTCTCTAATTGGAGTTAAGACCTATTCAGCAAGAGGGATCAGATCATGCCTGGTACTAGAAACCTAGATAACCACTCACTGCTAGTGAAATCATTGTTATTGGAAGCGAATCTATAACCACTAGTTTAGGAAAGCAGAATAATTCCTAACAATAATCTACAAACATTTGTCTTTATATCCACAGATTCACAAAGTCTGACCCCTCACCAAGGAAACCTTCTCTTTGCAGCAGTTGGAGACCACTGCAGAAAACCACAACCTATTTAAATGCAGAGTCATAGAACCCAGTCCCAATGGATGCATCTACAAAACACTTCCATACTGAAGACTCAGGAAACAGTGTGTAAGGAGGTGCAGAAAGAGTTCAAAGGTAAAAGCTATACCCATAAATTCTCACTAAAATGACCAGTCAAACCTGAGTTGAACAAGGATGATAACAATGAACATGCCAAACTTCACAGAGAAAAGCCAACAGACTTTAATCCTACAGAAAGAACTAAATAGCAATTAAATAAAGCTAGGGGTAGAAGAGACAGTCCTCTCTAAGCAAGAACACACAAATTGATTGTTCAGTGCCAAAAAGCCATTCTTGTATAGACACAGAAGAAGCATTATATGGATTTAACTAGTTATATTTGAGAATATGTGTATATACAGATACATACTCAAATACAAAAACAATACAAAAAGAGACCATAAATTTGAAGAGAGAGGAGAGAGTGGGAAGTCTTGGTGGGAGAAAAGAGAAGGGAGAAATGTTGTAATTAAATGACAATTCCCAAAGAAAACAACAAATGAATGTTGTATCTGAAAACAAAAATACAATAATCATTGTATAGACTGAGCAAACTATATTTAGGAATATATATGTATATATTCAGGTTACAACAATTAATTTTAAAGGGTTATGAATTTGAAAGTGAACAAGAAGGGACATATAGAAGGGTTCAGGTGAAGATATAATATAATATTTTAATCTCAAAAAAGGAAAGAAAAGTATATTTATTTATTTATTTGTTTGTTTGTTTACTTTGGATAAAAATGTGTTATAAATCTCAATCTGTTGGGGAACTCACAATCTCTTGACCTCAGCCTCCCAAGCATTGTGATTACAGATGTGTAATGACACACCTGCAAGACTGCTGTATTAAATTGATTTCTATGTCATCAAAGTAGAGGACAGATTCTGTAATGGTAAGACTGGAGGTTAGAAGATGAACTGGGAAAATATCACAGAACTTGTGAAAAATAATGATAACCTTCCTTTGAGAACTGACTGCAGAATGAAGAGACACAGTAAGGAGCTGAGACTGTGAAAGTCACTTGGATCTGACAGAAAAGGCCCTGTAGTTACCTAGAGTGAATTTTAGTTTTCTTGCATGAGTGGCTAGATAGTAGGTGTCAGTAGCTTAGAAAAAGCAATTTAAAGCAAAAATGAATGCAGTTTGCAATATACCCGGTTTGACATTCCACTGGTTTGTCCAGATGGAACAGTCTAATAAGAAATTCACTTACATCTTTGCTAGAGTGTAGATTTGGAAGCTATCAGCATACAGTTGATACTGAAAGCTGTAGAATTGAATGGTGTTACCTGTTGTCAGCCAGGACTGTCAGCAAGACATTGAAATGGTCTAAGTATGTTTATAAAAGTCAACTGCAAGGAAATGTATTTTAGTACCTCATGAGTGTTACTAAAATGTTTTATAATTCTTTCCTCAAATGATATGAAAATTTCAGTACACTTCATATGTATGTTTTTGAGAAATGTGGTAAAAAAAGAATGGGTCTCAGCTTTGAATTCAAGTCCTCCTTACTAGCCTTGGATGTTGATCAAGTTAGTTATATCCTAATAGATTTGACTACCTCAAGTATTGAAGTGTAAAGTATAATGTAAAACTAATAGAGCTGCTTTGGAGATTAAATAAAACAACACAGGTTGTTTTATTGGAACATATATTGGAAACATGCAGAAATTTCTGTACTTGCAAAAGGTCAGTTTGAAATGCTGATATAAAATTCATGTGTTCTAAAGTTCAGAGACTGAGAAAATTGCAAACTAAGATCCCCAGATACATTTTATATAAATGACTTAAAGTCAAATAAAATATCTTCCTTCAATTAGGAAGCCTTTTTAAAACATATACGCAAAAATACATGAATTGATTCAACTTTCCCAATAATGTCTATGCTTGAACAATTCTCAAAACCCAGTGTCACCAATCACTGGCCCTTCATTGATTTAAATGTTTACATTGGGCCGCTCTGTGCCTACAGAATTACCACTGGCATGGTTACATTATTGAAAATATAGTTTGTCGGTACTTCTAGATGCTTAGAAGATTTTTCATTTAGAAACTCATAATCTCATTCCAAAACTGCTAATCTAGTGATTTCACAATAGCTTCAGATTAGAATCCAGTAGGAAATGATATAATAAACTGTTAGTTCATACCCTCACATCCCAAGCAATTGAACCCCAAATGTATCTCAGGTGCTGTGCTCAATCAGAGGATACATAGATTGATGAACCAGCCCGTGTGGTTAGGAAAACAAACTTGTAAACAAATCATAGGAATTAACCTCTGCGTTTTAATCCAGGGAAATTTAAAAGAACATGCAGAATAATGCCAAATTCTTCCTGTGGAATTAGGAACAGCTGAAGCAAGGAAGAGTGAAGAAGTAATACTTCACATCATTAGTGACCCTCGAGGTACAGGCAGCTGAAAGACAGCTACGGGAGCACAAGCTGACTTATTTGTCAATCACTTTCCTGTCATTTTTTTCCCTAGCAATTCCAGTGCTATAGACTCAGGTTTCCCTCTTCCTTGACCGATTATATCAAGCTGGATTCATTTTCTGAGAAAAATGAATCACCACCCACAATTGTACATAATTATCCATTTTCACATCCTCTAATTTATAAAAGTTACCTTCACTTTCTCTCCCATAAGCCTTGTCCTTCAGGCACTCACTTGCTACTTACCACGCATATAGGGTTATCCATGAAAGTAATAAATTACCTCCAAAATGGTGCAGATGGCCTACTTCCTGTCCATGAGTCTAGAAAACCAATGAGTAAAATGCCCTAACACTGTCCTAACCATATCTAATGGTGATGGGTGGTTTTAATTACAGTATAATTTTGTTCACTTACTGAAACTCCATAAATTGAAAGTGTATCTGATTAAAAGGCTCTGCACCAGATGCGTAATAGGCAGTCAATATCTGCCACTTCCTCTAAATCGTTCTCTTGCTCTGCCCTCCCCTTCCTATCATTCTCCTTCAGATAATAAATGCATTAGGCAGAGCTTATCTAATCTTAAATTCTAATCTCTGGTGGGTTATTATAATTCAGTAGCATCATGCATCTCCTTTGTATAACCAAAGAGACTCTATATTCATGAGTGGTATCCTCAGGGTATTCATTTCCCATTTACTCATAAAGATGATGATAACAAGCCATTCAAAAGATGCTGTTTAATCAGAACAGGATGACCAAGATGAGATGAGAGGCAGGATGAGATGGATGGATGTGGGCTGAGACAGCGGATAGCTCTGGCCAGGACCAGAGTTTCTTGTTTTTCCAGAAGCAGTTACCTTTCTGCATAGTGTTATAATGATGGTAGATTGTAAATCTTCCTTCCCCACCATAAGGCACACACCATCACTGGCTTGAAATGATAAGTTGTTTTTAGCATTGTTCTAGTTAAAGGCAGAGGAGAAAGAAACTGTTTTAATAATCTCACATGCACACGTACACGCGCACATGTGCGTGTGCACACACACACACACACACACACACACACACAAAGATATCAGAAATGATAAAGACCAACAGCTTTTTAAGATGTTTCAGTGAGAAAGAAAGAAAGAGAGAGAAAGTCAGAGAGAGAGACAGAGAGAGAGAGAGACAGAGAGAGACAGAGAGAGAAAGGAAGGAAGGAAGGAAAGAAGGGAAGGAAGGTAAGGAAGGATGGAGGGAGGGAAAGGATGGAGGGAGGGAAAGGAGGGAGGGAGGGGAAGGAGGAAGAAAGAAAGAGATGGAGGGAGTGAGGGAGGGAGGGAGGGGAGACTAAAGGGAGGGAAGAAAGGAAAGGGGAGGAGGAGAGGAGAGAAGAGAAAGGAGGGGAAAGGGAAGGGAAGGCAAAGGAAAGGAAAGACATTTTTACATGACATCAATGAAATCCTCACCTACAACAATCCCATGTAAGCCTATGTGGACAAGCGGGAAGCACAGGATACTTGGAATCAAGGAGACTCCAGTTTGGATCTAGGTTTGACTTTATCCTGCAGGGTATTCCTCTTAGAGTTCATGTGAGATTTTGACCTTTTCTTACCTTTGCAACTTAGTTATAGATTGCATAATATATCAGTTCAGTATGAACTTACCCCTACTCACATACACTTTGACTATTATGTGAAAAACATCAACATTTTAGACCATAATAGACTGGACATGTTCAAATAACCTCTTTCTTTCAGACTTGTTTGCAAAATTATGTGAACCTCATGATTGTATGTCTTTCTGCTGAACTCAGAGTTTCAATTTAAGCCTCTAACAGATAACTGCTAAACAGGAATATACCCAACTGAACAAGAGTATACTAACCTAAGAAAGGCTGAACTTATAACTGACTCTAATACATCTCTGTCTTCCCAATACAACGTCTATAGCATTATGAAGTCTGGCTTAATCATGTAATTTTTATATCACCAAATAACTTATTTTCTGTTCCTAAAATAATGGTATTGCAATTACTTTATAGTTGTTGATAATGGTATATTTGTTCTATGTTTGTGTGACTGATGGCCTTCTCGGGTAATTTTTCAAACACAACTTCTGATATGAGTTTGAAACTTCACAACAAGGAAGAGGGTAGCTAGTCGTAGGTAGCTAATGATGATGGGGTAACTTCTTTGCTCTTTTGTGAGGGTATTCATGAGATATTCTGTTAAACGGTTTAGTAGTCATCTTCCATACGACTTAGCATTGCTTCTGATTGTTATAAAAATCTGTCTAGTATTTGCTTGAAGTCATAACACATATTTCTTAACTATATTCTAAATATGTCCATTTTATATCTTAGTTATCTCAAACTTGGTGTTTCTAAACTAAACTTACACTGTGCCTGTACACACACGCACACACACACACACACACACACACTTCTTCTATGCACCAGTATATATCAGGATAGGCTAGCCCTATTTTTCAGGAACAATAGCAACAAAGTTTAAAAGCATGCCATATAAAGTGTATTCCTAGTTCATACAAGGTCCTTTCTTGACTGGGCAACAGACCAAAGCATCTGCCTCCAGGAGGGGATTCACTGTTCTCAGCACTTTGATTCTGGGATTCAACAGCTCACATATGGCCTTTCTGCTTCATGCCAAAGAGAAAGAGAAAGACTACAGCATAGCTGAGGTTTTTCTAGTGTCTCATCTCAGAAGTAACGTGCATCATTTCCAATCGTGCTTAATCAGTCAGAAATGGTTGCATGTTTCCATCTAACCTCAAGTGTACTGCCAAACACAATTTCCTATGAGTCTCACAGAAAACACAGGAAATGAAAGTCATGTAACATTGTATTTGACCAAATTTCCTATTTCAGATTCCCAGGTCAGAAACAGCCTTCATCAATCTTTCTCTATCACCCTGCATACTTTTCATGAGAAGTATGGACCACCAGTTAGAATATTTCTATATTCCTTTAGCCAGTTCACTTTTCTTCATTCCAAACACAAACATCAAATTCTCTCCATCTCCTCTTTGTCACTCAGAACAACTTTGTCACCTGAAACAATGCATCTTTCTTCTTTTATTATCCTTACCCCAAAGTCAACTTTACCTTTAAACCATATTGACTGGTTAAGTACTAAGTACTTAAGTAGTAAGATGATCACATGTATTAACTTTGAACTTAAAAATCATTAAAACCCCATTATTTAAAATTACCCTTCAGCATAATAAACCTTTATATGTTGTTTATAATATCTCCTAGTTATGTGCTTTTGAATCTAGTTTTATTTAGTCATAAATTACAGTTTTATGTGCTGTGTAGATTTCCCTTTTGAATGTAAGTTCCTTTTTTAGCTGCTATGATATGACCATCTGATAAGCTGCTTAATAAAGGATTATTCCATCATCTTTGAACTTCTATTCAAGGTCAATGAAAGGCAAATGATTCCACCCTCCAGAATTCACTATTGATAATTTTCTGTGAGCTTGATTGCAACTAGAATACTGCCCAGTATGGTCTCCTTCAGTTTTTGATGATTGTTTTAATTAAGGATACCTCCATATAACTAAACCACCAACCAAAAGGTTCACCTGGAGGGACCCTTGGCTCCAGCTGCATATGTAGTAGAGGATGACCTTGTCGGACATCAATGAGAGGAGAGGCCCTGGGACCTGGAAAGACTTGATGCCCCAGTATAGGGGAATACCAGGGCGGGGAGTGGCTGTGTGGGTAGGTGAGCACCCTCATAGAAGCAGAGTGAGGGAGGATGGGATAGGGGGTTTCCAGAGGAGAAACCGGGAAAGGAAATAACATTTGAAATGTAAATAAATTCCATATAACTCCTTGAACCAAGATCTGTTTGTGGGACTGCAGGGAACTGTTTTTCCAGAGGACCAGTGTTCAGTTCCTAGCACCACATGACAGTTCACAATAATCTGTAACTCCAGATCTGGGGCACTCTTCTGGCCTGCATAGGTACTAGGCATACACATTGCAAACACCCATGACCCTATAAGTAAAAAGACCAACAACTGATAAATGGGACCCTATAAACTGAAAAGCTTCTGTAAGGCAAAGGAAATTGTCAATAGAACAAAAATGACCCTGAGATTCCACCTTACACCCATCAGAATGGCTAAGATCAAAAACTCAGGCAACAGCACATGCTGGCAAGGATGTGGAGAAAGGGGAACACAATCCTCCATTGTTGATGGCAGTGCAAACTTGTACAGCCACAACCCAAAAGATGTTCTATCATACCACAAGGACACATGCTCCACTATGTTCATAGCAGCCTTATTTGTATTAGTCAGAAACTGGAAACAATCCAAATGTCCCTCAACTGAAGAATAGATACAGAATACACGGTTCATTTACACGATGGAATATTATTCAGTGATTAAAAACGAGGACTGTAGCAGGAACAGAGAGGCCACCTCTATGCAAATGCTGGAGGCCATGAAGCCACAAAAGCATCTCCTGCAGGAGGACCTAATTGAGGACTGCCTGAGAGACCAAGGATTGCTGGTGCAGACAATGCCAGCTAATCAGGAACTGCTGTTTAGAAGAGATGCTTTCCGGGACCAATGGGAAAGGAAGGAAGGGCCCAAGTGAGGATGCTTGAATCTCACTTAAAAGGGGGAATAAAATAGTCATAGGAGGCAGATGGAGGTAGGGAACCAAGTGGAAGAGGTGATGGGAAGGGAAATGGGGGGGGTCATGATCAAGCGTGGGGAGAGACAGGAGAGAGGTCCAGAGGACCAAAGGGCCAGGAGAATGAATGGAAATCTGCAGCTAATGGGGATGGTGGGGTCGGAGACATCTGTAGTGGGTTTGACCTAATGCTGCTTGTATTATATGTGCAGTGCCCCAAACTGCTCACATGAGTGTCTGCATATCAAACACTGAGAGAACCTGCCCCCAATTGGTTCTGATTGTTAAATAAAGATGCTGGCAGTCAATGACTAGGCAGGGTAGACAGATGTGGGACTTTCCAGATTCCTAGGCTTGAGACTGAGAGAGGAGGAAGAAGGAGGTGTGTCATGCCAGGAGAGAAAGAAGGAGAGGAGAGATGCCCATGCCTGAGAATAGCGGGAGACAGGGAGGCATAGCCAGCATATGAAGGGGCCAGGACAGTGCAGCTTGATTGGGCAGCCATCTATCTTGGTCCAAGGCAGCCAAAGTAGAATATAGAATTTAGTAAGTAATAATTCAGGATTATTAGTGGGAGGTGGGTTAACCATGCTGAGGTTAGGAAGTGGCCCAGGTGTTGCACTGTTTAAAGCATATCAAAATATAAAGGCTGTGTATGTCTTTCATTCAGAAAAGTAAACCTTTGGGGCGGGTAACAGGAACATGCTGCTGGGATTTATCAAAAGTTAATTCTGCATACATTTCTAGGACATGCCAGGGACTGGAGATTGGGAAGGTTCCCAGGAGTCAATATGGGTGACCTTGGCTTAAATGCAGAACTGTGGGGAAATGAAGGTGAAGAGGCTACCTCCTATAGTCAGACAGAATCCCCAGTGGAGGAATGACACTAACCCACCCACAAAACTTTCAACCCCAAATTTGTCCTGTCTCAAAAAATAAAGTGCAGAGACAAGGATGGAGCAGAGACTTAGAGAATGGCCATCTAATAACTGGCCCAACTTGAGACCCATCTTATGGGCAAGCACCAGTCCCTGACACTATTAATGACACTCTGTCATACTTGCAGACAGGAGTCTAGCATAGCTCTTTTCTGAGAGACTCCACCCAGCAGCTGACTCAGACAGATGCAGAGACCCACAGCCAAACAACTGGATGGAGCTTGGGGACTCTTTTTTTTTAAATTGGATATTTTCTTTCCAGGTCTCCCCTTCAGGAACCCCCTATCCCATCCCGCATCCCCCTGCCTCTATGAGGGTGCTCCACCCCACCCCATCTTCCCTCACTGGCATTCTACACTGGGGCATCAAACACTCTCAGGCCCAAGGGTCCCTTCTCCCACTGATGTCTAACAAGGTCATCTTCTGCCATATATGTGGCCAGCACCGTGGGTCCCTCCATGTGTATTCTTTGGTTGGTGGTCCAGTCCCTGGGAGCTCTGGGAAGTCTGGCCTGTTGACACTGTTGCTTCCTCCATGGGGCTGCAAAACCCCCGCAGCTCCTTCAGACCCCCTCCAACTCCTCCATCTGGGACCCCATGCTCAGTCAAATGATTGACTTCGAGAATCCGCCTCTGTATTCCTCAAACTCTGGCAGAGCTCCTCAGGAGACAGCTATATCAGGCTTCCATCAGCAAGCACTTCCTAGCATCCACAATAGTGTCTGGGTTCGGCGGCTGTATATGGGATGGATCCCCAGTCTGCTCCACACACTGTCTGCATATTTCATCCTGTTAGTATTTTGTTCCCTTTCTAAGAAACATTGAAGAGGGGCTGGAGAGATGGTTCAGCAGTTAAGAGCACCTACTGCTCTTCCAGAGGTCCTGAGTTCAATTCCCAGCAACCACATGGTGGCTCACAACCATCTGTAATGGGGTCCGGTTCCTCCTTCTGGTGTGTCTGAAGTTCATATGCATAAAATAAATAAATAAATCTTAAAAAAAAGAAACACTGAAGCATCTGCATTTTGATCTTCCTTCTTCTTGGGCTTCATAAGGTCTGTGAATTAAATCTTTGGTATTCTGTCAGGATGAGATTTCAAGTTCCATCTATTTGCCTGTGAATTTCATGAAGTCATTGTTTTTAATAGCTGAGTAGTATTCCATTGTGTAAATGTACCTCATTTTCTGTATCCATTTCTCTGTTGAGGGACATCTGGGTTCTTTCCAGCTTCTGGCTATTATAAATATGTCTGCTATGAACATAGTGGAACATGTGTCCTTATTACATGTTGGAGCAACTTCTGGGTATATGCCCAGGAGTAGTATAGCTGGATCCTCTGGTAATACTATGTCCAATTTTCTGGGTATATCAGGAGTGGAATCCTCAAGTGTACTATGTCCAATTATCTGAGGAACCGCCAGACAGATTTCCAGAGTGGTTTTTTCAGCTTGCTATCCCACCAGCAGTGGGGGAGTGTTCCTCTTTCTTCACATCCTTGCCAGCATCTGTTATCACCTGAGTTTTTGAACTTAGCCATTCTGACTGGAGTGACATAGAATCTCAGAGTTGTTTTGATTTGTATTTCCCTGATGACTAAGGATGTTGATTATTTCTTTAGGTGCTTCTCAGCCGTTTAAATTTCCTCAGTTGACAATTCTCTGTTTAGCTCTGATCCCCATTTTTAATAGGGTTATTTGGTTCTCTGGAGTATAACTTCTTGAGTTCTTTATACATATTAGAAATTAGCCCTCTATCAGACGTGGATTGGTAAAGATTTTTCCCCAATCTGTTGGTTGCTGTTTTGTCCTATTGACAATGTCCTTTGCCATACAGAAGCTTTGCAATTTTATGAGGTCCCATTTGTCGATTCTTGATCTTAAAGAATAAGTCATTTGTATCCTGTTCAGGAAATTTTCCCCTGTGCCCATGTGTTTGAGGCTCTTCTGCACTTTCTCCTCTATTAGTTACAGTGTATCTGGTCCTTGATCCATTTGATCTTGAGCCTTGTACAGGGAGATAAGAATGGATCAATTTGTATTCTACATGTTGACTGCCCATTGAACCAGGACCATTTGTTGAAAGTGCTGTCTTTTTTCCACTGGATGGTTTTTCTTCCTTTGTCAAAAATCAGGTGACTATAGGTGTGTGGGTTCATTTCTGGGTCTTCAATTCTATTCCATTCATTTACCCACCTGTCACTGCACCAATACCGTGCAGTTTTTAACACTATTTCTCTGTAGTACAGCTTGAGGTCAGGGATGGAAATTCCCCCAGAAGTTCTTTTATTGTTGAGAATAGTTTTCACTATTCTGAGAATTTTGTTATTCCAAATGAATTAGAGAATTGCTCTTTCTAACTCTATGAAGAATTGAGTTGGAATTTTGATGGGGATTGCATTGAGTCTTTTGATTGCTTTAAGCAAGATGGCCATTTTTACTATATCAATCCTGCCTATCCATGAGCATGGGAGATCCTTCCATTTTCTGAGGTCTTCTTCAATTTCTTTCTTCAGAGACAAAGTTTTTGTCACACATATTTTTTACTTGTTTTGTTAGAGTCACACGAAGATATTTTATATTATTTGTGACTATTGTGAAAACTGTCATTTCCCTAATTTCCTTCTCAGCCTGTTTATCCTTTGAGAAGAAGAAGGCTACTGATTTGTAGAGTTAATTTTATATCTAGTCACTTTGCTGAAGTTGTAAATCAGCTGTGGAAGTTCTTTGGTGGAGTTTTTGGGGTCACTTAAATATACTGTCATATCATCTGCAAATATTCATATTTTGACTTCTTCCTTTCCTATTTGAATCCATTTGATCTCCTTTTGTTGTCTAATTGCTCTAGCTAGAACTTCAAGTACTATATTGCATAGATAGGGAGAGAGGGGGTAACCTTGCCTAGTCCCGGATTTTAGTGGGATTGCTTCAAGTTTCTCTCCTTTTAGTTTGATGATGGCTACGGGTTTGCTGTGTATTTCTTGTACTATGTTTAGATATGAGCCTTGAATTCCTAATCTTTCCAAGACTTTTAACATGAAGGGATGTTGAATTTTGTCAAATAGTGTTTTAGCATCTAATGAAATGACCATGAGGTTTTTTTTTCCATTGAGTTTATTTATGTAGTGAATTACATTGAAGGATTTCCATATATTGAACCATCCCGGCATCCCTGGGATGAGGGCTACTTGATAGTGCTGAGTGATCATTTTGATGTGTTCTTGGATTCAGTTTGGGAGCATTTTATTGAGTATTTTGCGTCAATATTCATAAGAGAAATTGGTCCAAAGTTCTCTTTCTTTGTTGGGTATTTGTGTGGTTTTGGTATCAGTATAAGTGTGACTTCACAGAATGAATTGGGTAGTGTTCCTTCTGTTTCTATTTTGTGGAATAGTTTGAAGAGTATTTGTATTAGTTATTCTTTGAAGGTCTGATAGAATTCTGCACTAAACTCATCTGGTCCTGGACTTTTATTGGTTGGGAGACTTTTAATGACTGCTGTTATTTGTTTAGGCATTATGGGACTGTTTACATTGTTTAACTTTTGCACCAGGTGTCTGTCTAGAAAATTATCCATTTCATCCAGATTTTCCACTTTTGTTGAATATATGCTTCTGTGGTAGGATCTGAGATTTTTTTGAATTTCCAGTTTCTGCTGTATGTCTCCCTTTTCATTTCTGATTTTATTAATTTGGTTACTATCTCTGGTGCCAGGGTGGGGGATATCCAGGGGCAGACACCCTCTCAGAGGAGAAGGTGGTGGGAGGAGGAACTTGTGAGGGAGTATGGGGGGGCAGTGGCCAGGGTATAAAATGAATAAATAAATTAACAGAAAAATAAGTAAAAATAAATGTATCCAATTTATAAAAAATCTATCCTCAGCTACTTTCTGGAGAGCATAAGGTATTCCTTAAGTTTGTATTTCAAGGTTGTACAGCCATCAGAAATTCTCATAGCGTGAAGAAGTTAATAATTCTTCCTTACAAACACTTTATATATGTATCTGAGGATCAGAAAGTCACGCATGAAATTCCACTGAAGTAAATCTACTTATCCTTTAAAACTTGGCATAAATATAATATCAACCAAGATGCCTTCCCATGAGCTTCATATTAAGAACTGCATATACTCTTCTCTCTTCCCATTCTTACTTGGACTCAATCTAATCCATTCTTCTTGAAAAATTGAATTACAAGTCCCCTGTATTGAAGTAACCTGATAGATTCATCATTAAATTTGTGGTCTAGTCATTTGGCTTCAGCTTGAAACATAGAACATATATATTCTTCATTCTGAAGGTGGGCCTGTGCTTGCTCTATGGGATTGTTTTTATCTCTGACCTGTGAAGGTCCAGGTCATCCTAACCTAGTTCATGGACAAGGCTTTCTCCTGTTCAATCTTTACTCAACCAAGTAATAAGTATTGGGGTGTGAGAACAAGGTGTCAGCTTGGATAATTCTAGAAGTCTTTATCTGACCCCTTGCTAGCATTTTTCTTTCCATTCTTTTCATTCTCAAAGCTTGTACCTGCTTTCTATGTCTTCTCCAGTATCTCCCAATCCCTCTGTCCCTTGAATTCACTCTTCCATTTACACTGTGTTAAATAAAGGAAAACAAATGATTTTTAAAACCACTTATTTCATTATGAACTCCTTCAGAGCTACTGACTTCCTTAAAGTGCAAAAACAACAAAAATAACAACAACAACCAGGTATAAATTAAAAAGAATTATCTTTCTCAACAATATGGCCCTTCTTAAGGAAAGTTGTGTGGCTTGTCCTGGAAATCTCCAGAGTTCATCCTGGAAAACATCTTAGGTAAGTACACATAGGGTTAACATTTGTAAAGAATTTTACTATTCCCCCATCACATCTATTCTTATGTTTGCTTCCCCAGAGTATGCATTTTCTTCCAGTGGTATTTTTATTTGCCTTGGTATCTTGGATGACTAATATAGTTAACTTGCAATATTTATAGTGGTAAAGAACACTCAGAATTGGTCTGACAGTCAAGTTTGTTAGTCTACTTTTCCTCTCCTGTGAATGAATAATTTCTTCAGATTAACCCTCACTCGCTACGAATTTGAATGATGGTGTACATCCTAATTAGTTATATTTGATGTTTATTAATTATTTTTCACCAACCAGTTATTGTCTTGGATATTCCATTAGACTGTAACTTATAACGCTTAGTAATCTTTTTGTCCCTGTTATATTACCTGTTTTTAAATGACTTAAAATCTTCCTAATATAATTTAAAAACAATGTCACTCAGCATGCATAAATATGTAAGCAAAGAAATTAGATTTGATAATTATAAGTAACTTCATAATACTGATTCTAATTATGAATACAGGTGAACAGAATTTTTAAATTATTCTAAGACTTAGCTATAGTAATAAAAAAGTGACTCATGTATCTGGCTTTTAGAAACATGTTCTTTCTGTCATGCTCTGTAGGGTAACAAAGAACAATGGCAAAAACCTCTAATGTGGGTGGATGGCATATATGGTATACTCCTCACACCACTCACACACAACTCAAAAGGAAGTAGCCCATTTCTGGTACTAGGGTTTCTATTTTCTAGCGTGTGATGTCTAGTAGGAGTATTGTTCTCTGTTATAAGATAACTCCAGATAGATAGATAGATAGATAGATAGATAGATAGATAGATAGATAGACAGACAGATAGATAGATTGATTATAGGCATAGGTATGCAGGTAAATAGGTAGGTAGGTAGATAGATGGTAAGAGGGATAGAGAAAGAGACAGACATAGGTAGGTAAGTAGGTAGGTAGATAGGTCGTAAGTCATGTTGTTAAGCTTCCTCCCTCTACCTAGCTTTCATAGAGCTAGAAGGTATTATGCACACTACCTACGGAAAAAAGAAGTCATCTGTCTTACCTAGCTGCAAACAGTTTACCAAAAATGGAAGTTAGCACAGAAACACAAACAGACCAACATGCAGAGAATAAGAGACTATAAAGTGCTCAGCCCTGATGGTATGTCTTTATCGCATCTCTCCCTGAAAAGCTCTGAGAACACCTTGGAAGAAAGGGCAGGAAGATGGCAAGACTCAGAGATAGTGGATGAATTCAACAAACATTGTCTTCCAGACATAGCAGGGCAAATACACACATGAACTCACTGTAATTGTGACAATATGCACGCCATCTGTGTGCCCAAAACAGAACAAATCTCATCCGTCATGGATAAGGGATTTGGACATGAGGTTACACGCCCTGCTGATAAGCTATAGGGATTTGATAGCTTCTGAGAGAACATGAGTCTGTTAACTTTAGGAAGTGACCCCTGGTAGTTCAGTAATCTTCAGGGCAGGGCCTATACCTAAAACGTTTTTGGTCAACACAAGTGGCACTGAAAAAGTTTTTGTTTGTTTGTTTGTTTATAGAGAACATAATGTTGGGTAGAGAGGTGATTATAGATCTGGGAGAAGTTGGGGGAGAGGGAATGAATTATTACTAAAACACACTATATGAAATAATAAATTATTATTTAAAAGTAATAAAAGCTAGTATGTATTAAGCCATTAATGACACTACATGTGAGTTAAAGAATGTTCTTTTAGCTACAAGTAATAAAATCCCATTTGAACTAATTTGAACTAAATCTCAACACCCATTGGAAGAGTGCAGAGAATATGGCGAGAAGAGACGATGAAGGCATGGAGAGTTCCAAGGCTCTTGGTTTTCTCTGTTGACATCTATCATTTTCCCCTTTCACTGCAAACCACATTTTTCAATGGTCAAAGTCACATGATAGAAAAAGCACAATATCTTCTTTCTAACCATCTTAAAGGCAGATTTCAGACTCTTTCCAAGTTAAGAAAGTAGAAACATGATATTTGAGAAGAGAAAAGAGACTCATGTGGAAAAGGCAAGAAAGGGCAATGGAGAAAATTAATATACACCAATAAATATTTATACATACTATAATATATATATCATATGCATAATATAAAGTGTAAATAATATATTCTTTAAAATATGGAGCACAAAAGAATTTGGATATAGATATGGATGTAGATATGATATGGATATGATTGGATATAGATATAGATATAATCACATTGGGTTTAGTTATTATATATCATATACAATACACTGTAAATACTAGGGGAATTAATAAGAAAAACACTAGCATCTAGACAAAGGAAAAGAGGGAAAGCACCAGGTGGTAATCGAGTTCTAGGACATGGAGGAAAATGTGGCTGCTTTGCTTAGCGGTAGAGTCTGCAAGATTCAATTTCTCATGATGTGAGGAATTTCTTTTTGTAGCTTGGAAAGGTAAATTTGCATACCCCAAGATTTGGGGAGCTTGGTTAATGAGTTGTTCAGGACTGAACTTTGAATCTCTGGCCACCATTCTCCAGGCTTACTGGACAGTTTTAATATTCCTAAGTCATACCTCTGCAGCCCAGACTTTCTCCTCAGATCAGTTTCTCAACAGGACAAAAAATGTATGAAGTGACTGAGATAATTAATGAATACTTCCAAATCAGAGTTTTTCACTATACCTCTTGAAAGCTACTCTCACTACCAGAGAGTCAGCTAAAACATTTTCTTGAGTATAATTGGGCTCTTAAGGTCTGTAACCAGGTAGGCTCAGTAATATACTTAACAATCATATAACTCATTTTTCCATCTGTAAAGTAAATGCAACAGTAATAAACAATGGCATAAAACAAGTACAAAAATGATCTAGTGTTGCTAAAATTCTTTCTTGGAGGAAACTTATACAAACCTACCATATATAACCTTTGCTAGAGGGAGAGACACACTGCTTACTATGGGGATTTGGGGAGGAAGTGATTACCCACTTCTGAGACAGGCTTGAATGTCTTTAACCCGCACAAACCTGCGTACATGCGTGTGTGTGTGTGTGTGTGTGTGTGTGTGTGTGTGTGTGTGTGTGTGTAGTTTTGGTTTGGTTTGGTTGTTTGCTTGCTTGCTTTTGTTTGAATCTTTTTTTTGTTTTGTTTTGTTTTTATCACAGAGCCCTTCTGTAAACTACTCCTTGGACTCTAACATCTTCCCAAAGCTCCTTAGCAAACAATTCAGCTCTCTTCCGTTCCCCTCTCTCTTAGGAACTCCTGCTTGAAACAAATCCTGTCACATTGACCTTTGAGCAACCTAGCTTTGCCTTTCTCTTACCTTCTCTAGATTCTTCTCACTTTATAAACACTTTACTTGTGGGTCTGAGTATTGTTGTTGGACATCTGTCAAAGCCTTTCCAATTCATAGAGAACTTTCCTCTCCAGTGCTCACCAAAGCTGTGAAATCCCCAGTGTCACTCTTGAGGTCCCTGCTCAATTCATTTCTTCTGGAGTCTGGCCTATCCATCCCTGTAAACTGAGCATCACACAGTGCTTTCCTCATACCCAGTTCTCTCAATGATGCCTGTCCATCTTGGATGATCCTCCAGCCTCTGATATCCATGGAGACCTTCACATGACACATGAGGTCAGAGAAGCCTTATGACATTGTTCCTGGAGATGATTTAATGCATGACACTAAGACCACAGGTGAAAAAAAAATAGGACTCAATCAAAATAAAAATAATCTGCATGGCAAAACTGTCAACATAGATGTGCAAAAAAACCATATATGACTCTTAATTGTAGCAATTTTATAATGGAATAACTAAAAAATGGTATCAGCTTACATGACTCAACAAAATACAATACACCCTTTGAATAGAATACTTTTAATAACAAGTAGCAGAGTTCTAATAAATGTTATAGAATGAAGAGATAGATCCATGGAGAAATCAGGCTGATTAATGGTTGTTAGGGATTAAAGGTTGGGGTAACAGCTCCTTTGGAATCTCCTTTGGGGTGATGAAAATACCTGAAATTGTATAGTGATGATAGCTGTGAGGTTTTGAATATACCCTTTATCATGTTGGAACAATTTCCTTCTATTAGTTTATGTAATATTTTATCACAAACAGTCACTGAATTTTATCATTTTTCTGAGCCTACAGAGATGATTTTGTCATTTTTATACTTCCTATGTTAATGCAGTGCATCACATGGATGAAATTTCATGGGCTGAAACATCTTTGCAATCCACAGGAAAATTAAATGTAGATTGATTTCTCTTTTTGTTTTTCATTATTTTATTTATTCACTTTACATCCCAATCTTTAACATAGTGTTGAATTTGTTTGATGGTGTTGGCTGGGGACATTTCAGTCTATATTCCTTGGGATGTGTCCTATGTCCTTATCTTAATAACGTCTTTCTGGCTTTGGCATTAAGGAAAAGCCAATCTCATGCCAGTTTGGAAGATTTTGTTTCTAATTTTTGCATGAGTTTGAGAAAGATTGACATTCAATCTCATTTTTAAATTCAGTAAAATTCATTGGTGAAGCCATCTGGTCTTGGACTCTCCTTTTTTGAGAGGTTTTCAAGTATCGACTCAATCTCCTTCCTAGTTACAGGTTTGTTCAGCTGTTCTGTTCCTCGGTTTAGTCTTGGGGGTTTACATTTGTATTTAGTTTTGGTGGTTTGTGTTTTGCTGAAGTTTATTCATTTCCCTTTATGATATCCAGTGTGACCCTCTCTTATATTTGTGTGATAAAAGCTGTGATGTCCCTCCTTTGCTTTGGGTTATATTTCTTTGAATCTCCTTCCTTTCATAATAAAGCTGAAGTATTGATAATGCTGTTCTGTTCAAATGTCACATAATATATTAATTGATTTTTACCCTTTTTTGTTTCATTTCATTTTTTCTTCTCTAATCTTCATGTTTTCTCTCTCTTTGCTATGTTTGTGGTCGTGGGTTTTTCTGTTGTAGTCCCTGGAGGCTCTAAAGCTGGAGTCTGAGCATGCGTTCGAGATGTTTCTCTTTTTATGTCAGTATTTGTCACTATTAATTTCTCTTTTGTGTGGCTGTGCAGTCTTTCATAAGTTCTGACATGTACTGTCTTTTTCATTTGTCTGTAGAAATTTTCCCAAGTCATTTTTTTTATCTAGTGTTTCACTAGATGCTCCCAAGTACAAATCTATTGATCAAAACACTATATGCTCAAGTGTTTATAACTTTTATTACCACTTATTTGTAAACCTTCCAATTCCCATCTGCTATTAACTTTAGGGAAAAGCAGTTGATATGATTCTATACTCCTAAAATTTATTAAGACTTTTTCTATGATCTAGCATGAGGTAAAGTTTTAAGAAGGCTCTTATGAATCCAGAATAACACAATTGTTGCTGCATTGGTTCAGTGCTCACATGTTTGGCTCAGCTCCATTTGTCTGTGCTATTACTGTGTCCTCTTTCACTAAAGAACTTCATTCTGTATTTTTGCTGATTGAAGGTCAGGTATGAAAGTCTTATGGTATCATTATATTGCTGAGGTCTCCCTTCAATTCTATTGTTCTTTAGTTCCTATATTTAAGTGTTTTGATATCAGGTGAATTTTTCATTTGAGCATAGTTAATTAATTAAATATAATTTAAAAGTATTATATAGTCTTAAGTGAAACTCAGAGCTCATAATTTCCTCTTCAGCATGGGTATGGGATCAGGAAGATCTACTTTTTTTCTATATTGGACATAGCTGTTCTCACTCCTAATTAAGATGCAAGAACTTATTTGTCAGATTAGATTCTTGATTATACAAGGAACTGGTACATAAATATTTTTCTGTTTGAAGCAGGGACGTATGTAGTCCAAGCTATCCACAAACTTGCTACGTAACCCAGTATTCTTCATTATACAAGGAACTAGTACATAGATTTTTTTTTATTTGAAGTGTGGTTGTGTGTAGCCCAAGCTATCCTCAAACTTGCAATGTAGTCCAGGATAACCTTGACTTGATAATCTCCTCCTTGAAGTGCTAGGATTATAAGCATGCATCCCCACGTCTGGATTATCAGTTCTGGGAACCAAACCCCAGGATCATACATGAAGGCCAACACTCTACTTGCTGAGCCAATCCTCAGATTTCCACATGCCCAACGCAGACTGCAAAAACACAAGTAATACAAACAAAGCAAGAAGAATACCAAACACCCTATACTAAAATCATTAATCTTACAGAAATATTCTGTAATGAGAATTTTTTAAATGATCCCTGGAATACAGAACTTAAAAGAATATTCATAAATATAATAAAAGAATTCAAGGTGTTTAAAAAAGACATGAAGAAAGATCTTGGTGGATTTAATGAGGGTCAGAATAAACTCCTAAGTGAAGTCCAAAGTAAGTAGAAACATGGCACATGTACACAGTGACATACTACTATCCAACTGCAAAGGAAGATGAAATTTGCATGTAAATGAACAGAACTGTAAAATACAATAATGAGTGAGGTAACCCAGTCTAAAAAAAATAAAGATCACATATCCTCTCTTGTTTATGCAAACTAGCTATGAATTTTTTACGTGAATATATAACTTGAAGCAACCGCAAAAGCTAAGACTGTAAAGAGGAAAAGAAGGGACTCTAGAGAAAGGAGCAGTAGGGCACAGGTATTGTGGAAGGGGAAGTAAGAAAAACAGCTGGAGGCATTAAATAAGGAGACTCACATGATAGGATATGCTGGTGAGGATGTGGAGCAAGGGGAACACTCCTGCATTGCTGATGGGAGTCTAAACTTATACAACCACTTTGGAAATCAATTTGGCAGTTTCTCAGGAAACTCGAAAACCTCAAGACTCAACTATACCACTCATGGGCATATACCCAAAAGACGCTCCAACATCCCACAAAGACACTTTCCCAACTATGTTTATAGCACCTTTATTCACAATATCTGGAAGCAAAACAACCTAGATGTACCCCAACTGAAGAAAAATGTGGTACATTTAAACCATGGAATACTATTGAAACAAAAGACATTAAAAATTTTGTAGGCAAATAGATGGAACTTGAGAATAACATCCTGAGTGAGGTAACCCTGTACTGAAAGGACATACATGGTACGTATTCACTTATAAGTAGATATTAGCCATAAAATACAGGATACCCATGCTACACTCCACAGACCCAAAGAAACTAAACAAGAAGGAAGGCACAAGGGAGGATGCTTGAATCTCACTTAGAAATGGGAATAAAGCCATTGGTATTTTGATCCCCCTTCTAAGAAGGACTAAAGTATCCACAGTTTGTTCTTCCTTCTTCAGCTTCATGTGGTCTGTGAATTGTGTCTTGAGTATTTCGAGCTTTTGGACTAATATGCACTTATCAGCGAGTGCATACCACGTGTGCTCTTTTGTGATTGGGTTACCTCACTCAGGATGATATTTTCTAATTTCATCCATTTGCCTAAGAATTTCATGACTTCATTGATTTAATAGCTGAGTAGTACTCCATTGTGTAAATGTACCACATTTTCTGTATCGATTCCTCTTTTGAGGGACATCTGGATTTTTTCCAGCTTCTGGCTATTATAAATAAGGATGCTATGAACATAGTGGAGCATGTGTCCTTATTGCATGTTGGAGAATCTTCTGGATATATGCCCAGTAGTGGTATAGCTGGGTTCCTCTGGTAGTACTATGTCCAATTTTCTGAGGAACCACCAAACTGATTTCCAGAGTGGTTTTACCAGCTTGCAATCCCACCAGCAATGGAAGAGTGTTCCTCTTTCTCCACATCCTCTCCAGCATCTGCTGTCTCCTGGGTTTTTGATCTTAGCCATTCTGACTGGTGTGAGGTAGAATCTCAAATATCCATGGCTCATAGCCAACCAATGGACTGAGCATAGGGTCCCCAATGGAGGAGCTAGAGAAAGGACCCAAGGAACTGAAGAAGTTTGCAGCCCTATAGAAGGAAAAATAATATGTACCAACCAGTACCCTCAGAGCTCCCAGAGACTAAACCACCAACCAAAGAGTACACATGGAGGGACCCATGACTCCAGCTACATATGTAGCAGAGGATGGCCTTTTCAGATATCAATGAGAGGATAGGCCACTGGTCATGTGAGGACTCGATGCCCCAGTGTAGGGGAATGCCAGGTCAGAAAAGTGGGAGGGGGTAAGCAGGGGGAGGGTGGGATGGGGGTTTTGGAGGGGTAACGAGGAAAGAGGATAACATTTGATATGTAAATAAAGCAAATATCTAATAAAAAATAAAAAAAAAGAAATGTGAATAAAATAGTCGTAAGTGGCAGATGGAGGGAGGGAACCGGGTGGGAGAGGGGATAGAGAGAGGATTCAGGATGGGGGTTTAGGATCAGGTGTGGGGAAGGACAGGACCGATGGCCAGATGGCTATGAGAATAAATGGAAATTTGCAAATGTCAGTGTTGGGGAAGTGGAGGACACCTCCAGGAGGAGACAGAGGCCTGAGATTAAAGAGATGCCCAAGAATCAATGGTTGTGACCTTAGCTGTGGAGTACAGCATTAGGGATATGGAATCTGAAGGGGCCACCTGAGGTTCAGGAAGAGGAACTTGAAGAAGCAGGACCCCAGTGGAGCAATAGGGACATCAACCTGCCCACAAAACTTTCTACCCAAAATGTATCCTCTCTAAAGGAAACACAGGGGCAGGGGATGGAGCAGACTAGGAAAAAGCCAACCAATTAACTGGCCCAACTTGAGACACATCCCATGGGCAAGCACCAATCTCTGGTGCTATTAATGATACTCTGTTATGCATGCAGACAGGAGTCTAGCATGGCTGTTCTCTGAGAGACTCCACCCAGCAACTGACTCAGAAGGATGCAGTCACCCAGAGACAAACAGTGGATAGAGCTTGGAGACTCTTGTGGAAGAATGGGGGGTAGGATTTTAAGCTCTGAAGGGGATAGGAAAGCCACAGGAAGTCCAACAGATTCAACTAACCTGGACCCTTGGGCCTCTCAAAGATTAAACTACCAACCAAAGAACATGCACAGGCTGGACCTTGGCCTCCCCATACATGTGTAACAGATGTGCAGCTTGGTCTTCATGTGGGTAGGTCCCAAACAACCTTAGTGGTGGCTATCCCAAAAGCTGTTGCTTGTCAATGGGAGGTTCTTCTAGCTGGACCTCTTTGTTTGGTCTCAGTGGGAGAGGATATGCCTAGCCCCACAGAAACTTGATGGTCCAGTTTGAAGAGATACCCATGGGGCCCCCACCTGCTCAGAGAAGAAGGGGAGAGGGAGGGGGGAAATTGTTGGAGGGTATGACAGAGAGGGCAGCAGTGAGCAGAATGTAAAGTAAATATATTCAAAAAGGGAATATTGATGTCAGGGTAACATGATAAAGACTGGGAGGAATATAGGAAGGATAAGTTATACTAAGGATGGATGCTTGAAATTTTCAGAGACATTTTATAAGTAGACTTAAAATCCATATATATGTATATGGGACTATGACAAATGGGCTGATAATGTTTCTCCCATTAGCCCTATGTTATCTAAGAAAAACCTAGAGGCAGACATGGGAAACATCCTATACTAGTTGTTCACGATGGGGGGTGGAGAGCTATGCCCAAGGATTTCCCAAACCAATATAAGCTAAGGCCTCTCATCCCTTGCTGATGATGTCACACACTTAGCTCAGAGGAACTGAGCTGAAACTACTTCTCTGAAAGTTCTGAAAGTCCACAGGGACTGACTCCCATAGCATTGGAAGGTGCTATATAAGGTCAAAAGGAGACATTAAATCACTGGTCCTACCCAGCTGTTAAGTCTATGAACCACTGATTACGTTTTGCTCAACTTTCAAGATATTTTCACCTTCTATAAAAACAGGCAAAAGGAGAAAGGCTGAACCATGCTTTTAACTTCTGTTTACAATATGATCTTCTGATAGCTGATATCATATGATATCATCTCTTAGGTGGAGTTCTGAAGAAAGAAGTTACTTTTTGTTTTCATGTTTACGTGGGGGGATTCATTTTCACAGAAACATACAATGTACTTTGGGCTTATTCTTTCTGTCTTTCCCTCCCCTTTTCTCGCCCCTGCTTCATCCCTTTGTTCTTCCAGAAAGTTTCACATCTGTCTTCATATACACATAAGTGATGTCGTGTATCTATATAAAATATAGGATCACAAATGAAAGAGAAAAATATTCTTCTTCTGTGACTCATGTAATTCACTAAATGTAATGGTTTCTACTTAAATACATTCTTCTGCAAGTTATTACAAAATTATTCAACCTCTCTAGCCAACAGAAGAATGAAAAATTAAATGTACACTGAAATTCCACGTTATATCATCAGAAGGGCAGCCAGTGAGAGAACTAAGAACAATAAAGCAGGATACAGACATAGAGAACCTTTAGACAGTGCTGGATGTGAATGTCAACTTTAATTGGGGAAAACCGCCATACCACATAATGGTAGTGAGATGTGAGAAAGACATATCAAAATGGTTATATCAACAGTAAGGGACCATTAGTAAATGGAATAGATTTAAGAAGATGTGAGATGTCGGAAAGCCCCTTGTCCCCAAGATGGAAACCAAAACCACAAATCTGGGGTGGGGGGTTGTTTTGTTTTGTTTTATTTTTTGTTTTTGCTAAGAACAGGGAGCTCTGTGACTCAACCAAAATAGTCATCCAGTTTACACAAAGGTAAACATCCTCATCTTTTCAACCCTCAGCATTCCCACAAATGTGTAGTTAAGACTATTTTATACTGTGCTGCAGGGAATCTTAAGGAAACGTGTTCAAGAAAAAAGATTGTGCTCCCACAGGAAACACTCCAGGAACGTGGGGACAAGTTATAATAGTGAAGTTATAACATTGGAAGCCGAGATTTTGATCTATGAAAGGCTAAGAAAAAAATTGTAGTCTTTGGAATCATTGCTATCTTAGAGAGAACATCGGATTTCTTTTAGCAAGTAGGTAAAGGTGTAAGCCGGTCAGAAGCAGAGGGGGCACTTTCTTTGTGTTATTGAATGTAGCTTATCAAGTATGTCCTGAAACTGAAAAAAAAAATCACTCTAGGCTTACTTGACTCCAGAGAATAGTGTGATGAAGACACTCTCTATACCATAAGTGTGAAACATGAGTGTGTAGGGAAGCTTTGAAGGACACCTTAAGTGTACTCTGGAAAACTTCCTCTTTGGTGATGAATTATCATAGTGGAACTTTAAAAAAAAAGAATAAAATGAGAGTCAGAGCTATGTCTGTAGTTCCAGAGACACATCACCCTGCAGCAGATTTTATTAATTTGAGGAGAATTGATTGAGTAGTGCAGTGTCCATCCTGACAACATGGTAGAACTTAGAATCTCAAAGGATTCTTCATCCTGCACACAGACCTTGTCTAGGAGAATAAAGTACAATGTCAAGATGTAGCCATTAAGATTTCCTGCTGATTGCTCAAGTGGAGACTTGAACTCTTAACCCGAGAAATAAAAGGCTCAAGGCTATCTCAGCTGGTAGACATGCTCCAGCTTTCATCTCCATTTAATAACTAGAATGATACATCTGCACAGAGGGCATGTGGCAAAGAAAAGATGAAAAGGCACTTGCTAGTGAGAGGTGCTTACTCTGTAGTAAGAAATACAGAAACCAGGCCCATAGTACTGCATGCTGGTAGAGGAGTCAGTCTCTGGATTTACTGGGGCAATAATGGGCTAAAATCTTTATAGCCAGTGATAGGACTGAAAATTCAGAGGAAGGCTTGCTTCAATTTTCTCCCTCTTTGGAAAACATCATTAGTTTTGTACAGGATAAAGTCTTGGGAAACAGACTTTTATTTTTGTTTACTCCCCTGGCATTGCCATTTAGCATGGTATACCAGACAAAACCTGACTTCTTGCTTGTGGATTCTTCCTATTTCTGTTGGACCTATTGGATATGATTATCATCCAGGACCAGACTGAGATAATTCAAACATGATCACATATATAGTATTTATTATTTGTTTGTTTGTTGTTTATTATTATACACACACACATATGCACACACACACACTGAACATCCAAGGAAACCAGATTATGATGTCAAGATGTGTAGTTGTGCACTTGTGTATGGAAGCCTGAGATCAACACTGGACTCCACTTTATCTTTTTTTCATTCTCCACTTTATCTTTTGAAACAGAACCTTGCTGAACCTGGAGTTCAACAACTGGCTTCTCTGCCTGAAAATAAGCTCTATAGATCTGCCCCTGAGTTCTCCACCTTCTCCCAGTCCTGATGCTGCAAACAGTGCCTGGGATTTCATGGTATATGAAGACCCTGTGCTCCAACGCTAAATGTTTCATCCTCAGAGTCCTCTCTGAAGTCCCTTAGTGACATTAGTCTCTGATGTGCAATGGCTTAATAAACAATTTTTTCATGAACTATCTTTATTAGAAAACAAAACCTATTTATTTTAACTTCCCCATAATTTATGTTCTTTTTTTCTAATATGGTATTTCTTTTTTTTTTCAGATAAATACTCAACCAAAACCCAAAAGTAGAATTGGCAAATATTTCAGGACTCCTACTTAAATGACTTAACTCAATTCAAATTTGGAAAGACTTCCCAAGCCTCCTAAGGAACCATCTCCTTTTCTATCCACAGTACATGAACTCTTTCACAACATGCCCTGGCTTCAGGCTGGCAAATCAAAGGTGCCTTTCTTCCACAGCCTGAGTCTCTTACTGTTCTCAGAGTAAAGATGTCACTCATATTTTTTAGCTGCAATCGGTAGGTCCCTGGAAAATTTTGTCTTTATTTATTTCAAGACTTTATTTTATTATTAGTGAAGTTTTCATCTGCCTATCGAATAGCATTTTATACATTTACCTTCAGAGTTTTCAGCCACTGAAAAGTCTAGGCTCAGGTGCTGAAGTGATGCTGAGAAATTGCACAAACATATTTTTAAGAGCACATTATAAAATCCTCATTTAAAAAGTATCAACATACACCCATTAAATAGACAGCAAAGAAAATTTGATTCCACTCAAAGAATTTGAGCGTTCCAAATGAAGGCATTATAATAGTTAATTTTATAGTATACCACAGATGAAGGAAAACTTCCAAATGTACCATTTCAAACAAATTGAAAAATATTTTCTTAGGTTATAAATCTAAATCCCTGGGACTTAATCTAAACAAAACAAGCTTTCTTTCTATCAAAGTTATCCTCTCACTAACTGATTTAATATCTAATAGAAGATACTTTCGAATCCACAGAAGTCTACTTAAGGGAATATTTTTGTTCCATTTGCTACCTTCAGGATTTTCTGCTTGCCCAGGACACTAAAGTGAGAATAGCCTCTTGGTACAAGCACTCACTTGTCTCTTTCGTTATGTTCTTTACTTCAGATAGACTGTAGAATGAACACTACAGTTCAACAGACTATTCTTTTCCCCTTAAAAACAAAATGGAATTTGTGGCCAGTGAAGGTTGGTACTTAAGCTATAGACTAAGGACCACCTTTCTGTTTTCTCAGAGTTGAACTAATTCTAAATGCTTGTTCATTAAGTTTTGTATCCCAGATACCTTGGTGGAATGTGCTCCAGTTGCCCATCTTGCTCAGTTGCTGGATAACAGACCCTGTGTTTGTTACTTACCCCACTCTCTGAGTGGTGTTCTTCTGATACTCACCACTGAAAGGCTGCATTAAAGGGATGTCTTACAGTTGGCTTCTAGAAAACCCAAATTGAGATGAGACACAGCTTCAAAGCTGTCTGTTCTATACTAATTTCCTTACCTCTTTCCTCTTCAGAAACACCCACTGTACTCCAACTTCCTTCAGACAGCAAATGCCATACCATGAGCTGTGAGTAACTGGTTCTCCATGCTTCACATTCTTACCTTCCTGCCTTCACACTAGTAACACTCTAATCTTTGCTGACAGGCTGAACAAACACATTAGAATATGATGTTCATCTGATCATGTGATTTCTTTAGACATGGTACAAGAAGGAAAAGACTTCATGATACATTTAGTGTTCATTAATTTGATGTCTCCATTAAAAAAAGAGTTCAAGAATTTTACTAATAAATGAATCTCATAATGTTTGCTTGACAATGCAATGCATGAAACATGTATGTGGTGAGTATGAAATGCCCCCATGGACTCATGTACTAAATGCTTGGTTCTTAGCTGATGCCACTATTTTGAGAGATTCTGGATATTTTAGATGAGTCCTAGCACACTGGGAGTCATGTCTTTTTGCAGCTTCTCTCTTCCTATCTCTATTCTTCCTGATCCTCACGAAGTTTACAGATAGGCTTGGTTCTACATATGTGAGTCTAGTCCCACCATGGACTAGACTCAAAAATGCTATAGCTGAAATGTCAGAAGCCACAAGTCAGAATAAATTTTCACTCCTCCTCTTAAATTATTCATGTTGCTTATTTTGTCCCAACATAAAACAAGTAACACAAGCCTTTGAACACATAAAATATATATAGGATACCACATTCAATTAATTTTTGCATATTAAAAGTTGTCTTTATAGTTGGTGAGCTTCTGCTGGGAATAAAAGTGAGTACAGCTATACTGGAAGCAATATAATTTATATTTATTAAATGCTTGTGCAAAATGTCTTCAAAACATATGCAAATATTAAACAAAAATATTTGCCTTCTTCAAGGGAATAATTGAAAATATTATAAAATAAGTCACCAATTAATAACCCAATACTAGAAGAGATTTGCCCAAATTTATGGCAATTGTACTTGATCTGAGGAGTATGACTAACAATTGAATGAATGAGTGAATTAATGAATAAATGAAACTTTTAAAAAGTGTATTGGTGTTGTAATCAATTTACCTGGCTCCTATCCCTCCATTTACTCCATGATTTAACCATTTGGATATACCTACTTTTGTAAACATAAAACATAGCTAATGATATATTCTGCCTCACAAAATCATTTATTATGAAGGTTAAGTCAAATTAAGTCACCTTAACAATTTGTAGTAACTGGTTCATAACAAGACTCTTTGTGTTAAGTTAATAACAATACTCAGTGCTAAAAACTATTGTGTGATTTGTAGTGATGATGTAGTTGTTTGGGGAAGAGAGATGAGCAGAGATCTTTACCAAGACTTCTTTGCACGTCTAATACTAGAAGAGAAAACTAAAAGGTTATATTTTCAGGTATAGCTGCTTGTCTTCTAATGCTAACTTGTGTCCCCCAAATTAGTTTGCACAAGAGCATCTGAACATAACTTCTGGGAGCCTACCCCCACCTAACTGAGGACGAGGCCCAGAGGTGGTCAACAGGGACTAAGCCAGCCAAGATGGAGTGTAGAAATTAGTAAGTAGTTGCTTGGAATTATCGGTGGGAGGTAGATTCTAGCAGCATGGAGGCTAGGCAGGTGCCTAGCTACTATAATGCTTAAGGCATATTAAAATATAAAGGTTGTGTGTGTGTTTGTGTGTGTGTGTGTCTCTGTCTGTGTCTGTGTGTCTGTGTGTCTGTCTGTTTCTGTCTGTGTGTGTGTGTCTGTCTGTGTATGTGTATGTGTGTATATGTGTGTGTGTTTGTGTGACTCTGTGTGTGTGTGTCTCTGTCTCTGTCTCTGTCTCTGTCTCTCTCTCTCTCTCTCTCTCTCTCTCTCTGTGTGTGTGTGTGTGTGTGTGTGTGTGTGTGTTTCATTTGGGAAAATAAACAATTGGGGTAGGTAGCATCCCCACGACAGGGTTTATTATTAAATATTCTACATCTAGGTATCACATGATGGCTCATGATGGAGCATTCCAATCCCAGTTGCTACTTTCTAGGAACCTCCCTTGAATAGGATGGCTGGGCTAAGGAAGCAGTGGGAGGAAGAAGCAGTCGTTGAGATCTCAGGAAGTGTGAACTACATGCCAAGAGCAAGTCAAAAAGATTTTGCAAAGGCCTCTCTGCTACCCGAAGTTTGCTGCTGGAAACTGCTGCAGAGCCTTAATGGGTGTTGTCTTGGCCTTCCCTGATGGGCAAAAGAAGGAAATTAATAGAAGACACTGAGATTAACTTCTGGGATTACAACTAAGGGATGAGTGGAGCATACTCAGTAGAACTAGCAGCAACTGTGGCCCTGCTGGGCTCCTGGAACTGCCATCATAGTGTGGGTTTGTTTGTGGGAGTACGACCTGGAAGTGGCTTTCTTAAGAATCATGTAGCCATAAGCAAAAACGTGTCTATTTGAGACATCCCCACATAATATTGGTCATCGATCTTAGGTGGTCCCTGGGACACAGTCCATGTAGCATGTCAGAACCCTAACAGTTTAGGAGGCAGCATGCATTATGAAAAAGACCACCTTTCTCATGTGTACAGTTTCACTGATGGACCCTGAAATATCTGTATCCTGTGAGGTGCAGATACTATTTGAAAAATAATGAAACTTGATTCAGTTAGTAATTTATACACTAAACTGTCATTGGAAAAATAGTCACAGCCATTCTTGTATTCAGCTATAATTCTTCTTTATTTGACTGCTAAATATAGGGGAACATTAGTATTGCTGTCGACTTAATAGAAGGCATTATAGGCTTGAACGGCAATGCAAGAAACTAAAGGGCTATGATCCTGCTCTGGGTTTCATAAAGTGTGGTAATGCTATGTGGCTGCAGCAAACCTTCCAGGGGCTTCTGCTGGACTTAGATCATCAACAGAGCACTCCTTCTGAAAAAGCCTGAGTTAAGCCTAGCAGGCAGCTAGCAATGGCATTCCAAAACTCTTCAGCAGACTGGTTTCCACTTCCACTCCCGCTTCATTACTGCAAAATAAAACAATAGATTGATAAGGGTGAGGACATCTAGAAAAAAATATATTGGAAATTATACATAAATATGTAGATGTAGTATCAAATGTGAAAACAGTTTCTGTATTAGGCAGTAGTCCAGAGGGCTCAGCAGATCAGATCCGGTCTTACAACTGTCCTGCTGGCTTTGCGGACTGGTGCTATCTAAGGCATTCAATTACATGTCCCACCCTCCTTCAGGATCTTGACTGTCTCTATCGCAATGCCTGCATTATAACCTAAAACATAACACCTAAACCAAGAAGGGAAGGTGAGTAGGAGTTCTACTAAAGTCCACCTTTTGTAAAATGTACCATGGCATCAAGCAGAGACAGCAAAGATCCTCTTGTCTTTCTTTCTGTGTCGATTTTCTTGTCTTTCTAATACTGTTATCAGTAGAGGAACGATTACAAAAATGTCTTTATTTGTTTGCTTCTGTTTGTTCCCAGTTGATACAGTGTGACTGTCTGGAACAGATAAGATAAACTTGACTGATGAAGATGGATGGATGTTTGCAGCAGTGAAAACCAAGTGGACAAAAGAAGGCATCAGAGACGAGATGGAAAGAAAACTAATTTCTAAATCATAGTCTGATACAACACCATGATACAATGACAAGGGAGGAAATTACTAGAACTTTCAATTACAAGGTGTTCCATACAGCATGAGAGAGGATAAAACAATCCAGCATGGCCAGTGGAGAATAAAGGAGGCCAGTTATTCTTTCATAAGTAACTCTCAGCTTACACTGGGTTAGACTACAGGCAGAAGCAGAGGTCCAAAAGACCTGTGCTTAGCTGGCTCCAAGATGTGTCTAAAGGCTCAAGGAGTAATTAAGGCAGAAAGGAAATCCAGTAGCATTGTGAAAAGTGTATACCTTCCACATCCTTTATGATAAACAGTATTCAGTGGAGTGGAAGAAAGCAGGAAGAAAAGCTCTATGGTATAGGGGTAGCTCTGTGAAGCACTGAAGGGTCCAGCCATGGCCAGCCATTAGCCATAAAAATCAGAGCACTCATCCTGGAGATTCTCTGAGGAAGTGACTAAATTATAGATCCTTTAGATTGCTAACCAATAAAAGTTCTTATTAATCAAATTTTCCTCAAGATGTCCTCATGTAGTAGTTAATACTACAAATGATTTTTAAACTCATCATTTGGCTCACATTTATGAAATGTTATGATTTATATATATATATATATATGCAAATCTGTACAAAACAATATCTTGATGTTATTTTACAGTGAATAAAACTTTAAGTCCAAGAAGATTAAATACCACATGCAAGGCCACTCTATTACACACTCAACCTTAATTCAATCAGAGTTTCTACATGTTTTTATTGTTGGTATAACCATGAGTTAGTCTGTCTTAGTCATACCAATGCAGATATTGAGTATGGCTTTATGTTCTGTCATCCGAAATATGTATACATATGTTTACATTGGATAAAATATTATATACCCTGTGACCTCTCAGGCACAGTATGACAAACATGGCACATTGTAGTTCTGTACATGATTGAAGAGGCTGAAACAGGACAGTTTAGGCCATGCTCATTCTTCCTTCAGATGCTGCTGGGAGAACAAAGACATGTTTGGCACCACAACTCAGTGTCTGGTTAGGAATGATAGATGGGACTAAGACAGGTAGAGCCATCATCTTAGAAGCAGTCTGAAGTTTCTCCATTCCTTTGCCACTCTCAATATAGCTAAGAAGCTAAACACAAGAGAAACGAACATAAACACTTAAGAAAGATGAGGACAATTAAATAAATCAATAAAACATCATTATCCTCACGCTGACACTCTGGCAGGTCAGACCCAGCCTTTTTATTGCCAACTGAGCCAAGAACACACTCATCTGGGTTTTAAGAAAATATCAGAAAGAACTTAATGCACTTAAAATTCATAATTCTGAAGAGAATCTTACTCCAGTTGCTTCTCGCTACAGCTAACTTTGGTTAATAAGGGAGTGGAGCCTGTGAAACTTTAAGCCAGTGTTGCAGAAAGAATTTTCTCTTAAGAATGGGCAATGGAAATAGGTTTTTGTGCTTCTGTAATGTAAATACTCATACATTTTCCTGCAAAATAAAGGCAAAATGATCTGCATCATTGTGCTTGAAATATAACACCAGATTTCATACCTTCAGCATTCAAAACTACTTCCAAGAAACACACACACTGTTAAGAGAGAATATGAGTTACACACACACACACACACACACACACACACACACACACATATTGTGCCTGGCTTTAAGTGAAATGTTTCAGCAAAGACTTTGCTATCAATTAGTGGAGGCTGAGAAACTGTGAAACTGTTTGAACCTTGAAGAAATGTTTGTTTAGAGAACCTGTACTTGGTGCTACATGAGAGCTTGCAGCTATACCAACTTGGTCCTAAGACACTCCTGGAAAGCAATAGTTTGTACCTTTGATTATCACTAACCATGGTCAAAAGGGACTGAGATTTGTCAGGTTGTCTATTCTTATGGGCAAGATAACTTTGGTAGCTGCAATCTTTTCTGACCCCAATTAACCTTGTAGAATGTTTGAATAAAGTAACTAGAGTGAGCTTACTGGGGGTCAGTCTCTTCCAAGAAGGCTGAACCCTTCTGCTTCTTGGAAAAATGAAAGCTTAGCATCTTAGTGAGCTTCTTTCTTGACTAAGGTACCTATGACCAACATGTAACAAGCCATGAGGCATGGTATTTTAGTCTATTATCCAGAGAACAGAGACTAAGTAAGGGGAGGGAGGGAACTTGGTAGGAAAGGAGATGAGGATGGTAATGGGGGGGGTGCTGAGGATCAGGTGTGGGAAGAGACAGGAGAGAGGAACAGAAGTTCAAGAATGTGAATGAAAATTTGCAGCTGGTGGGGGTGGGGGTAGGGGATTATCTCTAGGACCTGCCAGAGACCTGGGATATGAGAGGCTCCCAGGAGTTTATTGGAATGACTTTAGCTGAGATTCCTCAAGGTGGGGAAATGGAAACTGAAGTGGCCGCCTCCTGTAGTCAGTGAAGGGATAAGGACACCAACCCACTCACAAAACTTTGGCACAAAATTTATCCTATCTACAAGAAATGCTATGGAAACAAAGATGGAGCAGAGAGTGGGTGAATGGCCAACCAATAATTGGCCCAACTGGAGACCTATCCCATGGGCAAACACCAATCCATGACACTGTTAATGATACTCTGTTATCCTTGTAGACAGGAGTCTGGCATAACTGACCTCTGAGAGGCTCTACCCAGCAGCTGACTGAAACGGATGCAGAGACCCACAGCTAAACATTAGATGGGTAGTCTTATGAAAGAGTTGGGGGAAGAACTGAAGGCCTTGAAGGAGATAGGAAGTCCATAGGAAGACCAACAGAGTCAATCAACCTGGTTTTTGTGGGGGTTCTCAGAGCTGAGGCACCAAAATAAAGAGCATACACAGGCAGGACCAAGTCCCCACACACATATATGTAGCAGATGTGCAGCTCAGTCCTCATGTGAGTCCCCAACAACTGGAACGAAGATTGTCCCTATAGCTGTTGCCTATCTGTGGATCCCATTCTCCTAACAGGGCTGCCTTGCCTGGCATCAGTGAGAGAGAATGTACCTAGCCTTGCAGAGACTTGATGTGCAAGGGTCAGGGGGATACCCAGAGGGAGGGTCTCTGTCCTCTCAGAGAAGGGGAAGGGGATAGTGAGGCAGACTGTAAAAGGGGGGACCCAGGCAAGGGGGATGACAGTGATTGTGATCAGGAAGTAAAGTGAATAAACAAGCAAACAAATAAATAAATAAGAAAAAAATCATATATATATGTATATATGATTACACATATCTCATATATATATATATATATATATATATATATATATATATATATACACACATATCTCAGTGGCCCTCTACCTTCCTAGTGGTCTGACTCTTGAATGCAGTTCCTCATGTTGTGGTGACCCCTCAAGAATGAAATTATTTCGTTGGTACTTCATAACTGTAATTTTGCTGCTGAAACAAATTGTAATGTAAATATATGACATGCCAGATATCTGATATGTGAACACCCCACAAGGGAGTCACAACCCACAGATTGCAAAAAACTAATACATAGCATGGCAGAGAATCTAGCTACTATATAATGGACCCTAAAAGCTAAATATTGAATCTACTGGTCTCTAGAACATCTGAGATCCAAATAGTTATTAAGTTTGACCTTACAACTTTGTTGGTTGTTATTTTGAAAATTAGTCTAATGTCAGAACAAAAGGAAGCCACGAATGGATTGCAGGACCTGGTTTTGCAGGTCCATGATCCCAATAATCCCAGCTATCCTATTCCAGTGCCTGGTGCGTGCTCAATTCACAGCTCACAACATTATAGTTTCCATTTCATCTGCTAAGATGCCATTGGAGAAAATACCTCTAAATTGTCAGGTTCACACCTCTCTTTAGTAGATTCATCCAAGGTCTTAACAAATGAGATCCATTTCTTTGAGTTGCCTAGTTGAGAGACTCTCTAGGATTTTCCCAAAAAAATCAAAAGACAGAAGGAAGTTTAAAATATAGGCTTCACCCTCCCAACATATTGGAACATATTTCTCTCTCTCCTCCTTTACTTGAGGTATGTATTTCAGAAAATATGTCAGCAGAGCTGTCCTTATTCTTTGAATTGTTTAGAAATCCTTTTGGGAATTAGATGGGAGTTTTGTGAGACCTTGGGAAGTCTTTTCTGAAGCTTCAATTCTCTGTGTGTGTACTGGCTGGTTTTGTGTCAACTTGACACAAGCTGGAGTTGTCACAGAGAAAGGAGCTTCAGTGGAGGAAATGCCTCTATGAGATCCAGCTGTGGGGCATTTTCTCATTAGTGATCAAGGGGGAAGGAACTAGCCCCTTGTGGGTGGTACCATCCCTGGGCTGGTATTCTTGGGTTCTATAAGAAAGCAAGGGGAAGCAAGCCAGTAAGAAACATCCCTCCATGACCTCTGCATCAGCTCTTGCTTCCTGACCTGCTTGAGTTCCAGTCCTGACTTCCTTTGGTGATGAACAGAAATGTGGAAAATGTAATCTGAATAAACCCTTTCCTCCCCAACTTGCTTCTTGGTCATGATGTTTGTGCAGGAATAGAAACCTTGACTATGACATTCTCTCTCTCTCTCTCTCTCTCTCTCTCTCTCTCTCTCTCTCTCTCTCTCTCTCTCTCTCTCTCTCTCTCTCTCTCTCTCTCTCTCCCTCCCCTCTCCCTCTTCCTCTCCTTCCCTCCCTCCCCTCCCTCTCTTGTTCTCTTGCTCTGTCCTAGTTCCCAGAGTAAACTAACTCCTGATTACTCTACTTCCTAAAGATGTGTAAATTTTTTTAAAGTAAAATCAGGCAATGATGAGTTTCCCAATTATCAGAGAAATCTGGGACAAGCTTTGGGTTACAAGCAGTACATTGATGCTTTGTACTTGAGGGTAAACTAACTTATTTTTCCTTGAGAGAATAGATTCAATAGAGTCTGTCTGTTTGACTTTATGATAAGAATTCTCCCGGGTTTGTAATCTCTTAATGTATTATCCATGATAAACATCACATTCTGCTGAGTTGATGCTGTTCAGTACTAAATATGTGGCAACACTATCTATTTGTTCTAGAAAACGATATGAGGGCTTGCAAAAGAGGGACTGGGTAGTGAGCATGGGAAGAGTTGGATCGGGATTGGGATGAACATGACAGAAAAGACAGGACTCCTGGGTGGAGTTATCAAGAAGAAAGGAGTTAAAGGGCACATATTTTACCTATACAGACTTGGAACTTATGACATAGGAAATAATGACAAGACCGTCATTTTGATGGTTCATTGTTGCTAGACCTGGGGACAGGAATGACCTTCTGGATGTCTTGACTAGGAGATGGCCATTTGTATGCCTGTTGTGAATACACCTATTTTTGTTGAGACAAATTCACTCTGGTCCTCTATCAAGTTATGAGCCAAAATATGTGGTCCTTCTTTTAATCATCAGATAAGCCAGGTTTCAAGTTCACCCTTGAAAGCCCAGCCTTGAATTCTTAACAATCCAAGATTTATCCAAGTTTGATTTTGAGAAATGAGTTTGGAGATATTACCTGAGGGAAAACAGGAGTCCATTCCTCTTAAAGATTTCATATTTACCTTCAATCAAACCAGAATGTGAAAGTGGTTCCTGAGAGCAAGGGACTTATTTCCTTTCTGTGTTCATTGAAAGAATGGGGATGTTTGTCTGTACAAGACCCCTGGATATCAACAGAGTCTTTGGAATTCACCTTAATATTGGCACACAAAGTTCATTTGCAACACAGCAGCAAATCAGTCAGTGTTCCTTTATATCAAAATCAGAATCCTCACAACCCTAAATATCTATCAAAATCTGCAAATGAGATGGGGTAAGAAAACAAGAGAACACCTAGGGACGTAGCTCAGTGACAGTTTCCCAGCATGCATGCCTGGGGGTGTAGCTCAGTGACAGAGTTTCCCAGCATGCATGCCTGGGGGTGTAGCTCAGTGACAGAGTGTTTCTCAGAATGCATAATTCAACCCCCAGCACCCAATACACAAATCATTATAAAACTCAGAGAGGAATTTGCACAGTATGTGTTTTATGGAAAAACTAGTGAATAATTAGCTACTATGTTATTCAGAAGGAAATCTGACCCTGTTCTGGAAGTCAACTGATCTTCAAGCTAAATGGAAAGCATCTTGGGATGTCTTTAACAGAAGACAGAAGAGGGCAAGTTTACTAATATGTTGCTCTGTACTGTGACACTCACAGTTAATCCCAGAAAGAGGGAAGTGAGTTATAGAGTAGTTTGCGAATCAAAGAATGCATATATAAGAATACATATATATGTACATGTGTATATGCATATTTAATGCTGAATTTATAAGATGTACTACATCTAAGCAGAAATAACTACTTGTAGCAGAATACAAAGTTCTCCTCTATATCTCCACTTAAAAATTATTAATCCGAGGCCGGAAAGGCTCCCTATAAAGTGTTAAATATTCACATATTTGGAGATTATTATATAACTGTGGGCAATACAAATAAACAAAAGTGGCTTCATTCAAAATTATTCAGCCAACTGATACATGCTTGAATTGGTTGTTTAGGAAGCTAATCTGGTTATCTGAGAATTCATCCATGTCCATATTTGTATGTGCTTATGCATGTATGTGTATAAGTATGCATGTATACACTTGAATATGGGTGTATTATGTATATGTGTATTTATGCATTTGTGTATATATGTGTATGTATGTAAGTATGCATGTGAGTGTATATATGTATGTAAGCCTATGTGTGTACTTGAGTTTATGTGTATATGAGTTTACATGTGTGTATATATCTGTATAAGCATGTATGTGTGTGAGTATGTGCATGAGTATATGTGGGTGTGAGTGGATATGTTCCTGTGTATATGCATGTTTTTATGTGTGTGAGTATGTGTGTGCATTTTTAGGTATGTATATGAGTGTTTATGTATGTTAATGTGTAATTTCTATGTGTATATGTGAATATATGTATATATGAATAGGAAGTTTTAATCTCCCAAGTATATAAAAATAGAATATTTTAATCTGTTCATTTTATACAGAAAAAATGAATAACAAGGCAAGAGTTGGGACAAAATACATGACTTACAAAGTTGTAGAAAGTTACTAAATTGCTCCAAAATGTTCAAATGCTAGTAAAATGTATGTCACACTGGCAGCAGAAAATAACCTTCATTCATTATTTGTTTTCTTTCATGCTAGCCAATTTTACCACTCACAAATATTACCACTTAGGTCCTTTTATGATGGTTTGCATATATTCCAAATCTAATTCAAAATTGTTCTTTAAATATTACACAGTGGCTTAATTTTAAGTCTTCAGTGTTATGATACTTTCTATTAAAAAGATGGAAGGAGAGACCCCTGGTCCTGGAAAGACTGGATGTAGGGGAACGCCAGGACAGAGTAACGAGAGGGGGTTGAATGGAGAAAAGAGGGAGGGAAGGGGGCTTATGGGACTTTCGGGGAGGGAGGAAACGGGAAAGGGGAAATGATTTGGAATGTAAATTTAAAAAAATATATAAAATAAAATAAATAATTAAAAGAAAAAAAAAAGAGTCAGAGTGTAAGTTGGGCATCAGCACACCAGAGACAGAAACAGAGTTAGGTGTATCTTTTAGAGTCTGAGTCTAACCTTGTCTACAAAGTGAGTCCAGGACAGTCAGAGAAACACAGTAAGACCAAAATCTCATAATAAAAACAAAAAGGGATCCCGTAGAAAAACACCCCAAACAACCCAGGTTTTTGCAAATGCTATTGGTGGCTCAATACAAACTGATGGTATTACTCTATAACTCATTTCACATGGAGCTGGGTCTACTAAGAGCCTTCACCCCTAGAGAATAGTATTTATGGTACCCCTAGAGACAAGTTATTCTGCACACTACCAAAGAAGAAAGGTAAATACCAACAAAGCTCCAAACCTTTGATCAACAATGGTGAACAATATGTAAAATGCCCTGGTACAATTGTGACATAAAGCTTGTGGGAGTAACCAACCAATTCCTGCTTTGAGTTAAAACCCATTGCATGAGATGGAACCCATGATCAATGCTGCTTAGGTGGCCAAGAACCAGAGACTGTATAGGCCAGGGACCTGGATGAAAAACAAATTCTACTATTCTGTTAAAGAAATGTATCAATAGAGTAACTCCTAATAACATTCTGCTATACTCATAGATTTGTGTCTTGCTCAACCATCATCAGAGAATCTTCTTCCTGAAACAAATGGGAACAAATACAGAGACCTACAGCCAGATAATATGTAGAAAATGAGAGACCCTGGAATACTTATCCCTAAAAAGGATGTTTCCATCAAGTCTCTCTCATCAGAGCTCAGGGAACTCTGAGTAAGAGGAGGCAGAAAGTTAATAAGAGCCAGAGAGGATGGAGGACACCAAAAATGTCACATCCTTCTCAACACATCAGGCTGGCACACATATGAACTTGCAAGGACAGTGGCTTCATGCACACAGGGCCTGCACAGGCCACATGGAGTCCTAGAGTTGAAAGGGGACACAGACACACATCCCTATCCCTAACCAAGAAGGTATCTCAATTGATAGCCACTTAAAATGAAACATTGTTTTTCTATAGGGTATCTCACTGGGGGAAACAAACCACTCTTTAAGGGTGGTCCTCATGCCCAGCAGTAAATGGCTGTCCCAAAATGAACACAACAGCATCTTTGGGGGTTCTTTGTCTCTTAATGTAAAGTTAAGGAGTTTGGGGTTGTTTTGTTTGTTTTCTTCTAGTTTACACCTTCTTATTATGGCTTCAAGTTTTGTGTTTTTACAGGATTCCTGAGTGTGTAAATATGTGCATATCTGCATCCATGTGTGTGCAGAAGTGTGCATATCTGCATCCATGTGTATGCAGAAGTGTGCATATCTGCATCCATGTTCTTTTTCTTTGGCTCTTTCTCTTGTTTGGTTATTTTTTCATATTCTAATTTGTTTGCTTTTATTTATGTTACATTATTTTATTATTATTCCTTATACCTGTTTTTTCTAATGAGACTGAAAGAGTGCAGATCCAGGTGGGAGATGCAGGAGGGAGGAACTGGGAGGAGTAGAGGTAGGGAACATTGTAAACAGAATATATTGTATAAAAATGATCCGTTTTCAATTTAAAAAAAAAACAAGTTTTCATAAGCACACACATAAACCACAATAAAATTATCTGTCTACCCTGTTATTTGGCAACTCTAAGCAATATTTTATATTACCTAAAATTGGTAACTTCTCAGTTCAGTATTCCTGTCTTACCTGGATGCTTTTGTTGTTTACATAAACATCTGCTTTTACCTTTTTTCATAACAACATTAATATTGAATCAATGTGACATGTGTGAAATTGCATCAAATTTATATGGTTTGAAATACAGGTAATAATATTGAATGTTTTAAATATTCATCAGAAAAGAGAAAAATTTATTCAATCAATTTCCTATTTGGGTACATATATGCTGATCCAAATTCTTATTTATTTCTATACAATTTGTCACCATTATAATGAAAGGATGACATGTGCGACAAGGTTATTGCCCTGCCTGTACCAAGGGAGTTTGCTGCTAAATAGCAGTGGATCAGAGCTTGAGTCCATGCAAAACAATAGGCAAAAACAGAATTTTAAACTCCTTTGACTGAAATTGGCAAATATTTCACAATCATATATAAGAGAAGGAACTAGATAACACAGTAGCGCACTTAGAGACAGAGAAATATAAAGACCTTTATCTGAATTAAAGTTTTTAATTTAGCTGCTGGACAAAGTGTAAGAAAATACTTAAACCAAAGCGCTAGGCAGTCAGTCTGGATTTTAACACTGGAGAGTGGCTACGCTTCCCAGCTATTCCAGTAGAATGGCTTCCTTCAACCTTAGTCTGCTCACTGCAAAACAAGAATAATAGAAGTACTTACATTCCGTGACAATTAAAGGAAGTGTGTGACTTTCGTTCCAATATGCACTATGCTCTCAATAAATTGCCCCGTATAATCACTTCAATTCAGCAAGAGCACATGGAGACAGGTATTCAAGTATTATACTACATTTATGGTAGATTTTCAGTCACATAATTTTTCACACAGCCATGTCTGCATGTGTTAGAGGTGACATATGTTCCATATAATAGTCTCAAGGAACCAAAAATCCCACCCTTAGTGCATTACTTTATTTATTTTTTTATTTAAATGCACTCTTAATTTTAGACAACCCACATGATATGTTTTTTTCTTTTTTTAATTAGATATATTCTTTATTTACATTTCAAATGATTTCTCCTTTCCTGTATCCCCCCTCCACAAAACTCCTATAAGCCCTCTTCCCTCCCCATGTTCCCCAATCAACCCCTTCCTGCTTGCCTGTCATGGTATTCCCCTAGACTGCTGCATTGAGGCTTTCCAGGACCAGGAGCCTCTCCTTCCTACTTATTGGTCATCATTTGATATGTGAATTGTTTCTTGGGTATTCTGAGCTTCTGGGCTAATATCCGCTTATCAGTGAGTGCATATCCAGTGTGTTCTTTTGTGATTGGGTCACCTCACTCAGGATGACATTCTACAGTTCCACCCACTCGCCTAAGAATTTCATGAATTCATTGTTTTTAATAGCTGAGTAGTATTCCATAGTGTAAATATACCACAAGAATGTTGAACATTTCTTTAGGTGCTTCTCAGCCATTCGATAGTCCTCAGGTGAAAATTCTTTGTTTAGATCTGTACCCCATTTTTTTAATAGGGTTATTTGGCTCTCTGGAGTCTGCCTTCTTGAATTCTTTATATATCTTAGATTTTAGCCCTCTGTCGGATGCAGGGTTGGTAAAGATCTTTTCCCAATTTGTTGGTTGTCATTTTGTCCTTTTGACAGTGTCCTTTGCTTTACAGAAACTTTGTAATTTTATGAGGTCCCATTTGTCAATTCTTGATCTTAGAGCATAAGCTATTGGTGTTCTGTTCAGGAAATGTTCCCCTGTGCCCATGTGCTCAAGGCTCTTACCCAGTTTCTTTTCTATTAGTTTCAGGGTCTATTCTATTAGTTTCAGTTTTATATGGAGGTCCTTGATCCACTTGGACTTGAGCTTAGTACAAGGAGATAAGAATGGATTAATTTGCTTTCTTCTGCATGCTGACTTACAGTTGAACCAGCACCATTTGTTGAAATGCTATCTTTTTTTCCACTGGATGGATATAGCTCCTTTGTCAAAGATCAACTGACCATGGGTGTGTAGGTTCATTTCTGGGTCTTCAATTCTATTCCATTGATCTACATGCCTGTCACTGTACCAATACCATGCAGTTTTTAACACTATTGCTCTGTAGTACAGCTTGAGGTTGGGGATACTGATTCCCCCAACAGTTCTTTTACTGTTGAGAATAGTTTTAGCTATCCTAGGTTTTTGTTATTCCAGATGAATTTGAGAATTGCTCTTTCTGACTCTATGAAGAATTGAGTTGGGATTTTGATGGGGATTGCGTTGAATCTGTAGATTGCTTTTAGCAAGATGGCCATTTTTACTATATCCTGCCAATCCATGAGCATGGAAGATTTTTCCATCTTCTGAGGTATTCTTTGATTTCTTTCTTCAGAGACTTGAAGTTCTTGTCATACAGATCTTTCACTTGTTTGGTTAGTCACACCAAGATACTTTATATTGTTGTGGCTATTGTGAAGGGTGTCATTTCCCTAATTTCCTTCTCAACCTGTTTATACTTTGAGTATATTAAGGCTACTGATTTCTTGAGTTAATTTTATATCTGACCACTTTGCTGAAGTTGTTTATTAGCTGTAGGCGTTCTCTGGTGGAGTTTTTTGGGTCGCTTAAGTATACTATCATATCATCTGCAAATAATGATAGTTTGACATCTTCCTTTCCAATCTGAATCCCTTTGACCTCCTTTTGTTGTCTAATTGCTCTAGCTAGAACTTCAAGTACTATATTGAATAGATGTGGAGAGAGAGGGCAACCTTGTCTAGTCCCTGATTTTAGTGAGATTGCTTGAAGTTTCTCTCCACTTAGTTTGATGTTGGCTACTGGTATTTAGGTATGGGCCTTGAATTCCTGTTCTTTCCAAGACCTTTAACATGAAAGGATGCTGAATTTTGTCAAATGCTTTTTCAGCAACTAATGAAATGACCATGTGGTTTTTTTGAGTTTGTTTATGTAATGAATTACATTGATGGATTTCTGTATATTGAACCATCCCTGCATCACTGGGATGAAGCCTACTTGATGTATTTAATGGTACTATTGTGAACTACTCATAGTACATATTTATTTCACTCTATCATCACTGCAGAAAGCCTAGCAGACTTTGCACAATGTTAGCTTTAAAAGCTGTCCAAATAAGGAATTAGGAGAGCAATTGACTAGCATGTATATGACTCTGGGTTCAATCTTGAATACCACCAAAAATTAATAACAACAATAAAATATAATAATAGTTATTATTATGATTGTTAATAATAAAAATGTTAACAATAATAAATAAATAAATTTAGCCTAGAATGGTGACACACTCCTTTAATCACAGTGGAGACTGGAGAAGTTAGAGTTTAAGGTCATCTTTGGATACATAGAAATTTCAAGACCAGCCTGAGCTATATGAGATCCTGTCCCTAAATAAATAAATAGATAAATGTACCCAAATCTTCAAAGTACATGCACTGCCTTCCAAACATAAATTAATAATTCAGATTTTAGATTTTTCCTTAAATGTAGGAATGGGAACATCAATTTATGAAAATGTATAGTATAACCTAACTTGAGCGAATTTCAAATTTTATTTTGGGATCTTTTTTATTCTTAGTTCTTTGTTTTATAATGTTTTCTCTTACACTTTATTTTGGAAAATATCTAAAGCAATTATATTTACAAGGCTCCCAAAATCAATTAAGCAGGTCCCACAGGGCTCACAGACACTGAAGCAGCAACCATGGAGCTGCATGGGTCTGCGCTAGACCCCTGTGCGTGTTTTGTGGTTGTTTAGCTTGAGATTTTTGTGGAACTCCCAACAGTGGGCGTGGGGTGTCTCTCACTCCTTTGCCTGCTCTTGGGACCCTTTTTCTCCTACTGGGTTGCCTGGTCTTGACATGAGGGTTGGGCCTAGTCTTATTGCATCTTATTATGCCTTATCCAGTTGATATTCCTGGTGAGCCTGCTCCGTTCTGAAGGAAACAGGAACAGTGGATCTTGGGGAAAAAGGAAACCTGGAACTGGGAGGAGTGGAAGAAGAGGAGGCTATAGTCAGGATGTGTTGTATTAAAAAAATAAAGAAATAAAGATAAATAAAAGTGAGTGTGTGAGGTCCTATTCCCTTTTGAAGGATAAGGCCTTTAAAATTCACAGTTTCAAGCTTAAGAGGTAAAATCAGGTGCTTGATGTTGATCTTAATGAGCTAAGCTCAATCTTGGGTCTTACATGGTAGAAAGAAAGAACCAGCCATGGTCCTCTGATGTCCACATGCACACTGTGACATACTTACATGTGCATACACACACACACACACACTAGTTCAATATAAAATTTACATTTTCTCATATTTTCTACTTTATCTTAAATAGTGTCAAAAATTCAACATACTTCTTTTGAGGACCACAAATTAAACCAAACAAAGAACTTTTTGCTGAATTACTTTCTTTGAGCATTATGGCTTCTTTAAAAATTAAAGGAGGGCGTTAAAATGTAGCCTCTGTTTATCAGCTTAAATATGAGTATGCCTAAAAAATTAGTGCATGAAATTGAGATGTTATGGCAGAGCCCACTTGTCCTTTTCTAGAGATTCATGCCAATGTATAGAACTCTTTTGTGGAGCTGAAAATGTGGTCAGGGAGTAGAGCCATCCTCTGTCTCAGTAACTGAGAGTCTCCTAGTACAGCAACCCCGGCTAAAACACAATGCATGTCTCACAGGTTACCCACCCAGACTCAACAATGAGCAGCAGTTTTACAGTTGAACATAAAAATGCCTAAGACTGACAACTTGGTTTGTCCAAGTGATGTGTGTAGATGGAATTCCAGTAATTCTTCTACAAGCAGCAAAAAAACACATATTAAATCATCAGGTGCTTCAAAACAGCATTGTCAGCCGGGTAATAATTAACTTGTTGAGGTTTGGTCTGTTGCTATGTATTGTAATGCTAAATACTGCCCCCCCCCAGCCCTAGTTTCTCCCAGGGATAAGGATATCCTCACATACAATGAATGACGCTATGTAACCCTGCCCCCAAGTTATCCCTGATTCATCAGTAATGATGCCTACAGCCTGTAGCTGAGTAGAAGAGAGGTAGGGAGGACTTCTATTCCTGGGCTTGGGGTCAGAGGAAGAGGAGACCAGGAGGAGAGGAGAGTGAAGAGAGAACTGAGGAGAGGAGAGAGGAAGATGCCATTGGGGCAAGGGATCATGAGATAGGCCATGAGGGTGGCCAGTCTGTGTAGCAGCGGCCCAGGTGGAACATGGCAAGCTATAACTCGGAGTTATTGATAGAGAAGTAGACACCAATAACTTAGAGGTTAGATATCTGCCCAGCTCTGGAGCTTTAAAGGCTTATTATAAATATAAAGGTTGTGTATCTTTTATCTGGGAACTAAATGATCAATGGTGGGGTAGAAATCCCTGATTAACTATTGCCACAACATTATCTCTTTAAAAAAAAAAGTTATGACAATGTTGTCTCCAAGGGCCAAAGTTCACTTAACAAAATCCCAATGCTAGACATGAGAAGTCCTCCTTTCAGTTGTCGGTTAGGACCTTCCAAGGGGCTCCCAACCATTTAGCTTCTATTGCTATTGCCCTTAATTACTCCCAGAAGCAGAAGGAAAGTCCCTGTTGCTGAAGATAACATGCACTTCAGAAACAGGGCCAAAGAGCCCAGGAGCTGGAACTGACATGAATACCTTCCCCCTGAGTACTAACTAGCTTTCATAATGCCGAAAAGTTCCATACAAACGTCCAAAGCAAGGAAGCAACCAACAGTTGTACTAGTTATAACATTTATTAATTACAACAATGACCAGCATGGCACATAACCCTAAGAGTACTGTAGTGGCATGCATACCTTGGCCGTAATCAACATCTCACTAATGGGACTAAAACCCTACTCAACAAGAAGGAAATCATGCCTGGTACTAGAAACACAGCTAGCTAATTAGGAGCAGTGAAGTCTTGGGTACTGAAGAACATACAACTACTACATTATTAAGCCAGATAAAGAAGACTGCATAAAAGTACAACCAATAAAAACATAGAGTCATGAGCCAGCTCCAATCATACATATACAAAGTACTACCATACCAAAGGCTTAGAGAACATTGCTAAAGATCAAGAAGGTTGCTTTGAGATTGTATCTCCTAGTAATGTCAGAAACTACATCTATACAACCTCACCAACATGACTACCTAAGCTTGAGCTGAACAATAGTGACCCAATAGACACAAAGTGGAAGGGGATATGCCCATAAGGCTCCACCCCTACACAAAGAACTACAGACATCTAGGGAAAAATTAGAGTGGGAGAAATAGTCTTTCCCAAGGAAAAGCAAACAAAGTGGTTTTCCAATGCCAAATGGTCAGCCTGAAAACATACATACAATCAACATTATACAGATTGTGCTGGTTATATTTAGGAATACACACGTATATACATATATACAGGTAATAACAACAAAAAACAGAGGTCATTAATTTAAAAAATAGCAAGGAGAAAGAAAGGGAAGGGATGAATGTTTTATATATATATATATATACACACACACACACACACACACACACACACACACACACAGTCTCAAAACTAAAAATGTCACGATTTTGTTAGTATTGAAAGAAATAAGATTGGCTTACTTCTACGATCAATATGACAGAGATCTCCACTCCTATCTTACATTACCTCTTTAGAGTCAAGAGTGTCATGTTCAGGTATTGTCACCATGGGATGACCCAGCTTCACAGAAAAGTTGCCCAGCTTGTGATCAGGAGCCAAATGAGGAGAAACAGATGTTTAGATTTCATTTCAACAGTTATTTAGATAATGACACCTAATATTTTGCTGCAAACAGTAGTAGATTTTACCAAATATAAGTAGTGGGACTTGTCTGTCATTTCAAATGTACGGAAGTGTTTTGTCAGGAGATGGGTACTCTGATCATGTACCACATCTTATTTATTTGTCTGTCATAAAGCAACTCCAATAGGCCTTAGCAATACAGCAGATACTGTCATTAGTTGCTTATTAAATGAGTGCTCAAAACACTGATAAATTTTATAGGAAAGAGTTTAAGTGAAATTGATGTTTCAAGCCTCAGATGCTGGCCCCTGATAATATAGTTCCAAAGTAAAAATAACACCTCATGTTAGGACTCAAAATAAATATATATTCATCTTGAGACAGTATACATTTCCTGGGATAATACAATATTATACATTGTTATGAACTTCAATAGTATCAAAACACAGAAACTTCATACATTTTGTAATTCTACCAGATTAATATTGTTATAATGTAGTGCAACATAGTAATATTTAATAGGAGGAGGATTTTTCTCTCTGTCAGAATTTTTACTTTTAGTGCATGGATTTTCTAAGTACTATGTAGACCCTTAAACTCACTAAGGTAGAAAGAAGGACACAGCATTCTAGTAAAGATCAGACTGTGACACAGAATTTGTACTAAAACACAATTTCCTACCCACAGCCTTCCTTTTTTTTGAAAGGTAGTCCTACTGCACAACCTGGCTCGATGCCATAGCAATCCTCACTCAGCCGCCCAAATGCTGGGATTATTAGCCTAAATTTCCACTCAGAGCCCTCTATGCTCTTCGTGTCACCTCTGTTGCTCAATGTTAAGGTTTTAGACACCACTTGCCAGGCACATTCCTTTCTGTCAGAGGCAAATCAGGGTGACAGAAACCACTGGACACCTCCACTTTCAGCAGGATCCTGCTTTGAGCAAACAGGGAGAGAGTGACTGCCTCCCAATTCTTCAAAGCAAGTTCAAGGAGGCCAGGAACTGAATCAGCCCTGGGGAGCCTCTGACTCTGGCTGCTGAGAAGACTCGGGGGTCTCTCTGCTGGCACTTTGTCAGGCCCCACTTAGATCCAGCAGGTTTAGGGAATTAAGCTTGCTTTTTATTTTAAAATTCTAACCCTTAAACCCTACCCCAGCCACAAATCCTTTGCTTATCATAGCATCACGAGTCCTCCTCAGCACCATTGCTTAAAGGGAAGGGAGCCAGTTCACGCTCTAAATAACAACCTGTGAAGCATCTGTAGGCATCCACTGTCACGTGGTCTCATGGTCTCACTGACACTAAGCTTTATGTGGGATTAGGCCTTTTGTGCTGCTCAAACTTCCAGCCCAGATGATCTATGCTGGACACATCAGACTCTTAAATACACCTAGGAAGGGTTATATGACTCTCCACATTTTTGTAATAGCACATTCTTACTATTCTAATGTCCTAATATCCACAAGGAGAAACAACCTGAAATTTTTAAACTTCATAATTCCCTAAAAGCATTTTGTTGAGATTAGAAAAGCAACTGAGTCCTCATGTGATTCGTACATTTAGATTCCATTCCTTCTTTCCAACATAGGTGCTCTAACTTAAATCAAGTTCATCGTCACTTCAAATTTCAAAACCTATGTAGTGATTCCCCAATCAACAAAAGGGAATGGTAACTAACTGATCATAAATGACCATTAAGTCCTAAATTACTTCCACTTGGCCTAAGGATGATCTTTGAGTAAAATAGATTTACTCTTCCATTTTCTTCAAGGCAGCTGAAGTCTGCTGGCGTCTCATAAAGTTCATGAGTTTAGTCACAACAGTTCATTGAATACTCGTGCTAAGCAACGTATATGTGTTTTTTCATTAATGACTTTGCTTTTCATTCTGATTTGTTTTTAGAGACTTACTTCACTTTGTAGCCAAGGCTTTCTTTCCAGTCTGAGCCTCCTCTTTCTATCTCTCGAGTGCTAGGATTACAAGCACACCACACCAGACTCTTCATTTAGAGATCAAATGTCTAACCCCGACTTCACAGATAAACTAAAGCACCAAGACACAGAATCATCTATTTAAGGGCCAGAAGTAGCAATAGAGAGCAATGACCAGTTTCCAAAGATGGGGCAAGTGAAGGAAATGTGAGAGGAAATGTTCATAGGAGCCCTCTGGGTGCTGTGAACAAAAAAGGGGCATATGATGAGCTATTCCAACTTGAACTAAGCCACTGTAAACGATATGCAAAATATGGATGGCCATCTGAAGATATTTAAGTAGTCCATTAGAGATGGGGACAGCAAGGAGAAAGGTGGAAAAGACGGGTGGAAGAGATGGAAGGAAAAAAAGGAATTTTAAATGAAAATGATGTCTAGGAAAAGACAATGGGATCAAGGTTGAGGCAATCTCTCTCTCTCTCTCTCTCTCTCTCTCTCTCTCTCTCTCTCTCTCTCCTATTTTCCAGAAATCACAGAAGCAGTAAACATATACACTGACTAGGACAGGTGAGCTATGAAATATTAGGAGGAAAAATTGTAAATGGTCAAACCTCTGTTGAATGCAAAAACTTGGTAAATTGTGAGGAACAGAGATGTTGAGAGATGGGGCCAATAAAACACAGTATGAAAGTCCTGCAAGAACAGTTTTAGAAATATAGTAAAGTGAGTTTTACATAATTGGTACACAAAAAAAAAAGACACACGTGGAAGGACAGAGGGAATACCAAGCCTACATATGTGGCTGTAATATTCCGAAAAACACACTACTTGGCCTCAAATAAACACTGTAACTGAAAGGCCTCATCTCAGCATTATTCAGCGTAGGGCAGAAATGGAAATGGAATGTGCAGGTGAATTGGACAAAGCATCTTTCCATCTCAGGTGGAAACGTCAGTCTTGTGTGCTATCTAGCAGCTGAAATAGCACATTTATTTGCTTTTCACTACACTTGATCACAGCTGCCAGCAACCCAGCATAAAACCTTGAGAAGTGTTGACCCACCTGGGGGCTTTCTCACCCAGGCTGCTGTTTCTTCAGAGACCACATAACCTTCCATGTAAAGACAAAAAGATGAATTCTTCCCAGGCCAGACGGAGTACTGAGACTCCAACAACTCAGCAGAAGACACTTTACAAAATATAGTAAGCCTGCCCATAAGAAGTGGATTCCAGTCCTGTGACATTTATGAAATAGCTCCTGTCTGAAGGTGGAGTAGGTTTTTCTTGACTGCCAGAAACTCTAAAGAGGAGGAAGTGTTGCAGGAAGTTTTACCATCCTGAGATCATCAGTGTAAGGCAGACTATTCACAATCTCCTTCCTTAAGATTGCTTTTCCATGTTCACCTACCATAGTTCATAAACCTTCACACCATGTATCTACAGAAACCTGTACCTTCTTCTGTCTCTACACTTAACAACTTGAGGTTGAGTGTGACCTTTATAAAAATACATCTAGATAGTAGTGAAAACCTACTGAAGCAAGGAGGAAAGAGTACTGTCTGCTTCCTTAGTATAAGGCTGTTAGGATGAGGCCACAAGTTCCTGGGAGTCCTGAATTATACGCCAGCCATCTTCATGTTGTCTGTGCCCTGGCAGGCAACTCACTCAGCACAGAGAAAAAACTGATATGGAAAAATAAATAAAATGGATAAAAAATGAATTACACTGTCAGAAAAAAATATTTACAAAAGTAAGAAATTCCAAATTTGTGAATAGTTAGGATTTGTTTCAGTACCATGAATGTCTCCCAGGAGATGTCACACATAGAGCCCTGCAGGGAGAACAGCAGGTGAGCTCTATTTGAGTCTCACGGTTTTATTTTTGTAAGAAGCCTTTGTTTGTCAGTGTTTAACTCCACAGATTCAATACAGTTTCTTATTTCTGGTTTATCTTGAACTGTGCAAAGGTCTACCCATAAGGTTTGTATCATTGGGGTCTGCATACCAGCCTCCCCTTAGAAACTAGAAGTAGCTGAAACATCCCCATGCAACACGGTCTGGTCAATCGTATAATGAGAGGGTGAAAGTTCAGGGGTTCTCTGTGGTCAGACTCAACTCTAATTGTTTCTCTTGTATTAGAAATCTGTCTGGCCAGTCAAAGAATATCGGGTTTTGGCTCCTGATGTCAAACATTTCATGGTGCAGAGCACATTCTATAAATTTTTCATATGTGCACAGGAAGAAGCAAGAAGGCCAAAAGACTCTGCATTTCTAACAGCTGCTGCAGCAATTCTATTAGGGAGGCCATGGACAACATCCTCCTATGAACAGAGGAGGAGAGTGAGCTTCCAGTCACGCCTCCAGTGGGCTGCATTCAAAATCAACTGTGCCTAATCCATTAACTTACATGGTAGCTGTGTAATAAAATTATTTACTATGGATCTTTTTAATTTTATGCTTATTAATGTGCCAAGCACGTTGCTAAATGTCATGAACATAGTAGTGAATAGTATCCTGATCTAGAGATTAGAGTTGAGTGTGAGAGATAAATATGATTTATGTTCTCATTAATACTTACATATTAATTTATATGTTGATTATAGTATAATCATATTAATATAATACTATAACTATAGAATACCATACTATATTAATTATATTGCATTATTATAGTATCTTATGCTAATAATTATATTATTATATTATGATATATAATTATGATAACATAATATATGATATATAATATATATGACATATAATTATGGTTATGTAATTATAATAATAAAATAACTACGCTGTGGAGGTATATTACTTCAATCCCAGATCTCAGGAGGAAGTGGCAGGCAGATCTCTGTGAATTCAAGACCAGCCTAGTCTACAGAGCTAGTTCCAGGACAGCCAGAGTTACATAGAGAAACCCTGTCTCAAAAAAAAACAAATTTGAAAAAATACATAATTATGATTAATATAATAACAATGCAAACACATGATGATGTATTAGGAGATAATGCTCTCAGTGTTGTGAGGGCTTAGTACTAATAAGCCTGAAACCAGTCTAGAAGGATATGAGGGAAACTTCCCAATGTACCAAGTTACCTCCTGGAAGTAAGAAATAGGAAATATGCATGTAGATCCACTCACTAAAAAGAAATCATAATTAGGATGATTGGAATGTAGGGAGAAAATTCAGAGGGAATGGATAACTGGAGTGACTGAGAAAATGTCAGCTGAATTGCTATGCAGATATTTGCAAGCATCAACTCCACTTCAGAGTCAATGAGTAAGCTCTTCAATTTTCTAAATGAATGAGCACTGTAAAATTAGAGTTTGTTTCATTTCCCCCCAAAGACTACAGGCTGCTAGATGATAGGCCCTGCCATATCCTAGCAATTGTACATCTAAAAAACTATGACTCATAATTCCAGGCCTGGGGGCAACATAACACATCAGTACTCTGGGTTTGTCTTTATGAAGATCAGTACACCATATGTCTACAGCGAAAGACTGGCTTCCACGTGCTTTAGGAAAATGCTGCTGCTTCCAAAGGAGAACAGGTTATATGTCCTAATCATTCCATTCATTTAAGCTAAATTTAAAAAGGGAAGCTAGAAAACTTAAATGCTATATAAGCCTTTTATAAAAGACCACTGAAGATAAAAAAAATAATTGCTTAGAAGATAACTTATCTATTTCGTGTATTTAAAATGAAGGCATTTTGGTGGTGTCCAAAGGTTTACAAATTTGTCTATATACTGATGCCCTATATGACCTCTCTATGCCTCAGTTCTCAATCCTTAAAATCTACCCCAGGCTGGGTATAGCTCAGCAATAGAACATTTGCTTACTGGTTGTGAGGTTCTGGGTTTGCTATCCTTCACTACTAAAATAATGATAAATAGTATAATTAATTAGTCAATTAAAATATTGACTCCAATGGAATAGGATTAGAAAGGGAGAGTTTGGTTTGAGTAAAGGTAGTGGGGGTGATACTTAAAGTATATCATGTGCATGTATGGAAATGTCATGATGAAACTTATTACTTTGTAAAATTAATATTTGACAATTTTAAAAAATCTAGGCCCTATATAGATGCTCTAAGTCTCTTTTACAGTTGGCCAGTTTATTGACTTCATGATACTTTAGAAAATACTATTGATTGAGAAATGACACAATCTCCAAATGAAAGTTCTTTCCTTTTGAAGTTTTCTGTTCTGGGCCACAGCAGAGCTCCAAATTCCAAGCATTAAGCAGGGAATGGATCGCCCTGTGAACATGATCTGAGGTCCTTAACATCAGTTCTTAGTTCTTCCACTGCCTCCTGGTTTGGGCATTTTATAAACACTATTAAGTTTTACAAAGCTCTGCTGTGTGCTTCCTGGGTGTCATGTGCTCAGCAGATGACATGCTGACACATGCCACTTGGTGCTCATGTCCATTGTTTTATGTGCCCACAGAGTGCTCCCTGATGAATGCTGATAATCACTTTCCAATCTCAGTTTTTGAGATACAGTAAGAAAACAAAAACGGTTTCTGCTCTGGTCTTTGTGACAGAGCTGAAAGTTCCACACATATGTTTGTTTTACTTTGGCCTTTCCTGTTCCATGTTGTGAAGGAAAACTCAGCACACATTGCCTTTTGCCAAAGACAGTGCTCTATGTTCTAAAGGACAGCTTATGGCAAAATGGGATGCTTCTATCCATGCTATGTTCAATCTGTTACAAATAAATTCCATTTCCTTTTGTTTATTCACATTTTACCTGGAGTTGTTTCCTTCTCAAGCAGAAAACCACTCCCTCAGGGACTTAACTGCACTCTTCACTTTATCTTGGTGCAGACTTCCCAGGCAATAATAAAAAAATAGGGCAAAAAACATCAATATGCCAATACAATCCTAGGGTTAAAAATGGATTTTGGAAATTGAGACTGAAAAATAACAAGGAGTATTTTTGCTGTTCTTGTCTGTCCTTTAGGGACATAGTTGCCTAGAATTACACATAACAAAATATCATTTTCAGTTCTTTTTTATATCCCAATACTCTGCTGCAACCACGAAGTATCTATTTTTTCTCACAAAGGAAATATTGGTAAATTGTTTTGTCTCTACTCTTTATCTTCTGCATCATATAAGAATTGCTCTTTTACTTGTGTGACACATAATAGAAAGTAAATGGATCTATAATAAAGTCTCAATTACAGAAATATTTTCCAGTTCCAATTGCTCTTCCTTACTCTCAATCTAGACCTTTTTCACTGACAGCAAGTTCCCTACAAACAGTAGGAAGCCAGTTCCACAACCTGGCACTTTGTCAATGCTTGTAAAGTGAGGTGTCATGAGTATTTACACAACTATTAAGATTGAGTAATAATTAGGAAATGGTTCAGGCCATCTTCCATCCCTCTTCATGGACCCATAGCAGGCTTTCCTACTCCTTCTCCACAGCAAGAGGTCTACTAAGAGCTCCTCTTCAGCAATAGTTCTGAGGATGGATAGGACTGCTGAGGAGTGACAGTGTATATGAATGGGTAGTAGAAAGGTGAGTTGAAATAATTTGAATACCAATAACTGAAGGACTGCCCTAAATAAGGTGCCTACCCACCCTTTGTGGGCATTGAAACCCCATTCCTCTACCCATATATCTCTATGCATGGCTTCAATCTATATTTCAAAATTATGTAAGCTATAGCCAACATTTTACTATGTTGCTTTATATACCTTAGAACTGTCAGGATACCAGGTATCCCTTGCCCCTACAGGCTATTCCATAACTGGATTTTGTCACAAGACACTGTAATTAGGCTTTGGATCATGTCTGTTCCTGACAAATTTGAAAGAGTCAGATTTCCCATTTGAAAAATGTGTCTTCTTTTACTCCTGGGTTCTTTCTAGAAGCACAAACATGCAGGAAAGCTTTTATTCAAATTCAAACCACAAGATAAGTAGATTATTGACTGATTATAAGTATCTTACAGGAGAACTCCACATTACCATTAGATTTCAGCAATCTTAATGGGTAAGATCTAGAAAATTAAAATAACAATATTGTAGGCTGGGGACATTCGATCAACTTGTTGTGTTTGCCTAAGCATGGTCCCAAGGAAAACCATGGGACCCACCACCAGCATCATTTAAATCACACCCAGTGGTTCCTTGCCAAAAATCCCATACTCAAGAAGCAGAGGGAAAAAAAAATAAGAAAAATGAGTAAAAGAAAAATCAGAAATCCATTTTACTATACAACATTTGTCTAAGGTATCAGATAGAATTTTAGCATCTGTTAAATTTTTCATTCAGATGTGGACAATACAATACAAGGCAGAAAGACTACAGAATATTTGCAAAACAAAAAACAAAGAAACAAAAACACTTTCTTCGTATTGCTCTTAAAGAAGAAAGAAAAATGTAGGATGATAGTAAAAGAAATATAGGAAGCAGGGGTAGAAAGTTGAAATGCCTTCATAAAGGTCTCACTGAATTAAGCAAATGTTAACTGAGAAGTGTGTCCCCACCTCCCTAAACTGCTGCCACTAACAAGGACAGACTGAAGTGGGGAAGGAGGGTGCCTGCTTCATGTGTGGGCAAGTTTCTTTTTATGTCTTAGGTTCCTTTACTTATGTATTAAACCAAAGCTTACTTTTATCTGAGAGCACAGTTGTGCTTTCTCCCTGCCACACCCTACACCCCAATTAGGATTCTCTCATTTGCTTACAGGATGGATTTGTAAAGCGCACTTATTCAAACACTGTGCCCTATCCTAGGCTCTTTTACTCAAGAACCTGATCCCAGTTGCCTTGAGAGTTAAGGCCAGGTGCATGCTGTGAAATGAAAGCTGTGTTTCCCTTAGTGTCTCCATTAGAATGAGGTACAACTGGTGGTGAATGCTTATATGACTCAACACCTCTACATCACAAATACAGGCAATACATTTCAGGAAGGGACAAAAGCAGGTTATCTGATGAGAACTTTAAAAATTCATCTTCCTCCAGTAGACTTTGCCTCACTAAAAACACACTTCTGCCTACCTCCAATCAAGTACTTACTTCCAATTGACAATGTTTTTAATATTAAAGATGATTTCATTTAAAAAAAATCTGACAACAGAAACTTCAAGCCAAAACTAGTCAGAAGAGATAGGGAAGGATACTACATACTCATCAAGGAAAATTCCCTCAAGAAGATATTGCAGTTTTAAACATCTATATACCAAATACAAAGGCATACATGCTCATACAAGAAACTCTACTGCAGCTAAAATAACATATTAACCCTCACACAGTGATAGCAGAAGACTTGAATACCACACACTTGTTAATAGACAAATCATCCAGACAACCGCTAAACAGAGAAAAGATGAAGCTGGCTGATGCCATAGACCAAATGGGCCTAAAAGATATTTATAAAGTATTTCACGCAAATACAAAAGAATATACCTTCTTCTCATCAGATCATACAATTTTCTCCAAATTGATCATGTACTTGAACACAAAACAAGTCTCAATAGACACAAGAAAAGTGAAATATCACCCTGCATCCTAACTGACCACAAAAAATTAAAGCTGGATATCAACAACCACAGAAGTAACAGAAAGCTTACAAACTCACTGAAACTGAACAATACACATTGAGTGAAGAAAAAATGGGTCAAGAAATAAATTAAGAAAGCAATTAGGAATTTTCTAGAATTGAATGAAAATAAGTACACAATATACCCAAACTTACGGGATACAATGAAAGCAGTTCTAAGAGGCAAGTTTATAACACTAAGTACCTACTTAAAAAAATTGGAGGGATCTCAAACTAGTAACTAAACAGTGCACCTGAAAGCTCTAGAATGAAAAGAAGAATCACATTCCAAAAGAGTAGGTGGCAAGAAATAATCAAACTCAAGGCTGAAATCAAAGAAAATAAAACAAAAACAAACAACAATAATAAAACCAAAGAATCAGTTAATCAAAGAGTTAGGTTTTGAAAAAAACAATATGATTGGCAAACCCTTATCTAAATTAACTAAAAGAAGAAAAGAAGATAGCCAAATTAACAAAACTAAAACATGGAAAGGAGGACATATTAACAGACATTGAGAAAATCCAGAGAATCATGAGGACACACTTTAAAAACCTGTACTCACAAAATTGGAAAAATCTAAAAGAAATGGATAATTTCTTCATACATAACACTTACCAAGTTTAAATCAAGATCAGATAAACAATTTAAACAAACCTGTAGGTCCTAGTGAAATAGAAATAATAATGAAGAGTCTCCCAACCAATGAAAGTCCTTGACCAGATGCTTGTAGCACAGAATTTCACCAGACTTTCAAAAAAGTGCTAATACCAATACTCCTCAAATTATTTCACAAAACAGAAACAGAAGGAACCTCGCCCAATTTGTTTTGTGATTCCACAAAGACCTGACAAAGAGAATTACAGACAGAACAATTCCCCTTATGAGTATAAATGCAATTTTTTTCCATAAAACATTTGCAAATGGAATCCAAGAACACATCAAAAAGATTATCCATAATGATCAAATAAGCTTATTGATTGAAATATGTTGAACTATCCCTGCATCTCTGGAATAAAGTCTACTTGGTCCAGATGGGTTATATTTTTGACGTGTTTTTGTTTACTACTAAAGGAGAAAGATAAGCACCAACCCAGATACAAAACCTTTGATCTACAAGAGTGACTTCACTTCAAGATGCACTTGTGACACAAAGTTTTGGAAGTAACCAACCAATATTTGATGAGACTTAAGATCTATTCCATAAGATAGAAACCATCCCTGACACTGCTCAGGTGATCAATAACCTGATATTAGATAAACTTCAGACCTAGGGGAAAACCAAATATTAGCATTCTACTAAATGAACATAGTGGTAACATAACTCATAATGACATTCTGCTATGTCAGTGTCTTTTCAGCCATCATTAGAGAAGTTTCCTCATGAGGTTTATGAGAATAGAAACCCACATCTGATTTTAACAATGCTCAGAGAGTGAGACCTTAGAATACTCAGTCCTAAAAGAGATATCTTCATAAAATTCCTCTCCTCAAGCTTTAGGGAACTTGAAAAAAGAGGAGAAAGAAAGAGTGTGAAAGCCAGAGAGGATAGAAGACACCGAGGAACAAGACCTTCCAAACTGAAGGACTAATGGACATATTAACTCACAGGCACTATGGCAACATGAAAAGAGCCTGTTAAAGTTAGGGCTAAATATGGGTCCAACACTGAAAGAGGAAGTGGACATAAGAATAAATTATATTCTATATTAATATAAAATTATTAATTACAATATAAAATATTAATATTTAAAATATAAGAATGTTTATATTAATATGAAATATTAATATTTTAAAGCTTAGGCCTTAGCTTGGCAGTCTTCTGACTACTTTATCCTGACTCATTCTGGCCTATGTCCACCTTATGGCCAGGTCTGCCTCTTTGCTCTGCTCTGTTCCATCTGTCCATCCCAGAGCTGCTGACAAATCTCCCACCTCTGGTTTCTTCTCCTACAGTCCCTCTCTATGTCCAGAAGTTCAGCCTTCTACTTCTTGCCCAGCTGTTGGCTGTCAGCTCTTTATTAAAGCTACTCAGATACAATTCTAGATTGCCTTAGGCAGGTGAGGAAGGAACAAATATTTACAAAATATGAGACTGGTGATGAGCTCTTAGCTCCCTGCCAGTACAGAATTAATGCTTAAATAGCCACACCTTCATAGAGTGTACCCCAACAGTTTTGGGTCTGGCATTATTATGGGATGTCTTTGTGTGTGAACGGGTGTGAATCTGCATCTATATGTATTTCTTGAGCTTTTTCTTTGGCTCTTTTTTATCTGTGTTTTGCTGTTGTTGTTATGTCTTAATCCTGTTTGTTTTAGTTTTATCTTGTTTCATTAGATTTTTAGATGCTGGTTGTATTCTAATGAAAGCGAGAAAGAAAGAGTGGGGATTTGGGTGGTTTGGGAAGAGGGGAGAATCTGGGAGTAGTTGGGGGAAAACTGTAATCAGAATACATAGTATAAAAACATTATTTTCAATAAAAACCAACAAAGAAAAAAGAAAATATGTCACAATGAAATATTTCAGTTAGGTACTACACGTCTGACACCACACAACAAATGAGCTCAGGGACAGATGTTTTTGTCACTAAGATTAAGCCAAAAAGAGAACTATGATTAAAAGAATGGATTGTTCTCAGTTTCCTAGAAGAAAAACATAAGTCAACAGGTCTGTAATTAAATTTAGAACATTTTCGGGATGACGACAAGCACTTAGAGGCACAGACACTCCTATTCCATAGGGCAAACTGTCACAAAGGCTTCCACCGTGGTGACACACTCAGTCTGCTGCTGAAGAACATTACTAAAGAGCTCTGATACTTCAATTGCACAAGCGCATCTGTTAAAATACCTGCTCATTGACATTCATTTTCAATGCTAAAAGTCCAATTACTCTGATTCAGCCAGTTGAACAGAACATTCTTAATGAACATATTGAAAGAGTCCATCCATTCTGAAAACAATTTAGGATCTGAAAACACTGCCTCTGCTCCGCTTTCCTGAAAAATCTCTGCACATTAAAAACCCATTTTGAGTTTGATAAAATATCCTATTCCACCCACCACAAAGATTTTCCTCTTCTGCAGCATCCTAAGAGTTATCCAATTCCCATTACCTCCAAAATATAGTCAGAAAAGTTTTCAAATTGAGAGCAAGGCCATTTATCTCTATGTTGATCAAAAATAAATTACCCTGGTTTATTCTCTCAGACAGGTTTCTGCTTGTGTATACAGTCAGAGAGTAGCAAGCATGATTAATGAGGTAGTTATAGGCAGTTTTGCCTCTAAGTTTCAAAATGACCTTTTTTAGTAAAGTGACTGGCAAAGTATATTATTTTTGGTTTGTGTTTTGATTTTATTTCTCTTCCTCCTCCTCTTCCTCCTCCTCTTCTTAGTCCTCCTCCTTCTCCTCCTCCTCCTTCTCCTTCTCCTCCTCCTCCTCTTAGTCCTCCTCCTTCTCCTGTCTTGCTGTCTAGGTTGTTATTGAAGCCCTGAGGCTTAAGCAATTCTCCCACCTCTTCTTCCCATGACATGTGCTAGGCTGTGTACAGTGTTCATTTTTTGCCAGAATATTAAATATTCTTTTATCCACTAACCTTTAGTGCTATTAGTAACAAACGAATGTTGAGGTCTGGAAACAGATTATAGGAAGTATTATAAGGCTGATTATAAATCCAGACCCTGTCCAGAGTTCATGCTGTGATTCTGAGTTGCTTTCCCCCCTCCCCCTGCTCCCTTACACCCAGCAAGGGTCAGACTGTTGCTTCCTTCCCACCTCACATTCTGGAGTCACATCCCTCCTTAGTCAGCCCTGACTCAGCAGGAGTTGAGGATCTCATAGCTGCCACAACATCTACATGCTGACTGTGCTTTCTATTGTTGTTGTTGTTTGTTTGTTTTTTCCTACACAGAAAACAAATTCCTAGTTAAGTTTCCATACCTCTCCCTGGTGTTCCCTCTGGTTTAGGCAGCACATAGCAGCTAGGGCTTTTCCCTACTGGAGAGTCAATAAATCTTTGTGACAGAAATAAATAATTATGTTGTGTCTACTTCTAGACTTGAGGGCTCCTGGATTTCAGTATAAAATAGACACCATCTATATTCTTTGTTTGGGAAGAGAGTTATGTTATGTGTTACCCAAGGTTTTTATAATTTTGAACCTAATTATTCTAATCGATGTTCATTTTATCATCTTGAAGTTCAACTTATCTCAATGTGCTGTTTTACTCTTAACTGTGCTTTGTGTCTCTAAATCTAAATATTTACAACTTACCTTAAGAAGACAAATGGTTTCAAATCTGCCCAAAGCCTTTGAGCCCACAAGTAGGTAAAGGTCAGGATTACTTACAACCAGCCTCGCTCTCTTTTCATTGATACTTTTCATTAAAGTATCAGAGAAAATCTCCTTTCTGAGGTGCTCCATTTAAATCATGCTTTGTATAATATGCACATAATGTTAATATTATAATCCACTTGAAGGAATCTATGTGTGTCAGGAGCTTGTGGCTTTCTAGTGCTCTCAGTGATTCTGATACGGTTGTCTCAATTGAGGTCAAGGCAAAGTTTCAAAACCAAACCAAATATTCTGCAATTATTATTCTGCCTAGATAGATGGATAGATAGATAGATAGATAGATAGATAGATAGATAGATAGATAGATAGATAGATAGGTAGATGAGAGAGAACCAATAGCATTGAATTATATCGTAAGCAAGAATTACTAGAAAGAGGACAAATCTACAAACTCTCTAATAGGCTGATTAAAACTTCCATGATTATACAGAGATTGGGATGTGCTGCAGGTCTGGAGCACAGTTACTATATATCTTGGGTTATCTTTAGCTCTAAAAGAGCTATTTCTTGTCTACCTCTGAGAGCATTCTGCTAAACAAACATAAAGTCTGAGTGTATTAACAGAAGTCTCTCCTCCGCCACACAGTGCTAAGAATTTGATCAGATGGCTTCTGACACTCAGAACTGCAACGTCTCTGCCGGCTTCTCTGCTGTTTCCACGACTGTGCTTGAAAAAGTGACATGATTTATGATATTCTTTGTTCTGTTTCTATATAAATCTCAAGAAACAGCTTCCATGGAATTTGGGGTAACTTAAGTTTGTGATTCCAGGCCGTGATCTCTCATATTTGGCCTCAGAATAAACCATCTTTATTTCCTCTGTGGTAAAAATGGTGTGTGTGTGTGTGTGTGTGTGTGTGTGTGAAGGTATAGGTGTGTGTCAGTGTGATTGTGTGTGTGTATATCAAGAAATCACTGAGGACCAGAATCTCAGAATACCCTAGACACAATTCGCATATCAATAGATTTCCAAGAAGATGGAAGGAGAGACCCCTGGTCCTGGAAAGACTGGATGTAGGGGAACGCCAGGACAGAGAAGCAAGAGGGGGTTGAATGAGGAAAAGAGGGAGGGAAGGGGGCTTATGGGACTTTTGGGGAGGGAGGAAACGGGAAAGGGGAAATGATTTGAAATGTAAATAAGAAAACTTAGAGAATAAAAAAAATATTAATTAAAAAAAAGAGAAGAAATCACTAAGGCAACTACTGAAAATGCACAGACAAAACATAAAACTCAAGTATTCAGGGTAGGCTTTTGAGAGAAGAAATAGGGATGAGCAGATGACAAGACACACATGTGAATAAATGGGAGTATTAAAAAGGAAATATGCTTCAATAAAGGAAAAATCATTTAAGATGAAGCCTGCCTTTCCAATTACACTGATAGACCATTTCATTCTAGCACCAAATTTATATTAGTAAAGTTATGTATAGAAAAGTGAATTAAATTCAATACTAAAGTTGGAATGTGTAAGTAAAATTTTCACTTGACTCTGGTAACAATCTAAAGATTTTATTTTTCTCCAAGGGTGTTGAATTGATGTTTTTTTCAAATATAGGCATAAGATAACGTAACGATTTACCAAAAGAAACTCCTTAACAGATACCTTATCAATAGATATTGCAGATGAGTTTTCGCTTGCATTTTCACTAAGAAAAATTGTTATTACTAATCAAATCAGAACACTCGATAATGAAAGGGGACACTGAATTAATGTTTTAACTATCAAAATACATAGTTACTGATAAAAATTGTTACAGAACAGATCAAATATTTCTTTGCAAAAAAAAAAGTCCCACTATTTCTATAAATAATACTGCCTTAAAATAAATAAATAAATGCTCACAGTCATTTATGGTTTTTAAAGCCCAAACTAATTAGGACACCAAGTTATTTACACAGACACATGCATTTTCCTAGCTATTTGAGAGAAGCTAAACTCTTGGTCTGACTCCCACCAGCACTGGTGGCAGCCTAGGGGACTTACAAAGGGCTAGAGGCAGGCAAAACCCTGGATCTGAGGGGTTCTGAGCAGGGAGAACATAGCTAGCTAGATTGACTGAGAAGCACCTAAAGAGATGTTCAGCATCCTTAGTCATTAGGGAAATGCAAATCAAAACAACCCTGAGATTCCATCTCACACCAGTCAGAATGGCTAAAATCAAAAACACAGGAGACAGCAGTTGTTGGCAAGGATGTGGAGGAAGAGGAACACTCCTCCACTGCTGGTGGGATTGCTAGCTGATACAACCACTCTGGAAAGCAGTCTGGCGGTTCCTCAGAAAACTGGGCATGACACTCCCGGAGGATCCGGCTATACCACTCCTGGGCATATACCCAGAAGCTTCCCCTGCATGCAATAAGGACACATGCTCCACTATGTTCATAGCAGCCTTATTTATAATAGCCAGAAGCTGGAAAGAACCCAGATGTCCCTCAACGGAGGAATGGATTCAGAAGATGTGGTATATTTACACAATGGAATACTACTCTGCAATTAAAAACAATGAATTCACTAAATTCTTAGGCAAATGGTCAGAACTGGAAAATATCATCTTTAGTGAGGTAACCCAATCACAAAAGAACACACATGGTATGCAGTCACTGATAAGGGGATATTAACCCTGAATCTTGGAATACCCTAGACACAATTCGCATATCAATAGATTTCCAAGAAGATGGAAGGAGAGACCCCTGGTCCTGGAAAGACTGGATGTAGGGGAATGCCAGGACAGAGAAGTGAGAGGGGGTTGAATGGGGGGAAAAGAGGGAGGGAAGGGGGCTTATGGGACTTTCAGGGAGGGAGGAAACAGAAAGGGGAAATGATTTGGGATGTAAATAAAAAAACTTAGAAAATAAAAAAAAATAAAGTAGTAGGAAAGCAACAGGAAGCTGGAGCATTACAATGTTCACATAATGGAACACAGTCACAATTGATTCAAGAAGATACATATGCAAACAAATCTCTTTCTGTCTTTAGTTGGATATGAGCAGATTCAAAAGGAAGTAAAATTGAGTATGGTTGTAAGCAACGGTGATGTATTTTTGGAAAATGAATACAATAAAACAGTCGTCGAGCCATTAACAAGGTATGAAAATTAGAGACTGTTTTGAAAATAGAAAGAAAAGATATTTTTAAGGCTGCCTGTGGATTATCTCCTTTTGGCTTCAAAGCCATGGATCCTATTCTTGCTTGTAAACCACTCAAGTTTTCACAGTAATAGCACCTTCTTGCTTAGGAAATCCTAACCACCATCCTTCAGGCAAATCAGGAGCCTCACTCAGACTGAGTCTGGATCTCATTCATCTGGTTCATTGTTATTGGCAGAGTAGGGACTGAGAAAAACCCTGATGAGATATAACTTTCTGCCCACACTGACTTAGCTGTGCAAAATAAAAGAGAGAAAAGATAATTGGAATGTGATATAAAAGAGTACAGGCATCTGAGTGATTGATTTGGAATACTTAAGTAGGTCAAAAGAATTAGAATTTCAGACTGGCTACAAAAAAGATAAATAAACATACCTGAGATTATGGGAGTAGGAAACAGGAGAATAAGACAGAAGATGGATAAGGAACAATACAATATACAGAATGATAAAAATTTTTACTTAATCACTTCCTGTATGTTCTCAACTGAGGGCCAAGAAAGGCAGAGAAGAACCTGAGGAATCGTATGAATGCCAGACTATACTAAGTACCATCTTCTAAATGTCCTGAATTTTATGACATGGAGGACAGTAGAAGAAGGACTACTAAAAACCTTGGATAAGACAGACACTGAGAGGCTCCATGTGGCACCTGCCTGCCTTTAAAGATAAAAACACTAAGGCCCATTGCAAAAGAGAAGTTAAATTGGACAAATATCATGACAGATGAAGTATGACTTCATGTCATATAAGCAGACAGATCTATCCTCAGTCTCCTTCATTGTTTTAGCACAACCAATAATATGACTAATACTTCAAAACTAAGAAAAAACCTGTAAGTTTGGGGGAGGGGTGAGATTTGGGAGTGATTTTTATAGAGATTTAACTACTAAGTCATATCCTCAAACCCACTGTTAAATTTTGATTTGGGGAAGGCTAGACTTCAAATTTAGTTCAAAAGCATAAGATTAGGTGAACAGAGATATATCCATGTCTACGCATGGTACCTTTTTCTTCTTTAACACAAACTCCATACTGTCTACCTGTGCCTTCCTTCACCTGTCGCCTGTTCTCTCTAGTGATTAGTGCAGTTCCTCCACCCAGTTCCTCTGTTCTCTCTAGTGATTAGTGCAGTTCCTCCACCCAGTTCCTCTGCCCCACATTATATAGGCTCAGCTCATTTGTCAAAACTTTCCCCCTTCCTCTTAGTTGACATTGCTCCAAGCTCTGTGTCCTTCATTGGTTTTATGTTTGTTTGTCTTTTAGACTTTTTCCACAATGATAACTTATTTGCCAACATAACCTTCATAGGATGCTTTCTTTGTGTGAGTTCCCAACTCTTCTAACTTGTCTGGAACTCGATCCCAAAGTAATAGCTCTTCTGTGAATTTTCTTCTCTGAAGAAATGAGACAAACACACAATTATCTCTATTCACACATGAATCAGCTAATCAATACATGACTTGTTTCATATGTGTTTCTTTTCCTTAAAATTTACATGTTACTGATCCATTGACATCAAATTCCTAACTAATTATTCATTGACAATAAATTCCTAGCTAGCATTCTAATTCGTGCTAAAGAAAAGCTTGACTTAGCTATGCTGTCTATAAAGTACATCGTACTTTCTTTGTGTTAGAACTCAATGCCAGATGTAGGACATATTTTAAATAGTAAAACCGTTCATTATAACACCAGAAGGAACATCCCATTGTGTAATGTGAGAGGAAGCAGAGTACCACCTTGCTCATCAGTATGCACCAGTGACTTATCTCATTGCTATGACCAAATATCTGACAAGTCGCAGTTACAGAGGGGAAAGGTTCATCTTGTTGCACCCTTGAAGAGAGTGTACATCATTACAAGGAAATAACAATAGCTTGGTCTGCAATGCAGATCAGGAAGCAGGGGAAAGAACTGATGAAGGTTGACTGGCTGTTCCCTTCCCAAATTTATTCAGGCCTGGACTTCAGCCCATGGAATGGCACTACACATGATGAGCATATTAAGAGTAGGTCCTCCATCCTCAGACATTCATCTTTAAATGCCCTCAGACGAGCCTAGAGATGATCATAACTCCAGTCAAGTTGACAAGGAAGATCAACCATAACAACATGAATTTTTCTTGTTGGGTCATGTCCACAATTAACTAGAAAATCCAATCAAGGGCAGATGGTATTTACACTTGCTTATAATGAAGTTTATAGGCTGGTCAGCTGACTCTGTGACTAAAGTCTCTTGCTGTTTTAAAGCTTGGATACCTATTTGATATCTGGGACCTCTATATTGAAGGAAGGGGAGAAATAACTCCAGAAAGTTGTCCTCTGGTGGCCAGATTTAGTATTTTTTAAATGGAAATAATTGAGATTATTCTAGGATCTGGGGTTCAGTTAGGAAAATGTATTATTAACACACATTTTCTAAAATGCCTACAGTGCATGTATTTCATGTATACATAAAAAACATTCATTTAGATTTGCAAATACAAATGAAGTTTAGCTAGCTACAGTCATAGGTGTGGATACATGTGACTTCTGGTGTCAAAAGCACAGATAGAGATGAGTAAAGAGTATGTGGGTCTAAGACTATGGCACTGAGACAGCCTCAGAACTGTCTTGCTTTTGATACAGATTTCAATGTGCTCTAGAGGAACAGAGGTAGTTAGTTGACTGAGATTCTATGAGGATATGCCATACAGGTGAGTGTAGAAGATAAGGCAAGTTACCATACCCATTTTGGTCAGATGCCTTAGAGAAATAGGGACACACACACACCATCAGAAGATTACAGAGTTTACATAAAGCAAGAGAAGATCAGATGGGTACACCATCACTTCTCGGACTACTTATATTTCAAAACTGAGATTTCCCAAGAGTTGGCGACCAGATACCACCTTTAAAAAAACAATCTCTTCAGCTTACTAAGATTATTCTAAACATATCAGCAAACTTTAACTTGACTCAGATTTAGTATTTTTAAAATAGAAATAATTGTGAGTATTCTAGCATCTGGGGTTCAGTTAGGAAAAATGGATTATTAACGCACATTTCCTACAATGCCTATATACAATGCAAAACACACATTATGTTTCTACAATGTGGGAAACAGCATGTCAAGTGTGTCACATTATACATGAGTAAGGAAAACTCAATAAAGAAACATGTCAATCTGTAATGGTACAGGAGCTATTTGGCCCAGACAAGGGTTTTAGAGACTGAAAGGGAAAGTGATTGTTTTGAGGGTACGTGGAGAAACTTCGCGGAAAAGGAGGCATAATTTGACTGATTTATAATATACAAATGATCATACCCATAGGGAAAAAAACAAGATAATTTTATATGGGAAGAATCCATGTGGAACTAGAATAGTGCAGGGTGCTGATAGCGTGCCTAGAGGACGATAAGCACATCATTTCAAATAAGGTAGACTGGCAATGCAGAACAGTGGGAAATGATTCTACAGAACAGCCAAGGAAGATCTCATTCAACCTGGGAAATGACTAGCTACTACAAGAACAAAACAAAGGAAAAATGGATTATAATAGATGACTCCATCTTTCAGTCTGGAGACATTCAGAATTATATTAATGACCAAAGCAAGGAGACCAGCACAAGACAGTTTTCAGTAAAAAAAAAAAAATGAGGAGTGACAACTTGATTTTCCCAGCTGTATTTCTATAGTGGTGATAATACATACATACATACATACATACATACATACATACATACATACATGCATACATACATAAAATAAATAATAAATACAAACCATGACTACTGTGACTTATGGGACGAAGGGTTTATTTGAGTTTATGGTTCCCGAGGGATAAGAGTCCATCACCCTGATAGTACTGAACAGTGGTTTCAAGCAGGAATGATGTAGTAAGCTGAGACTTCATATCATGAACCACATTCAGAAAGAGAGCATTCTGGATGAGTCTTAGAAATTCTGAAGCTCACTGCAGAAAACATAATCCTTGCAACAAGACCACACCTCCTAAACCAAATAGAGCTACCAACTAGGACCAAGTATTCAAGCGTCTGAGCCTACAGGGGCCATTCTCATATAAACTACCACACCAGTGGAGGTAATGAGCAAGCAGCTGGAAGTAAGAAACAAAGTAACAATGGAAAAGCAAGAAGGGGACATGTACTTACCAACACTGTGATACTCACTGAAATCTTATCAGACAGATATCTGAAGCGGATCAACTAGAAAGTTAGGAGTTCTAGTGGCACATCATGCCTATAGGTTATAATTCCAACTGTATACAAAGCAGAAACTAGGAGGATGGGCAGTTAGTTCATGCCTAGAATTTAGCAAGACGCTCTCTCAAAACAATGTAAAATTTTGGCTTTGGGTGTAGCAAGTGGTAGAAAAGTTCCTAGTATACATAAAACTTCCGTTCAATCCAGAGTCAAGGAAGAAAATAAAGAAAAAGCAACAAGTACACAAGAGATGTTCATCAAAGAAGAGAAGCAATCACTACAGAGGACTAAAGGCGACCGAGTCCTGGGGACATTCTGCTAACAATAAATTAATCTTCATTAGAGCAACTTCAGTTCAGTGGTAGGAGCAAAATCACAATTCTTTTAAGGATGAGATAGTCATAGCTGGGCATGGAGAGAATGGCTACTGTTCATTATAAGAACAAAAAAATAGGGAAAGAAGAAAATAGCTAGATTTACAGCATCATGAAGGAACTGGATGGAGAAGTGTTGCTGCTATTGTGTTGCATTGTTAGCTTGAGTTTCCTTTGTACTACAGGGAAATACCCAATAAAGAAAAGATGAATGAAGACACAGAGATCTGAGGAAATAGTTCAAAAGCTCACTCATATAGCATCTTGCCTCCACATAGTTCTTGTTATGGTTCAAGCCCTTTGTTATACATTAATATACTTTGTCCACCTGATTCGTATGGGCTTTGGTAAGGTGGTTACTGGTATCATCCTCATTTTCAAAGATGAGGAACCAAGCATACAGAGGATGGATGGATTACTCCCTAAAGACCACCATCTAGAATGGGTGGAGTCAAGAAAAATGCAAATAGCTGAGGAAGAAGGAATACACTCTTACCCACTGGTCTATAGTTGTTTCACAAATAATAGAAGGAACTAAAAGATATGGCTTTTCTTTTACTACATAAACAACAACAAATGAAGCAGGTGGATAAAACAGCTCAGAGTAAGATGAAATCAAAACATGGGAACCTCATCCCATGATGTGGCGTGACCTCATTATGGACTTCTGATTAGAAAGTAGGGAGGAAATGGATAGGGGTCAGAGTATCACATGATGTGGCATGACCTCATTATGGACTTCTGATTAGAATGTAGGGAGGGAATGGATCAGGGTCAGAGTTGAAGATACAAACCATTTGGTGCAAATTTAGAAGAATGCACTGCAACTTCAATAACAACAACAAAATGGAGGAATGCTGGACCCCACAGTCCAATCATGTCAAATTCAGCATGTTTCCAGGGAGTTCTTCAGAAGGAAGAGCAAGAAGACTTACTTGTAGGTAAAGCTGTAAAGCCAAACTTGGGAATAACATTAGCAGATTAGAATAAAGTTCATTTGGACAGCAGATTATGTTTTACAACTCCAGGCCAGATTTTTTTTTCAAGAAAACAAGAAATGTTGGTAATTATGAAATATTAGCTACAGTTATGACATGTTACTATCAAATTTCATAACTAATATATTTTAATAGGGGGATAGGAATAGGTGATTCATCAATTAAATCTTCCTTTGACAAATACTATCTTATTACAAGATGGTTTTCAGTAGCATTTTGGATATGAGTGGGGTTTTGTTTGATATGTTCTATAGTTTTATATTAAATTCATCATTTCATATGCACTGTATCATGTAAAAACAGGTAACCTGCCCGTCGATTTTTAGTGTACTAACAGATCTGCCCACCCCCACCCCCAGCTTCATGTCAGCATATGTAGATTTGAGTTCTAACACAGCACTTGCATAGCCCATGTACTTCTGTGCACAAGCTCACCTTTCCAGATCCAGCTGGGCACAGAAGAAAGGCAGTAACTGCGACATGTGAAAGCTCCAACAGGTAGCCTTCTATTCACTTCTTTCTCTCCCCAGATAAAAGGAGCTTCAATATATGTGTACTTGATTTTTGTTAACTTCAGCTGAGCTGCTGTTTTCTTCAGGTAATACTGTATACTTGGCGTGTATAGAAGAAGCTGGTAAGAGTGCCCTCCTTCATAAATAAGCAATTGCAGTGTTTTGCATGCAAAATTTAAAAAATTTAAATTGTCCTGATTCTATTTTGTAAATGTGGAAACAATCTTTCTAAGCAGTATGAAAGAAGACTAGAAGACTAGTGCTTTGTGCATTTTTTGTATATTTGAGTTCATGTTTCCACAATGTCATTCCCTTTGACACAGTTGGGTTTCTCATAGGTATCCTAGTTCATGCACTTCCGAATGCTGACTAATACTGTGTTTAAGTTTTGTGTTGCAAGAACAAATGGAATAAAGTTGAATTGTGCTATAGAGAACATGTTAGCAACATTAAATAAATAAATAAATAAATAAATAAATCTTAGATTCTGAAAGACAAAAATCTACTCATAAAGATTGTTTAGTTCATACACAGCTTTTACCTTTTTTAATTTCTCTTCTGAAATAGGTCCTCAGTTGTGTTGCCTCTGCTAGTACCAATCTCATAGACGCAAGTGACCCTTCTACCTGCCTCTATAGGCAAGTCTATAATACCTGCATGCCTATGACTTTTGTGAATTTTCACAGCCTAGACAAGCAAAGCCAAACTAGGAATGGAATGGTAGATCTAATATTGCTGAATAGTTACAATTAGTACCAAAAAGATATCCAAAGATGAAGCTGTTCTTTATAAAACTAATACCTATAAAATATAACTATTACCTATCAGGAAGTATAATTTATAAGTCAGATAGTAGTTAGATAATTGTCACAAATAACTTACATAACAAAATTATTTTCATATACATTTTAAAACATAAAATCATTTTAAGATGCTTCCTTCCCTACTATATACTTCTTTTTATCAAACATCAAGAGCAGGACACACCTAAAATCAATAGTAATGTCATATTAAATATTGTTGGTAGGTAACTGATCCTATTTAATTCATAACTGACTGTTCGTTCATCACAAATGATATAAAATACAAAGAGCTAATTCTTTATACACCAATGCTCACTTTTCAGATGACTATATTTGCAGAAGGTTATCAACATTATTTTTTTTTAATGAATAAACTCTCAAGGGTGAATGGGTTTTGTCTTGCCATCTCCTAGGAGATGCCTTTACTTTTCTTTTTAATGGCAGTGATACATTTTACTGGACATGAAGAAATTTTTGATAAATTCTTTTAAATAAGTTTTTTTAATCTGAATTATTTATTTAATGGAAGGTCAATTACTAGTTTAGAGAATTTTTAGGGTCTGAGAGTCTGTATTAAATAACCATTGTTATTTTGAATGTTGCTATGCAACATTCAAAAGGACAAAGGCACTTACTCAAAGGCACACAGTGGTGCTGTGCATTGCTAAAAGGTCTCATGAATGCATGCCAATAACAACCATAAATATATTATAATATATATTAGCATATATGTGTAGCCCAGGTATTGAATACTTTGTGGTTTACAAATATGTGTGTGTATACACAATATAACCTATATGTAATATATATATAGTATACATAATATATGTACTATATATAACATACACACATAATTACATATATATAAATATATAGACTATATAGTATACAAAAACACATAGGTTTTTTTAATTATATATACTATATATAGTATATAAAAATATATGCATCTACTAAAAACTATTAGGTAAGTAGACATTACATAATAAAATATTAATGTTATTTTGCAGATACTTGAAGTAATTCTCAATATTCCTTGTTCACGGTCTGGATCTATGTCCTCTTGACAATTGACTATAATTAATTAAACTCCCAAAGATATTAAAATAAGACTAGAACAAAAATTAATAGTACCACCTATTAAATTCTAGACATTTCTTTGATATATCTACCCTGGGAACCACCTGAAATAATGAGGAACCCAGAGAAGGAATAGACTTAAGAAAAATGTATGTCTATCATGTCTCAAAGTCAATTGTCACCTACTTAATGTATTATAACTCAACTCAAGTTTCTAATATATTTAATATATTTAAATGTTAAATATATAAGGATTTAGAGCTTTTATCTAGATGTTATCATGCATAAATTTTAGAAGTTAAGCACCCTAAAGTTTCATGGCAAAGAACAATTCTTATTTTGGCAAATTAGTCTCACCTTATTGTATGTGTCCTGACTAAGAAGAGTGGGGGATTTCTCCTGTTCATCCCTCAGTGAGAAGGAAGACACATGACTGAAGGGTCCTGGGGTAAGACAGTCAGCATGAGAGAGGGTCTGTGGATGTAGTAGGGACTTAGCAGGAGGGTAGAGTTTAGACTGATATAAAGGATGGAGAGAGACAGGCTTGTGAGGGATGGCCACATCCTAGTAAAAAAAAAGGCACAGGATAGGTTAGTGTATGAAAATCAGGCACACCACAACTTACCTCTAAAGAGTAAAAAGTACTCCTTATAAGGCATCCCTCACAAGACACTTATTTCATAGTGATTATGTTGTCTCTTTGAATAATCTTTTTCACGCAACCTTTAGACTTTTCTGCAAGCAAAACAGGAGCTTGCAACGTATCTCCTGGAGATGTTGTTTGTTATTCATGGAAGTACTGAGAGAAGAAAGGTATAGAGAATTTCAGAACCTATCTGGAGGGAGTGGGCTGGGCTCAGGCAAGCAGTCAGCAAAAAGAATTCAGCAATGGAAGGTATTAACAGCTGAGTTGGTCTAGAATTTTGCCAGAACAACAGGAAGGAATTAATTTATGAGCAGAGGCAAAGAAACTCAGAGTGTATTAACTTAGCCAGCAGAGCTGAACAGAAATAAAGGATCAGTTAGAGGTGAGTCTAAAAGAAATAAAGATGATTTTCACTTCCAGGCAGTGTTGTTTTGGATAGAACCTGGCAGTTCAGCAAACAGGTTAGTTCGCTGTAGAGGAGGAAATATTTAGGATGGATTGTTAACATGGAAAAGGGTGAGTGCAAGAGATGGAAGGAATAGTCAGGTAAATAAGAGCATGAGTTATGTGAATGAAGCAAGGAATCCACAAAGGTTAGAAGGAGCCAATATATGCGTATGAAATGTAGTTATAAAAACCAAGGGCTAATATTTACAGATACATAGAAATGTTTTATACTTCTGAAAGCTTACCTGTCAGTAGATAAATTGATTATCCTATAACAAAGCCCACTAGGACATTTACTGTATGACAAACAACCTACTCTCTTACCTTTCTGACCACAGAATCAAGAAAAGAGAGGCTACAGTAGATTCTTAATGCATTCATACTGAATTTTAAAAGTAAATGAAATTTCTTGTAACTTCAATGATGCATTCTATTACTTGTGTGCTTTGTAAATGACAGAAGGCTATTTTTTTCATACTTGAAACAAACAGTATAAAATAATGCATGTGGATCACAATGACATCTGACTAACAGGTAAACTCAACTTGTAACAGTAAATAAATGTTTTCCGTTCATGCCCTTCATTTTTAGTAATATTTTTAAAGTCTCTGATAGGCCTTTAGACCAAAAAACAAAAAAATGCTGATTATAAGAGAAATATTGCTAGTTATTAATTTCTATGGGTATTCAGTTGACTTTCTTAGAACATCTAGGAACACTACCTAAAATGTCAACTCACCTAACACAGTAATGAATTTACCTCCTTTTTTTTCCTAGTTAATACATATTTCCTTTCTTTCTTTTGTTTAGTTTCTTTGGTTAATACTTGTCAATGCTACCCCTGCTAGTAAGCAACTTAAGTGAAACATGTTTACATAGAAACATTCTGATTTTATCTATTTCCTCAATCACATAGTTACAACTAATTGCCTTATTTAGTGTCAAAAGCAATTAGTAGAAAATTGAGGAGCGGGCGGTGGTGGCGCACGCCTTTAATCCCAGCACTTGGGAGGCAGAGGCAGGAGGATTTCTGAGTTCGAGGGCAGCCTGGTCTACAAAGTGAGTTCCAGGACAGCCAGGGCTACACAGAGAAACCCTGTCTCAAAAAACCAAAAAAAGAAAAAAAAGAAAAGAAAATTGAGGAGCAAGAGCAAATCTTGTTGTGCAAGAACAGGGCAATGTTCCTGGTGACAGTTGAGGAAGCTTAGGAAAGGGTGGCCTAGGAGTCCCTTGTTTAAAAACTGTTGGATTTCTTAGAAGGTGAAGTACCAGTTCTCTGAATGTCAAGAGTCAAGTCTTGAGATCCATGAGAAGCTATTTAGCCTTCACAATTGGGAATCAAATAGTATCAAGCTTTGTGAAATTTTAGAGAAACATCACCATGGCTACTCTCTGATCTAAAGAGTCTGTCAGCCTACACACTTCTATGAGATCATGTGATACCCTCAGCTTGTATAGACTGTTGAGCAAAAAGAAAGAGCATAATTTGATCACTGTGAGCACATCAAAGAGGCTGAGTATTGGCCAAGCTGACTTTAGTACTTGGAAATATAGAGGCGAGTAATGGAAAATGCATGGTAGATGACAAAACATTTGAGATACTTTTTCCAGTTCTGAGACTTGTGATACCGAAGCAAACTGGGACTTGTTGATTCCCCCAACCTGACTTTGATTCTGGATCACTGTGTTATTCTTCACTTATTACCAAGACTTTGGTAATAAGTGAAGAACTTATTGGTTAATACTTGTCAATGCTACCCCTGCTAGTAAGCAACTTAAGTGAAACATGTTTACATAGAAACATATTCTAATTTTATCTATTTCCTACCATTAGACACCACTTTGTTTTGGATTTACTAAGGTCTTTGTTTCCCTTAGCGTGGAGAAACATTAGTGTTGATTTTTCTCACTCCATATATAATCACTCCTCTGCATTTCTGTTTAATTCCTGGTTTAGTGGTTTTCATTATTTTACTCTGTTGTTTTGCACTGGAGGGTTTCTCCAAGTATCTGGATATCAATTGTCTGTTTATGTTATTTGAGTCTGACACAGGTCTTCTTAGAGATATTGAGCCCACACACTGTCCTTGGAGTTCACTGTCCAGGTTATGAAAAGTCTCAGTAATTTTAGGGTTTGCTTCTTTAAGCTGATCAGATTGCTCACTGAAAATTTTTCCAAATCATCAGGCTCTAGAGGTCGAAAGAAAAATTACCAGCAGATAAGAAAGGACAGGGGGTAGTATTCTGAGATACAGTAGGAAAAAACAGAACGTGCTATCAACGTGAGCCACGAGGCTTTAGGCTGTGCCAGCTCCCACTTCAATCTGAAACCCAATTTTTCTCTAACCTGAAGGAGGGGGAAATGCCAGCAACTAAGAGAAGGGTCTTGGAGATAGATAGTTAAGTAATTGGTACTGTATCACTTTTCAGCTGCTGTTCTTTTATCTCTGGCAGGTTATCATCAGGAACATCTAAATCCTCAGCCTGTTGAGAGCTCTAAGGTAGAAAAAAATCAAGGATCTCTAAGAAGCCAGCTCAGGATTTAGTTTCTACACCTCTTTTTATCAGTTTCACCTCATCCAGATGCCATTATAGCTCTAAAAGTATGTTGTTCTATTTCTTCATTCCCCATCACCACCATGGGCTCTACCATAAAAGTACATCCACGGAGCATGGAGATATGGATATACATGTATATATACATATACATATACATACATAAATACATATATATATACATACATATATATGTGTTTGGTCGAATCACCTAATAGACTTGTTTGATAAAAGTGACTCTTAAAAGTCTACAGAGCTAGGGTCTACTTCCTCCTTGCATGTCTAGAATGAATCCTACCTGTCAAGTTACAGCTTGCCTTAATGCACTGCTGAGTTCTTTGTAGGTGAAGCTTAGATGCTTGCATGGCTGCCCATAGCTACATTTGGACTTTTTCCTTTCTGTGCAGTAGCTCTTGGGTAATGATGATAGGGTTGCACTGGCTTGTCATCATCTTTAGTGTCATCCAACACTTTAGTGAACATCCTTAGATGAAGATGGCCCACAGTTGTCTGCATTGTCTCCCTGCTGATCCATTGTGCTCTTGAAACTATTTTCTACCACTTTCACTGTGTTTCTTTTAGTTACAGGTTTGGTGGACTAGTCTAGGAACTAATGTCTGTGAAATTTCCCATGTTGGTTATAAATTCTATGTCTCCCTTGGATTTGCCTCTGTGTAAGATGAGGAGAGTGTTGTATTTCTAGTGGCCTCTGTGTTGTCAGCTATTTCCATGTCTACTTTTTATTTTGTATTCTATATTTTCTCTTATTTTACTAATATTTTAGCAAACAGCCTGCTGTTTTATATAGTTTTCAAAGAACTCATTTCATATTTGTGATTTCTACAGTTTTCTCCTTTGTAGTCTAATATCAATATCTAGTCTAATATCAATCTTAACACACACACTCTCTCTCTCTTGTTTTTATATGCAGCAGATAATGGTTTCCCTCCCAAGTAAAGTAATCTTTAATTTTTGTTGTTGTTATCCTTGGGTTTTCGAAGGTGAATGCTCAATTCTCTTTCTTTTCTTCATTAACTATATAGACCGTTATAAAATTTTTCTGAAAGACCATTTTAATAACTTCTAGAATAGTCTAATAAATACAATTTTAAGTCTTAAGATAGCAATATATCTCTTAGATAGACATTAAATTGTTTTTAATGCATTCTAATTTATTATTTTTAAAACATCGTTTTGGTATTATTATAAAGTAACACAGCCAATATTTAAAATATCAAAACCTCTGGGGGAATCAGTATCCCGGACCTCAAGCTGTACTACAGAGCAATAGTGTTAAAAACTGCATGGTATTGGTACAGTAACAGACATGTAGATCAATGGAACAGAATTGAAGACCCAGAAATGAATCCACACTCCTATGGTCACTTGATCTTTGACAAAGGAGCTAAAACCATCCAGTGGAAAAAAGATAGCCTTTTCAACAAATGGTGCTGGCTCAGCTGGAGGTCAACATGCAGAAGAATGCAAATTGACCCATCCTTATCTCCTTGCACTAAGCTCAATTCTAAGTGGATCAAAGATCTCCACATAAAACCAGACACACTGAAACTAATAGAAGGGAAACTAGGGAAGAACCTTGAACATATGGGCACAGGGGAGAATTTCCTGAACAGAACTCCAATAGCTTATACTCTAAGATCAAGAATAGACAAATGGGACCTCATTAAATTACAAAGTTTTTGCAAGGCAAAAGACACCGTCAAAAAGACAAAGCGGCAACCAACTAACTGGGAAATGATCTTTACCAACCTTACATCCGACAGAGGGCTAATATCCAAGATATACAAAGAACTCAAGAAGTTAAACTCCAGAGAGGCAAGTAACCCTATTAAAAAATGGGGTACAGAGCTCCACAAAGAGTTCTCACCTGAAGAATATCTAATGGCTGAGAAGCACCTAAAGAGATGTTCATCATCCTTAGTCATTAGGGAAATGCAAATCAAAACAACCCTGAGATTCCATCTCACACCAGTCAGGATGGCTAAGATCAAAAACACAGGAGACAGCAGTTGTTGGCGAGGATGTGGAGAAAGAGGAACACTCCTCCACTGCTGGTGGAATTGCAGGCTGGTACAACCACTCTGGAAAGCAGTCTGGCGGCTCCTCAGAAAACTGGGCATGACACTTCCGGAGGATCCGGCTATACCACTCCTGGGCATATACCCAGAGACTTTACCTGCATGCAATAAGGACACATGCTCCACTATATTCATAGCAGCCTTATTTATAATAGCCAGAAGCTGGAAAGAACCCAGATGTCCCTCAACGGAGGAATGGATTCAGAAGATGTGGTATATTTACACAATGGAATACTACTCTGCAATTAAAAACAATGAATTCACGAAATTCCTAGGCAAATGGTCAGAACTTGAAAATATCATCCTTAGTGAGGTAACCCAATCACAAAAGATCACACATGGTATGAAGTCACTGATAAGGGGATATTGACCCAGAATCTCAGAATACCCTAGACACAATCAGCATATCAATAGATTTCTAAAAAGATGGAAGGAGAGACCCCTGGTCCTGGAAAGACTGGATGTAGGGGAACGCCAGGACAGAGTAATGAGAGGGGGTTGAACGGAGAAAAGAGGGAGGGAAGGGGGCTTATGGGACTTTCGGGGAGGGAGGAAACGGGAAAGGGGAAGTGATTTGGAATGTAAATTAAAAAAATAAAATAAAATTAAATTAAAAAAAAAAAAAAATAAAATAAAATATCAAAACACAGAACAATCTAAAATGACAATACTAAAATCTTCTATCAATCCTATGATCCCAGATGCAGTCTCCTAACACCACTTTTAGAATGCCAGAAAACCTGTTTCCTGGTGTCAAAAATAAATCACAAAGCTTCAAAAATCAAAATACTATGGTAACAGTGGAAAGGAAGATGCACAGGGCAATGACCTGGAGTAGAAAGCCCAGTTAAATCCATCATGGCCTTTGATAAAAATTCAAGGCATAAATGAGGATACTGGATAGCCACACATTGAAGAATGACATTTGACCCTTATATCATCTACAAAAATCGATTTAAATAAATGTTCTGAATAAAAAATAATAATGAAACTTTTGATGATGGCTTATGCAATGGCATTTTTGGATAAAGACTCATCAGCAGAATGGATGAAAAAAAAATGTGATCCATACTCAGCATGAGACACTTGCCATCCTTTAAGAACAGAATCCTGCCATTCCAGACACTACAGGTACTGAGTAACCTTACTAATATAATTTGCAATCTGGAAGAGCTGCCTTTATAGAAACGGGGGGTAAAATGGTAGCTAAGGAGGAGGAAGGATGGGAGATGAGAAAATGTTGATTAACGGGCACTGATATACAACTGGAGAGGAACAGAAAGTTCTGGTGTGCCACTGCAATGTAGGATGACTGGAGTCAGCAGTTATATACACAACAGGTGTTGGCCAGAGGGTAGACAGACTCACTTAAGCAGATTAAGTGAGCTTTGGAGGTCTAATGTAGGCAACATTGTGATAACTGGCAATTCTGCACTGTATATTTGAAAGTGCCAAGAGGATAGATCCAAAGTGTACTTCCCAAAATAGCAATAACAAGTATTAACGGTTCTACTGGGGGAGATGTGGGTAGACATGTTACTTTGAGGCCATTTCGTAATCTATAAGGATATCAAAACATCAAGTTGTATACTTAAATATATATGATTCTTACTTGCTACTTAGAAATAAATAAAAGTAGAACGAAAGAAAAAAATAGAAACTTGGTTTTGAGTTTCCTTGCAAAGCAAATGTTTCATGATCATATGTCAGGGAACTTTTGGGGAATCTCAATTTGTTAATTTATAAAATTTTGTGGTCTGGCAAACTTGACATCTTGTTTCTACTTTGACAATTAGTGGAAGGTTCTGCTTATCCTAAGAGACATGTTTTATGATATTAAAGGAATATCAAAGGAATGGTGTTTTTTCTTGATTGGGTTTGGCTGTGAGATTAGAGTTCAAATATCTATTTATTAGATTTAACTCAGAGCAGCAGCATTTCTGTTTGCCATTTACTCTGTCATAATCTGGAAAATAATTTTAAATGCCTCACCATTAATATATCTTCATGTAATCCTCAAACTTTTATATATGGATATTAAATTTAGCATTTACATACTCTGATTATATTTTCTTTTTGAGTGTTATCCTTTAGCATTTGGAGAAAATATTGTCTTACTTAAAGAAATATTGCGCATTCTGAAGGTATGTGTGCAGAGGTACTTGTCTGCACGGGTGCACATGAAGATCAGAGGTGGACTTTAAGATGTCTTCCCCAATTGCATCTCTGTCTTGTGTTATTATTATTATTATTATTATTATTATTATTATTATTATTATTATTATTATTATTATTATTTAATTTGGAGACAGGGTTTCTTGCTGAGCCTGGAGAACGTCCTATTGGCTAGACTGGCTGAGTCAAAAGTCCCTGAGAGCCACCTGTCTCCTCTGTACCCCTTCGCCCCTATATGTGCGTGCTAGAGATCTGAGCTCAAGATCCCACACTAGAGCATGGAGCTCCTTACTTCCTCCCTGGTCCTGATTCTTTTGTCTCATCATCGCCCCTCAGTGGTTCCTATTGTAACTGCACCAACCAAAGGAGGTCTTAAATATACTCAATGTGCTACACGTTTTCCCATAAGGCTATCTACTTTAGCCAATGCTTTTCTCTAGTTTTCCCATAAGGGTCAAGAATGTCACCTTTTGTATGGTTCACATTTGGAAAATAAATGTGCTAAGTTGAAAATATTTTAAAATCTATATTCTGATTTAGACACATAATAAAACTCAGTTATTGAATTCTTCATTACTCATTTCCCCCAGATTTCTAAGACCGATTCATAGGCATTTTCTAAGTGGTTGATTACAAAGGAAAATTTCCATTTATCATTTCACATTTCTATATTATATGTATTGAAACAAGAATATATTTATCGCCTAGTAAACTAGGTTGCCAACATTTTATATCATTTTCTGCAAAGAGAATTTTATTATTTGCCTCAACAATTCCTTTAAATGTATGTGTTGAGTATGTTGTCTTCAAACAATACTGACAATTTCATAGACCCTTTGGGCCCTGAGTTCCCTACTCTGTAAATGTCTTATTGCAAAGCTGTATTGTTAGTTACAAAACAAGACAAAAGTATACACTTAGGGATAGGTGTATCACAAGTGTAGATACACATCTATATTTCAAATTACTTATATAACTAAAAACTGGTCAACTTGTCAATTAAATATTTTAAATTTATACTAACAATTGATAAGCCTTACTGGACAGTAATTTATGCTTATATCGCTTTTAGTTTATTTTTAAATTAAATATTTTAAATTTATACTAACAATTGATAAGCCTTATTGGACAGTTATTTATGCTTATATCGCTTTTAGTTTATTTTGTCTAGATTATTTTAGAGTATTGGTTTACCTTAAAGGAAGCATTTACTTTATCAGGACTATTTTAGTGAAAAAGTTAGCATGCTGAACACTGCAGTAGCTTCTATGAGCTGTAATTAAATGCAACAAGATTAAGGGAAAACACTGTACCCCACTGGACAGCCCTGCCTTCCCATGAATCTTCGTTTTGAGTAGCCATGACTTTCAACCATTTAGAAATCAACTACAAGAGAGAATGAGGAAAACACAGACCTTCGTAGTTGAGGTGGAAACTGCAGGCATTTTGTAAAGGAACCTTCCATGGACATTGTAGACTCCACACATCTATCTATTCCACGAGTACTTGACCTCACCATGATCACAAGATGCAGGTAAATGGGAGCAGCCAGCTTCCCATAAGGTTATTCATAAAGACACTGGTGGAACATATTTTGTCCCTAGGCCACGGTTTTAAGCTCCTTTTTCAGTTTATTATTAAAGCATATTAATAATCGTTCCTATCTCAGCCACCTCCTGTGTTACCCTAGTGAATTATCTTGTGCTCGGCATGTCACTATGAAAATCACTTTTCTAAATGATCTGAAGGGATTGTCATTCTCCTCCACCTCAGCAGTCAGCATGTGAATCTTCAAGTTCTAATTTTTAAAGGAAAAAAAAAATCATACCTGCGCTAATTAGTAAGATAGGCAGTGCAGATATTTTCGGTTAAATGTTTCAAACCACTTGCTCTCTTCATAATTGCCCTCTCTGATATAAAATTACTTTTTAAAAAATTCCCCAAACTTTGAGTCTTATCTAAGTTTGATTATTAAAAAGAAGCAAATTATTTTCATTGGTATTGATATGGTACACTGCAAAACTTCAAGAAGACACAGGAGCACGAAGTAATAATATCCTGTTCATTAGAAGGAAAAATAGCAGACAAATACGTGGTAAGTAAATTGATTTGGCTCTGCCTAATTGACAAAGACATCAGAAAATGAATGTCACAGTCCTGTCTGGGGCACTGGCCACTCTAGAGAAAGGTTACCTTTTCCTCAACCATTAAACTCTTAACTTCAAACGCTACTTCCATTGCAATAAAGGGGCATTTCAAGGCACTTTGGGCTCTTCTCATTAAAGACTACAGCTCTCACTCTCTTTGGTTCTGTTCCTAGCATTTTAAATGTTACCTCCTTTCCTGTGCTTTGGAAGTGATAGCTGAAATTCACTGTCTCTGCACAGATGCTGTCTGCTCATGCTGAGTGTTATCTACAGAGCACAGGGCAACTGTGTGACCCAAGTCAGCTTTGTTCCCTAGGCACCTGCCAGCTTTTTGTTAAATAGTAAACCACATTAGCAACTGTTCGAAATCAAAATCATAGGGTTTATCTTCTCCTTCCATTTAAGCAGCACCCAGTTAAAGTCAAGAAGAGTTATAGTATATTCTGAAAGAATGAATCCTTTATCCAAAATGAATTCACTGTTTTACAGATACCATCACAAAACCCTCACTACTATGAAAGCGATTCTGGCTGGTTATGTGTATTGAAGATCAGTCTAGTAAACTAGGCTTCATAGCTGAGAATGTGAACCACAACTTCTGGTCCCCAAAACTCAGGGTTTTTTTTTTTTTAAAAAAAAAGACATATTTAAACTAACACATCTATTTTAAAAACTGATGTGAACCAAAAAAAGGAAATTTGTGAGTCAAGAGAAAATTTAGCATATGTTTAGCGATTTCAAATCTTCTATATATTTTTAAAAATAATTACAACCTAATTTTGAAGATAGACTTCAGATCACAGTATTTCAAGTGTATGGTGTCTGGCAATGGAATAGTATGAAGATGGTTGAAGCAGAAACTCAGCCAAACAGATGGAGAAAATAGTTCCTAAGCACATTTGCAGAAGAGTGTTAAGATGTCTTTCACATTTCTCCATTTGTGCTTTATTTCACATTCTTACACTGTTCATGTGGACATATTTACAGAAATTTAGATTGACAAATGAGAGGGTAGCTTACTTTAAAAGCTTCTTTGTTCCCTCAAAAGAAAAAGGATAAGGAAAAAGGAAAAAAAGAAAAAGGATACGTACTCAGTAACTTCTTAGAAAGAAGTAAATCTCCTTCTTCCAACACTAGAGTGATTTTTAAAGAAAATTGCAATAGTAAATATATTAAAATTGTACTCCTTCAAAGAGTCCAGAACCAGTTGACCATATCCATTTCATTTAATTATGGCAACATTATTCACAACAACAAGATAAGGAAGCAGATTAAGGTCCTTTCAATCAGGAATAGATTTAAAAATGCAAAATTTAAGCCATGAAATATTATGCAGCCTTATCAAAGGAAATCTTGCCATTCTCAACAACATGGGTGACTAAAAAGACTTACTTTGGGTGAAAAAGTCAATCACTAAAGTATAACTATTGCATATCTTACACATAAAATATGAAAAAAGCCCAGGCACAGAAACAGAGTAGAGCAATGGTGTTTAATAGTCCAGGACAGGGAGGCCGGGAAGATGGTGGTCAACCTATTCAAAGATAGGTGCTAAAATATTTGGTTCCCAATTAGTGATGTTGTTTGGGGAAGTTGAGGAGGTGTGGCTTTGCTAGAGGAAATGACATGTGATAGGGCAGTTGTAAGAATTTATTTTCATTACACTTTTAACTCTGTCTTTCTGCTTCATGCTTGCTGTTGAAGACATAATATCTAAGCTTCCAATTGCATGCCCAAAGCTTGCTGCCATCCCTCCCTACCATAAGGGACTCTTATTACTTGGGAACCATAAGTGAAAATAAACTCTTCCTTAAGTTGCCTTTTATCAGAATGCTTTCTCCCAGAATGGAAAAATCACTGCACAAGGACTGATAAGAACAAAAGAAAAGGGAGGGAGAAAGCAGTAACAACTTCACAAACCATACCACCACCATACCGGGTAGAACCACTGGCCCTGGCCCGGCAATTGTATTTCTAAGTTTGTTCTTCCAACTATTCAAACATGCTGAAGATGAACTCCAACTTAATAATGCTCAGAGCAGTAAATGTTAAGGCATTATTTCATCCAAAATATTTAGTTGTTTGTTTGTTTCAAAGTACACTTTTGAGAGCTCATGGCAGAGAGAATATTTGGGAGACAAACATTCTAGTTATAAATATCTAGGATATTGGATGTCAAAATTCTTTTAGAAAACATGATAGATCAGAATATCAATGTGCAATTCTAGACCACAAATCATGTCTTACCAAACACAAATAAGCTGAAATAAGTCCATATATTCTATTAGTTCACAGTTTAATAAAGTTAAAAGTAGTGTCAAGAAAAATTACAGAAACTATATAAATACATTAAGAATGAAAAAACACTTTTGATCCAAGCAGAAATTAATAAAATAGAATATATATACATACATACATATAGACAGCTTTTGATTACTGCAAAGAAAGGAGTGCCAATATTGCACCTTTAGAAGGATAATGTCTTCCTCCAGGAGGAGAGGGAAGACATACACCAATTTCTCTGATAGCAAAGACATAAAAACTCTCAATAAAATTCTCACAAACCAAAATCAAGACCACATTAAGAAGATTTTACACCTTGACCAAGTTAGCATCAACCCAGGTATGCGAGGTTGGTTCAACACATACAAACCAATGGGCGAAATACAGAATATAGACTTAAGGATAAAAACCACAGGTCTATCTCAGTAGATGCAAAAAAGTCCCTTGACAAAAGTCAATATCACTTCATGATTAACTAAAAATCTGGGAATAGAAAGAACATACTTGAACATAATGGCTACATGTAGCAAAACCTGTAGCTACTAAGTGGTGAAAAAACAAAGATCATGTTCCCTAAAATATAGAACAAGGCAAGGTTGTGACTCTTTCTTCTCTTGTTTAATAGCCTTAAATTCTAAGCCAGAGCAATAAAACAAGAAAAATATAAAAGGTAAAAATAGAATAGAAAAAAATAGGAAAGGAATGCTACTTTCAAATGATATGAGCCAATCCTTAAAATTTCTTTAAAACTCAAGCAGAAACCATCAAGCCTTAATAAATACATTTGGCAGGATGCAACCTCAACATATAATTTTATATACCAACAGAAGATTTGTCAATAAAGAAATGAGAGCAGGGAAGTGGAAATCCCACTCACAGTAGCTTCAAAACCGAAAGAAGACATAAGAACATTGACGTGATAACAATGGGGGACACAATACCCCAACTAGAAACAGTATGTCAGCAAGTCAAGCCTGCAGTAGGAGAAATGTGTTACGTTTTGTTCAATCATTGTCCAAAGGGGCCCCATAAAGCCCTACAAATATCGCTGACTATTGTCAATGTGACTGGTTATCCTCTGCAACCTGATGAAAAGAAACTTAGGCTGAAGACACTACTTATTTATAGCATCAAGCATGGAGAAATTGATTAGGTACCCATGGTTATTATGTTAGGTTTTGTTGTTGTTCTTGTTGGTGGTGGTGGTGGTTTCATTTTTTTTAGTTTGTGTATTTTCTCTCTTATTGCTTTTGGTTTCTTTACTTATTTGATATTCGTTTTTGTTTGTCTTTGGTTTAGGGTTATTTTTGAGAGAGAGAGAGAGAGAGAGAGAGAGAGAGAGAGAGAGAGAAAGAAAGAAAGAGGAAGAGAACATAAAGATGGGCAGGTTGGGAAGAAGAATCTAGAAGGAGTTGGAAAAGAGAAACAAATATGAAAAATCTATTAAAAGAAAAAATATCCAAGAATAACCCCAAACACTAGAAAAAGAAATTGAAGATAGTAGATAGCAAACAGCCTTCCCAGATACAGGCTCTGACAATGTTAATATTGGCAAAGTGGTAATACGAAAAGTTATCTACACAATAAAGGCAAAATTTATCAAAGTCCTGATGATTTTCACATGCCTAGAAAAAAATCCTAAATTCACATGGAAGTATAAAAGTCCTTAAGAAGCCAAGGCAATCCAAGCAGAAAAAAGCAGTATTTGAAGTATCAGAACAGCTGATTTCAAATTATATCATTACCACAGTGATAAAAACACCATTCTCCTGGCACAAAACAAGCTATATAGACCACTAGACTACAATAGAGAGAGGAAATAAACCCACACAGTGACCTAATTTGTGTGTATGTGTTGTGTGTGAGTGTGTGTGCTATACAAGTATACACATGCATATGCCATCCACCTAGTTTATTGAGACAGAGGCTCTCAGTGTCAGTTTATTCTGACTAAGCAGTGAGTCCAAGAAATCATGTCTGTACCCACAGTCCTCGCTGAGGTTGGTTACAAATCCCTGAAAAACATACATGACTTTTAAAATGCCTTTTGCAGTTTCATGTTGGTGAGACTTGAAGGGTGTATCTTCTGCCATGACTAGGAGACACAACCGCACAGCAAACTTTCTGTTCCTCTGGCACTATGCACACTTTTAATGGTCATCTAAAAACTTTTCCAGTGAAGATGTGGATAAGAACTGTGCAAAGATGAAGATAACAGTAGATCAGATCCAATCTTAAGCAAGAAGACATAAATATTCCGAAGGCATGTGAGCAGAACGTTCTGCAGTGGTAGACATGGGCTGCCATGGAGACATGGCTACTTTTTTGTCATGGAGACTCCTGTGGACAGACATTTTTCTTCCAGCCAGTGAAGTTCTCTAATGCTCTAACCTGTGGAAAGCATCTATTTGATACAGTTGTCTTCAGTTTTGAAGTTCTGTTGTTTAATTGTTTTAGGCTCAAAACCAAAATGGAATTTAGAAAATCTATTTTGACAAGACTCTTATTTAAAACAAGACCTCTATGAAAGGTCCTAAATATGACAATGCTCAGTCCCCTTGAATAAAGACTCAGGAGTATCATGGGCTCCCCAGGTTTCAGGACACATCTATTGAAAGCTTTCATGGTGATATTCTTCCCTGTTGAATGTGAATTACCACCAGTTATTCCTTAGCAACGAATGCCTTGCTCTGTGTCAGCAGAAGTAGCAAGCAGTCCCTCTTAGTGTGCTTGCTTAAAAACAAAAACAATTAAAAAGGAAAAATCTCATGAAGATTCCTATCTCTACATGCATCAGGTAAAGTGGAACAGAAAAAAAAAAGTCTCCCTTAGCAACATAAATTCTGGCAACAAAAACTACAGCGCTTTAGTTATGATTTTTCCATTTTGATATGAAGACAAGGTCAAGGGAAATTTAATGCCAAAGAAGAATAATGAAGCTTAAATATGAAGTGAGTGTATCTGATTGTATCCTGGAGGAGAAATAATATTATTTCAAAAGGGCATTTCTCAAACAAATGTGAGTAAGTAAGTTAGTTTATTATATTTATGACAAATTATCTATTACATATATTAACCAGTGTATTCATGATGAATTCCTTCTTATAAATACAAAGTGAAGAGAGGAAAGGAGGAAGAAAAGAAGGGAGGGAGGAAGAAACATTCACAAAGATAGCACTATTTAAGAGATGCCAAACTTCTAGGCTAAATCTTCCAAAGCCAGTGTAACACTTAAAGATTTTCTTTTTCTCACTCCTTAAAATGGTCCAAGTCATTTAGTCATTTCTACACTGAAAAAGGTTCTTATAAACATCTTACCTGAAGAGATGAGTCAAAGCTTAGTCGTGATAGAAGGAACATTTATGACAGAAGAAACCAAGCCACCTTGATTGAAATGACTTTTGAAAAAAAATAGTTGGTAATTTATGACATTCAGTGCAAAAGGAGGCATTGTTCCTCTTATCTGTGACAAAGATATTTGCTTTGATTTCACCTGGGTGGAGCAAGGAAGGGCGGCTGAAGGTCACAGTCAATATATAACTTCGTGGGTAATTAAATTGCAATCTGAAAGTTTCTCACATCATCATCAAACGGAGAAATTGAAAAGGAAGGGAGAAAGGTTGAAAGTTTAAAAAATATCAGGGGAAGGGGAGGGGGAATGAGAAGGATACATGGAGGAAATTTCTCCCACAATGATCCTATTTTGTTTCTGTGGGTGCTAAGGATGACATCCTCTAAATCAGTGCTTCTCAACCTTCCTAATGCTGTGACCTTTTAATAATGTAAAAATCTGTGGTTTTTTTTCCTGATAGTCTTAAGCAACTCCTGTAAAAGGGTCATTCAACCTCCTGAGGGATCACAGGTTGAGGACCAATGCTCTAAATGGTCATTTTAACCAACACATCCTCTCCTCCCCTGAAACATGTCAGAAGGAAAATGAAATGGAAGGGGCAGGCATGCTGGGAAACACCGTTTCTCATAAAGAAAAAGAAAGCCTCTCTGAAAAAATCAGATAAAACAATAGCAGTCTCCCTTGGTTTCAGTCCAGACCTTCATGGGGGCTCATTATAGCTTTAAGGAGGCAACAACGTATCTAATCCCAGGAACTACATTACTAATATAAAGAAGAAAAGGTGTTTTACATATTGCCTTGTAAGACTGAATTAAGATATTGTATTTTATATTAAAATGAACATTTTTCAGTAGAGAAGTTACCTTTGGCTAAATGGATAGATCACATGATCAGCAAGTCATTGCTTCTCACTGTGAGCTTTGCACACTCACAAGTCATCAAAACAATGTAACAAGTCATCAAAACAATGTAACACCGCTTCATCTCAGATCTCTGCACTTGCCACAAGCTCACTGACCCAAACAAGCCCAGTAATTATTTCTACCTCTGCCTTACATTACCAATAGAAGCATTCTTCAGAGTACATGGTCATCACTGCACTGCACTGTATAAATCTGTATATTTAGAGCTAAATGTGAAGAGGTTTTGTAATAATTCAAAAGGATCATAAATTGATACAATAATGGATTTGGAGTGAATTTCAGAAAAGCATAAGCTTTATTAAAAATGAGGGATTTTTTAAAAAATCCATCTAATGCAAAATGATACTCTCTTCCCTAGAACATTTTGGTGTAAAAAAAATCATTAAATAATAAGTCTCAATCACTAGATTTCTCATTTAGACTCAAACTTTGCTTTTAGTGCTGAGAGGTTATTTGCAGATAATTTTTCAGCTCCTAATCTGTTCAGTAGGCTGCCCAGCTAAATCTCTTTGAGCTACAATACATACATCTCTGCCTTGTCTCATCATCTTTAGCATCTGACATTTTGTAACAGCATTTGGAAATCATATTTTATGGCAGTGAAACTGCTAGGGAAAATTTATGAACTTAGCAATCCCATCCAACATGTCCTTCCATGCGGAACTGCCCCCGGTACAAGGGAGATTAGTGAATGTGAGCTGCTTCCATTTGGCCAGCTGCCTGCCTAAGAAATTTTCTATTACATGGGCGAATGAGATCAACCAAGTTTGGAAACATTCAATTTGTTCTATGGCAGATTGAAAGAGAACAGTAGTGACTGGAGCTGAACGTGAATGTCTTCATATGAAGTTCTAGTGAGGGAGAAATGGCAACAGCATGAGTAACTGGTAAGCACTGAGCTCCTAGGTGGATATAACTATGTACATGTGTGAGCTAACTTTCTCATCTGCTTCATTGTAGATTCTGGATGTAAAGAATTTGTAAATACTGTTCAACATATAGAAGGCAGTTGACCATAGGAGACTTTTCATGGCTCAGGATTCTATCAGACTTAGTCCTCTCTTACCCTGCCTGCATATGAGGCTAAGAGAGCCTTGGAATTCACATGTAAGTAGGATGCTAGGTTTCTTTCAGTTCTTAATATTCTGTAGTATCCTATTAAATAAGATGTCCTTCCTTTAAGTAAGGATGTGTGAAAGAATTAATTAATAAAAAAAATAAACACAATTCTGCTTGTAGTCTACAATATTTTAAAAAACAGACAACATTTTCATCCAATTATCTGGAAATACACAGATGTAAGCTGTAACATAAACAAAGCTTTTGACTTGTCTAACTACAAAAGAACAGTGAAAAAGAAAACAGTGATTCTTTTTAATGACAAGAATTTCCTGCACTAGAAATAGAATTCATCATTCCACAGGACAATGAAGATGAGAAATTACAGGCAGATTAACCTGATGTGCTACCAGGAGCTTGCCTGAAGAAAAATTAAGTTTCAAGTAATCAAAATCGGAGGACTATAAAATGCATAGATAATAATTCACAAAATTTAATTTAACATATTCAGTTTGTTTCCATATAAATACTACATTATATTCTAATAACCTTTTACAATGATTTTCCAATCCAAAAGTTCACATTAATCTTCAAAAATTTCAGTGTTGTACAAATAATATGGGGTTTTTTTCCTGTTTTTGTTGACAATGAAATCTGGATTCCTAATTTCTCTTTCTGTAATGTATAGAATTAATAATGATAAATTTCATAACAATAATATTCATACTCAAATGAAAATAGACTGCCTCTAAACCTCTTTAAAATTTCAAACTTATAAAAAAAACAGAACAGTCTCTCAAAATGTACATAAATAAATGAAAATATTTTAATCTTTATTTTCCTCTCGTTTCCAATGTGAAATTTCACTATGCTGTCCAGTCTGGACTTGAACTCATGCCTCAGGAGATTGTACCATCTCAGCCTCCCAGGAGCTGGAACCACATCTAGAGACTATTCAGCCATCTTCAATCCCATTATATGAATAAAATCAATGGTTATTCATGAGAGTGAATGTATGATGAACATTTTCAAGGTTACATAAAGATTTAAGAGCCAGTCAGGGTTAATCAATGATTTAACCTAACTTAAATCTTGGAGTTTAAATAATTGATGCAAAGGACTTGATCCTCACAGTTCACTGTACACATTGAAAAACTGAAGTCATGGGGAGACAATCTTTCCAGGGTCAAAGAGCTCGCATGGAGCACATGAAACATCCTTCACATCTTATAAATACAAACGTAGTTTACATCTCAAGAATATTGCTAGCTGTAGTTTTTGAATTAAATGTTTAAAGATGATATTATACTTATATTCTTTTATAAAAATATTTATTGCCAAATATAAAATGTGATGAGTTTGTGTGCTCTCACTGTATCCAGCATTTTTTATTTTACATTGCTTAGCCACTTAATGCTTAAGATTAAGAAAACAGTATACCCTCATGCCTATTTCTTGCATTTAATAAGACAAACCTAGCTGCACAATTTCTTTTTGGTGGCTAAATGAACTTCTATATACATTTTAAGGACGTGTTTTTATTTTACGTACATGAGAGTTTGGCTTGCAACGTGTGTATGTGTGTGTGTGTGTGTGTGTGTGTGTGTGTGCGTGCGCGCAGTACTCAGGGAAGACAGAGGAGGGCATCAGATCCCTAGAACTAGAGTTACAGGGGGTTGTCAGCTACACGTGGGTACTGGAAACTGAACCTGGGTCCTCAGCAGCATCAGGGACTGCTCCTAACTGCTGAGCCATCTCTCTAGGCCTTGAAGTGTAGTATTATGTGTAGTGCATTGGAATATTTTCATGTTATTGTAGAAAGTCTCCATTGACAGTTTTCATTTCTCCTTTTTACAGCATTCAGCACTTATAATGCAAATGGAGTATTCATTCTTTACACACAGTCATGAGATTTCGTGAGTCCTGTACAGTAGTAATTAGTACTCTCAAGCTAGAAGGATTACATCACCCTTCAAATATACTATGTTAATAATATAATACGTGTCTGGACAATAGGATTGTTGCCAACTCTAACAAATCTAAAATATCATATATTCTCAAAATAATCTGGATTCAGAAATAATAATTTGACAGCATATGGCCATCCACAGCATGCTCATGAGGTCTTGAGATGAATGCTATAGTTTCCCATACAATACCTTTAATGTATAGATATTGTTTCTGCTTTATTTTTAGAAAAAAACTTTGAGGTACTTCAAAATTGCACCCTTGGATACAAATTTCTATTTAGATACACAATAACCTGTTCCATTATCTGGGACAGAACCTGCTAAGAATATTTTCTTGCACACGTAATATTGTTACTTTATATAGGCACTTATAATGTGAAATACTTTCTTAAGCAGATACTCACCTGTTCAGAAAACAGGCCACTGTTGTCTTCAAGATATTTACTGAAAGGATTGGGTTCATAAACTTCTTCTTCCTTTTTCAGTAATAGTTTGGATTTTATAGGTACTGGACGAATTACTCCAGGCTTAGTCTTCATAAAGGAGAAATGTTTTTAAAATAAAGGAGAAAAATACTATTAAAATAAGTAGGTATGATTATTGTTGTTATACAAATGTTCTGACAATGTTCTTTTGTAATTTGAAGTGCTTTGAAATCATGGATAAATGGCCTAGAAATCAGATTATTTTAACAATATAACTAAACTTAAAATCAATATAATTGTTTATATAGTATAGTCAATTAGTTCACAGATTGTGGTAGCAACCAAGTTGTAAAGATCTACTATCATAATCTAAAATTGCAAAACCGTAACAAATACGTTCTCTTACACTTTGCTTTATAAAGGTTTTTTGAATGCCTGTTCTGTAATATACATCATAGATACAATAGGATAGAGGACCTTGGAAATTCCACCCATAGTATTATAAACCATACTCATATTATATATGACAAAAATAAGTCTAGATGAAAAATATACTATCCCTATCTAGTATGTGATAGGGATCTGTTACCTTCAATTACTTTATGTCAAAGCAGGGGCTATAAGATGTCCTATTTTAACTTAGTATCTAGTGAGATGAAGAAGCTTTCTAAAGCGGCAGCCCAAAGAGGCAAACACTGGAACTGAAGGCCAGAACATCCATGGAGCCCAGCTGGGCTTGTCCTGTAGTTGCCTAAGATTGTCCTGTCCTTTGACAGTAAATTCCATCTGATGTAGTTTGTTATCAGAACAGCCTTGGTTAACACATCAGTCACTAGGAACTCATAAAATTGTAGCCAGTGACCATATGAGAGGGTTTTACCTCTTGGGGCAATTTTTAAACATTTCACAACATGTATAATCTTGTCACACTATCAAATGTCATGAAGTGATGGATATGTTTCGAAACCGTGCCAAATGAAAATCCAATAAAGAGAAATTGTGCCACTCTTTGTTTGAGCTTTCTGCTGCAATCATTCTTGTCAGCCTCTTTACTCCTGGAAAACTGTAAGTTAGCACTGCCTAGTCAATCCTGGTGTACACGAGTTATGCCCTAAGGGATTACATCTATCTTTCTGCTCTATAAAGCCCTTGATGTATTTTGAGTCTTGAATAAATGTCGCCGCTCTGCAATACTCTCTTTCCGTTGCTACTTCCCCAGTTGTTTTTGGTGTATATGCCAAGTGGAGAAATACAGATTGAAAAAGTGTTTTCCTTCTTCGAGCTGAGAAATAGCTCCAGCTTAAGAAACCAATTCATCTCCAGGGAGAAAAAATGAGCCAGTAGCATCCAGTTATTTAACACATATGAGAGCAAGTGCTCTCAAGTGCACAGCAGAGAAGCACCACTCCAGTTCTACAGCCTGGTGTTGAGACCACGACCCTCTGTCGTACACACATCCATATCTTCTATGAGTTGGCCCACTAATTTCTCCTTCCTTCTTCTCTGATCCCTATACTTTCTTCATGAAATCAATATAGAAAATCAAAACGACCTTCCAGGTCTCAAAACCTACATAGAACTTTAGGAGTTGGAGGGAGGTGTCAGCATGCAGAGGGGGGGAATACTGCCTAATGGAATTTGAAAAGGCAGAGAGTCTCTGTGCCAGGGAAACATGACTATCTCATTTCCTGTACATTAAAAATATTGCAAGTAGGTGTTTTGAGTTATATTGCCTTAGAGTCTTTCTGACTTGTGACCAACATCTTCAAAGATGAGATCAGAAAAGAGACCATTTGGAGCCAGGGAGATGGCTCACAGTAAAAAGGAGGTTGCTGCTAAGCCAGATGACTTGAGTTTAATTCCCAAGACATATATAGTAGAAGGAAACAACTGATTCTCATAAGTTATCCTTTGTTCTTTAACACACACACACACAGACACACACACACACACACACACACACACACACACACACCACACAGACACATGCACACTCATACACACACATATGTACACACAGGCTCTAAAGTTTTAACATTATGTAAAAAATAGAAAAAAGGAAGGAAATTTTTAGGATGTGAACTATTAAGCACAACGCATTTGGTATCGGAGTCAGTTACTAATGCCTCACACTGCCTCTCTGCCAACCTTTCTGTTGTTTGTTTTCTGTGTGCTTCTTACATATGGTGGCCTCATGAGTAGATGACTGCTGAGCCTCATTTCCAGTCTCCACTGTACTGTTGAGTTTTCCTACATTCATTATTATCAAAAACTGCATCTCAGTCTACCGCTTACTTGGTTTTCACAAATTGTGCTTTCTTAAATTGCACACCTCCTCTTTCTTTCTTTTTATGTTTGCTTCCGTACTATGACTGGATATAATTATCAATATTTCATAGCCATGAGGACAAACCAGAAAGAAGGGAAAAAACAAGCAGGCATTGTCTCGGATACTGTTGATATGCCCCTTCGTATGATCTTTATCAGAATTTCCAAAAACTCTCACTATTGGTCAGTTTAAAACTGTAGTCATGGCACGCAACAAATCAGACAGAGGGTAGCCTGTGCATCTCGCTCTTCTTCTACACAACTCACAGTCATTTCAAACTCCTGTGGACTGTCTGGTGCTTATAAACCCTCATTCTTCTAGACACCCTGAACCCATCATCCACCCATGTAAGAGTATCGAGGGTTCACAAATACCGTAGGAGCTTTAAAGAGAGAAAATAAAAAGTCATTTAGTTAATATGTGAACCAAGACCTAAATTTAGGTCCGATCACCAGGTTTGTGCTTTTAATTGCTCCTCAACCTAGGAGACACAGAGAACAACAGAGAAAACTTAAAGTCTTTTAAAAAGCACCTGCTTCCCTTTAACATCTATTCCTTTCATTTTTTTTTATTCCATTTAAATTAATTTAATCTCTTCATTTTCACTACTAACTTGCTTTTGAGCCACCACTGCATCATTCTATGTTATTTTCTTTTTTCACTATATCTTCTAGTAAACATCTAGATCTTCCTGGAATATTATGGAACATTATGTAACCCCATATTTTTAAGTTTTGAAAGATATGCTTACACAAGTACTCTCCTCTTTTAACACATGCATACATCTTACCTATCTCCCAGTGAATCTAAACTTTATACTGTCTAGATTTGATTAACAGTCCACTCCCACAGCATGGTGGCATGATTAGCATAAGGGTATTTCATTTCTGAAATCCAGGTATTAGACTATAAAATCTTAGGAAAAAAAACCACTTGATAGAGCAAACCTCCTGAAGTGTTATAATTCTAATCTTTAGCTGTGCAATTTCATAATGGGCAGTGTTACATTATATTCCTAATCTCTCTTTCTCTTCAGGAATGATACCATGTAATGTTACCACACATCAGCTTCCTATGTCCTCAAATCCATCATCCAACGTAGTCTCAAAGAACGTGTCAGAAATCCTTTGATATATATGATGTAGAAAGGGCTAATATGGGCACACAGGTGGTTCTTCCACAGTACTTTCTTTCTGTCCTTCCTAATATTTTGTTCCTCTATGTCAAATGATCATATAATTAGTTTATAAATTTATTTATTTTTCTCAATATAAGATTACAGCACAAAGCAAACTAATAGTTCCATCCAAGAAGTCTCCTAGTCCCTTGCCACTCACAATATAGTCTGTAGACTTGCAGTTGTGAGCATCTCCTGAGAACCCTTTGAATGGGGCAGACCTTAGAGCCATCCTTGACATATGAATTAGAATATGCAGTTTAAAAGGTCCCTAGATAATTTGTGTGCAAAGTAAAAACTACAGGGCACTAGACTAGAGCTTCTATCAAGTGAGCTACTCAGCTGGAGATGACTTTGCCATTTCAGACACATTTGTTTATAAGGATCTTTTGTTTCCCGTGGAAGAAGATTGGGCTGTTCTTTTTAAATTCCTCATCTCTGTTTTCTCTTTGCTCAAAGTAATCCATTATCCTTGAACATCAAGTAGGAGTTCTCCTGAAGGATTTCCTTAATTTTTGCAAATCTAATTTGCTAAGTCTGTGTGCAGACAAATACAAAGAAAATTAGATGAAGCCAAATCGAGGACTCCATCAAAGTGAGCTATCGTGAGACCATCACTGTCCAACAACTAAAGTCATTCACAGAGGGCCTCCTATCACTTTAGAATTACAGAATATCTAGACATTCAGCAGATAAACACTTATCACTCCAGTTATGCCCATAAATGAGATTCTGTGTAACTTTGTGTCTGGAATAAGTGGAAAAATTTGAAAGAACCTTTTCACACAGCTCATGCTGCTGTGATGAGCTGAGAATTTTTTTTACTCTGGACGTAAGCATTCTGAAGTGCCTCAAGAAAAAAACATCTGTGGACTCTGAAGCTGCCTCTATGTGAGGCTGCTAGGACCTTTTCTGTCAAATGATACCTGGGCTCTACCAAACTGTAGTATCAATGGAGATAGATACAACACAACTGTTAACTCAAAGACTTCCCAGACTAGTCAATTAATCCACAGAGTAAGTATTGTGTAAGTCACACCATGTCATTCAACTTCCAAATAATGGCACTCAATTCCATGTCAAAATCCTGTCGGGTGATCTTTCAAAGGTAGTCCTTCCCCTTATCATTCAAAATTACAAATTCTTAAAATGCTGTATCTTCCCTGTCTAGTTTTCCCCTTCCCTGACTTGTCCTCAGCTGCTACACCCCTCACATCAGCACAATCACTCTGGCTCCCTGACTCTGATTCCCTGTAACTCACCCACTGTGAACCTCCTCCAGGAGTTTCCACTTGCTCGTCCTTATATATGGATTTGATTTCAAGTATCTGCTCATACATCACCTAATCAGAGAGGATTTTTCTGATCATCCATATACATGTTTCATCTCTGTAACCCTGTAACATTTGCTACCATTTGACATCTGTATATGTGTTTACTGTCTTGCTCTGTCTATAAGCTCCATGAGGACAGAGATCTCTGAAGACCTGAGTTTGATTCCCCAGAGTCCAAATTAAATTGCCATCCCAGTTGCATATACCTGTAATCCTTGTCAAAAGATATGGATACAAGGATCCTGGCCAGTAAGAAACCTTGTCTCAAAAGAAGTGGATGGCATCCTGGAGAACTGCACCTGAGGTACTCTGTTGGCACCAATATGCGCACACATACACACACACACACACACACACACACATACACACACACACGTGTGTGTGTGCGTGCGTGTGTGTATGTGTATGTGTATGTGTACCACCCCACACATATGGATGAAGTCCTGGGTGAATGTGTATGATTAACAAGGGCATAAATTATGTCAAGGACCCTAAAAGCTCAGACCCATGGCAAATCCTTCCCGAGGTCAGGTTCATAAAAAAAAAAAAAAAAAAGAAAAAATGGCAAAACTTTCCCTGATTCAGACTCAGAGGAATGGCAAGATGTTCCCCTGGTACAAGTATGGATGCTAACAACCTGTGAAGAGGGTGTCAACCACAGCTTCCACCTCCAGGATGACTGTAGTCTGCGATTGATCCCCTCCAGAGTCTCCTGTGGAGATCAGCTAACCTGTCACTGCCTCCTTTGTGCTGTAGCTAATAAAAGAAAAACACTGGATTTCCTGGCTCCTACTGGAATGTCTCCATCAGTGTATGGCCTACTCACCCCATGCTTTCATTATGTATATCTGTCATTTCTTCCTTCCCATCTCTCTAGTGAGGTAAATCCCAAAATCAAAGTCATGCAGGTTGTGGCACCCATACATACCATGCACTCATTTAAAAAAAAAATGATGTCACCATTTCTGGGAAATACAAACGTGGAATGGGATTGAGCTCACATCATGTCTCACTCCACTTATCACATCTCATTCGACTCTCAATCATCAGAGCAAAAATCTGAGACAGAAAGAATAGAGTCCTGGGAGTTCACTAACATGGTGTGTGTGTGTGTGTGTGTGTGTGTGTGTGTGTGTGTGTGTGTGAAGGATTTGAAAGACATTCGTCTAAGGCTGCTATTTATTTGAATTTATAAGCCATCACATGCACGATTTCACTTGAACAATGCTACTAGTGCACATAAAATTAATTTTTTTTCAGATTTGAGAAGTTACAATCATAATTCTAAGACAGCACGTTGCTGCCTCTGACTATGGAGCAAAGATGAAGATTTTTCTGCCAGCAGTGACCTAGTAAGTTTGATGCCAACATTTTTTAAATGATGGCCGCTACAGCAACATCTTTCCTAAATTAGTAACTTCCACAAACAGGGAGATAGGTTGCCTGTAATAAATATAAAGTGATAGGATGCAGAACAAAAGACGTATAAGGGACCCAGTTTTTGAGGCTGTTATCTCATGGGTTTTTGTTTTGTTTTGTTTTGTTTTTGTTGGTTGGTTTTGAATCACAAGATAGTCATACAACAGTAACCAGCAATAGAGTATTGCATTGCAAACACTGACCCTGCTAGAAACTCAACTGATTTGATGGATCAAAACATGTTTAAAGTGTTACTTGTTTCTGTTTGCTTCTATCATCTCACCATTGGGTAGTTGAGTTTTTCTTTAGACACTTGGTAGCAAAAAAAAAAGTTTATAGGAGTCCAAAATCTAGAATTCTACATTGTAGACAAAAGAAGCAATATCTAATTTATTTATTTAACAATTCACTCAATCAGTGAATGGTAACTAGGTCTAATTCATTAGAAAGTACTTGAGTCAGATATTTACACTTATTTTACCTTCAAATAAATATCTCAACTCTCAGAATCTCCTAGTATATGATAAATCTCCCAAGAATAAAAGGAGCACATTTTTATTCTGTGAGACTACTGAGACGGTCTTTGTGATTATGAGGGTCAATGAGATAAGATGCATGCCAGAACTTTGTAAGGAAAAAAACGAAAGGTAAAATATATACTTATAAATAAATAGTGTATATAGAATGTCAACTGTAAGTAAGTACCCCAGACAACTCATGAAAACATCTATTTTACTTTATTTTATTTTATTTTCTAAGTTTTTTTAATTTACATTCAAAATCATTTCTCCTTTCCCGTTTCCTCGCTCCCCGAAAGTCCCATAAGCCCCCTTCCCTCCCTCTGTTCCCCATTCAACCCCCTCTCACTTCTCTGTCCTGGCGTTCCCCTACATCCAGTTTTTCCAGGACCAGGGGTCTCTCCTTCCATCTTCTTAGAAATCTATTGATATGTGAATTGTGTCTAGGGTATTCCGAGATTCTGGGTTAATATCCCCTTATCAGTGACTGCATACCATGTGTGTTCTTTTGTGATTGGGTTACCTCACTAAGGATGATATTTTCAAGTTCTGACCATTTGCCTAGGAATTTCGTGAATTCATTGTTTTTAATTGCAGAGTGGTATTCCATTGTGTAAATATTTCACAACTACCATAACAGTTCTATAAAACTAATCAGTATTCAATAATTATAAAGTACATTCCATAGCTCAAGAACTGTTTGGTGGAATATAAACAGTGCAGACTGACCAGGCTGAAGTATTTTGATAGACAAAAGACAATAGTGTGAGTCACAGCTGAGGAGGCGGACATGATGAAGGCTACAGTTTCCTGAGTATGCTGTGTCAAGGAAAACTGGTCAAGGAGAAACTGCCTTTGAGCTGAAAGAAGACATCAGTTCTACACAAAGGCCCTTCTAAACAACAAAGACATAAGGGCCCTCAGAAAGCTGAGTCATCCCGGGAGAGCAGGATGCAGCAGCTGGTACTCAGAACCAGGGACAAAGTAACTGCCCGCTCACAGCTCTTCTTTCCGCTATTCCAGTAAGTTGCATTTGCTCTTACTTCCATGCCGTCATGGGATTTATTTTCTAAGCCTCTTATGGTCTGCTATGCAGATTTTGCAGCCCATCCTGAACGATGCTGAATGATTTGCAATGGCGTGGACTTCCAATCCAAAAGAGCCAGGTGCCATCTAACCCAGGCTCCCTCCATTAAAGTAAATGAACAAATAAATGGATCTTCCCCCATCTCATTCAAACTAAACCGTTTCCCAAGCAGAGACAAGAGGACACACTCATCTTTGTTAATATTGAGAGGGTCCAGTTCCAGAGTTAGGAAAGCTTCGTCAGAGCTTCAAACTGAAAGCCTATGTTTTCCATTTCCCCTTGCTCTTATTTTAGAAGCCACAGGAAGCTCTAGCCAACTGGCTCCGCTGCCCCTCGTCCTCTGTACCTCTCCATTAAAGCAGACCCTTGAGGTGGTCAATGAAGACAACAGTTCTCCAGCAACCCATTTCCCAACGTACTCTACTCAACAAATGTTTCTGAAGTCCCGCAAACTATTTAAAAATCAACAATAATGATTCCTTTCGAAAGCCACACAGAAGACGGTTGAACGCTAATGCTATGATCTGAGATAATGTTATTTAAACTCTTGCAGCCTCTACTTTACTGCCTGTAAAAATAGCTTCTCATATCTTTTAACAATCTAAAGCTTTGGGGTACAATAATGTCATAATTGTCCACAGGACCATATTGAAAATAGTTTATGGAGCTGTATGAACTTCATAAAAATCCCTGCAGGCTGGTACAGTACTTATTGTTACACTTATGCCACTTAGAGATAGGAGATTTCTTTCCAATTGTTATCTACTGTGTTGATGGTCAATAGAGGAAAAGTTGATATTGTTTGTGAGACTCCTAAGAGTCTCCAAAATAGTTTCTCAAGCTCAATATTATAACATTTGGCTGCTAGAATAAATAATGGGAAAGTAGCGCACACACACAAACACACCATCCACACCCAGACACTTTGCTTACATTTTGAAGTGCTGGGGATTGAACCTGTGCCTTATGGATGCTAAACAAGTACTTCATCACTCAGCTGTACCCCAAATCCAGAATGCAAGTCTTTTAAGAGCTGAAGCCATGACTCTTTGAAGCTGCACACTTGTAATGGCAACAAGTTAAGTAAATAGGCCAGGTTTCAAAGCCTGAATTTACTATACCACTCAACATCTTTGATGATTGTATCTGTTCTTTAAGCCAGGGTCTCATGGGAGTGATTGGAAAAAGACTGTGAGTGTCCAAGTTGGGTTCCCAAGTGAGCCTGATAGCTGGGAAATGTAGCCCAAACTAGTCTCAACTTCTGTAGGTATCAGCATTAGCCTAGATCTACTACTGTTCCTTTTGCCTCTGCTGGGATTGTGATTTGCCAGGCATGGGTTAAAATGACATGTTCTAGAGGTTAGATCTGTAATGACCAGTTCTAGCAGTTACGAGTCCTTCAAGAGCTCAAACCACCAGCCTTTCAAATTATACACTATGGTTAAATAGTTGATTTGAGAGCTGAGATATATATATATGTTTAGCTTTCAAACACTTTGCTTCCTAAAGAATCAACAGTCTACTGAAATAATGTTTATCTAGCGTTCACACATCCCATTATTGAAATTAGTCCATTTGTTTCATTTACTTCTTAATAGAGTGACTACAACATTTTAAATATGTATATAATAACAATTAAAGACCATGAATTTGAAAGAGCTGGGGGAAGGTACTTGCAAGGAGAGAAAGCAAGGAGGGGAAAATTATGTAAGTATGTTATAATCTCAAAATAATTTAAGTAATATTTTTTAAAATTTTATGTGTGGATTACATTTGCCATTCAGAATATATTTCTATTGTTTAGCATAGATTTAGACCACTTGCATGCTAATTCTCATGTTTAACCTTCTCTTTAATCTACACATATCTAGAAGCTACTCCATATTATCTTTTATGATCTCCCTGAACTGTTTGGATCCTTCTCATCAAGACTTGATCTCTCAAAATTCAAATCATATTTTTTTTTCTGACTCAATTTGATCTCTTGTAACACTATTGTTCAGAGTTTATGGTAATTACAGTCTATAAATTGTCTTATGTTTTAGCCACCTATAATGCAGCCATCATGTGGCTTTACTAAAACCTCAGTAAATTTTGATAGACAAGTAAGCAAACTTATTCTCTCTTCATTCTCATTCAGTGGAGATTTCTTGAGAAATTAGAATGTTTAAAGCAGGTACATACCAGTTGACTCTCAGATGCTGTAGAGGATGGTGATGAAAGATTTGCCTAAAATTATAAACTTGATGGATATTAGTGAAATTATTTAGGAAAAGAACTTGAATTTAAGTATCTAAGTATTGTATTTTATTAGAACAATACATTTTCATTGAAGGATATTGAAAGAAATAAAGGAAATGGAAATGCATTATATCAAGAAATAGTCCTTTTGAGCAGAGTGTCTCATATCCTTGGCACTTTAGCTCACAAAGCAGAGTATATGCTGTTTTTCTTCTTGTCTTAATAACGTAAGTGTCACCATATGATGTCAATGATTCCTCAATGTTAGATAGTATCTTCTGTTTGTTCAATCCATATCTTATTTACGCACAACACTTGTTGATAATCATGTTTACTTACCTGAAAATAAAAAACAAGGCAGATTTTTTTCTCAAAGCGTATTTACATAAAAAGAAAAGCTGACAAGACTCCCTGGTGTTAAAAATGGAAATTGTTTTCTTTCAAATTTCTTTACAGATCTTGTTAATATCTCTTTGTCATTGGTACCTATATTTCAGTCCTTTAACCTGAATTTAATTTCCTTCTTTTGATTAAATTGTATTTAGGTAAGAGTACTATCATAAGATCTGCCCTCTGCATAAGCCTTACATGCCTTACATGCCTTACAATGCTGCTGATAGAAAATACTCCATACACCAATTATCCAATGAACCTTTCAACCTGCTCAGCCGAAACTTAGTACCCATGATGACATCTCCCCTCCACAGCACCCCTATAAATGCCGGTTTCCTTCTAACTGAAATAAATACTTTCTTTTCATATTCTACTTTCATGATTTTTTTTCTGCAATTTTTTTTAATTTCATCTTTACTTGCATACTTGAAGTGGCTTTGGAATTCCAAGGTAATAGCATTTTTCCCTATCCAATTCACACTGGCTTCTGTTGTTGCTCTTCAGGTAAGCCATAACTTGGTGATCAGATCTTTACAACTAGTTAGTATTTTTCTGCTTTTCTTAATAACATTATGTGCTTCAGTGTGATCTTCCTGGAGGCTAGGGATGGTAGGGGTGGGCTGAGCAGAGAAAAGGTAAGAGATGATGTTGAAGGAAGGCTCTGATGAAGCTTCATTCATGCTGGGTATGAGTCATCAGCTGTACCGTAGCTACAAATATTATGTTCTTCACAATTGCTAAAGTCTATTTTAAAAATTCTTACCACATACAAAACATACAATTTGGTAGGGAGATATAATTGTTGATTACTTTATTCAACGTTTGTATGATGTATACACAAATTGGACATCACACTGTATTCCATGGATATAAAATTATTTGTCAACTAAAGATCAGTATAAATTTTCATAAAACAGTAGAGCAGTTTTTCAGTAAGATTACATTTTTTTTCCAGTGTCCAATATTTCATTTTTACTTTATTTTCCTTGAAAAAGAGTTTCCTTAACAATTTAAGTTATAGTTTTATTACGAAAGCAACACTGTTCTGTGACTTAGAAGAACCTAGAACCCAAATACGTTTTTACTAAAAATATCCATCTATTGAAATTTATAAAGCTTACAGATCCCTAGAATGGTATGATCATTTGCTAAGCCCTTTAGTAATCCCTCTAAAACATCAATATGAATATACATTCTATAATATCTCAGGACAGTTTTATTAATGGCCAGTTCATCGAAATGCATCTTTTGCTGTGTTAATTATACCTGTTTTTTTTTAATTTAATTTTATTTTATTTTTTTAATTTACATTCCAAATCACTTCCCCTTTCCCGTTTCCTCCCTCCCCGAAAGTCCCATAAGCCCCCTTCCCTCCCTCTTTTCTCTGTTCAACCCCCTCTCATTACTCTGTCCTGGCGTTCCCCTACATCCAGTCTTTCCAGGACCAGGGGTCTCTCCTTCCATCTTTTTAGAAATCTATTGATATGCTGATTGTGTCTAGGGTATTCTGAGATTCTGGGTCAATATCCCCTTATCAGTGGGCATGACACTTCCGGAGGATCCGGCTATACCACTCCTGGGCATATACCCAGAGACTTTACCTGCATGCAATAAGGACACATGCTCCACTATATTCATAGCAGCCTTATTTATAATAGCCAGAAGCTGGAAAGAACCCAGATGTCCCTCAACGGAGGAATGGATTCAGAAGATGTGGTATATTTACACAATGGAATACTACTCTGCAATTAAAAACAATGAATTCACGAAATTCCTAGGCAAATGGTCAGAACTTGAAAATATCATCCTTAGTGAGGTAACCCAATCACAAAAGATCACACATGGTATGAAGTCACTGATAAGATTACATTTTTAACATCAAAGAAATTCTGTTAGCTATATTTTCTGGTTGGTTAGTTGGGGCTTGGGGCATGTTGTTTGTTTGTGTTTTAGGGTCTCTTTACAGCCTAAGGTGGGCTCAGCCTCATAACCTTCCTGCTCAGCCTGACAACAGAGTAATGTGCAACCATGTCCTACTTACAACTGGGTTACATAGGAACCAAGAGTGAAGGCTGCAAAGTGAGGATGTGACTATCTCGGAAAGACAAAGGACTACGTAGGGTCCAGCTATGCTAGCCAGCCTTGGAGAAACTAATTTTGCTTCCCAAAGACAAAATACTGAAGTTATAAAGCACGACCAGACCCCTAAGTCACTGTCAGGAGCTCCATTTCCCTGGAAGCCATATTGGAGAAATTCTAAAATTGCATAAGATTATATGCTCTTGTGAATGTAAGGCATAGAACTGATTCTGTCCTCTTCATGTTAGTGGGGCGAAGCCTGATGGTAACCTCCACTCCTCTCTCAGCCCCTTTCACACACACACACACACACACATGTACACTGCAGCAGCACATATGAACAGGAAAATGATTAAGTGAAGATAATTGGTAGTGGCTTTTCTTGCCTCTGTTGTGTACATCTCTTCTGATAACTCATCATTCTCTGGCCTCATCCTCTGGAAGCAGATCTGGACCTCATGTGGGACTTAAGCTACCCTTTCCCCTAAGATCTATGCCTTCCCTGAGTAGCACCTGAGTCACTCCAACATAGCAACGCCTGCAAGCATAGCAACAAGAAGAATATGTGAGCTGCGTAAAGGAGAGGATATGACCTTTATTTGAATATGTGTGTGTAGAGTGGGAAATATTCTTAATAAGGTTTGACACATTTTTCAATATATTGTGATATTTAGGAATCAATATTCTTCCACTGTAATGACATTTTCTGTCCCTTGAGCTCATTAAAATGAGATTTTTTACCTATAAACTATCATATATTTAATAAGGTTGTACCATTTATTTTTATGGAACTTAAAAGTAATTCATGAAATGTAAAATTTCATGAAATAATTAACTATTAAATAGAATGTTACTCCAAAACCAAGGGTTTTTTTTATAAATTCATTAGAAGCACAAATATTCTATTTTCTAAGATTGAATTTTATTAAGAGTGCATACTATGATTTCTAAATTACATGAATGAAATAGATTTATACAGGTGATACTTCATAAAATATAATAAGGGCAAATGCAAAGCAGAGAAAAATTTTCTTCCAAAGACAAAATGCTGAATGAAAACTGAAATAGTGTTTAATATAAAATTTATTATTTCACATAGAGAACAGAAATTGCCTCAGAATGCATGCTGGGATACATCTCAGTGGTAGAACAGTGGTCTACCATATACAAGTACCTAGGTTTCATTCCCAGCCACAGAAGAAGACAGGAGAGAATGCTGGATATTTTATAATAGGGAAACTCACCACATAGAACTCACTGTTGGTTTAAATGAACTAGTTAAAGTTTATCTCCCACTGGCTGTTGTAGAATTTAGCATCTGTTTAATAGCCAAATAAAATACTATTGATAACTGATCTATTCAGTCCTACAAAAGGCCTAACACTATATGTTCAATATGTTGTTAGCCTTATTGTGTTTCTATTACACTTAAAAATTTCTCAGCTAAATGACTTAAAAATAGCCTTTGCTTCAAGCATACCTTGGGAGAAGCAATAAGAAAGCTTTAATTAACCTAAAGAAATGAGGGTGCCATTGATCCAGATTCATCCTAAAACATTGTAAAAGAGAGTAATACAATTTCTAAACAAACACTGTCCCCTGATTTCACTCCTTCCCTTCTTTTAGTCCTTTATGTATTCCCTTCCTTTCTTCCTCCCTCCCCTCCCTTCTCCTCCTCTTGTTCTCCACCATTTTTCTTTATCTCTTCCTGAGAGTCTTCCGTCCAAGTCTCACACAAAATAAATATTCATAAAGCCTTTTTTACTTAATAAAGCTGTTGCAATAATCCCAGGAAAGTTGCAAATCCTATGAGCATCTTGACATATTCCAGAAGGTACCCATTCCATCTGTCTCTTTTATTAGCATTCAATTCTCTGGCCTGTTCCCCCATTTCTGTAAGAAAGTGAACATTTCATTTGCTCTGTTAGTTGCTTGAGGTCTCCATGGGCATTTACATCTCAGAAGTGAGGGCTTGCCATGGTGTTCACCTCCCTCGAGCCCCTGACTCTTCAATGACTTGTGCAATAAATATTTGCGCATCAACGAATAAAGTGGGAAACTGGACACCAGAGTTGGGAAATTCTAGCTAGTTTTCCCACTACTAATGATCCCTGGATTTGGATTATGTTTGAGACCGGGAATTCAGTGTGTCTGAAGCTTGCTCCAGATAGCCGCAAGTGTAGCAGAGTTCTCTCTGTGACTTTCATCCTGCGTTTACTCTGTCCTCTCTGTGGTACACTGACTGGTGAACTGCATGGCCCCTGCTTTTGAATGGAATCTAGGACTCTCTTCAAAGTTAATGGAACACAGAGTCACACCATATATATTACCGTGAACATGCCCAATGTCCCCAAGAGAGTGAAATACTAAAACTTCAGTCAGTAGACTTCTCAAAGTTGTCCTGACAGGGCATGGGAGAAAACTGAAATGAGAAATTAATGAAGTAAAAAATATTCAATTTGTACTTTGATGAAACATCATGTCTTTTATCCATTATATTAAAATTTCAAAAATGAATTATTTCTCTGTTTATTTTTTAAAAGTCAGAATATATTGCGTTTAAGACAGATAGTTGATATAAGAGGACAGCCTAACGCTAAACTGAACTTCTTGTCCTAAAAATTGTATTATGTTTTTCTTAGAGTAAATGCATCAGCTGTCACTTAGTAATTATGGTAACAGCAGCTGTGTATTGGTAAGTATGAGTTGTCTATAAGTTGACACCAAAAAAAAAAAAAACTGGTTTTATCTGCCATTATAAAAGGTACTCTTCTAAAAAGACATATATATCTTTCAAAGACATGGACACATTTAAGATGCTACACACTTAAATGTTATGTTGTAAGAGAAAGTAAAAAAAAATCAATGCTTCTTTCTCAGGAAACAAACTTAAAGGTCAAGAATCTTAGTAGAATTAAAATTATATTTGTTCAAATCTAATCCTGAATTTGTTTAATGATTCATAGTTAACTTAAAATGACTCAACTGCTCTCACAGCCTATGGGTATGGAAAATCATCTTTAACTAGGTCTAACAATAAAGAACCTTTTAAGTGCCTGGGTAGATGATTTAGTGAGTTAAATGATCGCTGAGAAAGCCTGAGGACCCCAGGCCTTACCTGTACCCTCACCAGGCATGGCAAGCTACCGTACACTCAGCACTCAGGAGCCATTGAGCCTGGATCCGGCTAACTAGCTAGACTGACTAAAGTGTCAAACGTCTGGTTCAATTGGGAGTCTCTGCTTTGGTAAACAAAATGGAAAGTGGTTGCAGAAACTTCTGATATCAACCTCTGGTCTCCACACCCACACATGTGTAATTATTACAGACAAGTCTACATGCAAAAAAAAATACAAATTTTAAAATAATACTTTAAATAATCTGTGGAGAAGATTGAAGCATCCCTTTCAGAAATATTCCAGGGGCTATTACATTAAGATACCTCCCCAGTGTATAGTTAGCTAGAAGATAGCAGCTGCTAAACATGAAAGGTGGTCTACTCTTTATGAAACTGAAGAAATTGATGAGCAAGTTTAGCAAGAAAAATATTTTAGGTACTTTTTCTTGGGACCAGTCCTTATGACCACAGTATCTATAAGTCGCACACACACATAAGAAAAAAATTCACCATATCTTTTTAAATAATGTTTTTCCTTGTGACCACTAAAAATATCAAGAACCCAAATTATGAGGCTTTTAAGTCTTCTAACAATAGGTAGGTGTAATAAAAGGGAGGAGATATCGATAAAGGCAAAAATCAAGAGGAAAGGAAGTAAGGCACTATAATTTATGAATAACTCCATTGTGTTACTTACTACTGCTCTACGAGCTGTCCAAATAAGGACTATATAAACCTTAAATTAATCAAGTGAGAACACTATCAGCATTCCCTATCTTGTGGATGAAAATGAAGGCACAGTAAGATAAAGTAAGTGATCTTCCCCAGTAGCAACAGTTTCCATCAGGGTCTAGCCTACCAACGTCTCTAGTCTTTTAGAGCATTCCTCCAAAGGGCTTCCAATAATAATGGAAACTGACAGCAAATGCTTCCAGGAAATGCTCTGAACCATGTTCCTGCCACATCCTGTAAACATCATTTCCTGAGTGTGATAAAATTTAATAATTTCACTGAGCTTATTGTGTGCCTTAGGGAGCGCCAAATGAAGGCAGAAAGGTGTGAAGTGCACTGATGGTGTGGCACACAATCCACATTTAATAACCATTTACCCTTGATAATGATGAAAACTACAGGTTAGAGGAAACGGCGTGTGCTGTAAAAGGAGTGGTTTAGTGGTTTATTTTAGATTAGATGATCAGCACTTGCTAGGAAACTGTCTCATTTGTAGCAGAATGTGTTTGTGAGGAAGCAGATGAGGACCATGATCACGACACGGGTGGCAGGAATGCGTGAGGGTCTACATGCATAGTGTACTAAGCCAGCCCAGTGTCATTCAAATTAAGTATGTGAGTTCATATCTACACATCTATTGGTGTAAGTATTCTTTTTTAAGATTTATTTATTATATGTGTGTGTCTGAGTATATGTGTGCATGCCACGTGAGTGCTTGCTGCCTTCCAGAGGCAAAAAAAAGTATCAGATCCCCTGGAATTAGAGTTATAGCCACATGGGTGCTGGAAACCAAACCTGAGTATTCTACAAGAGCAGGTAATGCCCTATCCCCTAAGCCATCGCTCCAGATCCCTGTTTTTTTCATAAACAGGCACTGAATTACTTGCTAATCTAAACACAGGAAAACAACAAACTAATCACTCAATTAGACTAGTAATTCCTTTGGATGTGGAATAACCTCAATGTGTCAAGCGTATGAGTTGACTATTTCTTAAACACAGAAGCAGTGCTTATTAAAATCAACGTCATCTAAGCTTCAATAATTATAGGTACAAAAGGTAGGTGATACAGTTCTGTTTTGTTTAGCTAAGTGAATTAGACATTAATTCATTTAAGAAAGAATTCGGTTGATATGGTTACTTGATGCTGTACACCTGACATATCTGATTTTGTATGTCTGGGCCAATCATAGTATCTTACCCCTTTCCACTGATAAAAGAGTGAATTATAATCATACATTTTAATTGATGTAAAGCTGAGTTCCATTTAAAATGTGTACATGCCTCCACTGAAAAAAGTAGTGGGCATAGTTAAAAAGATACTTACATATTTGGTTTCTCGACCGGCTGCTCTTGGATGAGTTGTAGTAGTCTGCATGAAAATAACAATAATTATACATCTCAATGATTAGGGAATAATGATAGGTTCAGATTTTAAGGAAGAAATGCATCTTTTTCTCTGTTGAGACTTTCCAACCATGAATCCCACTGAAACAGACAAAATTCCATTTATCTTTAAAAATTGCTTTATTAAAGTGTCCCCGTTTGTTAGTCTCTTCACAGCTGTTATTTGTTCATACTCTGGCTATTTCCTCTTATTTATTGGTAATGTTACCCATGAGTCCCACAGTGCCTGATCACAGTTCATCTATCATTTTCGGCTGACTCAGAATTCACTAGAAATTTCTGTTCTGCCAGCTCTTTGAGATCCTTATGTTCAAGGACATTCATCCCATCTCTGTCATTTACTTTAAAGACCAAGCTCAACTTTACCTCCAGAAATAACGTGGAAACTCTCTGAAATATCAACATTAAATGCCGCTCCTTCAAAACTCTTTCTTTTCCCATACCTTCATGTCTCTAATACTTCTACTATTGACTATATTACAGTGGAATTTCTAAATTATTTTCCCTCACTAACTGTATTCTGGTCCTATTACTTCCTAGTTTACTATTAACAAAATGTTAATTAATCTTCAATTAATAATTAATATAAATTAATATCAAACCTCATGTTTAATATTTCATTTATCCAGTCTTCCTCTCTTTATGTGACACATCTGCTTATAAAACAAGAACAGAAATCCTACATGTGCTCTCTGATCCATTTATCTCTGTTCTTACATCTGAGAGGTAAAATGGTTCTGTGGAACTCTCAACCACAATTTGATTTCATGTTAAATAAATGGTCATTAACCTCACCTGTGTACAATCCAGATGGCTTGATAATCCCTTAATATTTTTTCCTTAGGTCTACTTTCTGAGGATACAGAAAAAGATTTGAGTCTCAAATGTGACCCAAAAGACTACACTTGCTCTTCTTGATGTTTAGTCTTCATTGTTAACTTGTCAGATTCTAGAATCAGAAAACTATGCTAAGTGGTGGCATGTTTCAGACATTCAAGTCATAGTAATGAGGTTACCAGGGCTCAAAGCAGAGTAGAGAGTATCAGAGGACAATCATAACAGTGTTCAGAGACCTAAAAATAAAGCACCTTATTAGGTCTTTGATTTATATTCTGGGAAGAAATATGTAGGTTTTAGACATGAGTTATAGAGGAATACTTGAACAGAATCTCTGTGTGGTATACTAAGAATGGAGCAGAGTGGGATACCCACATAACAAGGATGCTTCTGTGCTGGTCAGGAAAAATATGGCGACTGTTTAGAAGCACAGAAGCTAGGTAATAATCACATTCTACAGATAGTTTAAAACTATAGTGAAAAAAAGAGGAGGTGTTGAATGTGACAAAAAAGGGGAAAAAATTAATACAAAGTTTATGGACTTAAGCAAATGAAAGAACACTAAAAACAAATTTAAAAAGTAGTGAGTGTGATCAGTAGTGAGAGAAAAATGTCTCAACTGCATCTTCATCGGTGCTGAGCTTGAAAGCATTTTTGTAGTTCTGACAAAAACTAAATGGTTGGGAATCTAAAACTCAAAAAAGTACTGGAGCAGAGGCATACATATGAAGCTGTCAGCATGTACGTGATTTTCACAAGGCTGGATAGCCATACTAAAGGAATGAGAAACCTAGGGACTGATCTCTAAACACCCCCACATTGGTCAGTTTGGAAAAGGCAGATGAACAAACATAGGGGAGCAAGCCATCCAGAGACTGCCCCACCCAGGGGCACCACCCATATACTGTCACCAAACCCAGACACTAATATGGATGCCAGCAAGCGCTTGCTGACAGGAGCCTGATAAAGCTGTCTCCTAAGAGGCTCTGCCAGTACCTGACAAATACAGAGGTGGGTGCTCCCAGTCAACCATTGGACTGAGCACAAGGTCTCCAATGGAGGAGCAAGAGAAAGGACCCAAGGAGCTGAAGGAGCTATCAGCCTCATAGGAGGAACAATATTTTGAACCAACCAGTACCCCCAAAGCTCCCAAGGGACTAACCACCAACTTAAGAGTACACATGGAGGGACCCATGGTTCCAGCTACATATGTAGCAGAGGATGGCCTTGATGGACATCAAAGGGAGGAGAGGCCCTTGGCCCTGAGAAAGCTCGATGCCCCAGTATAGGGGAATTCCAGGACAGGAAAGCGGGAGTGGGTGAGTTGGCAAACAGGGGGAAGGGGAGGGGAGGGAATAGGGTGTTTTCGGAGGGGAAACCAGAAAGGGGATAACATTTGAAATTTAAATCAAGAAAATATCTAATAAAAAAGAAATAATAATATAGAGAGGAAATTGGAAGAATATGGTGCTCAGTTATAAATCTTAAACATATTCTATTGAAAGGAATTTGTTGTGAAATAAGAATGTCATTCAAATAGAAGTAGTCATTAAAAGTCTCCCAACCAAAAAAAAGCCCAGGACCAGATGGTTTTAGTGCAGAATTCTATCAGACCTTCAAAGAAGACCTAATACCAATACTCTTCAAACTATTCCACAAAATAGAAACAGAAGGAATACTACCCAATTTATTCTACGAAGCCACAGTTACATTGAGTCAGGAACTTCTCACAATTTCCTTTCCTAGAGGACTTCATAAGAAATTTTTTTCTATTTCTATCCTGTTTAATGTTCCAAATAGATTTTTAAAACTGGTTGAGTGCATATTACTTTTAGCTTCAGAAGATATCATGTATTATATATATATTTAAGAGGCATTTAACAATTACAAATTATTTTGATGACTTAAAAATGTTAATACTGCGTTGTATATTTTAAAATAACTTTTATTAGTTTAATAAAATATTTAAAAATGCCATTCAAGAATTTTTTTATTTTATTTTATTTTAGATATAACTATCCTTATATCTGGACATGGGTTTTCTATTATTTGTCCTACTGTAGTGGAAGTCATTCTCTCTTTTATATCAAATAATAATGTCTCAGGCTAGCTTAGACAAAATGCAATGGACTGGGTAGCTTTTAAACTACAGGTATGTAATTTTCTAATTTCTAAAGGGTGGACAGGCTTAAACAGTTTCATTGTGTGGTAAGGTCCTGTTTTCTCATCACAGTTGGAAATTTCTCATTTAATCACATAGTAGAAGAGATATGAAGTTTCTCTCCGGTCTTTTTCATAATCCCATTAATAAAGAGCCTATCCCTATGACCTAGTCACACTTTAAAAGGCATCCATTGTAATACGATCACATCAATGATTGATTACTTACTAATTCCTGGAGGAAGGAGTCAGAACATGACAAATGCCTTTTTGAATCAAGATCTGATTCTAGATGGAATTTTTCTGTAGCATCTCTACTCTTTTGTATAGCCAGTACTTCACAGTCATCAAACATGAGACCCACCCACCAGCACAACATGATCTAATCATTCCAAGGCTCAAAATCAAACAAAAATGTCTTCCTTGATCCCATTACTAATCAGTTCATTTAACGTTTTCAAATTAATTGCAGGTGTTATTTTATCTATAGCTTTTGGCTATTGGCATTTAGATATGTTCTCTCTACTTTCTTGCAATATTTTGCAACATTAGGGATAAGGCAAGTAGGGATAAGCTTACTCTGGGAGTAAACTGTGTCACCACATTCCTTTGTGTTGGTTGCAGAAAGGGAAGCAGCTCATTACAGAGTTACATGGCCTGACAGCTTCTGCTAGTTCTCTGCTAAACTCTTTCTTAGTGATGACACCCAGGACAATAGCTAGAAGAGAGCCATAAGCAGAGGATCAGGGGATCAGGATGAAGCTTAGCATCTTACATGGACTTTGACTTATATTCCAGGGAAAATATGTAGGCTTGGGACAAAAGTCGTAAAGGAACACTTTAACAGGATCTCTGTGTGGTATATTGAGAACAAAGCAGAGTGAGGTACCCACATAACAATGATGCTACTTGCTGGTCAACAAAATAGCACAGAAGCTACTAAATGGAAACATTTGCACTGGGGAAGATGGTACCAGAGAATATCTGCATTCTGAGGTAGACTTTCCTCTTACTCTAAAAATAGTGGGAGAACCTTAACAACATAGGTAAGTTCTAGTGCTCTGATTCATTATTGCTATTCTAGATATACATACACCCAAATTACCTATAGAACTTAGAAAATAGGAAGAAGTGCAAAGACACTAGATGAAAGGCCAGAGACAATAACATCAGAGATACACAATATGAAAATGCACTCCTAGATACCTATAGGAAAAATTAGTAACGTCATAGTCAGAGGCAATATTCAAAGTGTTTACAGAGTCAAACTAAAAATGGTCACCCTGTAGCAGTTACAAATGTTATGATGAAAATATTTTATGAGAAAGAGAATCTAGACAGGCAGAGGACAAAAAGAAGACCTATCATCCTATTTTAGCAAAATTATAATTTTAATGCATTAGTGTGTGTGTGTGTGTGTGTGTGTGTGTGTGTGTGTGTGTGTGTGTGTGTGTGTGTGTGTGTGTGTGTGTGTGTGTTAAAGGACAACTAACAGAAGTCAATTCTCTCCTCCTACTATATATTTCTTGCAGATAGAACTCAGGCTATTACACTTAGGAGACAGTGTCTTTACTTACTTAACGATATTATCAGCCCAGGAACTATGATTAATTGAAAGAGCAAGTTGAAGATTTTTTTCATAGATGAAATTCACAAAATATACACAAATAAATTAGGTTGAAACAATTATCACCACAATCACAAAAAACAATAAAAATAAGTACTGAAAGATCTAAATAAAGAAGAAATTAAAAGACATATACATAAAGATTCAGACACAGCTCCAAAATATAATAACAAATAATATGTGTTTATATGTTTGGTTTGATTAAAACCAAGTATAAAGTGAAAAGTAATATCTCATATAATATTGGAAAAGACATGAGTTTTACATAAACCCAATTGTAGTAGGAATTTGATTAAACCATTGTATCTGGTATGAACATCAGAGTATTGGGATTATTTTTAGGTGCACCTTAGCTCTGAGGAAATCTTTTGTATCTGATTGTTTTCTAAGATTTATGGAGCTGTATTGCTGAAGGAGTTTTATGGCTTTGAATGAGTTCAGTTACAAGACACTCCTAGCAAACCTGGGATTCTTGTATTATTGCATACTGCAAATGGTACACAATAAGGACTGAGAATTGTGAAGGTCATGTGTTCCTTCAGGCAGCACATAGATCAGATCAGAGACTCTGGTATGAGGAACAACTTACTCTAAAATTAGTTTTTGCATATTAATCAATAAATATATTTCTTTAAAGCTGTTTGGGGTTTAGTCCTCTTAGGCTGTTCTACCCTGCTGCTGAAAAGCCTTATGACATCTTTAAGTGTCTCTCTTTAAGGTACTCCAGAGTGAAACAGTGGATCAATATTTGGTGCCTAATGTGGGGTTCAAACCCACAACCCGGTGATTAAGAGGCTCATGCTCTACACACGGAGCTAGCTGGGCAGCTTTTCAGAAGTTATTGACTGTTACACCAAAGTTAATGTTAGAGTAAATCATTCCTCATCCAGAGCATCCGATATGAAGCATAAGCTGCCTGAGGTATCATGTTACCCACACACTTTTCAGTTCTTACTGTGGAGTTTGCAGTGTAAGATCAGCATTATAGATGCTGGTGAAATGGTCAAGACCATGGGTATGTGACACTAGACTCAACTGTGATGACATGAGTGCAGATGCTTGCTGAAAAAGTATCAAGAACTTGCCAAATGACTGGACTTTGTAATGCTGTTTTAATGGGGGGGCGGTCATTGTGTAACTGCTTACTGCTGTTACAGCTGGACTGATGCGTCATAAAGAAATTCAAACTCCTGATTTTATTAAAACCTGTCATAAGCATTCTGTAGAACTTTGAGCTCAACAAAATAAAATAGATGGTGAGATAGTTAATGAAATAGCTGATCTGAGATGAGCTGTAATGCTAATTAGAAATCAGTTAGATTTATTAGAAAAAAAAACAAATGAGATTTAGATGTGGTTGGAATGTTCCTTCTTACTGTATTAAACCTTTAAAGTTTAATGGAAGCAAGTATGATCAGGAAAAAGTTAAAATGCATTTGATGAATCAGTTTAATTCTTCCCAAATGATTCACAATTTACATCCAGAAATTAAAGATACTTTCTCAAAAAGATTGCCTGATATGACTGGAATGGATGCTGTGAAAAGCCTTGCAGATACCTTAGCTTCATTTAATCTTATGCATCATTTTTACAGATTACTTATTACTAGCAACTGTTTTTGCTGTAATAACTTTACTAGCTTTGAAATGTATTCTGGCTTATTTATATAAAACTGTGCAATAGCACACTAGAGAAAAGGCTGTATTTACTTTAAGGATGCATAGCTTTCAGCATAAATATAATCCTCAACATAAATAAATGTAGCTTAAATAAAAGGGGAATATGTCATGGGAAAATTAGTAAAGCCTTGTATCTGGCATGAACATGGAGTGTTGGGATTGTTCTCAGGTACACCTAAGCCCTAAGGAAATCTTTTGTATCTGATCAGTGATTGTTTTCTAAGATTCGTAGAGCTATGTTTCTGAAGGAGCTTTAGGGGTTTTGAATGACTTCAGTCACAAAACTTCCTGGCAAACTTGAAATTCTTGTATTACTGAGCACTGAATATAGTTCACAATAAAGACTGAGAAGCATGTGAATCATGTGACCATGTATACCTTCAGTCAGTATATAGATCAGATCAGAGACTAGTATGAGAAATGACTTACTGAAAATTAGCTATTGTATAAGAATCAATAAATATACTTTTGCAAAGCTGCTCAGGGTTCAGTCCTCTGAGGCTGTTTCACCCTCAAGTGTCTCTCTTTTTTTGATCATCAAGTATGAAATGGTTTGCCAACACCGAGAAATCACTCTCCATAATCTGTTTGTAACCACAAAGATAACAAAATATAATACAAAATATTCTAATTTTTTTCAGTTTTAAATTAGTAAAAGTCAATTACCAAGAGGAAAATAAAAATTAATCAAAATATCAAAAAGAACAAAAAGATTTAAGTTGAAAATATTAAGAGTAACAGAAGTCATTATGAGATGACAAATATTACAGTAAATGTAACTGGCTTAAATTTTCAAATAAACACAACCTTACATTGAGTAGAAACTAATATATAAAAATGTGTGACTTAAAAGAAAACTGGGCAAAGGGATACAAAAAGACAAAAGATAAAAGTATAGAATAAGACACAGGTAGAAAAATGCACTTTAAAAATTGTAAATATAAGGTTACTTTATCACACAAGAAAATCTCTATGTTCAAAAAAGATTATATTCTAGCAAATTTATAAAATTTTAGATTTGAGCATGATCTTCCTATAAGCATCAATAATCTAGTTTCAAAATACACAAGTCAAATTTCATGATGTCTGTTGTATACTTTTTCCCTCCCTCTTGGTAGCAATAAACAATTCTATTGTCTTAAACACTCTCACAGCTTCCATGATAGTATTCTGCTCTGATTATCCCCTGAACATAACCTTTATAATGTGTTTGACTGGATCAACCTCTACCTACCTATGATGTTTTGCTCCTTGGTACTCTGTACAGACTCACAATATGCGATATCCACATCTCTCCAACTAGCTGCAGACTGAATGACTCCTTTCATACAATTCTCATACAAATACTACCTAAATTGCCACACCCTCTATCTTCCATTATCTGAGCAGAGATGTTGGACTCACTCATGGCTTCTCTCCTTTATTGCTCATATGTAAATTATTATCAAGCTCTAAACACATTTACCTCTCCATTGCTTATTTGAATCTACCTTTCCTGTTCACCATCAGTCACTGTACTCCTGACTTCCTCAGTAGCCTCTTCCCAGACACCAGAATGATCATTTTTATATTCTTATATTTTCCTTCAGTTTCAAATTTCATACTATAACAAAGAGATTCTCAAACTAGTTTTATGTTGTTTGTCCCTGGCTTGTGAATTTCAAATACACTGACTTTTTCAACATCCTCATATAAATAAGTCATGTAACCTCAGGAAATTCATATATTACTATACCTTGGCCTAAAGATATTATCACCAGTCTTTCAGACTCCATTCTACATGTGGATCTCAGAGTAAATTCTATCTCTTCTTACACAACTGTAATAAACTCTCTAGAATTTTCACCTGGTCTTTACCTTTCTTGTGCCTCAAAGCCCAATCCCATAGTATGAACATAATAGATACTTGAAGCAAAAGAAACCGCCAATACCACAAAAGAAAAAACAAAAATTCATGATATTTATCTATAATTTCATGACTGAAAATGAGGACTCTAAGTCATGAGCATCTGTCCATTTGAAAACATTCTTCAGATACATAATATCCCATTGTAAACAATTTAGGGCAAAAGTGTTTGCATTCAAAGTGCAAAGAATATATCTGTAAATGATAAAAAGGAATATTGTGATCCATAAAGGAAAAACAACGTGTATTTCAAAATTGAGATGAATAGAGCTACATTACGCATTGGAAGGCATAAAATTAGGGAACTATATCCTTTGTGCCAACAAATGAAAACAACTATATTATGAGGAAAAAAATATACAGAATAACTCCTCTGACAGTCTAACATCTCCAAAGTTCTGCTTGTTTAAGTCACAGAACAGTGAAATCAATTCAATTGGAAAGAAGCAAAAAGCTGTTGAATTAACACTTACATGAGAGCTACCAGAATGTTACTTTAGTCAACTTCATATCTACACTTCTAAGTATATGTAAATTACAGTAATACTGATGCTATAGTCCAAAACTAATATAAGGTAGAAATTTGGCATATGAATCCACAAAATGCCAACATTCAATATTGAAAACCTGGAATATTAGTTTTTAAACTGTTTGAAATTGATTCATGGCTAAAAGCAATTTTATGTTACAGTTCTGTGAAGACTGACCTATGTGTATACATGTAAACAGAAGCAAGAGTGAACACTATACTTTGCTGTGTATACCCTGACTGCTAGCTACTGAGTTGGTTTCTTAGTTTACTGCTGAGCCTTGAATGACAGCTTGAAATTATTTACACGAAAATCGAACACTACAGTAAACTGTAATAAATATATACATACTTTGATTGTTTCAGAACCCAGCATTGTCTGTGGGGGCCGTGAAGGAGAATCAGAAGAATGCTGGAAAAGAAAAGAACAAAGGAAAAGGGAAGAACAAGCCTATGAGGCATCGTGGCAAGACAGAGGGAAATGAAGAAAAGCAAAGCAAAGGTTTGAATAGCACATTCTACTCTACAGCATTACCATAGACAAGGAGTCCTGCAAGACCTTATCAATGGTAGCACAGAGCTCTTCAGTTTGCTGCCTGAGCTGTGCAGGGAAACACAACTGGAAGAATCGAAACCAGGAACGGGGTTAGCAGTGAATTTGGGGATTGCATACCAAAGCAGGGTAAGCTGAAGTCGTTACCTCCACGGGTAGGTGTAACAAGCTGGCCTTGGAGTTGCTCTCAGTCCTGGCTGGTTCATCTAGTGCCTAGTGATAAATGAAACAGTTCTCATATGAGGTTTCTTGTTGATTACAATGTTGTAGTAATATCCTTACAAAGAAGCCCTGGAAATAAATCTCAGTATTTTTAAGGAAAAAAAAATGATGAAATCATTTAGTAAGATATTCTCAGACATGAAGGTATATTTCACATCTGTCCACTTTCTCCTCTCAAATCAGTATCTCTAATGTATGATGTAGTAATGATAAGGGCAGAAGGCTGTTTTTAATTTTTTACCACTACTCTATATTTTCTATTTTGCTCTTATTCCATTTTTATTTTAACTCATTAATTATGGCTGGTTTCTTATGCATCTTTGAAAACAGCTAAAGCTTAAGTCTATGCGAGTTAATGACAACATCTGCAAAACTTTGGAGTTGTTGCTATGAATTTATATTTTCCTTTGAATATGAGTGGCATTCTGTTTCTTTGAATGACTAGAAATTATGAAATAGAGGCAAAAACTCATGATTCTGTTATAATTCCATAAATACTATTTTCATTTAGTTTAAACTTTTTACCAGTGTATTTCTTTATTTAATGCATGCCATGATGAACACATGTTTGGAGGTCAGAGTACTAATTCTCTCCTACCATGAGTGTTCCAGTGAGAGTTGGCTTTCACTTAGGTTGATGGTCTTTATAAGCAGGTACTTTTGCTTCCTGGGCCATCTCACCAGCCCTTCCTTCATTCTTTGGCTTTGCACTCTGCCTCCCTGATACTGAATAACAGCCAAAGTCTCTACTCATCTATTCTATACTCTGCTTGTCATGAGTGGTATCCAGAGTTTATGAAGCAGCACTTGGGGTTCTCCTTTGTAGAGACTTCCAGAATTCTCCCATCCCTTGAATTCCAGTTTCTATGTGACCTCACATATTTTTCTCTGAAAATCAATGAGGTTTTAGATTTTTGCTAAGTTTTAGCTATTCTACCTTGAAAGGAAATAAATAAAACCAACAAGCAAACTAAGTATAATTTTCTTCTGAACATTGCGCCTCTGTAATTTCTTCCTACCTATTCTAGTGACTTCAAACCATCCTCTTTGTTTTTGCAGTGGAGGAGTCTCACGCATTTTAGACTGACCTCCAACTTCTATGTAACAAAAGATGACTTTAAACTCCTTGTCTTCCTGCTTCTATCTCTCAAGTGTTAGGATTCTGGACATGGGACCCCGTGATGTCTAGTTTATCTGCTGCTAGAGATTAAATCCAGAGCTTTGTGCAGACAGTCTGGCCCTGTATCAGCTGAGTGATATCTACAACAAGAAGCATCTTCCTGAATTTATTTGTGATCTGCAAAACAACTGTCCTGATGTAGACTGTCCTTCCATTTTCAAAAGCAAAGTGAAACAAACTAATTTAATATTTTAAGCTCACAAATTTTTTAACACTAAGATTTTGTGAATTCAAATTTCAAAACCACTTAAAAATAGGATTCTGGCTAAAGGTTACTTTTTGCCTACCCTAAGTAAATATCATTGTCATTTACCTTTGCAAATATTTTCTCTTATCCATCTTGTCCTAGAGAATTCAATGATTAAAAATTTCTTGGTTTTGTTAACAGTAGTGCAAATTCTGTTTCTGGATTTCTCAGCCCAGTCTTTTTTTTACTTTGCCTGATTGACAATCTTTTTTGGTAAGTGAGTTCAACGCATTGAGAATAGCATCAGAATCCAAATAAACAGTATTTGACAGCTTGGAGATGCCTCTTCTACACATTTTTGTTGTTAAACTTTTTCTTAGGTTGAAGCATATGGAATTGTCAGTGATTAATTTAAAATTACCTAAGGAAATGGTTATTTCATAAAGTTGTACCTATTTCTATATATTTTATTACTACATTGAGGATTTCATGCAATAATTTTTTTAATCATGTTCACTCTCCCTCCCCCACCTTATTCCAGATATACCCCTCCTCTACTCAGCTGCCTTTGTGTCATATTTTTTTTCTCTTATCAAAGGCAATTTATGGTGTCCAAATATACTTGGATGTGTGGCCTTCCACTAAGGCATGGGCATGGTCAACTTATTAGGGGCTATACTGTTAGATAAAATTGACCTTCTTTCTCCCACAACTGAAAATTACCAATAGCTCATCACCTAACAGTAGGACACTTTCCTTTCTATGCTAGTGTTTGGTCTCCTTGAGCTTCTGAAGGTTTTGTGCATGCTGTCACTATTGCTGCTAATAAGAAGAGCTACCTTTCTGTCTCCAGAACGATATGCTTCATTGTGCTCATCTACTATCTCTGGCTCTTACATTTTTCCTACCCTCTCTCCCATTCTTGAAATAAGGAAGGAAGGAAGGAAGGAAGGAAGGAAGGAAGGAAGGAAGGAAGGAAGGAAGGAAGGAATGGATGGAGGGAGGGATGGAGGGAGGGGGGAATAGAGATAGGAAGGAAGGAAGAAAAGGAGATATGTGTCCCATTTTAGGCTGGTAAGCTGAATTCTCTTATTCTCTACACCTTAGCCATCTATTAAAAATGGAAGAGATACATTAATTTATGGGTATACTGACATGTCATTAGGAGTTGATTTAATACTATGTCCATTTAGCAGAATAATGAGTTATATTCTATGTTCTATGACTTGTCTACCCTAAAGTGCTTGTCCCAGTAATAATGTCAGGTATGATTGTCATTTTACAGAGCAGGTCTTAAATCCAATGGAAAGTAGTTAGTTACTCCTATGACATTCGTGCTACTATTGTACCAGCAGACATGTCTTATCAAACATAGTCATTATTGTATCTCACAAGGTCCACAGCTGCATAAGACTGATGACTACTCTCCACTTCCACTGGCATACATAGCAACTTCTAGCACTATGAAAACCATCCAATAGGAATGAAGCTTCTAGGTCAATAACAGATCAATTGCTTTATGCCCTATAACTCAGTTGTATGATGTCTTCAGCAACAGGATTATATCTTCAAGTTTTAGTGAGTAACCAAAAAAACTTGGCAATGGCCTATAATATTTTGGGGTCTTTGAAACCTCACTGACCAAGAATTTACTGGCTTTTTTGTGTTAGTCTGTGGTGCCCTGCCTAAAAGGAGACCTCATTTTAAGTCTTTTAGCATATGCATACAAAAGCTTCTACAGTAGTGGGTTTCTATATGACTTTTTTAAAAACCTTTAGTGTTATTTCTGTCTCCCAATATTCTCTCCTCTACTATGCCCTTATCTCTTCTTTAACCGTTCCTAGTCCAGAATCACTTTTAACCCTTTATTCCCATAAATCTTTTAAATTTTTGATCACTGACTCTAAGATTTTTGCTACAGGGAATTTTCCAAGATACCTAGTCCTAATTCACTTTCAAAGTTTGACAATTTATCATCATTTAAGTCATTCAAAAATATGTGGAATGTGTTTGAAGGCAATTATAAAGGATATAAAATATGATTAGCAAAGTAATTAGAACAAATGTCTGTTCCTTTAAGGCAATAATTTTCAACAGAGAAAATGATCATATGTATATGTGTGTGTGTGTGTGTGTGTGTGTGTGTGTGTGTGTGTGTGTCCTGGTATGTTTGTACACAAACAAATAAGGCTGTTCTCAATTGGATTGGATTGTACAGTGTTTAGAATAACAAGCTACCCTGTCTTCTCATCTGCATTCACTTCCTTGTTCTTATATCTTCACCATTATTCTGATGACATCACACCCTGACTACAAAGTGCCTCACCAGTCATGAAACCACAGAACTCATTGCTCATCAGAATCTGGTTTTATCTATTTTAACAGAGCAAGAAATGACACAGATTTAAAACTACTAGTCTTCACTAGCAGGCACTGTGTCTAGAAGCTATAGGATATTAACATGGAATATACTCCTAAGAGTTCAGACAAAGGAACATGAAAGATAAATTTCATCATTTAATGGTATTTTTACTTTTTAAAATCCTAATATAACTAAATCATCTCCTCCTTCCCTTTCCTCCCTCTGAGCCCTTCCAATACCCATTATTGTTTTCTTTCAAATCCATGGCCTCTTTTTTCATTATTTGTTATTATATGCATGTATCTATATACATATATACTCTGAAATATAGCCTGTTTAGTCCTATGTTACTTGTCTGTCTTTTCAGGAACAACCATTTGGTACTGGACATGCAATATGTTCTTCCCTAGGGAAAACTGTTTCTTCCACTCTCAACATTCTTGCTGAGGAAAATATTGTCTGAAGACATTTGTTTTCAAATTTTGCTTCTCTGTATTAGAAAACAAAATTGGGGAGATAACAATAGATAACTTTATAGTAATTATTCTTATGTTTTTTCTTTATGTTCTTAAATTATGATTAATCATAAGAAATAGAGGAAGGAAACAAAAATTTCATAAAAGCTATCACTGAAAGTTTAATTTTCCCCAATACAGTGTTTTTCCTCTGCCATTTACCCTGTAAGCAAGGGAGAGTACACAATGTCTGCACTTCAAGATACAGCTACAGTGCTTTACATATAATGTGCATGGTCACAGGTAACCATAGTCTAGGGGATGAAGCCATAAAATAAAATGAAGATTTATACTAAAGGACAATGAAGGACTGTAAAAGGAGCTTTTGCAGTGTCAAGAAGATGAAGCGTTGCCTGATTTTACAGTGACATGTGATTCAATTATTCCAGTTCCTCTGGAACTGAAAGCAGCTTCTGGGGCATAAGCAGGAGCATCACCTGGTCTTCTGAGAAGGATTGTCTGACTAGTGAGCCACATTTACATGAGTATACAGGAGAGGCAAGTTATAGCTAGATACTGGAGTATCTCCCAATTTACCAAATGTTGAGTCATGTATAATAATTGAATCTATATTGGGTATTAGGCTACACATGGTCTTCATTGTAGCATTAGTTGTGGGGAAGAGAGATTCAAGAAATTAAATCCAAATTTTGGATAGGAGGCTTAACATGGCAGAAAAGCTGATGGCACCCTTCAGCTTCACAGCAAAGCATGTGGTACCCCTTTGCTTCAGAGCAAAGAGAATAGCATCCCTTGACTCCCCAGCAACATTTGCCCATGCTCTTCTTACTACTAATCTTTTCCCACAAAGACCTCCTTGTGTTCCTTGAATTTTGTATCTTTTATATTTTATGGAATTGACTTGCTCTAAATTTCAGTTAGCATAGGGAATTCCTCTTCACTGTGAAGATCCAAATGTCTTCTGATAACCTCATGCTAGTCCAAAATTTAGCCATTCCCTGGTTAGGAATAAATTTTGGAAGTCTTAAAGAATATTGTATCATGAAAGGATAGTTCAGCAGTTAAGTGCTTGCCACTCATGCATGAGAATCATATTCATATCCACAGGAACCCACTTAAATTCAGAGTGAGTGTAATGGTCCTTCTGCATTTCCGTCTTTAGAGGATGGAGATAGAAAATCACAAAGCAAACTTGATGGCAAGACTAGCCATACAGGAGAGCTCCAAATTTTTATTGAGAAACATTGTCTCAAGGAATAAAGGTAGAAAGACAATAGCAGACAATTCCAAAACTCAACTTTGGGTCTCCTCATACACACACACACACACATACACACACACACATACACACACACACACAGGTCAAAAGAGACTATTGCATCATGAGTACCTTTTCATTAGATATTTTCTTTATTTACATTTCAAATGTTATCCCCTTTCCTGGTTTCCCCTCCAAAAACCTTATCCCATCCCCTCTCCCCCTGCTCACAAACCCACCCACTCCACTTCCCTATCCTGGATAAGTGCTTTCTCAATTGTATCTCTAGTCTATTGGGTCTTTGTTCCTTTGTGATCAATGGATCAATAAAGGTATTTAGAATAGATTGAAGGGTAAAATGAGGAGGAAACAGTTAAATAGATAAATGACATAAGTAATATTATTGTAGTTCTCAGTAAAATACTATAGATATGTGACTTAAACTGAGTGTTTTTTATTTTTATTTATTCTTCTCTCATATATTACATCCTGACTTCAGTTTCCCCTCCTTCACCTTCCCACAGTCTCTCCTCCTCACCTCTCCTTTTTTCCATAGATCCATTTCCCTCTCACCTCACCTCAGAAAAAAAAAGAGAAGGACTTCCAGGTAAATCAACTAAATATGTCATAACAAGTTACAATAAGACTAGGCACATACTCTCACATCAAGCTGGACTAGGCAATCCAGTAGAAGAAAAGGGGTCCCAAAGACAGCTAAAAGAGTCAGAGACATACCCTGCTCCCACTGTTAGGAGTCTCACGAGAACATTAAGCTATACAAACATTACATATATGCAGAGAACCTAGGTCAGACCGATACAGGCTCCCTGATCTCTGTTAGCCCACTTGAGTCCCCATCAATTTGTTATGTAATTCTGTAGGCCATGTTCTTGTTGTGTCCTTGATCTCATTGACTTCTCCAATCCTTCTTCTCCCTGCTCCACTGGACTCCTCAGGCTCTGCCTAATATTTGGCTGTAGGATCCTGCTTGTGCTCTCATTTTAAACTGAATGCTTTAACAAACAAATAAGAATATCACATATTACCATTCAACTCTTTGCCATCAAAAGCCTTAGCATGTGATCAATATTCATGAAAATTTTTCAGCCCAAACCAAATGAAGTCAATGCTTTAGTCTGTGGAAAATTACCACAGGCAAACATAATTCTTATGCTACTTGAAATATTGAAACATAGCCAATGAATGTCAAAATGCTCTCCTCATGCTGTAAGAGATGATGAGGTTTGGGAAGTAAGGCTATAATTTTGGGATAGTTTAATTGCCCGCACTATGTTAAATAGAAGGGTATTGGGGCAAAATGTCCTTGAATTTTACTAAAATTTATTTTTTTAATTGACTATGATGAGTGGTTTGTCAGATGTATCATCTTGACTCACTCCTAATGGCCATAGAATATAGCTTTATTATATGATATATTTTTTATTTAAAAACATTTAAGCCTGTACTTTAAAAAAAAAGCCAAAAAAGCATGTAGAAATATACAAACACAATTTCTTTAAAGATCTTCAACTATTCAAAGTATATTCCTTTCACATGGCATGTCTATAAACTTCAAAATCTGAGAATCTCTGTCTTACTTGATGTTTATAATTCTGTAGGTTGAGAGGATTCAATGCCTGCTCCTCAGAACACAGAAGGTGGTTGGGCTATTTTTAGCTGCTGTTGTTTTTGATTTTTTAGTTTTTATAAACTTGCTACCAGTTTCAAATTCATCCCATCAAGACTTCCTGGCAGGAGGACTCACATCTGACTTTCCTTTCAGTAAGAGCATCTGGAGTTTGGATCTTACCTCCAACCAGAGATCCTGTCCTTGTAATGTGCCTTGCCTCTTTTAGCGTCACAAGGAATCAGAATGTTTATGAACCTTGGCTCTATCAGTTTTTCTCAAAGTTAAATGGTTTCCAATTCCCTCAAATGTTTTCTCATAAAGGGAAAATATTATGTCATGCTCACTTTATGAGACTATAAATACATTTTAGCAACTAATGAAAAAAGTATTATAAAAAAAAGAATCCAAACTCATTACCTCTTGCTCAGTATTTCAATGAATATGTCTGTTCTTATTGCTAGGAAGTAAATCTGGGAGAGATTGGATCAAGTGTGAACTCCAGTGTAATCACACATCCTAGTTGTACTGCTTTGGGGGAGCTTATGAGGCTTCTCTAAACACCAAATTCTTTACTGAGTTGTGAAGATGATAAAATATGTATCGCATCCTTTAGTTCTCAAGACAGACACTCTCACAACTGCATTGTCCTGTTGCTAAATGTCACCAAGTCTGAAATAACTTCCCTCCTAGCAGATGGCCTTCTGTAACTGTTCAGTAAAAGTACAATCAATGTGTAGCTACTCGTATTCTCATGCTAATTACGTTTCCCAAAAACAAGTTTGCAGTGTCCTGCAAGTAAGACACTGAGGGACCCTGGTCCCAGTTGGTTTTGATTGGTAAATAAAGTTGCTGGTGGCCAATGGTTAGACAGTTAGACAGAGGTGGGACTTTTAGATTTCCTAGGCAAGCGATGGAGGAAGGAGCCAGAAGGGAGAGAACCCCTATACTGGGGAAAGAAGAGAGGCACCAGACAGGAGAGGTTCAGAAGACAAAGAGCATAGGTGTCAGGGATTGTGGCCCAAGAGGACTGCATGTTTGGTCCAGGACAGTAAAGATGGAATGATGTAGGGGAATGCCAGGACAGAGAAGCGAGAGGGCGTTGAATGGGGAAAAGAGGGAGGGAAGGGGGCTTATGGGACTTTCGGAGAGGGAGGAAAACGGGAAAGGGGAAATGATTTGGAATGTAAGTAAAAAAACTTAGAAAATAAAAAAAAATTAGTAAGTAAACAACTCAGGAATATGGGAGAGGGATGGATCAGCCATGTGGAAGTAAGAAAGTGGCCCAGTCATTGAGCTGTTTAAAACATATAAAAGTATAAAAGCTGTGTGTATGTGTTTCATCCGTGAACCCAGAACATGGGGGCAGATAGCAAGGAATGCATGCCACTGAAGGGATTGATTTAAGTAGAATTGTTTGGTTACTGCTACTCAGTGGGACAGATTCTACAGATCCTTCTCCAGAGTCTAGCTGGGTGAATCCTGCTCATCTTTCTATTCATGCATTTTCCTCTACTCCCCAGATCCAGCCCTTATGCTACACCAAGTGCCCTAGCTTAGTTTGATCAACACTGCCTATACAACAACCAATCGCTAAGCTTCTTTCATGACTTCCATGCCTGCCTCCTACCTATAAGACCTTCCCACACTGAACCCACTTCTCCATTCAGCCAAATCCTGACATTCCTCTCCAGGGTTTAGCCAGGTGAATCTGCCTGATCCTCGTCTCCAGTCATCCCCACCAACCCCAGCTCTAGTCTCCAGTCTTGGACCCAGATGCAAACCCTGCACATCAACCCAGTCTTCTGTGTCCACATGACTTCATTCCACCTAAGTCACCCCCTAATCGTGGGCCCAAGATAACCTGCACATGCTCTCTTTGCCCCAAAACTGCTCTATCCATATCAGACATAGAACTACCAAAAGATGTCCACGTGCCCAAATCTCATCATGAAAATAAAAGCAACTTGGAAGATCAAGATCTTCCCTCCAACCCTACCTTATACCAGAGGAAATTACCCAGATAAACCTCCAGGACACAGAATTTAAAATAACAATCATAATTTTATCAAAGAACTCAAAGAATTGAAAAACACAATCAGTTCAATGAACGTAAAGAGAAAACATCTGAAATATGCACAGTGAAATACAAACATGGGGCTAATGGAAATGATAAAAATGAAGAGAATTTAGTGTGTAAAAAACAGAATCCAATAGAGAGATAGAAACCCTGAAGAGTACTAAAGCTAAACTTAAGATGCAATTGAAAAATTCAAAACCCACCTAGAAAACAAAAGTAAAGCTTTACAAGAAGGATGAATCAAACAGAAAATAGGACTTGAAGAAAAAGTAGAGAAAGAATAAGATTTAAAACAATAGAAGTAGTATACAGAAAATGTGGGGTACCCTGACAGAAGCAAACTTTAATTATAAGAATAAATGAGGGAGACAGATTCCAGGTGATTAGCATAGCCCACATTTTCAGCAAGATCACAGAAGAAAGCATACAGATCCAATATCCACAGAGAACATCAAGTAGACAAAACCAGAAAAGAAAATCCCCACAGCATACTATATCTAAAACACTAAGTATATTGAGCCCTTTCCCCCCACCAAAAAAACTATTGAAAACTTCAGGAGGAAAAAGCACAAATCACATATAAATGAAATCCATTGGAATAACAGTCAATTCCTCAGTGATACTTTTGAAAGTCAATAGAACCTATAGCAATGGACTCCAAGTCCCCAAATACCATGACAGCCAACCTAGACTAAAATACTCAGCAAAAATACCTGCTATTGTTGAAGGAGAAGAAATTTCCTACAATATAAATAGCCTAAAACAATTATATGCAACAAATTAACCTTAAAGAAATATAGGAAGCAAAATTTTGGACTCAAGAGAGGCGTAAGCATGGTCAAGAATCTATAGAAAAAAATATGAAGCCAAAATTAAAAACCCAAAGGACCACTGACAACAAAAATCAAACAATGTATGACTGCAATCAACACACACTTTCAATAACCTTAAATATCATTGACCTCAATTCTCCAATCAAAGGACACTGGCTTGGAAAATGTATTAAGAATCAAAATCCATATGACTGCTTTCTACAAGAAGCACATCTTAGCTCTAAAAATAGGCAGCGCAGTAGAGTAAAAGAGTTAAAGTTTGCTGCTCTCTAATCAAATGGGGCCAGGAAGCAAGCAATCACTACTATCCTAATATCTTACGAGGCTCAATTCAAATGAAAACTACCTCAAAAGAGATAAAGGATGCTTCATTCTAATCAAGGGAACAGTCAACAAAGAACACATACTATCCTAAGCTAAGCATTAGGTGCACCAAACTCAACTACAACCAATGTCATCTTTTTTTTTTTTGCAAAAAAAAGGAAAAAAAAAGTATTACTGGATAATTACTGGATTTAAAGCACAAATTAAGATCAATCCATTAGTAGTGGATGATTTCAATACTTCAATTTTCTACAGTAGACAGGTCATCTGGACAAAAATAAAAGGGAAGCGTCAGAATAATATAACATTAGACATCAAATGGTCATACCAGGTACCTACAGAATATTTCACTTGTACTGCCTAGTTTTATGTCAGTCCATCCCAAGCTAAAGTCATTTGAAATGAGGGAGCCTCAGTTGAGAAAAAAATCCTCCATAAATAGTGCAGCGAGTAAGCCTGTGGGCATTTTCTTAATTAGTGATTACTTGGGCAGGATCCAACCCACTGATTAAGACTACCCAAATATCAAAGAGTATACTTTCTACTCAGCAGCACATAGAAGTTTCTCTAAAACAAACCATACTGTGGGACAAAAAACAAATCATAACAAGTTCAGAAATACTGAAATTACTAAGTATGTCTGATCTGATTGAAATTCAATAAAACTAAAGATCAACAACAAACAAATCTTTAGTAAATATACAAACTCATGGAGATCAAACAACTCATTGCTGAATGATGAATGTGTCAAAGAAAAATTCAAGAAAGAAAAAAAACCTTTCCTAAAGCTAAATGGAAATGAAAATACAACAAAGAAACTCTCTGGAGCACGTTGAAAGCAGTCCTATGAGGAGAATTCATAGCTCCAATACCCACACTTAAAAATCAGAAGATAAATAGCTTAATGATACAACTCAAATTTTTGGAAAAGCAGGAACAAACCAAATTGAAACTCCACTGACAGAAATAAATAATGAAAATCAGAGTAGATACCAATAAAATAAAGACAAAGAAAGCAAAGCAAAGAATTAACACATAAGTTGATTCTTTGAGAAGATAAGATTGACTCAACCTTGGCACAACTAACCAAAATAAAGAAACCAAATTAACCAGAATCAGAAATGCATAGGAAAATATAGCATACTCCAAAGATATTCAGAATATCAGAAGGGTTATTACAAATTTATATTCCATTAAGATCAAAACCTAAAATAAAAGGAACAATTACTAGACTCAGCCAAACTACCAATATTAAACCAAGAAGTCAATAATCTAAACAGACCCATAACAGAAAATTAAAATGTAATAAAAGGCCTTTCAACTTAAACAGTAGATTCACAGCACAACCCTCCCAGACTTTTCAAAAATATCTATAGTCAATTCTTTTAAAACAGTTTTTTAAAACTTAAAGACCAAAAAGTGCTCTCAAACTCTATGAAGCCAGTATTACTCTAATACCAAAAACAGTAAAAGACACAATAATAACAACAAAAAAAAAGCTACAGGTCAATATATATGATGAACATAGGTTTAATATACTCATAAAAACATTTAAAACTCAAATATTGAAAATACACCATGACCAAGCTATCTTTATACCTGAGATGCACAGATAGTTCAACATATGCAAATCAATAAATATAGTAAACTATTTAATACACAGACTTAAAGACCAAAACATCACATGATCCTGTCAATAGGTGCGGAAGAACAGCTTTTGACAAAAATCCAATACGTTGTCATAACAAACTTCCTGGAGTGTAGGACTAGTGGGAACATACCTCAATATAATGAAAGCTGTATACAAGAAAAACACAGCAAATGACTTCCAAAATGGAGAAATTTTTGAAGCAATTTTACTGGAAATAGAAAGGAGATGGGGTGTTCACTAACCCCATTTCTTTCCATTATTGTGCTCAAGTCCCCAGCTGGAACAAAAAGGCAAAAGGACATTAAAGGGATCTTAATAGGAAAGAAGAAATCAAACTACACCTATTTGCAGGTAACACATTATTGTACATAAAAGATACCAAAGTTTCTCCCAAAATACTCCTAGAAATTATAAACAAATTCAGCAATGTAGCAGGATACAGAATCAACTTGCACAAATCAATAGCTTTTATATCCACCAAGAACAAAATCACACAGAAGAAGCATGGTTATACCATTTCAGTAGCTCCAAAGACAATAAGACACCTAGGAATGAACCTCCCATGGAGATGAAAGACAACTACAATGAAACCTGATACCTCTGAAGAAACAGACCAGGAAAGACACTAGAAAATGGAAAGGCATCCCAAGTTCATGGGTTGGCCAAATTCATCTTGTGAAAATGACCATTCTACCAAAGGCCATTTACAGTGAAATCCCAGTCAAAATCCCCAAATCATTCACCACAAAAATAAAATAAAACTACTCTAAAACTCATATGGAGCAACAAAAGACCTCAGATATCCAAAACAATCCTAAGTAAAAAGAACAATGCTAGAGGGATTGCTCCATTCCAGATATCAAGATGCATTAGAGTTACATGGTAACAAAAATCAATGGTACTGCACAATAATAAATGTAGACACATGGAACAAACTTGGAGAATCAAACATGAATACACATAACTTCAGCCATTTCATATTTAACAAAGATGCCAAAAATATACACTAGAGAGATGAAACTATCTTTAACAAATAATGCAGAGAAAATTGAATGCCTACATGTAGAAAAAATGAGACTAGACCCTTATCTATCACATTGTCAAAAACTAACTCCAAATGGATCAAAGACTTCAGTGTTAATCCTGAAACTCTGAAACATATAGGTGAAAACATAGTCTGTTAGCATACCTGATATAGTTGTACAGAAGGACTTTCTTAATAGGTCCCTATTCATCCAAGTATTAAGGCTAACAAATGGGAAATGGAACTTCATAAAACAGAAAGACTTCTGAAGGACTAAAGAAACAATCTATCAAGTGATGAGTCCACAGAATGGGAGAGAAACTTTGCCAGTTTTACATCTGACAGATGATTGATAAACAGAATACAAAATGAACTCAAGAAAGCAAAGAAAAAACAAAAATTGCTAAAAATAAATTATCTCAAAATATGTTCATCATCCCTAGCAATTAGGGAATTACACATCAAAATAGCTTTGAGATTTTTTTCTTACTCTATTGTGAAGACATACAAAACAACTAGTGTCAGATGCTGAAGTTGGTATATGGGAAAGAGAGTGTCACCATTCCCTGTTGGGAGGAATGCTAACTGGTCCAGCCACTCTGGAAATCAATGTGAGGAATTCTTAAAAAGTTAAAAATGAGTTTACTATATTACCAAACTGTTACACTCCTTGGTTTATGCCCAAAGGGCTCAACAACCACAGATATTTGCTCATCCATGGTCATTGCTGCTCTACTCACAGTAGCTAAGAAATGGAAATAACCTAAATGTCTTTCAACTGATGAACAGATAATGAAAATGTGGTACATTTACACAATGGAATACTATTAAGCTATAAAGACAAACAAAATCATGAAATTTTCAGGTAAATGAACAAGCTAAAAACAAAGATCATAGAGAGTAAGATAACATAAACCCAGAAGGACAAGGAACACTCATTCTCTGTCATCTGAGGGGTCTAGCTCCACATCTTCAGATGTGAGTGTATAATCTGTAGTAACCCAGAAAGTGACCAGAGACTATTTCATGGATATGAAAGTGAAACAGGAACTAAGAGGGGACTAGCAAGATATAAGTGATCTAAAGGGGGAAATGTAAAAAGCAGGGTGGCTGTAATTAATAATAGGGGTAGAAATAAAGAAGAAAGGATGGGGTAAAATGGCAGTAAGGACATCTGAAAACATACAAGGAATCACACCCTTAGCCATCTATACACCAATACTGATAACACACAAAAGCTGGTGTATACATATACATATCATTTAAATTAAATTTTGCCATCTGGGCTGACAATGCCTCTGACAAGAGCCATAGACTATCTAACAAATATCCAAACACCAGTCGTGAGAATCCCTCTTTTGAGTTGGTCAGGGTTGTCTAAGAGACTCCCAAAGCATTATAGGCCATTGGTACTGCCTTTGTCTCCCACAGATAAAAGGAAAGTCTCTACTGCCTAGCGTACCATGCATTTTTAGATACAGGGATCAGAAACCTGAGATGGATACAACCTAGAAGCCTCCTTCCTGAGTACTAGCTTTCATTATACCATAAGGCTCCAGGAAAGCTTCCAATGAAGAGATGCAATCAACAGTCCTACCCAGCTGTGTACCCTATGGACCACAACAATGTCCAATAGGGTGCAATAACTTTAAGAGTATAGTAGTGGCATGTATAGCTTGGTAGTAACAAACAGCTCTCTAATTTGATTGAAGGCTAACTCAATAAAAAGAAAATCATGGCTGGTACTAAAATCTAGCCAACTCCCCATGGATAGTAAAGTTATAGATCTCAAAAGAAAACCTATGACTATCACTTTATTGAACCAGCATAACCCCTAGCTGCATTCTGCATATCTATTCTTATACCAAAGATAAGTGTAGTTTTCACCTCTCGCCTCTCACCTCTCACCTCTAATCAAGGAAAATTGCCTTTTCAACAGACACAGCATTACAGAAAACCACAGCTTTTCAAAAGCCAGAGTTGTGGACCCCAGCCCCAACTGACACATCTGTAACACAACTCCTACACCTAGGGCTCAGGGATATTTGCAGAAGTGAGGGCTAGAAGGATCATAAGAGCCAGAGTTTTCTGTGAGACTGTGTTTGCTAGAAATATCAGAGGAGTTACACCGGTACCATTTCACCAAATGACTGCATAATCGAGATCAGAACAAGGACAATACCAATAGGCATGCAAACATGGAAAACAGGAAAGCTCGTGAGGCTTCAACCTTAGACAAAGGACTACAAACAACACCAAATGTTTATTCTTGACAACATATACTATGAACTGAGCAGGGTGTAGGGTGTGTGTTTGTGTGTGTGTGTGTGTGTGTGTGTGTGTGTGTGTGTGTGAATTTTTTTAAAAAGAGACCATGACTTTAAATGAGAGAAGGTTACATGAGAGAGATTGGAGGGAGGAAAGAGAAGATGGGACATGATATAATTTTATATATATATATATATATATATATATATATATATATATATATATATATATATTTAAAGACTGAAATCAACAGGCAGATAAGTGGTAGTCACAGGTTCTCTAAAGAAATGCATGACTGACAGCACTTGAATATAACCAGTGAATACAGATTTGAGTCCTGGAAATCTTTTCATTAATTTAAAAAAAATAATATCTCTGTAATGTAGATCATGTCCTAAATTAACAACTAGATTATTTGTTGAACCACGAAAATTTTAAAAACATTCACTAAAGACTCACATTTAATCAGATTGCAGTTAGCAACCCATGGTTTAAAATATTAAACAAACAACTTAAGATAAATTGATCTGACAAGAAGATAAATCAAATCTGTACCTTACTATTTTTCTTTTTTTACCTTACTATTTTTATATGATAGTTTTCATTGTGATCTTTAAAATAGCTATCTTGTATCCTTCTGCCATGGGAAAATAAACACTTTAACTTTATATTTGAACAACTACTTTTATACTTCTACTTTATTTTTTAATATTGAATACCTCTGGAATCTAGCAAAGACACAATTATTTATAAATTAAATGCATCATTAAAATGTCAGGTAGTAATGACATTTATTGGGAAAATTGTGTCTAAAACTAGATAAAGATATTATCCTTACAGATGCTTGGAAGGTCAGGAATAGAAAATATGAGGTTTCTTCTAAATAAAAAGTATCTCTCAATAGAAAAATATTATTCTTTTATAACACAATAACATACATATAATTTTTCATATAGATATTCCTTCTTTTTTAGTATCTTAAAACAATTTTGAAAAAATAATGATTTATTTACTTAGAATATTAATAATTACCACAATTCAGCTTTAAAGTTTTCTTTATTGAGATCAGACTTGAATGATCAAAGATATTAGAAAGACTTTCTGCAATAGACAATAGTACACACTATGACTAAAGCTAGTGTATATAATAAAGTCACTTATCTTAACCAAGTTTATAGTAGGTGGCATTTATATTGGTATTCCATGTTCACATATGATGGAGAGAAATGATTACTAATGTGAGCCTAAATGAAAGCTTCTGAAGTTAACTCATTAAAATATGCCTTACATTTATCTTTTCCTATTAAAACATGGTAAAATTTTAGGTAAAACTGTTTCCTTCATAAAGCCTGCCTTGGGTACCACTCTCCACTGAGACATCAAGTAGCTATATGACTAAACACATCCTCTCCCACTGAGGCCAGAACAGGCAGTCCAGCTAGGAGAAGGCGATCCAATGGCTGGGTCAGAGATAGCCAATTGTTAGGGGACCAACATGAAGACCAACTGATGTAGAAAAGTTAAGAAACCTTATGTTGCCTCCCAACAAAATGCAATTTTTTGAAAATGATAGGTTTTGTCCAGAGGTAATAGAGCTGAAGCCAATCCCATAATTTACTGATAGCTTAATATCTCATTACAAAGTATGGCTGAGTTCTAGCTTACTGAAAATCTTGTTTTCAAAAATGGCTTTTTTCCAAAAAATAATTCTATTTGCCACTTATACAATGTATAAAAATATACTGTGCATCTAATGTTTCTTGAGAGAGGGTTGATTGCTGTAACATGTAAGATGAGTTCTATTGTCAAAGCAACCCTCAGCATGGATCCTAAAATAGTACTGTAAGGATGCTCTTAGATCAGCCTTCTGGTTGTGTTCTGTGTGATAGGAAGGAATTGAGACAAGCTTCCGTGATTAAGAATGTTCCATCTGTAAATTATATATATATATATATATGTATATATATATATATATATATATATATGAATATAAAATACTTTAATTGAAATTATCCTGTGCAGGGGACAGTTTTCATCCCAGAAGTTATAGGCTGTCAAATAAAAAGGTTCAGCTATGGAATACCTTCCCTTGAGTTGTTAGTCAGAGTAGTGCTATAGACTACCAAACAATGGAAGGCATTTTGTAGCTCTTGATCAGTGTGATGGTTTGAATACAAACGGTCCCATAGACTCATACGTTTCAATGCCTGGTCCATAAGGAATGGCACTATTGGAATAGGTGTGGTCTTGCTGAAGGAAGTGAGTCACTGTGGGGGGGCCGGCTTTGAGGCCTCCTATGCTCTACACCCAGTATAGCACACAGTCTTCTTCTGCTATCTGCAGATGAAGATGTAGAACTCTCACCTCCTTCTCCAGAACCATGCCTGCTGGCATGCTGCCATACTTCCCACCATGATGATAATGGACTAAGTAATGAACTGTAAGTCAGAGCCAATTAAATGTTTTCATTTGTGAGAGTTGTTGTGGTCATGGTGTCTCTTCACAGCAATAGAAACTCTAACAAAGACAGTCACCCTCCAGAACTTGAAGGTGAGATCCTATTGCTGAAAATACTATCCACTTTGGTCACTGTATTAGTTTGGGTTTTACTGCTGTGAACAGACACCAATGACCAATGCAAGTTTTATAAAAGACATTTACTTGGGGCTGGCTTACAGGGTCAGAGGTTTAGTCCATTGTCATCAAGGCAGAAGCATGGCAACATCCAGGCAGGCATGGTATAGTAGGAGCTGAGGGTTCTACACCTTTATCCAAAGGAAACCAGGAACAGACTGGGCATCTTCAGGCATCTAAGAGGAAGATCTCTAAGCCCAACCCTACAGTGACACACTTCCTCCAACAAGGCCATACCTTCTAATAGTGCCACTCCCTGGGACAAGCATATACAAACCATCACAGTCACAGTACATAAAGAAATCAAGTACATAATGAAAATGGAAGTTAGATAACTTTCAAAGTACCAGAAGGTACTGTTTAGACTGCTAGAGAGGCAGATTATCAACAATCCTTCTCAGCTCTGAAGTGTATGAGCAATAATAACTAATTCCTAATGGCATGACAAGATATGCCCAAGGGATAATAGTAACATGACTATTATTGGCATGTCCAATCATTTTCTGATTGTATTTGAGACCCATTCCATGGGAGGAAACAGATACTTGATACTGTAAAACTTAGTCAAGAGCTCATGGTTTAGGAGATGATAGTTCTGTGGGAAAACCTGCTACTATTGGTCTACTAAATATATATAGTGCTAAAATGTCCTCTAAATGTGTATCTCTATAGCTATAGATTAGTGTTGCTCTCAGAACTTATTAGGGAATTGTGCAGTGAATAGAGGTTTACACAGAAACTTATTGCTGGGCAAAGAGAATAAATGGCTACAGAATGCTCCTAGGAAAAGCAATGGAAAAGCAATAATATTATCCTCTCCCTGAGGATCAGGGATCAAGGCAGAGGAGGGAGTGGAAATACTGTAAGAGCCAATGGTCGGGAAGGACCACAGCAAAGTGTCTTTTGGACATAAAGAGCTGTTGTGTTCATGAACCTACTGCATTTGAGGTATCATGCACAAGACCTGCATAAGGTCAAGGCAGTTAGTATTTTAGCACAGAGTGGGAAAAACAGTCTATGAACTCCACCACAACCTGGGGTGGTTGACAGTTGATTGCTGCTTTGAGAGTGAGGGTCAGTTTTCTTTAAGGATTAAGCACCTGGTAGGTTGGCCTTCCTCCATTGGATAAAAAAGGCCATAAGACCATACCATAAGCACATGAACAACGAAATTCAGTGGGAGGTGGGAGGTGGATCTAGAAGGAGTTAAAGCAGTAGTTCTCAACCTTCCTAATGCTGTGACCCTTTAATATAGTTCCTCATGCTGTGGTGATCCCCAAGATAAAATTATTTTCTTTACTACTCCATAACTGTAATTAAGCTACTGTTAGGAATCATAATGTAAATATTTTTGGAGATAGAGGTTTTCCAATAGGGTTGTGACCCATGCCTTGAGAACCATTGACTTAAGAGAAGTAGCAGAGATGAATATGGGTCAAAATATATTGTATTTAAATTTTAAAAATATTATATTAAATATATTCTAGGAGCTAGAGCAGAGGTTCTCCACCTTCCTGATGCTGCAACCCTTTAATACATTTGCTCAAGTTGTGATCACCTACAACCATAAAATTATCTCATTGCAACTTCATAACTGTAATTTTGTTACTGTTATGATTTGTAATGTAAATATCTGATATGAAAGATATCAGATACGTAACTATCGAAGGGGTCATGGCCACTGGTTGAGAACCACTGAACTAGAGAGCTGACTTAATGGTTAACAGTATTGACTGTTCTTCCATAGACCAAGGGGATTTGATTCCCTGAACCCACATGGCTTATAGTCTTCTGCAACTCCAGTTTTCATGGGTCTAATACCTTCTCCTGGCATTAGACATACATGTAATACACAAATATACATGCAAATGAAGCACACAGACTTTCTTTTTAATTCCAAATTACTGATTCTTTCCAAAATAAATGAGTTTCTAAATGTTAAGTTCTTAATTTTCTCACTCAATTCAGAAGTAAATCCCTTTGACTTCAATGGCATAATGAATTATGCTGTATAAACAGTTGGGTTCAAAGGACTAAGCTATCAGATTTACTTCTGAAAAACTACAACACTGAAAAAAGCAATACAGTGTCATTTTAAAAGGTTATCAGAAATGAGCATGACTTTACAAAAAAGTTTGTTGTCCTGAGGATATAGCTTAATGATAGATACTTATCTAGCATGCATGAGGTTCTGAGTTCAGTCTCCAGTAATCTACTCTTAATTAGAGAAACATTATTTTAAATCATGTATCATGGTATTTATAGCCCATCATACCAAAATAAGATATTAATTTTCTTATATAATATTATATTTAAAATAAACAACACAAAATCTGTCTCATATGAACTGCACAAATTGCGTTAATATCCCTCATATAACTTTGTGAAATAGGTTTGTGATAAAACTAGAAGTTAAATTAATTGATTTTCATCTTTAATGCCTAACAGATTATCACCCCTATCAAAAAGATCATTAGTAGAAAAGGAAGCTAGAAATTCAGAGGTTCTAAAATAAACATCATTTGGAGCCATATCTCAAAGACGTCCAGATAGTAGCATGCAGCACCTCATACTCCAGGGGACTATGTACCAGAGGAGACAGTAGGTTGTGTATCTGCTTTGCCTTACTTCCAGGAGAAACATCTCCCACATCTCTGAAGGTAGATGCTTGTGATCAGATTTCAGAAGTGGTCATCTGAAACTGGCAGATGGTCTATGTCCCTAGACACTGACATGATAGCCCTAGATAGGGAGAAAATTGGTAACTAAGGAAGCATTGCTTCCCATGCTCTCCAATACTTTAATCCTATCTTAACTTTTATCAAGGGATGAAAGGTCAAAAGTTGAGAAAGGAGCTAGAGACCAATTCTCAGATGTTTTTCAAGCAAACGACCATGCAAATCAATGCATTCTTGCATACAGAACACAGACTGTAAACCACATGTGGATAATCTGGAATTATTACCATAAACACAGGCTACAAGAAATATTACCTATTTAATATTGACCTTATGCCACTAAACATTTTCCACATAGTTCCTACTTTTTAGCTATCATACAAAGGCTTCAATTTCTACATCATTCTAAGAGAATAAGAATAAAGATTCATAAACCTGTTATCAAAATTCCACCAGCCTAGCAATTAACATTTGACAAATGATTGCAACAATATTTGAAGCAGTATTACTAGGCATGTTAAAAAATAGCTTAATGCAATAACTGCTAAATAACCTAAATAAATCACCATAAAATAACATATGAAGTCTATAATTTTCCATACTTGGTGAGCAATTTTACTTTCATTCTGATGTGAATCCTTCATGTGATTTCACTTGCACATATGTAATTAACTTATTAAAATATGTCATCCTATAATTTTATAATTGATGATGTTTAAAAGCAAAGCAAAACTACATAGATCTATATGAAAGCTACTTTGTTATTAGGAGTTATCACCAATCTTCCTGCTAATCAGAAGGGAGTATGGTAGGACCAATGGTTGACAGGCATAGATGAAGAGATTTCTGTGGTGGTAGAGTCTGCATTGCTACAGCCTATATTCAGGTATTATAGCTGGGTATGCACATAACATAGAAATGGAAGCTGATATTAATCAAATTGTAATCAATCAATGAGCAGGTAGACAGCTGTACATATAATCCCATTAAATTCCATTGACTTTGGTTTATGCAAACAGAGGTAGAAACTCTTAAGCATAATAGATTTCAAATTTCTAAAGAAGAAAGATGTACTGAAGTCTGATTCAAACCTCCAAGTCTGCTTGACAGTACACAAGACATCTTAGAGATCATACTCAAACCCTAGTGACCACAAGGATGTCAGTCATTATGCTAACCAAGATGCTTTCATCACGTTATTCTAAATTAGGAGCAGTTTTAATTTAAGTAAAATAGCTGGAAAGCATACTTTTCTCAGGAGAAAATATGTGCCCATAACAAAACCAAATACTAGAAAAATAAACTCTGCTTTGAAAACAACACTGACCTTCTGTTCCAAGAGTAATGTGTTTGTGGGGATTGCTGCAAAAGCCTTGTAGCTTGACATGGTCTTGTATTGCTAGAATGAATAACCAGAAAGCAAGAATGGAGATGAAAAGGGAGAAGAATAAGACATAACTGTAGGCAGATCTATCAAGTTAGATGACATATCAGATAAAGAAACGGGTTATTTTCCACAGCATATTTCAGCAAAAGAAAAATTAGTCCATCATGTTAATCTTTTATTAGATTGATAGGTCAGTAAACACCACAATATGTTAGCCTACAAATTCTAAATAACATTTCCACAGCATTATATATAAATATCTTACTAGCTATATATTTTCAGAGATGTAAAATTCTATAAATGCGTTGAGAGTTCTGTTGAGTTCTCAGGAAATTTTTTTCTTTTTACATAGCCATTAGTAGTAAATATGCCAATCATTTAATTGAACTCTTGATACATATTTGCATCATTCACAAAAACAAAGGTTATAATACACAAAATTTGGCAGCAGTTTCAGGTTGGTTTAAGTTGAAATTTTAGGCAAGGTCTCTTTATATAGCCTCAGATAGCCTTGACCTCCATATGTAGCTCAAGCTGGCCTAAAATCCATGCTCTTCTGCCTCTCCCTCCTAAGTAGTAGAATTGCTGGATAGACCTTTATACCTAGCTAACGGCAGTTTTAATGCCGAGTTTGTTCAATAACTAAGTAATATCAGAAATTTAATATCATAGTGGAAATGGGGCCCAATCTCTTGGTCCTAATTTTATATTTAATACTACAAATACTTCTGCTTTCTTATCAGTGATATTAACAAAGGAAATTTAACAATTATATGTTCTAAGTCAAACAGAGCTACGTGGATTGTTTGGAAAAGCTGGAGATTAATGACGCTATAGAAACTAGAATAAGATAAAATCCAATATTAGAAGCCCTGATTTCGTCTTATTCTGGTCTTGAGTTGATTGTTTAAATTCAAGACTCCTGTGATAACAAATTCCCTATCTGAGGCAGCTTACCCAGAGGCTCATAGCCAGCAGGGCCATGGCACAGTGCTCCAAATTGCCTCAGTTCCTTGCAAAGAAAACCAAAGATTTAACAATTAAAAACTGGGGTTGTCAAAACATAAAGCCTAAGGGGAAATAGAATATACAGTTACAGAGAGGTGGAAGGCTGGAATGAGTTAATTAAATGAGAAGGGGATGAAAGAAAGGGGGAAGGGATGGACTATAGGGTTGAAAATTAACTACTAAGGGCCATTTGGGGGCCATATGTAAATCTAGTATTGGAGAAGCTTTCTCATACATAAGGTGTGTGTGTGTGTGTGTGTGTGTGTGTGTGTGTGTGCATGTGTGCGCGTGTGCACATACACATATACATGAGAAAAATCTAAGTGAAATAAGCAAATAATGGGGAAAACAATGCCCCAGCTAAGCATTGTTCACCACCAAATAAAGCCTCTTATGCCATGAATGAGTTAAATTTAGTTGAATCATTGAACAAAGTTGGACCAATGAGAAACCCCAGGGATATTGGTTTCTCTACTCAGTTGATGCCATCCTATTGCTGATAACAACACTTACATATCTCCTTGAATATACAAAAGTTGGGCTGTTGCCTAACTAGAGGCTTCATCCATACTGACTTGTACTGTGTATATTTTGTTACCTCACTTTAAGCTCCAGGCGGGCCATGATACCAGTCCCCACCCAGATTCCATTGGATCCATGGATAAAAAGAAACACACACACACACACACACACACACACCAGTTAATCTTAAAATGTCTTTGCTAACTCAATGATTGGGCACTCCTAAACCTCCTCTGCCACCCCAGACATAATCGGATAGATTGACCATTTTGCCAATCCAAACAAAAACTCACATGGCTGGTTGGCTTTATCTCCTGCCACCATTGTCTCTTTCTTCTTCCGCCATTCTCCTGATTCTCTCTGTGTCCCACCCCATCCTCAGTCATTGGTCACTGGTATCTTTATTGATCAGATCAGAGCTCCCAGGGACTAAACCACAAAGCAAAGAATACACATGGAGTGACCAATGGCTCCAGCCGCATATGCAGCAGAGGACGGCCTTGTCGGGCATCAATGGGAGGAGAGGCCCTTGGTTCTGTGAAGGCTCGATGCACCAGTGTAGGGGAATGTCAGGGCGGGGAGGCAGGAGTGGATGAGTGCGTGGGGGAACACCCTCATAGAACCAAGGGGAGGGGGTATGAGATGGGGGTTTCCAGAGGGGAAACTGGAAAAGGGGATAACATTTGAAATGTAAATAAATAAAATGTCCAATTAAAAAAAAAAGAAAGAAATAAAAGAAACTCCAAAAATAAAGAGGAGGATGAGGAGCAGGAAGTGGAGAAGGAAAAGGAGAAGGAGGAGGAGGAGGAGGAGGAGAGGAGGAGGAGGAGAGGAGGAGGAGGAGTAATTGAGGAACCGAACCCTAGCATCAGAACCACCCTCTACACTGACTAGTATTCATGGTACTGTAGTTTACACGCACCAGAAAAGGTAGCCATCAATCTGATGCAAGTCCTGTGATTTACAATGGTGACTTGCCTGCAAGCTATACTGCTGGAATAGTAGCACATTGTGGGAGTAACTAATCAGTGTTTTATTTGATTTAAGGACATTTCCAAGAGATGAAGCTTATGTCTGACTCTTCTCAGGCGGTCACAAACTTTAGACTCATTTGCTGTGGGCTTAAAGGAAAACCAAATGCTATGGTTCTGCTAAAGAGACATTACAACTAGTTAACTCTGCTTAGTGGTTTTCGCAGCCATCATCAAAGATGTTTCCTCTTGCAATAGATGGGAAGTAGCACAGAGATGCATAGCTGAAAAATGTGCAGAGAAGTGGAATGTCTTCATCAAACCCCTCCTCTCAAGCCTCAGGAAGCTATATGAAGAGGATATTTGAAGAATCTAAGAAGCATGGGGGATAGAAGACACCAAAGAAACAGCATACCCCAGACACAACAGAATATACTAGCATACATATGAACTCACAGAGCCTGTAGCAACATGTTCAGAGGCTACACAAGTCCAACTTAGACAGGCTTCCAAGGTGGAGAGGGGAAAGTAGATATAAGATACCAAACCTAACCAAGAAATTATCTGCAACTGAGACTTGCTTACAGGGAGGTGTTTTTTCCCCTAATAAAGTCTCCCTGTGTATATTAAACACACTTTAGAGTAAGTTCTATGCCCATCAATAGATGAACAACAAAAAACAAACTCAGTGGTATTTTTGTAAACAATTTGCCTCAAATTGCTTAGCCTTTTTTTTTCTTTTTGTCTTATTGGTCTTTTGTTTGTATATTGTGGTTTCCAACTGTGGTTTTACATGGGGTTTGTTTCTTTGGGGTTTTGGTTGGTTGGTTATCTGTTTGGTTGCCTGTTTGGTTTTTTTTTTTTTTTTTTTAGAGAGAGAAAGAGATACGGTGTAGTTGGGTGGGTAGGGAGGTGGGGAGATCTGGGAGGAGTTGCAAGATGGGAAAAGTATGATCAGAATATATTGTGGGAATTTTTTGATTAAAAAAATTCTTAAGTTTTATGGATATAGTTACAATAAATTTGGTTAAACTTGTATGATGATACTGAGTCTAGAACATCCATTTTCCTAAGAAGGAGCTGAAGAGAATGAGGGCCTCAATGACAGACCTAGAGGAAGAACAGCAGTGTACAGCTGAAAGCCAAAGTCATTCTTCTTGCTGTCTTCTTCCTTCTTTTTCTGTTTGTTACATTAGCTGGAGTGGAATTAGCAACCCAAGGCCAGGATGCCAAGAAGCCACTGTAGCCTATCACTCACAACCCTCACTTACACATACTCATATGCAAATAAATGCACATATTTAAATGCACACACAAGTTCATGTCTATTTTACCCATTATACATCCATACTTTCATATAAACATAAAAACATATTCAACAACACACATGCAAAGACCTCTGAATGTGAGTATTCCTCTCATGGGGGAATAGACTCTGCTACTTTATCTGCTACTTTCTTTTCTCCAAATGCCTCTTTTCTCTAAGAAGCAGCAGCGTTGTGATCTTTTGTAAGCCTCCAATACTCCTGGGTCCTTTACTCCCATCTCCTCCATGAGGAACAATCCTGCACCTGAGGTCACTTCTAGCCCTAGTATATACATTGATCCTGCAATACTGTCACCTCTAGAAAACAATGTATCTGGGCAAGGATTTAGAATGAAATGCAATTTCTTTATGAACAACAGGGAAAATGGCATGCATTTACAGAACCCTGAAGCTAAAGACTCAGCAGGAAAATCTGAAGTCTAATGATATATCCTAGACTTTGAATGTTATTTTTGTCTGGTTTCATATTATAGAATTGTTTTCTTGTTTTAAACTGTGTAGAGAAGAATTTTTATATTATTTCATGAGCCATTTTTGTTAGATGTGGTATCTTTATCATTGTTCAAGGCAGACACCAAAAATGGAAAACTCTTACTACTGGGTTCTCTTAGTGTGATTGACACTAGAACATCCTGTCAACCTTACAGGATGCAGAATTCAACTAATGGATTCATTTAATAATTACCTCTTGAATATAGCTACTCTGTGACATACAGTACTTCCCTAAGACAAATGCTTTTCCCAAATTTTCAATCTGAAAAACATGCTTATTGACATAAAAGATGCTTATCAGATTCAGTATATTTCGTCTGAGTTCCATTGATATTGTTAGATTTTAACATAGAGGGAATTCTTTGTTCTAATGTGGAACTTATTTCCTTCCAGCATTCCAAGGCTGCTATATAATCTGCAAAGCTCATTGGTATAAACCTGAAATCTTTGGTATAAATCTAAACAGTTCTAGAGAAGATAATAGCAGATAACTTGAATTATAGCTTGTAGTGTTACAAAAATCACCATCAGTAGGACCAGAGAGATGGAACCTGCAGTTCCTTCATATAATCTAGTCATAAAAGCCAATAACATATCAAGATAAACCAGGTTATATGTATTAAGAACTGGATTTATGGTTATACTTTTAGAAGCAGAACCTCTGATTAGCAACAACATGGGCCCTTGGTGTAAATTGTCATTACATCAATGACCAGCCTCTTTAGATCAATGAGTTTGAAGAGAGTCTGAATCAAGCTTTCACTTCTTGGTTTTCCAGGACCACACCCAAATTTCTACAGTCATGATCTTGGTAATGTAAGATCTGAGATGAAAAATCAACTTCATCTCAGAGCTACACCCTCCATATTATTTCTGGAATGCTGGACAACACAATCTAAAATGATCCTGATAACTGAATAGGCAGAATTGGTATGACTGCAGGTGCTGGGCACAGACCCTGGACCATGGCAGACCTGGCAAGGTAGACTTGGTGTCCTAACCTCCTCAAATGTCAATTAAACAAACAAGAAATAGTGAAACGAGAAGAAAAAGATTTATTTCATGTGATCATACTAGAAGCGGAACAAGATGCCCAGTGGTACCCAAGTCCATATGTGGGGCCTCAACATGAAGCTCAGACTTAAGCAAATAACAAGCAGCATAACAAGTTCTGGTCCAGACGGGCCTACCCATCACGGCTTGAGCTCTAGTCTCTCCTGGTCCAGACGGGCCTACCCATCATGGCTTGAGCTCTAGTCTCTCCTGGTCCAGACGGTCCTACCCATCACGGCTTGAGCTCTAGTTTCTCCTGGTCCAGACGGGCCTACCCATCATGGCTTGAGCTCTAGTTTCTCCTGGTCCAGACGGGCCTACCCATTATAGCTTGAGCTCTAGTCTCTCCTGCAAGGTTTTCTGCCAAGTGGTCAGAACTATGTGAAATTTTTCCCAGAGATAATCTATCCTTCTGCCTGATACCAGTCTTCTGTCTTTTCTTTCTTTCAGCATGACATTCCTGAGAAAATTCCATATTTTTTTAGGATCCCTTGTTTTAGAAATCTGATATCCAAAAAGAGGTACACAAATGCCTCTTTAAACTGTCTGCATTTCTACCAGAATGTTACAGTCAGGGAAGAACTGTCATAACTTATAAAGACCTGTGCTTAACAGAACACCTGGGAGAAGTAGCTGCTAATAAAATTTGTCTACACATCTCTCTTCAGAGAAACTCTACCTATATCTGATTTATCCTTTCTGTGTTTTGAATATCCCAAATATATAAAACTTAATTCATTAGAATATTTTTCTACACTTATTCATCTCCTAGGTCTTTTAGCAGAGAGATTTTGTATTATTTTTCCTTTTATTTTTATCTTATTCTTAATCTTAGCCTAGCACAGAACAAATGGGTAACATATTTTTCTAATATGAGTACCTGACTAAAATTTTAACTGAAGATTACAATAAAACTCAAAGAACAGGAAAAAGCACAAACTTTGTTCTTTACCTGTTGTTCCAGCCCTAGACAAACCTGGCTATTAGGTATTCTTCTTTCTCCATCAAACACTTCACTGGGCAATTCCAACTTGCTAAGGTCCTGAGGTCATCTTCTTTATTGCTGCTGTTGTTGTTGTTCTCATTGTGTGTGTGTGTGTGTGTGTGTGTGTGTGTGTGGTTTAGTTTGGGTTTGGGTTCATTTTTGTTGTTGTTGTTGTCTGTTTGTTTGTTTTGCTTTTGATTTGAGACATTATCTTACTCTGCAGTCCTGGCTGGCCAAGAAGTTACAGAGATCTGCCTGCCTCTGCCTTCAGAGTGATTGCTGGATTAAAGGTGTATTCTACCACACCTAGCCTTGTCTTGCTTCTAGATGTGAAATTGTAACATTTAAGTCATGAACTTAGATTAATGTCTTCTTTTCTTCATTTTATTTTTTTTCTTTCTAAATTTTTTTTCTAGGCTGAGGAGATGGCTCACTGGGTAAAGTTCTAGCTATTCAAACAGAAGGAACTGAGTTTGGGTTCCCAGCATCCATGTAAAAGTCAGGCGTGGCTACATACGTCTCCAACCCCAGCACTTGGGAAGTCAGGCAGTTATAAGCAGATCCTGAGGACTCACTGGCCAGTCATTTGAGTCAAAATGGTGAGCTCTAAGTTCAGCAAGAAGCCCTGTCACAAAATATATGGTACAGAGGCAATTGAAAAAGATATAACGCTATCATCGTCTGACCTACAGATGTACGTAACAGATGAGTACACACATACACACATGATTATATCATACATTATTATTATTATACACGGATATATATATATACATGCATACATAGAAATTATATCACACACATACAGTCAAGATTACCTAAAACACACACTCATATATAAAATCAGAAAGAAATATGAACTTCTTGAATTAACCTGAATAACTCCACAATTAAAAATCAAGCACTCCCCTAGGATAAAAACAATAGCCTTTGTCAACTACTGACACATGGATGTGATGTATCACTAAGAACAATTCAGGGTTCATCTGGAGAAAAATCAAGGAAATCGGACACAAAAATACTCAGTATTGAGATGGAAGAGACAGGAAATACAGGTAGGAGAATTATGGGGAGTCATTAGTCCCCTAAAATCACAGAAAACTTTTTAAGGGTGCAAAAAAAAAGATAGTGACAGAAAAGGAGAAAAGATAGGAAGTCATGAAACATAGTAGCTTAACATTCCATATATTGGTTCTGATGGTTGCTAAAAGTCATACAACTTACAAACTCTAGACAAACACCTTCACTTTCACTTCTACGCTTGACCATGACTTACCTAGAAAACTATAATCAACTTCCAAGGTCTCTTTACTTCCTTGTCTATCTTTGTATATTCCATTCTTTATTGATTGGTGACACCAATCAATATTGTGTCACCTAGCTATTCAAGAGCCTTCAAAAACCTGAAAATAAAACTCTATTGAGGAAGACCATACACATCAGACAGGTCTTGGAAGAATTGATCTGGAATTCGAAGTGTCATCTTTGAGAACTGACTCTCATAATATCCAAAGGTGTTATGGAAGATGCCAATGGAGAAAAGCAACCAATAGTCCTACCCAGCCTTGTAGACTACAAATCTCACTAATGACCAGCCAAGTGAGATATTCCCAATGGGCACAATAGTGGCACTTTTATCCAGGAGGTAACTAGCAGCTGTCTAAATAGACACAGGTTTTCATTTAGGAGATAGATTCCATGCCTGGTACTGTAAACCTAGCCAAGTACCCTAGGGTCATAGTCCCTAGAGGAAAACCAACTTCTATTTTCTTAAACAAATATAATTTCTACATGCATTCTAGCTATGTATTATTATACCTACAGGGAAGTGTAGCTCTCACCCCTCATCAAAGAAATTCTTTGTGACGCAGATATAAGCTATCAGAGATCTACAACTAGTCAAAATGCAGACTGTAAGTAACCATGGGGGGGGCTCAACCCCAATTGCTACATCTACAATGCAACCCCTATATCTTAAGGCTCAAGGAACACTGCAGAAGAAGGGGTAGAAAGATTGTAAAAGCCAGAGGATGAGGCTGCCTGCTGCTAAACTCTATCTTCTTGACATGACAGAGAAGTCATTCCCATGAAATATCATGAGTGTTGTTGCCTAAATACTAGTCAGCATGACAACATGGATTGGCAAAATTATCAGAAGGTTACACTTCTAGATGAAGAATTACAGCCAATCAGTGGCTACTGGTTACTGAGAGAGAGAGAGACAATCGGTTTTCTTCAGGAATACATCCTCTGGTATGTATTTATCCCAAGCAGTCAGTCATATATATGTGTATACATATATGTATATATACTTATATATATATATATATGCTTTATATACTTATATATACATATATATACTTAATAAGATATCATTAATTTAAGAGGGACTGGAGGAACATAAGAAGAGTCATAGTAGGGAAGAGAAATGTGAAAACAATGTAAATACTGTATTTGTATGAAATTTTCAAAGACAAAATTTAAAACTTCAATTAAAACAAAACAAAACATGAGCTTCCTATCTTCCTCAAAGTAAATCAGGAACTTCAGAGTAGAATGTGGCATCCAGTCCCTCTTCCTCTGACACCTTCAGCAGCTTCTTCCTCACTACATGACGCAGCACCTGCTCCTAGACTGTTCCCTCTACCTGTTAGTCAAGAGCTCTTTAGCCTCGGGGTTTCCCTCATCACACACCTCTTTGCATGATAATTTCTCAAAAGACATCTATTCCAGCAATCTGACACAGATCTGAGACACAGCCCTTTTCTGTAGTGGCTTCATTGGACTAATTTTCTTCTCCATACTACTCTCTACCCTCTAAGAAGCTAATTGTCATTAAATATGGGAAATGAATTCTCTTCCACCAGAGAATGTAAGCTTTCTTTGCTTCTTTTTTGAACTTTTCTTAGTAAAGTGTGTATAGAACGGCAGTATGTGCTTATTGAATGAGTGACCCAGATTAATTTTTTAGCTCATGTTTCGTATCATTCCTTTCTAAAGTCATACTTGGCTCTATAAAATGGGGAAAGTCACATCCTGCCTGCTGCACCAAGTCTCCAGTATAACAAAATTGAAAATGTTTTGATGCCTTAAAGGAATGAGAGTTTAATAAATAGGACCCTGGCTCTAAAGCCTCACGAAGCAGTAAAAGCTCCAACTGATCCTGTAAACAAGCTGAGTCCAAATAGCTTTAAACCAGACCATTGGAAGCACTCATTTGGAAGAAATTTAAAACCATTTTCAGTGAGTACTAGATGATATGAGATGTTGATATAATAGACTCTCCAATTCTATGTGAAATACTGTGGCAGCACACTAGGTGGGGAAAAAATCAAACACTTTTAAAAATGATAATCAATTGTATTTGGAACCCAAACACAACCTTGGATGAATGTTGTATCCCCCATTTTGCTAAGGGGAAAGGTGTCTCAAACAATACAGAAGCTGGCCAGAGAATACTCAGGGAGATGTCCAACCTGTCCAGGGCCATGAGCACAAACCAGAATATTTTAAAGCAACACCTAAAATTAGCATGCCCATTATACCATATTAATGCAATACAAGTTGGACAATGGCAAAGGAGCTTCAACCATGTTTTTTTTAATCTGAAGTTAGCTCAGCATACTTTAGCCATTCCAATCTATTTTAATATCAAAGAACAGTGGGTAGAACCCAGATTTTGAACTGATTTCTTTTAGGCATTACTGTTTCAGTTTGTTGAGTACCTGTGTTTAAGGACCCCCCATCTATTTGGTGCATAAAGATTAAATAAATCTGAACATTTATTTACTTATTTACTTATTTTTACTTCAAAAGAGTGCTTCATTTGGATTATTTCAATTATTTTGCACCACCCTGGAAGGACTGAGGCAAGAAACAACTCATGAAAGCAAATAAATTCTTTGATATCTCAGAGCTTTTTGTCTATTTCATCTTTGCCTTCTGTGAAATAATTGCACCAATTTAAACAAAACAGTCAGATGCAAAAACAAAATTGGAATGCAGTTCATCTCTGATTGTGTCAATTTGAATGAATTTCTATAGTCAAGACATAATTCCCAAGAAGGGTAGTTTGTAATAAAATGTGAGTTGGCTTTTCTAATTTTAAACTATAGAAATGCAATAATAAGAAGGAAATAAAAACTAAAGATGAGGAGATGATGTCTCAAAAACATCTTCTTGGCGGAAATGTTGAGTTTGTGTGTGTGTTAAAACGTTTTGTAAAAGAAGGAGCAGGGTAATATTTTGGCTGATAGGCAAATAGTTCTTTTTATTTTCATGGTCACCAATTTCAACAAACACATCTATGAGCAACACTTTCCTTAACTAGAAATCAGGAAAATTAAACAAAGAAAGCTAGTGCTGAAAACTCTTCAAAACTGAGAGCATGATGAAAGTCAAGGGAAAGTAGGTCTTTGACATACAGGCCTTTAATTTATCAAAAGCTTTTCAGGCTCCTCCTCATCAAACACTGACTATATCCATGATAGGATACAATGTGAACAAAGCACACTGAAGCACAAATAGAACCCCTTTGAACAAGCTTCTCTGGTGAAATAACTTTTCACAAAGGGTAATGAGTAACTCAAGTGGATGGCAAGAGTGCTGGCTAGTTTTTATCAACTCAACACAACCTCAGGCCATCTGGGAAGAGGAAATCTCAACTGAGAAAATGCCTCCATCACACTGGCAAGTGGGCAACTCTGTGGGGCATTTGTTTTATTAATGATTGATGTGGAAGGGCTCATCCACTCTGAACGGGACCATCTCTGGAAAGGAGGCGGGGATCTTAGAATGTATAAAACTCAAGCTTAGCAACCAAGGGAAATAAGCCAGTAAATAGCACTCCCCCTTGGTCTCTGCCCAAGTGCCTACCTAACTTCCTGTCCCAATTCCCCTTCATGATGGACCATAATTTTTGAGGTGAAATAACCATAGCCTCTCTGCATTGCTTTGGGTCATGGTGGTTTATCATAGTAGTTAAAAACCAAGCCAGAACATCAAGAAAGCATTAAAGAATGATTCTCCGTAGCAGAGCTGGAGAGTGCATGTCTGCACTGGAGAAGCTGAAGCAGGGATTTCCAGTTCAAGGCCACCCTGGTCTACACGGGGAGAACCTATCTTAAATAAAAAAAAAAATAATAATAATAACAAGTCAACAAATTCAGAAAATGATTAGATTGGCAATTTTTAGTACATGACACACCAATTTCACAATCATGCATCTATATTCAAATGTTAACAAGTTTTTTTTTCAAACTAAATAGTTACTTCTTAGTTCTCTTTAAAACCATCACATCGGCTCCTAAAAAAGCTAGTACGGTGGCAGGCATGCTGTATCTAATGCCTACATTTTCAGTTGAAAGGTGTTACAATGCCAATAACATCATGTGAGTTGCTCTGCTTCCTTAACCTTACATTTATCATCTGGTAATAACAGAACCGAACTCACTCTGTGTGATACTGCAAAGCCTAGAAACTGTATTATTTAGATATAGTGAATTAAAAGTAACATGGACTGCTAACACTAGAACTTCCACAATTTTATTTCACTCTCTTAACAACTATCAAATTCTGAGAGCAATAGGATCCATTCCTGAGTCCTTTGAGAATACAGGGAAAGCTACCATGCCCTAGAGTAGGGCTGTCTGCTCCAGCAGGACTGAATTATGGAGTCTCTCCTCAAATGTTTCGCTCTCATATTAAATAGATGCTGTTTCACACTCTTACTCAACAGAGTATTTAAAGGCCAGCATTTCTTTGTCTTACTTCTGCTTCTTTATGCTGTTTGTTCATTCTCTCTGTGTTGAATGATGTTAAATATTTAGTGCTCATCGTAAATTAAATATTTTTACACATAAAGAAAATTTCTATTCCATTTTGCCTTATGTATAGAATAAGATCCAATTTGATATAGCTTGCAGCAGGGGAGCAATGAAAAAAATCAACCTTATGGGAGGGAAAGAAAGGTGATCATTATAAATAACAAAGACAAAGGAAATAGAAAAATCTTCAAATTGGTGTTGGGTATATCATAATCCTAGACCTATGCTATATGCATAATACTAATCCTGTCTACTAACTAATCCTGTCAGTACAACATATTCTTATGGATAATGAGACCCTTCTTATTAAGTTATTAGAAATGTAGCACACTGTAAAATGCTATCTGTTTTTAATTGAGACCAAAGCTGAAATCCATGCCCAGAAAACAATTTAAATGTGTGTACTTGTGTGTGTGTGTGTGTGTGTGTGTGTGTGTGTGTGTAGGAGTGTGTCTGTGTGTGTATGTGTATGTGTGTCCCCCTAAAGTCACAGTCATAGGATAAATATAATAATTATTGACTTTTCCTCTATATTTCAAAATAAGCATGCAACAAGCAAAAAAAAAAATACCTTGGGCTTCTTATTTTCAGGGCCTGCTGACGTGGACAGGGCACAAGGTGAAAGCAGCTCCTTGGTTCTTGTTAGAGAGACAGGAAGTGATGGAGCTGAAACATGTGAGCTGCGGTTGGATGCTGTACTTTCAGGCATCCCAGTTCTTGAAGGACATGTAGCACTCCCACAACTCGGGCGCAGAGCTGAAGCTGAAGGCTGAGGTGCCTGGGTGAGTGAACTCTCCGGAGGAATTACGGAGTACCCCAAATGGGGATGAGAAGCAGAGCCAGCCCCAGAGACTGGAGGAGTAGGAAGAGCTGACGGACTTGGCTGCTGGCCTGGTTGCTGTTGGGAGCAAGCTCTTCTGGATCTGTCTATCAGGTCTGAGAGGGCCGGGGAAGGGTGGAAACATTTCCCTGAAGAGGAAAGGGCCGAGCTCTCATCAAATGGTGTAGAAGATAAGGTAGAAGGGTGTATACAAATATTCCTGTTCTTTTCTGGAGCCCTGAGGTCACCATCCTTCCTGCCCTTGGAAGAAGAAAGAGGGGACAAGCCTAGTGTGACAGAAGAAACATCAGCAAGACTGAACGTATCAGTCTGTAATTGGGGTGGAGTTGTATTACTCCTCAGAGTGCTTCCTGTTATTTTCTCTATATCCATAGAGGCAGAACTGCTACTGGCCAGTGCTGGTGGAGAGACGGGGTGTGCCTGAGAAAGTGGGGTAGTCTTAGAAAAGAAAGGGAGGTGGCCGGCTTGATGGCTCTCTGCAGAAGCCTGGTGTTCTTGCTCTGTAGACCCAGCTGTCAAGGAGCAACTTGAGAGAGATTTCTTAGGTGTGGGTGGAGTTTGCTTTACTTTTTGATCAAGTGTAAGAGTGGAAGAAGCCAGGGAATTGAGGGAGAAAGTCGGGCAGGATGCTGGGGATAAAGGCCTTTGGTGAGAAGGGTTTGACTTGAGGATAGCAGTGAGGAGAGAAAGCCGAGAGGGTACTGGGGACTTCAGCCCTGACTTCGAAAGATTTCCACTGGATGACATTTGGCTACAGACAGTGGACAAAGAGCCCTGGGAAGAGGAGGTAAGTGGTTTGGGACTTGGGGACAGTGAGTGCATGACAATGCGGACTGGTATGTAGGAAGCTGAGGGTGATGTCAGAGAAGCACCAGAGGCAGGCGAAGGAGAGGTTCTCACATCTTCCCTGGGATTAAGGGCACTCGAAGTCGACATTTTCTTCTGTGCTTCCGGTGCCAGCCCACGTGTGTGATCAGCGACATTTGAGCCACATGAACTAGAACCTGACAGTTGAGCAGAAGGAGAAAATACTAAGGTCGAAGCGCCCTTCCATGCAGAAAGGGGGGAATCGTGAGCAGTAGTGTGAAAATACGTAGCTGTTTCTTCCTCAGAGGCCCCAGTAGCATCCAGCCTGCGCAGCCTGCAAGTGTGAAACTCCTCTAGCACAGTGGCTCCACTGACGTTAGCTGGGACAGGTGGCGTTTTCTGATTAGTTGGAGAAACAAAGGAGAAAGCAGGAGGTTTATGAGCAGGCTGCTCAGAGGTAGTGGGAGAAGTTAGCTAGAGGAAAGAAAGACAGACTTAAACAGGATTTTACTTATGAAATTAACAAGGTATTCTTTTCAGTGCTTAGGCAAACAGCCCTTCTACTAGTTTTATATGAAATGCGACATTTTAAGCCTCCATTAATAATGAAGGAGTTCATGTTTACTAATGAGACATGACTTTGAATTTTAAATAAGACCTAAATTGTTAAGCATTACATTCTATAACCCATTTATTCCCCCGAAAGAAAATCAATATAAAAGTTGTCTTCATAATTCTATTGCAAAAATAATTCATTCACAATATTTAAAACAGCTGTCCTAATTTGGAAATGTATAATCTAAAAAGACTGATGTTATTATTTCGGAAAATGAAATAGGTTGTCTACCATTGGAAGAAATTAAACCACAGCTTGATAATTACTAGAATCCTAAAAGATTATATATTTCAGTCGCCTAAAATTCTAAGAACTTGAAATATGTATTCACACATATTGTGAACCTGAAAAGGTGCCCAAAGTTCGAAGACTAAAGCTCCTAACACCAACACAAAAAAAAGACACTTTTTTTAATAATGGAAGCTTAAAATGTCACATAAATTGAGAGAGAGTGAACACAAAATCCAAAATAGAAGGGGCCCCTTTAGCTTATTTTCCCCAAGTATTTTCCAGAATGAACATATAGCAATAACTTAATGAACACTTTGCCAATGATGTGGGCTCTTCTGTAATCAATGGGCTCCTTTCCTAGGAAAAGAACAGAGGAGTCTGAACACTTTATAATCTATTTGAAACTAGGCAACTGCCAATCCCACATCAAAAAAGGAGGAATTTTTTAAAATATAATTTTATTTAAGAATATTTGGGAGAATGTAAATTAAAAAAAAACAATTACACATGAAAAAAATAAGTAAAGGTTATCATGGTCAAAATCATCATATGAAAATTTTAAATAAAAAATGCCATTGATGAACCAAAAAAAAAAAAAAGAAGAATATTTGGGATAGCCTGTCTAAGGTAGAGATAGCTTGTAAGTGTATTCTTGTACCACTTAAGTAGTCCAGAATTTAAGGCAATGCTGAAGTCATGCCAAAGTTTTTAAACAGAGACTTTAAAATTATTAGTTTGATTGTACCAGACTATAAAATAAAAATATGCATGACTAGTGAATTTGAGAAATATGAGTCACCCAAAATATTAATGAATATATAAGTAAATATGTACGTATGTATAAAGCAAATATCCAGAAAATGTCTATAAAGTTAAATTAGTAAAAATTTATCAGTAGGTAGAAACATATTTTAGAATTTTGTTTCAGATCCATGTAGATTAAATTTCTAAGAGACCCACTGTGATGAACATCACGACATGAAGTCTTGAGCCCTAAAAACACTTAAATCTAACAAATTTAAACATTCCATCCTGAGCTTCCTAGCCTCTGCAAACAGGTCCCAGATATTTCTTTTATAAGTATGAAGACCAACAAGTAAGTTTGCTACACAAATGATATTTGAAATCATTGACAGAGTCCAGAATATCAGAACCTCAGTGATAATGGGAAACGAAGCAGAACGGAGTCAATCAGCCTGAGAAAGCCCACCATCACCATACAGTTTATCTTGGAGCCCACCATCACCATACAGTTTATCTTGGAAGCAGCCCTGCTTAGCTGGTGTTTATGGAACTGATTCCCAGGGCTGGGAGGTTGTTTAAATGCAAACATCACAGACTGGGCAACACAGGCTTCTGTTATAAAAGATGACAACACTTTATTTGGAGTTTTGCAATAACTTGTAGTTGAAGTCATATTTAATATTAAAAAAAATCATTCTTTCAGAGTTCTTAGTTTTCAAGTATGTGTGTGTGCAGTGTGAAAATACACTGCATGCTAGTGCACATGTGTGTGTGTTTTAACTATGAAATATTTTCTCTATTATTCCCCATGACTTATTTCTCCTCACAAGAAGAATGGGGAAATTTCAAGAGCCCAGGATATTTCTACAAACTGTACCCTGTTTAGAAAACCTGTTAGAATTTGCTAGAGATATTTTGTAAATTAATATTGACTGCTACCAGAATCCAACTATCTTTCTAGTAATGCTGTTTTTTTTAAGAGCTTCAATATATGCAATGAACTATCAATTTATCTTGATTGTTTGCCAAGTTGCCAGAGTGTTAAGAACATAGTTTCATAATTTTGGGACATTAATAAAAGCAAAAGGCCTTCCTGAACTTCCTCAAGGTGAGGGCTTATATTTCCCCAGTTCCTATTCCACTACATGATATTTTTTCTAATAATAATTCAGAATTTTGTCACACATTTTAAGAGCTATTTATTCAGAAATTTCTAAAACTAGTCTCTAATAATACGTACTAGTTTATGTTGATCTATATATAATTTTACTTATATTTTCTAGTTGGTATATTATTATATTTAGAATGAATTCATTGGTAATTTTCAAATGCACCATAATGTTATTCTAATTTGCACTAATACTATTTTAATTTACACAACACTAATTAAGTGTAGCACCATAATTTACAGACTTTCCATATAAAAGAGATTCATCTTTAATTTTTAAAAAAAATGCACATTCCTGAATTCAGATTATTTTTATTTTTTTCTTTAAAAAAACAAAGACAAAAATTAATAATTTCATGCCAAAAGGAGGGATATTCATTAAATGCTCAGTCAGTAACCTGGAATGAGCCCTTCATTTTGCCTCTGAATGCCTGCACCACCAATGAAAAATTTAATTGACATATACAAAGTATTCCCTCTCATCTTTCCCCATTAACAATCACTTTGTGTTCTCAACCATTTCCTCCTTTCTCCCACACTGTCTGAACGTTTTTGTAGTGGTGACTGGGATTATCCCCAGCAAGCTCCTTTCCTTGAGCTCTTGACCACAGGTTCCTCCAAACTCACTCAAGACACTCTTCTCAAAAGATGGTCCACAGTGCTGGGCTGCAGTGTCAGAGTAGTGTGAGAGGAAATGTTTGCAGTGCGCCCATCCCATGAGGTAGATGAACTCCATCACTGTGTCTTTTATCATTAAGGCCCTAAGTTCTTTAAACAGCCATGCTATTAGAGAGCTGCTTTGCAAGTCATTTTAGTAAATTTAAAATTAACTATGGCTTTACACATTCACTTTTTCTAATGCGTTAAAGAGATTTGAGAGTATTTAAGTCAATGATGAAGTGACCGCTCTGTTCTCTGAGATACAGACATTGCCAGATGCTGGTCCTCAATAGCTACATCCTCCCCCAACAGCCTTTGTAGAAAACGCCCCATTGTCTCAACACGCTAATCATGTTATCATAGAAAGGTGACCTTCTACCTCCTGTCTAAGGCATATACATAATGCTATCAGGATGATTCTCAGCCTTTCTTAACTGAATCAATGAAATAATATTCTCTGGTATGCCTAACTCTAGCTAAATTCATATAACTCAACACTAAATTGAACTTTTATAATCTAATCAATCTTTGCTCAAGACTTCATCCGTGCAACTGTGAACCAATGGTCTTCCCTTCATTACATAGCCCTTCCCTTGTTATTCAATCTCATCCCCTTTCTTATTTTCCATTTTAGGTTTTGACAATACTTTCCTCATCCTTAGCATTTTTGTGAATATTGTTAACATTCTAGCAAGCTTGGTCTCTAATCAATGCTCTGGAAAAATCTTCATTCTTTTTTTTTTTTAATTTGCATTCCAAATCATTTCCCCTTTCCCGTTTCCTCCCTCCCCAAAAGTCCCATAAGCCCCCTTCCCTCCCTCTTTTCTCCATTCAACCCCCTCTCGTTTCTCTGTCCTGGCATTCCCCTACATCCAGTCTTTCCAGGACCAGGGGTCTCTCCTTCCATCTTCTTAGAAATCTATTGATATGCGGATTGTGTCTAGGGTATTCCGAGATTCTGGGTTAATATCCCCTTATCAGTGACTGCATACCATGTGTGACACTCCCGGAGGATCCGGCTATACCACTCCTGGGCATATACCCAGAGGCTTTACCTGCATGCAATAAGGACACATGCTCCACTATGTTCATAGCAGCCTTATTTATAATAGCCAGAAGCTGGAAAGAACCCAGATGTCCCTCAACGGAGGAATGGATTCAGAAGATGTGGTATATCTACACAATGGAATACTACTCTGCAATTAAAAACAATGAATTCACGAAATTCCTAGGCAAATGGTCAGATCTTGAAAATATCATCCTTAGTGAGGTAACCCAATCACAAAATCTTCATTCTTAATCCCACTAACTGGCATTACATTCCTGGCCATTATCTACCCAAAGCTGCTCTGAAAGAAAAAAGAATGGTCACACCTGTCAGATGATAGCACTGCATTTGATTTACAACCATGCCCTCCCCCTCCCGGCACAACAGCACCAGATGGAAATGAAAATGGTCTGCACCAGTGCAGAGTGGGTCCCTTTCTCGAGCAACACTTGGGGATGACAAGGCACCATGGATTGTTTTCATCTCAGCTGGACATCATATGCTTTGGCTGTGTTTGTTTGTATGTTTGTTTTAGAACGTGACTTCCCTCCATTTCCTCGACGTAACTGTTCCAATGTTAATATTCTCCTCCAATACTTAACCCACCACTTTTTAAAAGCTGAATTCTCCATGTAAACTCTAAGTCAGAGGAGCACTGGCCTTCTCTACAAGTATTTCACTTCGTCAGCTATACACCATGTTTTATGTATTTATCCTTTTTATAGGTTAACTAACTCTCCCATCCTAACCGAAATATAAAGAGAGATCATCTCTTCAAATTTTAACAAATTTTAACAAGTATCATTGTGGTGGGTGGTGAAAAGTGACAACAATATTTTGTTTTTTATTAAGTCCCTTGTCTCAAACCTAATCTGGGTCAGTGGTAAAATAGCAAATCTTCTACAGCAGCAGTTCTCAGCCTTCCTAATGCTGCGACCCTTTAATATACCTCAGGTTCTCAGGTGAGCCCCAACCACAATATTATTTTTATTGCTACTTCATAACTGTAATTTTGCTACTGTTAGGAATTGCAATGTAAATATTTTTGGAGATAAAGGTTTGCCAGAGAGGTTCTAACCTACAAGTTGAGAACCTCTGTTCTACAGAAGCAATCATGTGGAGAGCTACTGTGTGCTAGGGTTTGCTTGTGCTCCTCTGTGGAGTCTCAGTTCATACCACACTGTGATTTTTTTTCTTTTTTTTAGCTTACTCTGCTGTAGGCTCTGGACACGTCTGATGTAGTCTTTGCCTCCCCAGACACGGATGAAATCATGTCTGACACCAGCAAGTCAGGCAACCATCCTCTAAAAAGCCTATAGCATTTCCTGCTGGAATTTCCAATTCAAACTGAGTTGCCCGTTAAGGAATCCCATTAAACATAACCACTAGTACAGACTGAACCGCAGAGAGGAAATAACCACTACTCATGAATAAAAAGGATTTTGCCAGCATTTGAGAGAGCCTGTGGTCTCCCACTAACTCAGAAAAGGTCTCCTACAATGTATCCGCTCTTAATTGCCATAGAAGGAGTAAGAGAGAGAGAGAGAGAGAGAGAGAGAGAGAGAGAGAATGCTAAAGGAGTAAACACAAGCAGGAAGAGAACAACAAGGTGGTAGAGGAAAGAGCAATCAGTTGAGAAAAGTGGTTTAAATGAATAAAATTGTATTTTTTTAATAAGGACAAACTTCTGTAAATGTTTATCCCCCCCACCATGAGAGCCTACCAGGCAAGTTCAGACCACTTTTGTGATTTGATGTTTTGCCTGCAGTTGGAGTCTTCCAGGTGGAATCATGCACATATTGCTTCCTAACTTTTTGATATAACCATTCCATATTGTGAAAGCTAATTGATGGGCCCCAAGATGGTCCTTCCAGACATTAGCAGAATCCAACGAGAAGTTAAATACTCCAACTTATTTCAGATTTTTCAACATGGAAATCCTCTGGCTGTAAGCTGAGGATGATTTGTTTTAGGAAGCAAATATCAGTCACATCACTAATTATGACACAGTGGTCCAGGGCTATCTTCCATGCCCTATTATAGTTCCCATTCAGCTGTGACTATTCACCAAGAGTTTTAGTATGATGATGTCTTTTCTGTAGATATTTCCCAGGACCATTTGTTTAATCATTCGAGCGATATTTTCTAAGCACTCTCACTAGTTCAGGTATTGTGTTAGTTGGTAAGGACCAGAAGGAAGGAAAAACTTTATCAACAAACTATTCTAATGGGGTCAGACATAGAAAAGCTACTGGGACACAATGTGCTAGTGTGAATACAGTGTTCCTTTATAAAAAGTGAAACTGGGGAATATTAAGATTTATGAAATGCAAGTGCTTCCTGGCACTTTTGATTGGGAGACATTCTAAGAAATGCCTTATTACCTGTTTTCATCATTGTGCAAACATAAACAGCACAGATAGAACCAAGACCTCCACAGCAAGACTATAAATTTGATTAGGACCACAACCATGGTGCACCTATCATTGGCCAAAGTACTACTATATTGCACATTATTGGATCTAATAAATACATGCAGCAATGTCTAAACTGACTAGAATTTTATAGAATAACCTCTTGTGTTTATTTCAGTCCGTTCTTTTGATGTTATTGTCCACATCGTCCCTCCAACTCTCATATAAAAGCTGTAACTGAACAAACGTATAAAGCCTCTTGGTCTTTATGCCTCTTATTATGTGTCCCAAACACAGGAAGTCATGTATCAAGAGCTTATCATAGCAGACACAGTTCCATAGTTCCAAGCTCGCTCTCTCTCTCTCTCTCTCTCTCTCTCTCTCTCTCTCTCTCTCTCTCTCTCATCTCATCTCATCTCATTTAACCATCCTAAGGAAAGTTGATAGTCTCTCTCTGATCATATGCCTGACCTTTAACACCTGAACATTCCTTCCAGATCAAAAGTTGATATTCTCACTTCATTTCATAAATGAAGAAAGGAATCGTGACTTCAAGTAACTTCTCAGAGGATCAGGAAGTAAGGGTCCTGTCTCATGTCTGCCTTCCTGTATCTGTGCCTCCTACATCAGACTTCCCTGCCCTTGATTCCCATCCATGTTCAGCAATATTTCTGTACCTATCACCCTACGCCCACTCTTCTCAGTAAGGTCATCAAATAATCTCCTAATTTTCAGCGTAATGGGCTTGAAGTGCCCGCTTTATTGATCTTGTTTTGTATTTTAATTACAAACTTCCTTATTTGAAAGTCTCTTATCAATAGACAAGAAACAATTTTTAGACTTTCCCATGAATGCTTAAGTGTCTTTTCCTAAATTTTATTTAAGAAGACTTTTCACTCAATTATTTATTTTATTTTCTATAGCATCTTTACTTTTTATTTACAAGGTTTTCTTATAAAGTGCTTTCACTTAAACATTCCACTTGAAAGAACATACTTGGAATATACAAAACCACAAAATTTATATTAATATTTCAATTATATACTAAGTCAATAGGTAACGAAAATTTTAATAAAAATGAGATCAACATGAATATTTAAGAATTTTGCAAACTGTTGAGGGAGATAAGACATGTGGATGCTGGACTGTGGTCATTACACAATAGTGTGAACTATCAGAATTATATAGAGGGAGAGTTGGTATCACTGAGGGAACTCAAAACAAATTTCAGGGCATTAGTACCTGAGCAAAAACTTCAGAGATAAACAGAATGTGAACTTAATGATATTTGGATTTGTCCTATACCTTAGTGAAGCCCACTTATATACAAAGCAAAAAAATACTACTTAATAATCTTGTTAATTATAGTAATCTTGTTAATTACTATACTAAAGAAATTAACAAGAAATTGGCCTTTATTTCAATTATTTTCAACTAATAAAGAAAAAGAAAAGTTATTACAGGTAGAAAGGACTTGTGGTAGTGATCTTTCTTAACTCTGCCATCAAAGAAAGTCACAAAAACAGAGGAACACCGAGAAGTGGTGTAGCTAAAAAGTGGATCGCGTTCTGGGAGGCAGCATTCAAGACAGAAATCAAGAGATCAGCAATAGATGAATAGGCTACTTGTACTGGGTGGTAGGTAGTTCACAGGAGCTGAAGGAAAACTGTGTAAGATGTGGCTGGGCAAAGAGTCTAAGCTCTAGGAAGCGCAAAGGCCAGATGAAGAGTTGAAGTCATTCTTAAGAATACTGTTTTTCTGACTAGCCAGTAATGTTAGCTTAGGTAGTTCCACATTACGGATTCAATTTTCCTTATAAGAAAGACCAGAAATTCATTTCATTTCTAATAAAAAAAAAATTGGTTAGTATCTAGCAACCCAGGCTTAGGATGTGTTGTTGAATTTTACAAATTCCCACTACTAGCTGCTCTGGTCATTTCTCATTAGTTTGCACTTGTAAGGAACAGCTACCTTACTTTACCTTGCCGTGTTCTATGTCGTCACAGGAAATGAAACAGAAAACCAAATGTCAGTTTCCTGACATTTCCGGATCCAGCAGCTCTCTACAGCTTGTAACCATAATCTTTAGCTGCTGTTGAACTCGGTTAGTGTCTGACTTTTTAGTTTGGAGCTTAGGTACCGCCATCTATCTTCTAGGAAAAACAAATTCCAAAGTATGAACTCCATTAGCAGTTATTGTTAGCATGCTACATATCCTTATCTAAGTAGTACGGACAATAGTCTTCTCAGACACCAGAATTTTGTGTCTCAAATTCTTCTTGTCTATCATTTTTCTTGAGGCAAGAAAGCAATGGTCTGAGGTGATACAGTCTTTTGAGAACACCCTGAGTTATGTACTATAACACTTTGTTCCAGTACCTAATGGAGGATATATTTCAAAAAAAATAAATATTTTAGGAACTAGAGAGATGGCTCAGTGGTTAATAGCACTGAATGCTCCTGTAGAGGACCTGAGTTCAACTCACAGTGTCCACATTGCAGCTCACAAGCATCTATAACTCCAGGTCCAGAGGATCAGAAGCCCTCTCTAGCTTCCATTGGCAACCGGCATAGTACACAGACATGCATTCAGACAAACACCCATAGTCACATTTTTTTTAAAGAAGAATGAAAGAGAAGGAGAAAAAAGAAATGTCTTTGAATTAGGTCCACAATAATCATGCCCCAGTGATTATCTGTATCTGCCATTACTCAAAGGCAGTGGAGTATACTATATGCTTGAAAATAATGAAAATTACAGCATCAAGAATCAGGGAAGTCTGTGAGAACAGACATGAGTAACAACAAATGTGGAAGATGTACGCTACCATCTTGCTAAATCTTAATATCTTAAAAAAAGCAATTCACCAAGAAAAATGTCCTTCAAGCTACTTTATAATATAAAGGAGCTTGGTTAGATAGGATCTAAACAGATTGTCTCGGATCCTACTTACTCTCTATTGATAAGCAGAGAGGTCTCTTCACTTTCCATCTTCAAAGCCACCCTCTGTGCCCCTGGCCTTCTAACCACACCTTACATCGCAGAGGGCCTGGCATTTTAGTTACACTCAGTGGCCAGTCAACATCAGCATTTTCCCATGATTTCCCTCAAGCTCTCTCCCTAGCTCTCTTGCCTTCACAGAGTGGGCTTCTCCTGCCACACTACTGGCTCTCCACCTTAGATGAAGCTTCTACCTCACTGATAACTTTCAGAGCGGGATATCCTTCCCCGCCTCACTGAAGTCAGTTCTTCAACTGACAGTATTAGAAAACCACAATAGACAGATGTGTTCTCTAAGACTCATGTAGGAAAATTAAATTCCTTACATGCTCTTATTTCCTGGCCTTTATTTGTTTAAAAGTACAGTGTTTACTCTCAGATACATTAAATGCTTCTTCTTGGATATTTTATGTTTGAAGTATGATTCTTGATGGACCCATCCCTCCACATACCTTCTATAATGTCAACCTTCTCCAAGAATTGCTCATGGGGAAAGGACAATCTTTCCCCAAATCTACTCCAGCTAATTGTGTTACATTTTCTGTCAAGTTGATTCACCACATAAGTTTTGGTCTCGTCAACTTCCTGATGTTTATTTACACTATGATTAGTAGTGATCTTGAGACTTGGGAGTTTTAATAGTTTTCTTTGAGAGTCATATATCCTTTAAAAAGGAAGATGTTTGCTGACACCCAGAACAAAAGATAATGCAAACAACACTCAGATGAAGCTTACCTGCCCTCGCTTTTGCTGAGGGGCTATCCCATGAGGAATTTCAGGATGTGATGAGGCCTTGAGATCAGCCCCTCGTACTTTGGGACGCACCACATCAGAAGCCAGACTAGAAGAAATAGCCAGAGACTTGGGCCGAGCAGCTACGTTGCCTGTTCCCCCTGGGGGGCCTTGTTCACCTTGCATGCATGTAGTTTCATCTTCCCCATCAGAATCCACAATAAAAACATATTCTGCTTTGAAGAGATCACCTTTCTGCATTCCTTGAGGTTCCTTCGTATTGAATTCCTTTCGTTGTGAATTCCTCCCACTGACCTCTGAGGGATAATCCAGTATCCTCTGGTCCCTCTCCTGTTCACTCTCACAGCTGAAGGTCATATGATCACTGTACTCAAACTGCTGCAACAGATGGAGAAAGATAAAAACTGTTGACACAGGGGTGACAAATGCATCTCTTTGTTTAAATATGCTAAAAAGTTTAACCTACTCATTGGAAGATTTTTAATACATTAAATACCAGGCTTACCTGATAGAAACAGACCGAATCATATTGTTCCTTTTACTGGTTCACCTGTTTGTATTGCCCTAAGTATAAAAGCCTTAGAGTTCAGACTTATCACATCAACAAGTAACACTTACTGATTCCCAGTAAATCATGAGGAAAGGAGTGAGAAATGGAACTGGGATGGACAGGGCAAGAAAGGGGATCAGTGAATATATTTACAAAACAACAGCCATGTGGATTGGAAAGGCTTTACTTAATTGTCAAACAACCAATATATTCTTTGCAAATGGTGTTGAGAGGAGGAAATCCTATTGAAAGATACAAAAATAAAATAAATTTCTAAACGTTTGAAAGGAAAGGTAACATTGGCACCAATTATCAGAATAAAGGATCTAAGCTTATTGGAAGGAGCTCGTGAATTGGACCTGGTTTGTTTGTTTGTTTTCTTAAGATACACAGGCTGGAGAGATGTATGAGTGGATAAAACAATTGCTTTAGGAGCACAAAGACTTGATCTCAGATCCCTAGCACCCACAAAAGAAAAAGTCAAATGGCTTACACATGTCTAAAACTCCAACATGGTGCTGAGGGGTTTGCTAAGCAGCCAGTCAACCACTCCAGCCAAAATGGTGAGTTCCAGGTTCAGTGAGTTCGAGACCCTGTCTCAAAAGATGTAGCAGTAAAGCAACTGGAGAAGACACCCAGGGTCCACCACTGGCCTCCACTCACATCAGCGTGAGCAACACATACGTACCCGTGTATAAAATGATAAACTAATTTAATGTAATTTTTTTTCAACATTATTCATTTTGGACTGGGAATTTTCAATTTTCCATACATTTTTCTATGAATGTTCAGAATGTTTACAAGACCCGGATTAATATAGTTTATATCAAGCTACCAAGTGTCTTTTTCTAAAATAACAGCGATAGGCAGATGTTACTTGAAAATCTCAATGCCAATTTCTTTGTTTTAATCACTATTCTGGGATTGTTCTTTCTTTAAAGGCAACTTTTCTATAATGCTCAAATTAGTTTAAAAAACTAAGTCACTAAAAACTAATAAGTTCAACTGTGGTGTTCTGTTTAACATGTGCTAACATGTATGCATTTCATGTATAAAGAAGTCAAAATACAACTGAATTAAAGAGGTAATTTATATTCCCACCCCTCACTTTGTAGCTGCTCCCAATATTGATGCAGTTGAAATGACACAGGTGAACTTGTCTATCATGGCTTTCAGTGTCTTTCTCTGTTCTTTTACTCTGACGTATTTCACAACATTTACCCCTACCTCAGGTTTCACCACACACTCTTTCTGTCTTTGCTTTCAGGTCTTCTCAATAATTAGCAAGTCCTGTGAGTTGTTATTATTCACTTGGAATATATGTCATGAAATTATTTAATTTATAAATGAAGAATGACCTCTTTTAATACCAAATTGTTTAAAAACTAGAAAGAAAAATCTTTTAGATAGTTGGTGATATATATCTCTATATCTATCTATATATGTGTGTGTCATTGACCAAGTTATAATAAGTACATGATTCAATAAAAAAACTAAACCTTTGAATATTATATATATAAAATATTATATATAATATATATGAATCCACAGATGAATATTATCATCCTGGGAAGCTTTAGAGTCTACAGCCAAGACTGAATCATATAGCTACAGTGTTTCACCCTGTTCATAAGACTAATGAAAAAGAACCTTTTACTACATTGCATGGAATGGGATACTATTAAAAAGAAACTTCCCAGAAGAACCTTATGTGTTGAAGACTGCCCTGAAATGACTTGACTCCCTTAGTCTTTGAAACACATGGCAATTCTAGCACGATGAAAATTCTGCCACATTTTAGATAAGCGTTTTACATATACACAAGGTAAACCATATTAGCCCAACCCCTCCACTTAACTGAATAATAACAAAACACTAAGTTTTCTATCTCATACTTTTTATAATAATAAATAAAATGATATTAGAATACATTTTAAAGAGACAACTTTTGCTTTAAAAATCAACATTTTTCAATATTAATTAATGCATATTAAACATGCAAAGCAATGTGTTTTACTATGACATTTTCATACATGCATATTTTTTTTCACAGTATTCACCACACTGGAACCATGTTTTATCCCCTTCCCTGCTCCCATACCCCTCACTCCCCTAATGGTCCTCTTTCACTTTCTTCCTTTTTTCCAAGACCCTTTACTTCATTCCCTTTCACTTTCTAGTACTGTCCTATTACACGTACAGGTAGATATACAGCTTTATAGTGCACATTATTACCTAATATTCAAAGAATAAGATTTTAATTGAATCATGTACTTAATATAATTATAACGTTATCAAGGACAGATGCTAGGAATATTATCTTTTTCTTTGTCAAGTACCACACTCTTTTTATCCCCCCCAATCATTTTTCTGTGTAACATTTTTCTTTTTAACAATTTAAACTACATTGGAATGTTTATACGAGTATAGATAAGGGTTTTCCACCAAATGTACAAAGAAATAAAAGTCCAAGCAGCAAAATACAGCATGCCAGTGTTCTCTGAACTGTCCCAATATGTATTATTTATTCACCACATATAAAAGCATCATCACATCCTGTTGGTTTCTCTTAGATTTCCTTTCAGGATAAATTGAAGTATTTAATGTTTTGGGGTTTTGTTTTGTTGTTTTGTTTTGTTTTCAGATGCTTTAGGGGAAGGTTTTAGGAGACAAAATTTGTCCTGTTGATAGCAGATAATAAAACAGCATCTCAGAAGAGTTGAGAATGATGAGATGTACTTTGAGAAACTGATGTCATTGAAGCTAACTTTATATATATTGTACATACATATGCATGCAGATGGCAACCTTGGAGATGGAGCCCACGGAGCTCAGGCTAAGCTCATTCTTCACTGTAGAGTTAAACCCTCAGCCCTCATAATTCTATTTTTAACCATTCTTAGATTTCACAATCATCTTATTTTACACAGAATACACATTGATACAAATTTCCAAGTCATTATTTATGGATAATTTTAGAATGCCATTTGAAATTTTAAAAGAAAAATAAATAATCCTACCCTATTTACAGTTTCTGGACTCTTATCAGTTGGTTCCTCTGGAATTTTAACAAGAAATTTAGAAGTGTCAGCCAACTGAATGTGGGTTGGTAGTCTTCTGAGAGTGGGGACAAATGTGAAGATCAGAGGTTTGGCTTCAGAATCTCCAGGAGAGACCTATGAGATATGTAATAAAGTAGACTGTCAGCCTCGTCAAAGGTTTATCTTGACTTTATCCTCCATGTTCCGTATTCGTCTCATTCACTTTGATAAATTGCCTGCTGCCATGTGAAGACCTGTACTGATGCAAATAAAATTCATATAAAAATACCCATAGAATATTAGAACGACCTTTAAAACTACCATAGCTGGCTAGGCAGTGGTGGCACACACCTTCAGTTCCAGCACTCAGAGGCAAAGACTGGCAGATTACTGTGAGTTCAAGGTCAGTCTGGTCTATAGAGCAAGCTCCAGTATAGCCAAGGCTACAAAGAGAAACCCTGTCTCAAAGCCAACAAACTGACCATAGCAAGAAAAGCAGTCTGTCCTAGAGGGGTCCTGCTGTGCGTGTGTTGGGGGAGAGGGTAAGCAGCACAAAGTAGCAGCCTGGAAAGCCATTCAGCCGAAGCTCACTGTGTCCCTCCTATGTGAAGAGAGAACATTTTAACCACAGAACTTGGTTTACTTCGAATGTGACATCTATTCATTTAACCCTAAGGTAACAGACTCAGACTACTGACGTAGGAACAACAGATGTGCAAGAAAATTCCAATATGAATCATTGCATTATATTCATGTTAAAGTGTAGATCTGAACATGAAAGATGCCTGTCAGAATAGCAGCACCTACTCTAGAGGATGTGTGAAGCAGAAACTTCTAGTATCTTTGGAAAGTCGATTATGTCAAATGATGTCTTGCTAGGGCACACAGGCAAAAGGATGTCTGACTAAAGTGAACACATGAAATAATGTTTTCCTGAAGTAGACACAAGTGAAAGGATGTTTTGCTGGAGCAGACATGGGAAAGAATGTTTTCCTGAAGCAGACACAGATGAGAGGATGTTTTGATATAGCAAACATGCGAAAGGATGCTTGGTGAAGGGGTATAAATATGATCCCACAGACAGTGGGAAATGAACACTGAGCATAGTTTGATTTGCTCGGCCTCAATATTCTTCTCTAACAACATGCATGTATTGGTTCACCTTATTTTACTGAGCTCAACTTGTGGTAACTCTGACAATGAAAGAAACTTGCCCAAGAACTGCTTGTGAGGTTCCTGCGGTAGCTTGCTGCTTCCGTGTTCTCACCTCAGACCTGTTGGTATTTGTGCCTGGTGTTTGCCTGTCTAGTGGACTGGTCTACAGCTGCTGAATCATATTTGGGGTTTGCTACAGGACTGAACTGCTGCCAAAGAAGATGGAGCTCACCCCCAAAGAACTATTGCTGAACTTGGTCCAGTTCCCCCTGTATCCTAATAACTTTTCTCTTCCACTACCTCTGCTGGGTAGTTGATAGAGGAGAGGTTGAACCCTTAATAAAAGTATGTTACAAAATATTTATGCCTACAGATGAGCCTTCTCATTAAGTGCTTGCTTTCGTGGCCCCAGGAGGAAGGCTAGAATAGTGACGAGGAAAGAGATGGCACACTGCTCACAAATAGAAGAGGATATATACACAGTGCTAAGAACCTGTGTTTCCAGAGCCCTGAATCCCACAGCTCTCCCCTCCCCTCACCCCGCGCATCTGTCCTCCTCCATGCCCAGCAGCCCTGCTGCTGGCTCTCACTTGGGCACACTGCTGTATCCTTTGCTTATTCGACAAAGTCCAATCAACTTCAGGGACTGGCAATTTAACAATGGAAAAAAGTTTCTGCTGTCATGGATGTGTTAGTCAGTGGAGGAAGAGAGATAATAATAAATAAATATGTAAAATATATAGTATTTCCATAAGTGCTATGAAGAGTTTCTATCAGGCTTTGTAGAAAGAAGATCATAGACAAGAAAAGTATAAACCTTTTAATTAAGCTTAAAACCTTTTAACTAAATAACTACAGGAAATGAGAGTTCGTTCACTGAAATAAGAAACCCAATATTTTGAACTGGTTTGAGGATAGAGTTCAAAACAAGAGGGGATGAGAGATGTCTCAGTGTCTAAGAGCATACTGTTCTTGCAGAGGGCCCCAGCTCACAACTGCCTGGAACTCCAGGGGAACCAAGACCCTCATCTAAACTCCAAGGTACCTATGCTCACACATAACAGGCACATAGACATATACACACAATTTAATTTAAAAAAAATGCAGGAGTAGATCGGAAAATTGAAAAATGTTTGAGAATACCTATAAAGAGCAAGTCAATTGTAAATTGGAGAGACTAGCAATCTAGTCAGCCCAGAAGGCCTACTTTGCCTTCTTTGAGACCATTATGTGACACAGATGTCATTGTCTTCAGCAGACAACAAGGTTCCATCTAAATTCATGCCATGCATCAGTTTTAACACTTCTTTTTAAGTGCATAGGGGTTAACAAGAAAACTACCTAAGCATCTGAATCTTCCATGGTAGCTACCTAAGCATCTGAATCTTCCATAGTAACTACCTAAGTATCTGAGTCTTCCATAGTAACTGCCTAAGTATCTGAATCTTCCATAGTAACTACCTAAGTATCTGAGTCTTCCATAGTAACTACCTAAGTATCTGAGTCTTCCATGGTAGCTACCTAAGCATCTGAATCTTCCATAGTAACTACCTAAGTATCTGAGTCTTCCATAGTAACTGCCTAAGTATCTGAGTCTTCCATAGTAACTACCTAAGCATCTGAATCTTCCATAGTAACTACCTAAGTATCTGAGTCTTCCATAGTAACTGCCTAAGTATCTGAGTCTTCCATAGTAACTACCTAAGCATCTGAATCTTCCATAGTAACTACCTAAGCATCTGAATCTTCCATAGTAACTACCTAAGTATCTGAGTCTTCCATAGTAACTACCTAAGTATCTGAGTCTTCCATAGTAACTGCCTAAGTATCTGAGTCTTCCATAGTAACTACCTAAGCATCTGAATCTTCCATAGTAACTACCTAAGTATCTGAGTCTTCCATAGTAACTACCTAAGCATCTGAGTCTTCCATAGTAACTACCTAAGCATCTGAGTCTTCCATGGTAACTGCATGTGCTCTATTCTGATCATTTTAAACACCATATTTTGCTCTAGAAAAGTAAGAAGTGTTCCCACAAAAATAATAGTGTAGAAGTTCTGAATGAATATGGAGTCTGGCCTTTGAATTTGAGAAGATCATCTAAGAGGAAGTCACTAAACATGTGAAGGCAAGTGAATATGTGGCAAAGGAGGACAGGGCTAGCTCTGTACAAAGGAAAGCCATGCAGGATGGAGCGACAGCAGAGATGCCAGGACCAAGAGACAGTGCAGTAGCACAAACATGAAAAAATCAGAAAATGAGGTCCAGAGAGACTCAGGAACTGGCAACATGGACGTTAGGTTACTGATTAGAGATATTCTTTGTGAACATGAATCAAATGAAGAAAACTGGATATTCCTGTGTTAGACTTCAACCATGTTTTTGAAGATCTAAACTACTCAGTACTGTTTATCATGGGATACAATGCTCTGGTAACTGATGCACCCATGTGAATACAATGTTTATTCTTTGGGGAATGTAAAGTATATGGACACACCTTTCTGATTCAGCTTTCCCTTTCTAATAGGCTCTTCTTTACCATTAGCCCTTTGCTTCTCCATGACTCTTAGTGCACCAGTCTAGGACTAATTGGAGTCAGAACCCAGAGTTCCAGATAGAACTTCAGGTAGAGACTCCCAAGAGTCATTTTCCCTACCTTACTCTCTCTGCTTTCAGCCAACCTGACCACCATGGTGTCCTGAGACCCTGAAACTCAGAGTGGCTTCAAACTGAAAGCGAAGAATCTGTCAGCTGATCCACAAGAAGATTAGGGAACCAGCAAATAATGATTCAAATACTCACACAACAAAGATGTGACCAGATATCAATACCAAGAAATACCATAGAATTTTTCACTCTGTGCAAAAACATATATAAACAACTAAGAAATATACCTCTTCCAGAACTCACACCCCTATTTTAATATATCCTGAAAAGGAGAATTTAACTGAAGGATAAGACAAGAACTTCAAAATAACAATTGTGAATATGTTAATGGACTTTAAAGAGGATATGAAGGCTTGGAAATATAAACAAACAGTTGAGTGAAATATTAAAAGCAATTAAGATATAAAAATAGAATTTAACAAAGAAATAGAATCACTAAAGAAAAGCAAAACTGAAATAAAACTTGAAAGGGAAAACTCAAGAAATCAAAATAGGAAGTTCAGAGAATAGTCTTATCGACAAATTAGACAAAATATAAGGGAGAATTTCAGGTAAAAAAAAATTTCTTTATGAAAATATCAAACCTACAAACAATCGGGATGGATAAAGAAGAAACTGAGGTCAAAGGCACAGAAAATATTTTTATATGTCATAGAAGAAAAACTCCCAAATCTAAACAGATATCTATCAAGGAGAAAGAGGCATACAAAACATCAAATAGACATGACCAGAAAAGAAAATCCTTGTGATACATAATAATCAAAATATTAATTGTAAAGAACAAAAAAGAATATTAAAAGCTGCAGAAAAAATACCAAGTCATATATAAAGGCAGATCTGTTAGAATAACAGCTGACATATCAATGGAGACTCCAAAAGCCACAATGAACTGGAAGGTGTTCTACAAGCTCTGAGAAACCTCAGATACCAGCCAGACTACTATATCCAGCAAAACTACTGGTAACAATCAAAGGAGAGAGAGAAATATTTCATGGTAATAACAAAGTTAAGAAATTTCTTTTTTTTTTTTTTTTGGCAATTTAGCTCTACAGAAGGCACTAGAAGGAAACTTCAGTCTGAAGAGAATGTTAACTATACTCAAAGAGTAAATAGTCCCAGAACAGTTAACCAAATGAGTTAAAAAAACAAAACAAAAAAATCCACAACAAAATAGTAGAAATTAATAAACGTTGCTCAGAAATAACTATCAGTATCAACGGTCTCAACACCTCAATAAAAGAGCACGAACTATCAGATTATATTAGGAAGCAAAATCTATCTTTTTCCATCCTCCAAGGATCGTATCTCACCATTAAGGATAGACATCACCTTGGGTAAAAGGATAGGAAAAGTTATTCCAAGCAGATGGACCCAAGAAGAAATCAATGTAGTTCTTTTAATACCTGACAAAATAGATATCAAATAAAACTAATCAGAAGAGATAGTAGAGGACAATACATACACAGTAAAGGAAAAAAAAATCAGAGATCAGAATAATTGCAAACAATTATGTACCAAATGCAAGGGTACCCAATTTCATAAAAGAAACACTACTACAGCTAAAATCACATTGACCTTATCACAATGAGGGTAGATAGCTTCAATACCTGATTCTTACCAATAAATAGCTTTTTCTTATTTCTTTCTTTCTGTCTTCCTTTTTCCTCCTTTCCTTCCTTTCTTTTCTTTCCCTTTCTTTTTTTGAGAGAAAGTTTATGAAGTTGTGTGGGTAGGAATGGGAAATATCTTGAAAGAGTTGGGGAAGGGAAATAATATGAACAAAATATAAAATGAAAATTAAAAATTATTTGTCATTATCTCTCTTCAATAGCTGTGTCAGAGTTTATGAGCAGTAGCTCATTATCTGAGAGCAGTACTTCATGCTTTTTCCTTAGTGGGAAGAAAGATTAGACCCTTTACAAGGCTGGGAAAGACCATTAAGGCTGATCAACAGCACATAATGCTACTGACTTCCTAGGTTTTCCTAGGGATGCTTTCTTACATACTTAATCCTGTCAGTGCCCCACTGGGATGGAGAGTGGTGTGGAGAGGGGTGCCACTGAGTACTTAGTAGTTAAGATTCATTGTCAGTTTGACCAAATTTTGAAATCTCTTAGGAGCTGCACTGCTAGTGTGACTATGGGAGTACTTCCCAGAAAGGTACTGATAATGAAGGAGGACCCACCTGAATGTGGGCAGCTGCATCCAGTGGACTGGGGTTCCAAGAAAAACACAAGATAAGAGAAGCCACATTGGTGGCAGCATCCATCTTCTTTCTGCTTCCTGAGGACAGTACAGTTTAGCTGCTGCCTTACACTCCAACTGCCTTGCCTCCTTGAGCATGTTCAACTACACACTCAAACCACAAGTCAGAATAAACCCTTCCTGTCTTAAATTGTCCTTGACGGGTATTTGGCTACGACAATAAATAAGTATCTACAGTAATTAAAATGTTTATCCTATCTTCTCCTTTGGACAAAATAGTCATTTGATAGTTATCAAGAAAGAAGGGATGATATGCTGAACTCACTTTCAGGTGCTTAGCTTACTCTTGCCCTCATTTTCCCATGAAATGACTTGGTCTCCCTGAAGTCTATCCAAAGGAAATTAAATAGATTTATATGAAAGACTTCAGTATAGCCCACAGGTACAAAACCCGTTGACCCTTAATAAACAGCAAGTAGTCATACCTTCTAGAGGACATACGGTGATCAAAACTTACTTACCCAAATACCTTGCACAATTTTCCAGTTTAACTTGTCTTAAATCTCTGAAGGACAAAGTTCTACAAGGGATACTTACACCTCTAGTCTTTTAAAAAGTCAGTAGCTATAATTTTAGTGCACAAACCAAGAACAAAGCATATCTTCTCCCAGTATGGTGGAGAGATTTCTAAACATGAGCACATGATGAGAAAGAAGGCCACTGAACAGAAGCAAGATGGTTGCTGTCAACTTTATGGTTACACTCTCCCCACAGGAACCTCAATGAGCTCCCTAAGTGAAATATCTTCATCAATGTAGGAAAGCAATTCTACTTCCTTATTTTAGTTGAACAAATACATGATAGATAGATGATAGATAGATAGATAGATAGATAGATAGATAGATAGATAGATAGATAGATAGATTTACTTATTATATATGGGATATATGATATATATTTATATAATCTAAAAAGATTAAAGGCTTACCTCCCTGAGTTACTACTGAGTAGAAATAAATTCAGGGATTAATTCCTGTCCATATATGCACATTGCCAGAACATCAGGAAAAGAGCAACCCTTTGATATTAACTTTCAAGAAAGTACTACAAAATTGGCACCAAGCTCTTTCACCATATTTATCTAGTGCCTGTATTGTGTCTTACCAGAAATCTAAGGCTCAGTTGAAAAAACCTTTTGATGGAATGGAATTTGAAGCCACACTAGCCACACTAAGAAATATTCTGAAGAACTATGATAGCCAGTAGACTGATGAATCCCTTGTTCCGGAAAAAAAAAAGAAGAAGAAGAAGAAAAAAAAAGCCATTTACCATTTACTTCACACTGTGTGGCAGATCTAATGGAGTCCCAAAATGAATCGCTATGGTGACAAAAAAAAAAAAAAAAACCATTTTCCAACAAAGCAAAATCGGGTGCAAGTTAATGGCATTTGCTTCTTAATTGGCAATTAACACTTTCAGCTGCCAATGCCATTTAAACAACTGAGCTCCAGGAAACTGTTTTAATAAAAGAAATAAGAACTAAATGGATTAAAACAGCATCTTAAATTTGGCTTGAGATACCCCAAATTTGTAAGATTGACCCCTTCTCACCACACAGGCTACAATGGGAGAGATGTTTCACCAGTGCCTTACAGGCTGTACGCTCCTCTGCTCGGCTTCAGGCTCTGGGCTTTGGTTTCTTCTCTTTACCTAAACGTGCCCCACACACACCACCATGTTGACACCCATAGCACAAAGGACCACCAGCCTCTTACTAAGAAAAGGCAACGCAAGCATTCTAACATTAACTCTATGCCAAGCACAATCCTTGGCATTTTCTTTGCCCAACGAGCAGTTTTGTCTTTACCAGTTGCCGGTTTCTCTAACTATAGATAACATCTCATTTCAACAACACAGATAAATTTATCAGCACCAGGGTAGCTCGCCCTCACACCCTCCGGCATATACCAGAAAATGGTGCCTTTAAAAGTTACTGAAAGCATTAAGCAAAGACTTCTTTTTACCTTGGGTGTGGTCTCAATGCTCCCCGCTAAGATGCAGGAGGTCATTTGGAAGTAATTGTTCCTGCAGTCACTCAGAAGCCCCTGTTCTGAAAGCAAACCAATGACTGAGGTAGGAAGAGAGCCTGTTACTAAAACAACACAGGCACACGCTCGCAAGCGCCTACACACACACACACACACACACACACACATACACACACGCGCGCGTGCACATGCACACACACGCACGCATGTACCCACATGCATATGCATACACACACACACACACACAGGGTTGGGGGAGGAGGAATCTAAAAGAAGACAGAGCAGATGCTTCTCCGAGTTGAATATTTTTCAGCTCCAAAGGATTTGTTTTGACAATTTTTACTTTTGGAACTTCACGAGAGGTCACTCTGCCTGCTAAAATGGGATCAGTGGAAGTGAAAAATTGCTACCTCTATGTGTTTGCCCTCTTTTCCTTTCAGGCTTGCAGTCCAATTATGTATTCTGTAAAAGAAAGGGAGAAGCCAGATTGGACGGCAATGAGAAGCTGATTGAAGGGCCCTGGCATCTGCCAGTTTCAGTGATTAGTTGACCACGCTCACAGAGAACATTCAGAGGCACAAACATATGCAAACACAGCGTCTAAATAAAGAACTGGGAAACAGAGTGATCATTTTGGAAAGCCAATCATTTCAGTGACAAGTCCTTGGTGTGTGAATGGCAGTCAATGATATAGGAGCATCCGAGTGACTCAAGTTCTGCTGTTAAACAAAAGTAGCTCTAAAAGGGAGCTTGTTACCAAAGAGCTGTCAAAACAAAATTCCCTTACACTGTTTCTGGACGATAGTGACTGTCCTGCCTTCCTATAAATAAGTCACAAATATTTCTCACGAGATTGATTGTAGTCATCAGCTTTCAGTATTTCTATTCTCTAAGCACTGATTTTTTTTTCTACAAACCTATACCATCTATATTTGTGCATAAGATGTAATGTGGAGGAGGTTGGCTATATACTGAATGTTATGCAAAAATAAAGGTTTTTATTTCATGTACAGTTACAGCATTTAATATTTTCAACATTGTCAAAGGCCTGAACTTAGGACAATGATGAGAGCAATAATGACTCAAAGTGATTCTATTAAGAAGCAGGGGAACTATTCAAATAACACTAGTACATCTTAACCTAGAAAAAGGCCAAATTTCTAAATGTATGGGCTGTTACATTACTAAATCACATATCTTCTGACATCTACACTTAACAGATATGTGTATCTGATGCCAAAAGCCTTTCATTCTTACTGAGAATATATAAAAATCTGCCATATAAATAACAGAGATACAAAGAGAAGAGAGTTCTAAAAAGAATGCCCATCCTATAATTCTTGAATGTCATTGCATGGTCCTCCAGTGGCAGCACCTTTAGAACTGTGGTTTCTGCTTGAGAGGTCCAGCAGTGGATTCTCCACACCTGCATTTTCAACAAGCTTCCAGGTTGTATCCTGTTGCTGGTGTATTGCTCTCGTACTTTGATTCTCTGTTGCTCTGATAAGCATCATCACCAAAAGCAACTTGAAGATGAAAAAGGTTATTTGGCTTACACATCCCAATCCCAGTTCACCACTAAGGGAACTCAGAGTAGGCACCATGGAGGAACACTGCTGACTGACTTGCTTCCACGCTCACATCTAACTAACTTTCTTATACCTCCCAGGACCTGCCCCAGGGTGGCACCCCTCACAGTGGGCTGGGCACTCTCATATCAGTACACAATCAAAAATAATGCCGTAAAGACCTATCTACAGGACAATATAATGGAAACATTTCTCCAATTGAAATTTGTTTCTTCCCTGGCAATTCTAGTTTGTGTCAAGTTGAAGAAAACTAAACAGTACAGTGGTGTTCTCCTGACCATTCATAAAGCCACGAGAGCACAGATACTTGCCATGAGTTAATTGCAAGAATTTGGCTACACTCAGACTGGGGAAATGGTGTCCTGTTGAATCTAGAAGAACTTATCTGACAGTCAGAGAAGATTTAGGGGAGCCCTTGTTAGAGCAGTAAAAGAAGTGAGTGGCAGGAACATATGGGAAGCATGGGGCACAAGTCAGAAGATCGGCTGGAGGACCTTTGAGCTGTTCTGAATGTCTACCCTGTGAATGTGAATAAGTAAAGCATTGCTCCGAGGGTCTTACAGTTAGATTCATCTTGGGCAGTCCATGCTTATGTGCCAGGCACTATCCCTTGTATGTTACTTCTCATGGCACTGTGGGTTTTTAACCTTATAAATAACACAAGAGAGAATAAAGGCTCATAAGACCAGTAGGTCAAAGAGGTCATCATCAAAGACTTTGAATCAAGGTACTTTAACTTTATGCAGCATTCAATAAGGATTCAGAGATGAATATGTGTTCTTCTATCTAATGAACAAAACCTCAAAGAGTGCCTGCCATCAAGTCTTAGACATGCTCATCTCTGAAGTCTTTGTAATCTATAGATTGTGAGTCAGTGGTGTATAGAATTTTGTCAATGGCTCCATTTACTCTAAAAGAATTTGACAGCTCCAGTGCTCTTGTCTTGTATGTCACTCTGCTTCCCCACCTCCCCAGTGTCTGGTCTTGTGCCCATTCTCTTCCCCAAACATAAAGCAAGGATGGCAATTAAGCACAAATTTGGAAAATGAAACATTTTAGCCCCTGTCTTTAGCTGTATCTAAAGCTTTCCTTGAAGCACTTTGTAATTAGAACAGTTAACCTGTCGACTTGCAATTTTTGTGTATCTTTTAACAATTTTTTCTCATAATTTTCATTTATTGTTTCATTAAAAATAATCATCGCTGTTACAACTATTGCAGTGAAACAAGTCATAATTTTTACTTAAAATAAAAACTTAAAAGCCATGCATCGCAGCAACATTTGCCAGCCATCTGGTTGGTTACACTTATAGCTCCAGAGAGTACATGAGTTTAGAGTAATTTCTAAAGAAGTCATTCTTACTTAGCCAGCAAATGATAATGGTCCCTGATTTAAAATAAATTCTGTATCTATTCTTCCATTGTGGTACATCTGGGTCATTTCCAGCTTCTAGTTATCACAAATAAGGCCAATATGAACACAGTGGAACACATGCCCCTGTGGTATGCTGGGACATCTTTTGGGTATATTCCCAAGAGGAGAATAGCTGGGTCTTCATGTAGATCTATTTCCAATTTTCTAAGGAACCTCCAGATTGATTTCTAGAGTGGTTGTACCAGTTTTCAATTCCACCAACAATGGAGGAGTGTCCCTCTTTCTCCACATCCTTGCCAACATGTGCTGTCACCTGAGTTTTTGATCTTAGCCATTCTGATTGGTATAAGGTGGAATCCGGGGTCATTTTGAACATTTCTTTAAGTGCTTCTTGGCCATTCTAGATTCCTCTGTTGTGAATTCTCTGTTTAGCTCAATGGAACACTATTCAGCTATTAAGAACAAGGACATCATGAGTTTTGCAGGCAAATAAATGGATCTAGAAAATATCATCCAGAGTGAGATAACTCAGACCCAAAAGGACATGCATGATATGTACTACTAATAAGTGAATATTAGCCAAAAAAGTACAGAATACCTGGAACACAATCTACAGAACTCAAAGTTAACAAGCCGAAGGGCCCAAGTGAGGATGCTTCAATTCCACTTGGGAGGGAGAAGAAAGCAATCATGGGAGGCAGAGGGAGGGAGGGACCTGGGTGGGAGAGGGGGGTGGAAGGAAAAAGGGGGAACATCATCAGGTATTGGGGGGATAGGAGAGAAGCCCCGAGAGCCAGCAGAATGAATGGAAATATGCAGCATTGGGGGGGGTGGAAGGGACCCTCTAGAATGTACCAGAGATCTGGAAGGTGAAAGACTCTCAGGACACAAAGGGAGGGACCTTAGATGAAATTTCTTAGATGGAAGACCAGCAGTCTCAACTTGCCTGGACCTCGGAGATTGCTCAGACACTGAGTCACCAACCAGAATATATCAGCTGGTCTTTTTTTCTTCCTAAGTGCAAAATATCTCTCTCTCTCTCTCTCTCTCTCTCTCTCTCTCTCTCTCTCTCTCTCTCTCTCTCTCTCTCTCTCTCTCTCGTTTTCTCTGCTAAATCATTTATCAGTATGGTTTCTGACAGCCAAGATTGTCCTCTGATCTCTACATATATACCATGTACCACAGTGTGTGTGTGTGTGTGTGTGTGTGTGTGTGTGTGTGTGTGTGTGTGTGTACTCACACGCAGGGTCCTACTCACACACACACACACACACACACCTGAAGTAAGCAAGAAAGGAAGAGAAAGAGAGATTTTTATATGAAGTAGGGTGGATGCTTAAGAAACTACACTGTCTGCTTGAAATTCTTTCCATAAGTTTCTCCCTGGATACTTCTCTCTGCCTAGTTTTCTGCAGCTCAGATTGTGAGGCAGATATTTTATATTATGTCATGAGAGTAACAGTTTCTGACAGAGGTCACTCTTCATAAACACACTACCTTCTGGCTTCCCTGACAGCACAGGTCTCGAGGAGCCTCCTGCTGTGCATATACTCCCTTCTTACTGGATGTCTATGTAGCACTTGTTGCCCAGCATTTATAGAAGACAGCAAATTCTTTAGCATCTGGCTCCTCAGATGGGACATCATCACAGAGACAATGGAAGTTTCTCACTATTGTTCCATGAATACCTCTAGCACCTACAATAGTGAATGTCACGCCCAAAGGCCAGCACATGTTTTCTAAATAAAGGAGTGATGGTGTAGGTTTCTGCTTCACGAATCTCAGTGTCTGCAGAGTAACAGGAGTTAATCACAGTATTCTTTTTCTTTCCCCTTCACGTTGAAGATCCAACACAGAAAATAACCTATGCAAACACAAGAGAGGAATCAGCATGAAAGTGGTGTGTGTGAAAAAGCCGAGAGGCATGGAGAGAGACACAGAAATCTCCCCTGCTCAGAATCAGACCTGGTTGGCAGCTATGCTCTGACATGCAGGCCAACTCAAACACTCACCCAGAGACTAGAATTCACTCTACAGATAAAACATAGACATGCCACTTAGTGGGCTTTATGAGGCTGCTCCTGGTATTCAGTGTTTCATCTGTTGTGATTCTCATAAAGAATCAAGAGAATTATGTTCATGAGACAAGAAAGAAAAATGAGCCTCGGGAAGATTAAAGGCCTCACGGACCAGCACCCAGTGTGAGGATCTGCATGTGCACCTGCCTGCCAGGAGCTGGGGTCAGGCCGCCTTTCTTTTGTTCCCCATTTCTAAAGTTTATCTTAGACAAGCCCATTTACCACACAGTGATAAGGAAGGTGGCAGAACATGATAAATTACAACTGCGTAGCCAGTGAGGATTTTGTTTTAAACATAGTTCCTACCCAGGAGAATTGAGAGCAAGTGAATATTTTTTTTAAGCCCTGGTAGCCAAAGTATAACTAACTATCGACTATACAGCTATTCATAGATGTTACACTTTGTGTGTTTAATCCTAGCTGTGAAAGAAACTCATGTTGTTCTGAAGCACAGCTTTAAAGTAGAGATGAGTTCACCCAAGAGTAAAACTTCATGGACTTTGATAAGAGTTCCAAAACTATTATACACAACGATCTATATAGGAAATGCAAAATGCAGTGACCCAAGTTCTTAGCAAATAATATTTATCTTAAAATATATCTAATGTAGAGCTGGAGAGATGGCTCAGAAGTTAGAAGCACTGACTGATATTCCAGAAGGCCCAGGCTCAATTTCCAGCACCCATATGATGGCTCACAACCATCTGTAACATGAGTTCCAATGACTGTGACACCCTTTCCTGGACTCAGAAGGCAGCATACATATACATGATACATAGATATACATATGGGCAAAACACCCATGCACATAAAATAAAAAGTCAAAGGTAGTATATGACCTCTATGTTTGATTTCATTTATTTATTATTATCTGTGCTAATGGAAATAATGATGTTCGGAATGAGACCCAAATTCTAAATCAATCTATTATTAATTAATATCTTCCTAGAGTTTAAGTGAAATGACATTTAAGCCCCTAGTAGATATTTTACACACAGTGAAACCCAATCACCCAATCAATACTATTTCTTTTCTTTCTTTTGGGGCATAGAATAAACACATGAGGCTTAGCAAAATAATAATAATAATATATAGCTTATAATATGCTTATTATTTATATCATTTCCCTTTTTCTGCCCTTAATGTTTTTACTCTGGAGTAGAAAAGCAAATTCTAAGGATCAACATTTAGTCTTGTTTTGCATGCAGATATGTGCATTAGTAACAATTCGGCAGGATGGTGAGAATTTGCAGGTAAATCAAGTCACACTAGGATGGTCTTTGCTTTTGGTTTTACTAAAAAGCAGTTTCTATGAATCTTATAGCCATGTTAACCAGCATGTTCTCACAGACTGAGAAGCTGAGAAGCATTCTGGGAAAAAAGTCTGGCAGTCGTCCCTAGAGACAGAGTTAATGATGACTCTTTGTTATTTGCCACTGTTGTTGCCTGTGCTTAGTAGGTATTGTTTGCTGCTAGATGAATACATTATGTATATTTACTGCACACCCCCCCAAAAAAAGTAAGAAAATCAGGTGCTGAGTCTCATCTCACTAGCTCGATGTAACTGAACCCTCCTCTGTCACTCTCTTCTCTTTCACCAAGACATGTTAAGTCATAGAAAGTTGCCTAAGTATAATCATAAACAGATTGTATTTCAAAGGTGAGATAGCAAGACATAAAAGAGAAGAGGACATGAGATGCACCAAGTTATCTGACTCTTAGGGCTTCTATAGTAATTAAATAAAAATAGGCAAAGGGTATTTCCAAGATGAGCCTCATCCAGTAAGCACTCGGCTACAGATATCACCTGTGGCTGTTGCTTTATGGTGAAATATAGTTTCCCAATCAACTAGCAATTTAATGTTGTGAGCCCAATAAAAGCTGGTACATATCTATGTAACATAATCAAAACACCGGTATCAAATATATTCCAAAGTACTTTTCTTTAAAAATCACGATTTTGATTTCTCTTTATTTCCCAGTCAATCTCTATTTATTTTTCTTGCTTTGATATCTTTGCCTTTCTAGGTCTGTGAATAAACAGACTTTATTCCCACTTACGTTTCCATTAATTGGTATGGCAACAAGGCAAATCAATTGTCTTCCAGTCTTCTGATTTTAATTACTACCAAATTCTAGACACACAGTTAAAAAAAAAAAACTTAGCTTTTTGGGCTTTTTTAAAATTCAATCACATTATTTTATTAAAAATCATCTGCAAAGTTCATGATATAAATATTTTAGAAGTCTCTTACCAGTGTTTTGAAAGTGTGTTGTGGCGTTACTCTTGTTGTCTGAGAAGGCCTAGGGACACAGAGCAGCAATCTGTAAGCCTCAGATTCCAATAGCTGCCCTTGCGGAATCAGGCCCAGATATATACACATGGTGGGTTTCTCTTATCAGCATGACTGTGTAGGAGATGGGTGAGCTTTCAAATATGTGAAAATAAGTTCTAGAGGTCCGAATGGCATTCAACTGACCAGTCTGTAGGCATAAAGGAATTCAAAACACAAAGGAGCACTGTTGGAGTGCAGGGTTGGTAAAATGTCTTGTTCTGAAGATAAAATGCCTTCTTTATTTCCAGAGACATTTACTGTGATCCAGAATGCTCCATTTGAGTTGTCTTAATGAACTTACTTGTAAACTTATATTTTCCAAAAGATTTTTCAAAGTTTTTAAATTATTTTTAAAATATGGTTATGTATAGTCTTAAAAGATAATGCAGAAAAAAATAGATCAAAATTCATTTCTCCTTAAAACATTGTATTTAAGGAAAGAATAAGTTATCATGAAATTCATTTAGTATTTCCTATGAAAATGCTCCCAAATTATTGTGTTTTGGGGGGGATCCATGGGCTTTTTCCATTATCTTACACAAAAAATAAAACCTTTAGTTGGCACCCAGCTCATTGGTAATCTATATGCCTCATTAGACACTTAGATCAACAAGCTACACCAAATAAGGAAAGGCAAGAAGAGAAACAAACAAACAAATGTATTAATTTTCATAGAATCATAAGCAAGAACTCAGAAACCAACTCTGAAGAGCAGAATGACCTTGGACAGGTTACACAAAGATAGTCAAAGCCGTGATGCCCCAGGATTGCATGCAGATGCAACCAAGCTCATGAGGCATCACTGGGCCACAGAGTTCCCTTCTTACTCTCTCTTCTGTCAGATGCTATTAGCATCATAGTTGACATACACGTTTCAATGGACCATCTGATCCCACTGTCTGCACTCCAAAGGTAATCGGAATAGAACCTCCTGCTACTCAAACCATTGGCATTTCGTGCTTTTAAAACAATTCTGTGCTGTGGATATTTCAACCCATTTCTGCTGAAAGCATTCTCCAAGACTTGTCTGACTTTTCCTCCTTGGTTGTCTGCCAGTGACCCTTCTGGGTGCCTTCCTCCTAGAGATAACACTGGCATGCCACCTATCTGCTTCCAGCTTTGAAGGTCTTTCCCCCTTGACTTTGTATGTTCTTCTCCTGTGGTTCCAACACTCCAAAGAGCTGACTGAGTCTCACAGCTCACCCTGACTTCCATATCTACCTGACCTGACCTCTAGCTTTTCCTCTGTGATATTTCAGCCATGGATCTTCCCATGAAGACCACAGCACCAGAGGAAGTCAGAAGGGCATGAGTTTTCCAGAAAAGCATGAGAGTTGTGACCCTGAACAATTTTCTTCACTTTCCAAAGCCTCCATTTCTTTATCTACTATAATAGGTCATTCATTAAAATGACCTCAGAGGCTCTGCCAAATACAATGGCAGAGAGAACGGCAGAGTGTGTGGCACATGGCAAACAGGTCATACATGCTAGATGATTAGTAACGATCTCCCATGAGAAATATAGGAAATACATTTTGACATTTAACATTTCTCTGTAGTTTCCAGGAAGATCTCGTTGCCACCTTCTGGTCTAAAACACCAGATTTTAACTTTTATGTTTTCGTCATATGAAACAATAGATTACATTTCAGGTGCAATTTAAAAACACTTTTAAAAGATGTGAATGTCACTCCCTCATTTAAAGATTATATCCTGCAACCACCCTGATGGTAGGGACCTATCGTCAAGTTATAACCACTGAGCCATAATAGAAGCAAGCTTCTTTAAAATGGCATGGCATGCACATCTTTATCTCATCATATATCCTGGCGTCTGAAACTTGGTTGAGAGGGCTAGACTCCAACAGCCTTTGTAGAGCCTAAAGACAGGGCTTGCTTCTAAATATCACAGGCTGGTAATGAATAGGTAGAAAGGAAGAAACCACAAAGAATCTCAGAGCTGACCATGTCTTAATGGTAATCATGTATGTGAAGAATTCAATCATTTCCTGTTGTTTTCTCTCTTGTCTACAGCCATAGCTAACAATCATTTGACCTCTAACTCCTGCCTTCCATGCAGCCTCGGGTCCAGCCAGGATCATCTCATCACTTCACTATGTTCTTTCTCTTTATGCTCAGTTGGCTTCATTGTTTTGTCACTTCTAACACTTTCCTATCTTAGTCTACCAAAAGAAATATTCATATATATGTGAGACCACTTAGATATTTGAACTGTTTAAACATCTTCCTCTCATGTGAATACACTGTAGCATGTATTTTCTGCCCAGTCTCACCAGTAATCCACAGAGGACTGCCTCATCTCTTGAATTACTTATCGGGGTCCAAAAAAACAACCCCCAACATGTTTGTGATACTTTTGATGTAAGATGATGCCCGTGATGGTAGAAGTTTATGGCAGAGAGCTGTCTACTTTGTGGGAAACAAGAAACACAAAATGAACATGGGCAAGATCTAGTCCCTGCAGACTTCCTACTTTTCACCACCTCCAGCAATGTCATCGTATTAAGAACCCATCAATAGATGAATCTACTCATTAGGCAAGAGCCCTTGTGATCTAATCCTCTCTTTGAATTCCTTCATAGACTTATGAAGGTCCATTTTACTAATCTTCAAGGGGTCCTCAATCCAATCAAGTAGATAGTTAAGATTAACCATCACAGAAAAAAAAGTAGGACAAAGGAAAACATAAATTGGAATACAAATCCAGAAAAGCCTGAGCTGAGTGAGAGGGATTTCCCTAATGGATATATCTCTTAATATGTGCTGGTTTGAAGCATTGCCAAATAGAAGCATATCATACCCAGCCAAAATATTTAATGCTTTGCCTGGTATGGCTTGCACAGGCATGCTGGCGACAGAGTAAAGTATCATTCTGCAGCTGAGGTATCCTGAAAAGAGGCACCAGGCAGAAACTTCTAACTATATCCTGTGTTGTATTTGCTCAGCAGGTCCTTCTCAAAAAGGAACTGTGTTCCCTATCTTTGTGATCACCATAGTATCTACACTCACATTCCAAAATACCAATTTTAATATTAAAAATACATATAATCTATTATTGCTAAATATCTACAGAACCCTTCATTGTAGTTTCTTCTATGACTGACCTAAGAAACATGATCTTTATCAAGTTCAGGAAATTAATCCCCTAGCATCCCAACAAAGGTGTTCAACAGTTTCTTCATAAGGAAAAAAAAAACACCTCTGTCTATTATTTTTTTCTCCTCTCAGCAGTGGACACTCAGAACTCAAGAGTTAAGCCCCCTTCACGTTTTGTTGTGTTTTTGTCAAGTAAGCCTATATGATGCCTACTACCATGTTAGATACTGCTAGGGCCTCCAGATGCCCTCCATCTGAAGGCCAGCAAGCAGGACAACACAGCCTATTTGCCTGTTATTCATCTTACACCAATACTGCAAACTCACTAGGAGAGAACTCTGGGTCCCTGTTTGTGGCATCTCCTCTACTCTTCTGACTTCTTTGACTTTATGCCCATTTGGGAGTTACAATAGATCTCAAAGTTTTCTATGTTTTGTAAATCTCTCTCACTTTTTCAAAGGATAGAAGAAAATTATATTAAAAAGCAGACAGATTCACATGCTCTTCTTTCCAGACCACCCTCTCTAGCTCTATTCCCTCCACTATATTCTGGGTACAAGAGTTGGAATAGGTTCGCAGGCAAGAAGAAAACTCGAATTGAATGAAGTTCTATCTGGTCACCAGAAAATATCATGTAAATGTGGTGTTGAGGAAGCATCAGGGATGTATACTAAATATTCATGCCATTGTAAAGATAGTAAAACAAATGACAAGGCAGCCTGGACTCAATAAGACCCGCATTGTTCTCATCTGGCCCTATCTGACTGTGAGTGGGACATGTGTCTGTATTCCCATGATTTGTCTGAGGTGGCCCATGTGTTTATTTTAGCCTGGAGATAAGCAAGGCTGAGCAATCACAAGGTGAGTTCACTTCATGTGCCTTCTGCCGTCTCCCCTATCTCTGTCTACCCACTGTCGCCGAGAATATATCTTTATGGTAATAGATCCACTTTAAGAATCATTCCCATCTGTTCCCTGCTACAAAGATAGCTACTTCAAGAGATGTTTCTCTTTGCCAGTTGGTGGAGGAAGGTGGTGCTGATGGGGTGACATGGAGTCTACAGAGGAGTCACCTCAGTGTGCTTTCCATCTGTAATCCACCATTGGCATGGTTTGGAAATGTTTGTGTTTAGATGTTTTCCTCATCCTCCTGAGTCAGACAGCTTTGTCAGAGAGTCAAACTTCAAAAATGACAAACTGCTCTGATCATGCCAGGATGGTTTGGTTGCCAGGGAAACCACTTTAAAGAGAGAGACAGATCTATTCGTGAATTTATAACTGAAAGAAGAAATAGATGCTAAGTTTCCAGGTCAAGCCAGTTTACTTGAAGACACATTTGGGGTCCATGGGTGGCAGAAATGAGGGGATACATTTTCAGGCCATAGGCATCTTATTGGTATTATTCTTCCTTTGTTTTGCCTTTGGAAATGTCTTTATTTAAATTCCAAATACAGGGCAAATATATTTCCTGGAAGACTGTCATGGTTGAAAGGAAATGACCGGAGCTCACCACCAAGACACACACTGGCGAAGGCTCCAATGGACAAACAGTGCTGGTGGGATCTGAAGGAACTGCAGAAGTACAAATGAGCCACAGGGGCTCTCAGCGGAGCTGTCCAGCATGGAACATAGAGAGGTGATAAGATTACAGACTTCGTTATGCAGATGTCCACAAGAAGTAGGCCAGAGTGTCCTCCAAAGCATTCACAAACACTCAATGACTGGACCATAAGCATCTAGAGGTTCATGCTTCTATCTTATAGCAGGTTTCAGGTTCTTGGAATGAATTTTGATAACAAGCCAGAGGAAACATATATAAAAAAAAAAAGTGTGTATTATCTAAGCAATATAAGAAGTTGCTTTTATAAGAAGATAAAATAATCCCCTTCCCCCTCCAACTTTCCCCAAACTCTCTAACATGTCTCCTGGCAACCTCATGTCCTTTTGTTTTCTTATAAAGCAATCTTTCAACCCCTAGTCACACACCTCCTCAGTCCCCTATTGCCCCACCCCTCTACCCTCACACACCCTTTCCCTTTGCCCCCCCACACACACCCTGCCAAGGTCCAAGGAATATCAAAATTGAGGCAGAAAGAATGTAGGAGCTGGAGGCTGGGAAGATGTGTGAGATGCCATCTTGTGAGTCATTCCTATATCTAGTACATTCAAAGAGTGTGTATCTATAATAGAGCTGTTGTGTAAAATGCAGCTTATACATCTAATGTATCCTCATGAGATGCAGATGTACTGTACAGTGCTGTCACAAGCACTTTCTGCTTTAAGGGCTAAGGAAGTTTATCATCAGTGGAAAAGGTGAAGCAAACCTTGAATCAGATTTCCTCTGATGATCGATGAACTTTGGGAACACTTGTTTATTGTGCTTTTACAAATGCAAACACCCACGAAGAAGAAAATAAATTAAAACTGATGGGTCATTCTGCTTGTCTTACCTTCTCTAAGAATAATGCTTCCAAGTCAGGAGCAGGTTCGTTTGAAAGAACAAAGGTATTGTTAGCACGGATAAGTAGAAAATTGTGGTGGTACACACAGGCACTGGGGAATTTTATTGCTGTGAGAAGGTTCAGTTCAAGACTGAAGACAAGGTACTGGATTAAGCCTAGCTCCTTCCAGAGACTATATTGACAGCCTAGTTTTGTTGCGGCATCATAATTTAGAAAATATTTAGGTTTCCCAGCAGTTCATACAAGATAGTTTAAGAATACAATGAAGTATGCTCAGTAGCAATTTTTGTTTAAGAAAATAAACTCGATATTGGGCTCAATTCAATCTTCATCAAATCCTTCAAGTATATTTGGTATTATGGGAAATTACAGTTTATTTGGGGGTTATAGTTTGAGGATTATTCCTGAGAGACTCACAAAAACGAAATAAAGCATTTTGTAGGAAGGACCATCTCTGCATCAGAACTATGCCATATGAGCCACCCATGGAAACAGGCCAGTCCTAAAACCCAGGCCATTCTACTCTCCTGCCATTGTTCAAAACAAATATATGCTAACACATCTGCACTTGAAAAAAAAGAAGGCATGAACTTGAATCTTACAAAAAAAAATTCCTGTGGCCTTGGAACACACCATCAACAAGATAAAATGCAGTAACAGGTAATTCAAACTATAAGCTCATCCAATATAGGACCTAATGGTCCTCATGTCCTGAACACAGGTATTTTAGCCCTGCTGACCTGTTGCTATGCTCAAGGGACCTTTTAGCTTTTAAAAGTTGTTACATGATTCAGCATATATCTATATGGAAAATTTCTATGAATTCATATACATCTTTTAATTCCTTGTTTATCTATTCATTCAACGCCCCATAGGAAATAAAGATGGCTTCTCTGAAAATAAAGATGTTGGTGTTATACTTTTGCTATGGCAACACAGTTTACTTCTTTAAAAATAACCATAATAATTTAGTCCCACCTGGGGATCCATCCCGTATACAGCCACCAAACCCAGACACTAATGTGGATGCCAACAAGCACTTGCTGACAGGAACCTGATATAGCTGTCTCCTGAGAGGCTCTGCCAGTACCTGACAAATACACAGGTGGGTGCTCTCAGCCAACCATTGGACTGAGCACAAGTTCCCCAATGGAGTTGATAGAGAAAGGACCCAAGGAACTGAAAGAGCTTTTAGCCCCATAGGAGGAACAACAATATGAACCAAACAGTATCCCCAGAGCTCCCAGGGACTAAACTACCAACCTAAGAGTACACATGGAGGGACCCATGGCTCCAACTGCATATGTAGCAGAGGATGGCCTTGTTGGACATCAAAGGAAGGAGAGGCCCTTGGTCCTGAAAAGGCTCCATGCCCCAGTGTAGGGGAATGCCAGGACAGGGAAGTGGGAGTGGGTGGGTAAATGAGCACAAGGAGGGGGGATGGGATACAGTATTTTTGGAGGGGAAACCAGGAAAGGGAGTAACATTTGAAATGTAAATAAAGAACGATATCTAATAAAAAAAAGAAAGGAAAAAAATTAACTCTAAAAACTTTTAATCTCCTGTTTTTGTAGGTTGCCTCCCATGTAGTTCAATTTTTTTGTCATATAGTTCTTAATAACAAAGAATACATCAAATTACTAAGTTATACTCTATAAGAATAAGTGTGCTTATTTATAAAAATGAAGACATTCCCTTGTGGTAATCAGTGTCCTCTGCCATGCTGAGGACTTAGAAAGAACCTGAATAATGACTAAACACTGAAAGGTAAGTTTCTGCCTGAATCTGAGCACAGAGGATGCTCTAGTTTCAATCGATGTGTTCAATGGCAAACAGAGAATCATCTCCCAGCTCTATGTATACATCAATAAAAATATGATCTCATTCTCCCAGAGTATGAATGTTTTGCTTAAATATGCACACACATACTTCTTTATGAATGTATCATATAAAATGTGTATATAAGTGAAGAATTCCAAGGAGAGACTAAAAGTGTGGGTGTATTTACAGGTTATGAGAGCACGACAATCCATAACTTAATCTGTTCAAGAGTAGTAGAGTAGTAGCTGATTTTTCAGACATAAATGTTTTGGAATTATTAGGAACTGGAAAACAATGCCCACTAAAGCTGAGAGTCAACCTGTTTCAACACCTGGGAGAGGTACACTTTGGGAGACTTGTTCTCTGATGTTTCCATAACGAAATCAAGGAGCTAGAAGAGAGGCAATGAATGACATCTATTTTCAGGATCCATCACATTCTGATCTCTGTTCACTGAGGCAGCTAGGCTATCTCATCTACTACAGAATCTCGATGTCTTGGTTTGTTTCCTGCTAGTATAACAGAATACTCCAGACTTGGGTAACTTATAAACAATAAATGCTTATCTGACTCAGATTGAAAGGCTGGAAAGTCCAAGACTGAAAGGACTAAATCTGGCAAGGATCTTCTTACAGCTCCATAACACACCAGAAGAAGCAGAAGCAGCCGAAGAAAAAAGGAGGAGAAGGAGGAGGAGGAGGAGGAGGAGGAAGGGGACATGAGCCAACAAGAAAGACTTGCAGGCCAAGCCTATCCAGTCCCACTTCCACTAAGGGGAAGTGAATGGTACAGTCCTTACAACTCAACCACCTCCTAAAGATTCTATCTGTCAACACTGTTAAGAAATCAACTAAATTTCAGAGGTCATTGTGGAACATTCAAATCATAGCATCTAGAAAAAATACACACACACACACACACACACACACACACACACACACCCCTTTCCCTCTCTTGTATTTTCTTCAGAGGAAACAAATCATTGCACCTAAATTCTCAAACCTTCTTGCTTAAACTAAATATGTAAAGTGCAGAAAATACATTATCCCTAAAAAGGTTGCATTTCTCTTGAAACTAAACAAAGTAAACATGAGAGTGTGGCCATTGCTGGAAGTGCCAATGCAGCTCCTGGACGGAGGGATCAGCAAGCTCAGACCATCCAGGTGTTCTACTTTGCACACATTCCCCCAAGCAGACTTCAGAATATACAAAAGACCACATCCCACTGGGAACAGGTTTCCAGACATGGGGTCAGGGTCCTATACCATAGAGGAATATAAAAAATAAATTAATGAATGAAAACGTATTTTCCCAAAATCATCTGAAAGTATCTTTTCTTATAAATTTTTCTCTTAATTAGACCACTAATTGGAAGCATCAGCCTGTTGAGAATCAACATATTTTCACTTAGACTAAGTAGTTTCAGTATCCCCACAACAGATATAAGCATGGGGACCTTGAACTTGGATTCATTTCCTCCTCTCTGTCTTCATAAACAGCTGGACCACCCCCTATCTCCGCCCCTGCAGTGAAGAATCAGAAGAACTCAACACTTTTAAAAGTGGTCATCAGTGATCTGGATACATTATTTTCCCTCTTTGTCTCCATCTTTTCCTCACACTTTTCCTTTTTATCAAATGGCATTTCTATTATTGAACATCTTCCTTCTACAAAAGCACCCACCTCCTCTGAGTCTCTGAGTCATCAGAATGAACTCATCAATAGATATTCTAAACCCAAATCTAACTGCAGTAAATTCAAAACTTTTACCTCCTCAGCAGTTTGAACGCTTGGGGTAATTCTTCCCTTCATGCTCCTCCCTCATAGAAGCAATAAAGTACAAGGCTATTTGGAGGTTGGGCATGTTAGTAAGGACCTTCCAGAAACCATTCCTCCCCTCCTTCTCAGTTGCATTCATTGCATTCATTGCTTGCAGTTTGTTAAATAAATATCGACTGAGCGTTAGCCCAATTACAGACATGGTGCTACATCTGGGGAAACAGTAATGGGGAGTTTCTATATGAAATGAATTGATACGGAATGACAGACCCTAATGTGGGCAGGGCCACCAACCCTGGGGTCATGGACTAAATAAAAATGAAAGGGGAGCTGAGCATCCGCATCAATCTCTCCCCACTTGCTGACCACAGATGCAGTGGGATCACCCGCCTCAAGCTCCTCCTGCCGAGCTTTCCCCACCATGATGGACTGTAGCCTCACACAGTGAGCTAAAAGAAAGCCTGCCTTCCATAAGGTCTTTGGTCAGACGTTTGTTCCTATCAATACAAAAAGTTACTAAGACAAAAGCGAACTAAAATTTTCGGCACACACTCATAGTAAGTGAATTAAGGGAAGAATGTATTAGAGTTCAATTTTGGATGTTTTGGGCTAGAGAGAACTTTCATATATCCAAGAGAAAGGGCTGAATGAGGAGTTGGACGTAAGTCTGGTATTCAAACATCAGGTGTGGAGTTATAAATAGTGTGGACAAGATACAAGGAGTGTTTATAGCCTTGAGATTAAGTTATATTGTATAACCAAGTAATAAAAGTAGCTAGAAAAAAAGTAGTTAGAAAACAATCATATGGGATAACAAAGGCTGAAAACCAGTGTCTCCAGGACCCCTTCAGTAGCTCAGCTTGTGGGATACAGGATGAAAAGCCAAACTCTGAAACCTCAGGCTGCGTCAAGATGTCTCAGAGAGAACACAGGGCCTGGAATGCAGCCTAAAAGTATCTTCTTTAGAATTCCAGAGCATGGACTTCCAAACATCTACCTAAGGCGAGGTGAAGCTTGATTCACTTACACAGTGCCTCTTGGAAGGGGAGGGGGAAATCGAAGGCTGTGAGCAGAGGCTAGCACACTGGAAGCATGAATACGAAAATGGGCATGAATAGATGCTTGTGTGGGGGTAAGTGCTGGTAGGCTGTTCCTTACACAATGACCTTTTCAAAGGAAAAGGATCAACACTTGGCAAATTGAAGGCTTCTCACAGAATACTGCAGCTGTGCTTTCAAAAGTGTTCAGACTCGCCCTGCTGGCTTTTCCTGTTTAATCTCATGGATTGCTTTTGTTTACCTGTATCCTAGCTATAAATGAGAAACCTGTCATTTCGAAATATCCCCCCACCGAATTCTGATTTCACCAGAAATAGCAATGATGATCACAGTAAAATAATGAACATGAACACCTACTGTTCACTGTATGCAAAACGTTTCCACGTTCCTTGTCATTCTGTCTTTATAGAAACCATAAGCTAAACACTAGTATTATCCACATTTTAAAGGGGAGAATTCTAATGCTGGACAATAATAAATTCACCTTCACCAAGGTTGTACACTAGGCAAATTATAGGCTTGGCACAGTCCAGGTCTTTTGGACTTTGTATTGCTGTGATATTAACCACTACTGTGCAATGTTTCTCAGGAATACTCCTCTCACAGGTGACACTGTGCTGCTGTCATGAGGAAGGCTGAGATATGACTGTCACTCATCTGGCTCTGAGCCTCAGCTGTTTAAGGGGTCCTCATTTGGAGCCACGATTCACTGGAAACAAACAATGTGCCCCAAGTCTAGTTTCTAATGAGAAGCTGTCTGAAGTCCAGATACTGTGCATTTGAAATCACATCTAAGCTATTGGACCTTTTAAGAAGCATGTATTTGTGATAAATGTGAAGTCGTTCAAAAGAAGTCTTTGAAGATTCCTCTCAAGGAGCCTTCAAGTCTTGACATACATAACTCTTAAACAGAAAATAAATGAGGTATAGGAAGATTTACAGAAATTCGCAGCAGTTGAATATTTGGAGCTTTTGGTCCCTATTCAAATGTCCCCTTGATGCTGAGATTAAAACAGCTTTTACAATAAGCAGGTTACACTGTGCACAGTTAAAGCCGCCGTGCTTGGGGAACAAGCTAAGAATCTCTAAAAATATACTGATCTCTCTTATTCTCTGAAGAACTCAAGGAGGAAAAAAGGCCTAAATTTGCAAATCAAAAATACTTTTCTCTCCTTATTTACACAAATATAAAGAGATTCCCCAGCTATTCAAACATGCCCATGTCCCCCCCCCCCCCCTGCTCAAAGACACTGAGAACAATCACTCTGGGATGCATTCACAGGGGATTAGATAAATCTTCCTCTGCCCATCTCATTTTGCTTCCAGCTAGGTAATGTGACCCTGATGGCAGAGCAATGCCTCCCATAAAAGCTGCAGGAACATTCAGTACCATTTATTATTCCAACAGCCAGTGCTGCCCTGTCCCACAATCAACACAGCCGAGGCTCTTCTCAGTACTGTGCAGAATTCCTAGTCTTAAAGGGAAGCAGTGAGAGCAAAAGAGATGATGAAACTTCATAAGTCAAATCCTAAGCTTCGCCTGAAGAATAGAAGAATATTTGGAATACCAGGTTCCTGCTACCAAGATAGGAAAAGGAGAAGGAAGATGAGGAATAGAGGGAGGGAGAGAACTTGGCTTAAGGAAGGACAAAGAGGGGGAAAGCAGAAACTCTCACCTCTCTATTTTATAATCTAAATTCACAACTAAGACTACATTAAGAAGTTAGGTTTACATTTTGAGACCCATTTTAAGACCTTTTGATTAAAATCATGCTACATTTAAAGACCCAAGCTACTACTACTTAAAATATATTTTAAAAAAGTTTAAAAAAATTAAAAAATTTAGATGTACAATCTTTTAATTTATTCTTATGTTTTTAAGTCTTTGAAGTTGCAAAAATTATATAAATATAACATAATACAAATTTGAAATCTAGAAAAAAGTTACAGCTTAGTGCAAAATAACTTTTCTAATTCTTCAAGCTCATTTCTATCCACAACTTACATAAATTCTTTTCCATTTCTCATTAGATAGAGATATATTAAGTTACATTAAAGGGGAGCAATTCCCCAGTGAAGGCATGCTGGTCCACAGTGACTCTCGTATCTGTTCTCTGCTGCCGTTCATTATAAACAGCAAGTGTTACCTAAAATATAACTGACATGACATGCAACAAGACACAAAAATACACAACTAACACTGAGTGACAGTTTAAAGGAATTGCACCTATATCAAGGATCTCACAGTCCAACTTACCAACTATACGGAGTCTGGCACGTGTCAAACCAGCAGACATCAAGAAAGCCGAGGTTGCAATGACAAGGTCAGTGTCAGCCAATAGTGCTCGTTGACAGACACCTGCCTGTGCCAGCTGCTGACAGTGATGAGTTGCAGAGATGGCAAAGCAATCTACGAATTGCACCCTCCTTCGTCTTGCTCAGCCACAACTCTGAACAATGAATCTGCTATTTCAATCCCACCCAAATCTGTTAACCTGCTCAGCCTCAGCATCATTTGGAGAGGAATTCTGCCTAGGACTATAGAGTTCCTTTGTGAAAGTTAGTAAGGGCCTGGCAAGATGGCTCAGTGGGCAGAAACACTTGCCATCCCACACTGGCGACTTGAGGGCAGCCCATGAAGCCCACGAGAAGCCGGATGTGGTAGCGCACATGTAATCCTGCACTCCCATGGCATGACGGGAAGGAAGTAGAGATGGAGCTGCTGAGACGCTCACTGACTAGCTGATTCAGAGCATATAGGAGGGCAAGAAACATAGGAGAAACCCCTCCTCAGTTATCTGAAAGGGGAGAACAGTCTTGTAAAAGTTGTTCTAATCGCTATGTGAGTGTCATGGTACACCTATACTCCAAAATCATAAAATGACAATAATAACAAATAAATAATAAATGAAAATATTTTCAATTGGAAGTAAATAAAAGAGTCTATTCTGACATGGAACAACAGTACCACTCTTCATATGTGTAGAAGTATATGTTCATGTGCACAAAAATTGTTATATGCATACATCCTGTGAATGGGCATGTGTCCTATGAAAATGATGATACAAAAGTCTTTATCATGAGAGCAGAGAAAGTTTAATATTTAAAACCACTGCAATTAATTCATGGATAGGGAAAATATATTTGCCATACGTAAAAATCAAAGATATGTTTAAGTGAGCAAAGATTTTCCTCTTCTGGGTGCTGTCCCTTCATTCTGGTTTCCTTTGCTGGACAGAGAGTGTTTCCTGTGGAGAGTGTGATAAGAAGCAGGAGAGGGTGTGGCATGGATGAAGGAAAGGAACCAGTGAGAGGAGAATAGAGAGCATGGGAGAGGACAACAGGACCTCTCCCATGGGCCCCATTGGGACCCAAGCATGGCAGCACGCATGTATAAGGAAATCACTACTTTGGATGCTTGCCTAATAACTTAATTCTCAGGCCAAGTGGGTAAAAAGATGGCTCAGTGGGTAAAGGGGCTTGTTGTTGAGCCAGATACACAGGACACATACACGTATAAATACACAAATGTGAGAAAAACCGATAAAAATATACTTAAGTCCTCTGCAATGTATCTTTCTTAAGAATAATAAAATAATTTGAAATTTATATCAGGAATAAAATTCACATAAAAAGAAATACAAACGGCAAAAGTACATGAAAGTTCTCACTAAGAATCACAAAGAATTCTAATTAACAATGTAATGAAATCTCATTTCTCACCCACCAAATGGGCAAAGCCTGATGCTGTCAGGAATGTGGAGCAACAGATAATGATACATGAAGCTGGGGGGTGGGGGTGGGGGGGGGCAGACTGGTAGGTCTGCCTTGGGAAACAATCTGGCTGTTTGACAGAATATGCACTGTGATTAGCAGTCACAATCCCGGGTTCAAACCCTAGACAAATCCCTGCTCCAAGAAGCCTTGGGCCTGAACATCTTATTGATGCTTTATGGAGAAAAACAAGAAGCAACCATCTAAATGCTCACCGCACATGCACATACACATGATAAAACAGCCACTGAATGAAGAAATACAAAGCAATGAATTATGTAAACTTGTACATATCGAAGCATCTATAACTCAGAAACAAGATTATTATAATACATAAATGTCTCAAAACATGCAAAAGCAAACACATAATTTTATAGTTGCTTCAGTACAAAGCACTAGTATAAACTACTTATAGAAGTTATCAACAGTATGTCATAAACTGGTCAGAGTTGAGAGAGTGGCATAGGGAAGGGAACTCACAAAGCTTCGATCAACACTGAAAGTCTTATTTCACCTCCACCTGGAATGGAAAGTATTTTTAGATACTAAAAATATAAGTTCAAAATAACTGAAACACAAGTAATGGAATATTTGGTCTGACTTGAAAACACAACTAAAATGGAAACAAATAAAGACAATGGATGACCACAGGCATTAAAACCCTTCCAAAGAAAGGTCACAGTGTCTTCTAATATCTGTATGAAAACCTGGACTCATTCACTGGGTCTGCTGCATTCCCACTCATTTGCTCGCCTAGATACAGCTGCTAATCAACGATCCACACAGCTTTCAAAAGCATGGAAGTCCCTGGTTTTTCACTGCCACAAATGGAGATCTGAAGATGTCTTCTCAAAATTAAAATACTTATAGTTCTCTGCTTGTACATGCTGTCCCCACAACCTTGGGGTCTGGCTCAAGGTAAGTAGCCGGTGCATCTGCCTATCCTGATGAGTCCTTCAGAACCCCAACCTCCCACGCAATCCTACACTCCCAGAAGATCTACCTAGGGTTGGACATCCTGTTTATCGGTCCATCCTAGTGAGTGTCCTGGACCTCCAACTCTGAGATGAACCTGTACTCTCAGAAGCCTAGCCAATGTAGAATAGCTTGCTCATGCAACCAGCCAACATAGCCAGAAGCCACACTTGCACACTTCCTCAGTTAATTGGAATAACTCCAAATTCTCTCAATTCAAAATTAACACCAAGTGCTGATCTGCCCCTTCTTCATATCAGATCCTAAATCAACCAATCTTGGTCAACTACAAAACAGAATCAAACTTCCCCTCAGCATAATCAGGCTGTAATATCACATCATGCCAACAAACAAAAGAAGTATACACGCACACGTTACATCCCCCAAACATAAATAATATGAAAAGCCAAGAAAGTGTCTTCCCTATGAAACCCATTAGTTTTATAGAAATGTCTCTGAAGAAAGGTACATTGGCTGAATTCTACATTGCAGAATTTAAACTAGCAATCAAAAACATGATCCAAGAATTTAGAGTTTAAAGAAGACATCAACATACACCTCAATGAATTTAAAGAGGTTAAGAGTGAGGTCTCAGAAGACATGAGTTACAAACGAATGGAAACACAAAGAAAATTTGAATTGGAAAACGGAATTAAGGAATGAGATAGAAACAGTGAAGAAAGCAGAAACTGAAGATCAGATGGAATTGAAAACCTCAATAATCCAATTGGAAAGCTCAGGCTTACCAATAGAGTAGATCGCACTGAAATGGAATATTTGGACTTAAAGTAGAAGAACTGGACTGCTCAAGCAAAGGGTATGAATTCTTTTTCAAACTCGTGAGAGTGATATGCAGCAAGTTTGGGACACTAGGAAAGTTTTAATCTATGTCTGGCTTACACTGGGAAAAGTATCAGGTTGGTGGCATATACCAAATATTCATAGAATAGAAACTCCCCACATTATGTTATCATTAATATTCTAAATATACAGAATAAAGAGAAGGTATTGAAAGCTGCAAGAGAAAAACCACAAGTTACTTATAAAGCAAAACCTATCAGACTAATAGTTAATGTCTGAATAGAAATTTAAGTCAGAGGAGCTTTGAGCAATGCACTCCAAGCTCTAAAAGGTGATAGATGACAAATCAACTATTTTACCCATAAAAACTATCAACCATTGTTGAAGGAGAAAAAATCCATGATATAAACAGGCTAAAAGAATTATCTACCAAACCAGTCCAACAGAGAATACTAGAAGCAATACTCCAGACTATAGAGAGTTATAATCAGAGCCATGAGTTCACAGAAATAAAGCAAAAGCAGTTATAATTACTGAAACACAAAATGGGGCTAACAACAAAAAACAGAAAATAAGTAAAACACAGCAATCAACACAAACTTTTCAATAATAACTGAAGCCAGAAGAAAGACACCCAAACACCTGCCTCAGGTGCCACTACAATGGATCAATGTCTGATGGAGAGATGGAAAAGAACGTGAAGCCAAGGAGTTTGTACACTGTAGAGAAAGGAGGAACCGGAGACTCAATGGTAGTGAAGAATAGTCAGATATGAAGAAGTCATGGTAAGGTCTTGTCCTGGGCTGCTGTTAATGGCCATGTCTGGGTCTCTGGTACTGCTGCACCTAGAATCTGGGCCAATGTCTTTGGCCAGAGTCACCACCAAAGCCTTAGCAGATGCCCATGGTAAGGGCTGCCACCAAAAACCATATAGATATCTGAGGACCATGCTACCATGGGGGATTGGGGGAATCATGCTCATCTGAGAGGCTTGCACTGCTAACTTAAGCTCTGGGGGCATCCTGCTCCATGCTGCTGCCAGGGGCCATGTCTGGTTCCTATGGCAGTTGAGGTATGTGTGGATGCCCCAGGGCCATGTTACTACCAAAGGCCATGTAGATGTCCCTGATCTGGACTGAGGCACTGTGCTGAGCCTGCCTTGCCCCTCACCTGGGCAGCACAGTAGAGCTGACCAGGATGGCAGGGGAGCTGGTCCAGAGGGCATGAGTGTGGGAAAGCTGGCCCAGCCCCTCACCACCTATAACACTTACGAGAGTAGGTATTGTACCTTGCCTGAACAACACAGTAGAGCTGGCCCTGGTGACAAAGGCATGGCTGAGCCAGCCCCAAAGACATGGCACGCTCTTTGCCAACTGTAGCATTAGGTGAACTAACAGGGCAGTACTAAGGAGCTCACCTAGGTGGCCCAGGAGCAAGAAAATTGGCAGACTGACCAACTCACGTACCTCGCAGGCCCAGATATAGGGTTTTGAGTTGACCCACCACAATATCTACCCATCTGTGATTGACTGAATTGTGGGAAGGGGTCAATCCTGAAGATCCAGAGTTGCAGGATCTTTATGACATGGGGCAACAAGATATCTGAAGGAAGATCTTTTGAAAATGTGGCAGAAGCCAGAGGCCTCTAATCAGACCAATGATTCATTACAATGAACATTTGCAAGAAAAGCTGTTTGGGCAAAAGGCTATGCTGTGGGACATACAGTGACACACCGAAGCTTCCACTACCTGTTTATTCGGTTAGTTGGTTGATTGGTTGGTTGGTTGGTTGGTTGGTTTTCTTTTGTGAGGGGGGTTACAAGGGTGGAGAGCTGATATGAAGGGATAGGGAAATGAGTGGGATTGGGGCTGAGATGCTAGATGTAAATTTCACAAAGAATCAATAAAAAGTTGTTTTGTTTTGTTTTTTAAAGTGGTCTCATGAAATTAGAAGGAACAGTGGTGGAGCCTGGCTGTGCATGCAACGGAGCCCAGCCACAGCAGACAAAGGAACATGACCTTACTGAGTAGGGCCAGTCCTAGGGCCTCTGGGAGGCAAGGGTCAGTGGCCAGGCTTGCAGCATAGAGCTTGCTTCAACCAATACTGCTTGCCCTGCCGCTGGGCAGAAAGCACAAGCTGCAGCACCGCCCATGGGTTGCAAGTAAAATGGCCATACCTGAGGAGCTGAGAGGCAGCCAGCACCAAGGGCAGGAGGTGTTTAGTGGCCTGGAACTTTCAGAGTCCCTGACCACAGATGCCCTGCCTATCTGCAAGAACACCCTGACTCTAAGCAACGCCAGGATATCCAAGAGGGTTTCAATGATTGATAGTCCCTTATTTATGGTGCTTGAGAAAGCAGAAACCTTGAAAGAGATCAATGACTTATTGCAATAAGTATTGCATGTAAAGCTGTTTGGGCAAAATAAAATATATACATATACTGTGTGATACACTGACATTTGCAATGCCACTTTAATGAATAAATGTGTGATGAGGAGGTGGAAGAGATGAACAGAGAGGCTGAACTAGAGATGCAGTGGAGGCAACAGAAAGAGGAACAGGACTGTGGGGGATGGGGGAGCAGGATGTTGCTGGGTTGGGCCTGCAGGGTGATGTGCAGCAGCCTGGAGCCTGAGCAGGCTCTTCCCCTGAAAGCACGGCTGCACTAATGACCACTCTGGCTCTGAGCCACAGCAGGATGTCCATGCTCCCCGCTGCCACTGGAGACCATGTTGATGCACATGTTCCATGATGCCAACTGAGGCCATGTGCCTGTCCATGATACATACTGCCACAGGAAATGTCCATGATCCATGCTGCAAGGAGACTTCTTTTGCAGTAGCACCAATGACCACAGACTCATAACTGAGAATGAGAGACATTGAAGGATTCTGTGACACTGCCCCCACCGCAACCCCAAAAAGAAACAGTCTAGACCAGGGAGCCATTAAAGAAAGCCCTTTAAAATTGTGATAGAAATACTGGAGTGTGGCTCTTCATAGTTTCTGGCTTCTGTTGAGGGAGTAGAAGGAAAATTCAATTATCTTTAAGGAGTTGGCCACTGAGAGTTTGGTCATGCTCCAACTAGTATATAAACAACACAAAGTGGATGTGATGTACTTTTTTTCTTTGGAGGAAGGGCAAAAGGATGGGAGGGTGGACCTGGGAGGAATGGGAGGTGAATGTGACTAGGATGCATTGTGTGAAATTCCCAAATAATCAATAAAAAATATTACATTGGAAAAATAAAATAAATTTAGAGAAGAAACAAATGAAATAGAAACCAATAAAACAAAAAGAATTTATGGATCTAAGAACTGGTTCCTTGAAAAGGTGAACAATATCGACTCAAATTAATAGATCAGAGACAAAAACTACAACAGACACCAAGGAAATTCAGATCATTATAGGGGAATGCTAAAACAAACAAACAAAACTATACTCAGTTGAGTTAGAACACCCAAGAAAAATGGATCCATTCCTAGGTTCATCTGAATCACCAAGGTGAATAAAGAGAAAATAAACAACTCAAACAGACCCATAACAAACAATGAGATTGAAGCAGTGATAAAAAGCCTTCCAACTACAGAAAGCCAGGAGCACTGATGGATTCACAGCAGAATTCTACTAGACTCCAAAAGAACTATAATCAATACTTTTGAAATTATCAAAATAAAAGAGAAAAAGAAGTAGAAGGAAGTCTTCCAAACTCCTATAAAGCCAGAATGACTCTAATATCAAAACCAGGTAAAGACACAACAAAAGGGGGAAATTACAAGCCAATATCCTTGTTAAACATAGTTGCAAAAATCTTGCATAGAAATTGCACACACACACACATATACATACACACACATATATATATATATATTCCAATATGATCAAGTTAGCTTTATTCCAGAGATACAAGGATTCACACGAAGTGAATCAATGTAATAATAAATCATACAAATGGACTTAGAAACAAAAATCAACACATACAAAAAGGAGCATTGGGAAAATCCAGCATGCTTCATGATAAAGGTTCTGAAGTGAGAAGGACTAGAGGGAACATACCTCAACCCAGGCTACATATGACAAAGCCACAGCTAACATCATCTTTCATTGAGAAAAACTAGAGGCAACTACACTAAAATCAGAAGTGAGACATGGCTACCCACCCTACCCACCCCTTTCTGTAGTGTTTGAAGACCTAAGAACAACAATTACATAAGAGCAGAAAATTAAGGAGGAGTCGAGTTATCTTTATTTTCAAATTATATGATATTATACATTAGGAAATCCCAAAATTGCACTAGAAAACTTCTAGAAATGGTCGACACTTTAACAAAGTGGCAGGATATAAAATCGCCTTACAAAAATCAATAGCCTGCTTATATACCAATAACAGGAATGCTAAGTATGAGCTCATGGAACCACCCTTATTCAAAATAGCCTCAAAGACATCAATGAGAAAACAAGCCAGAGATGAAAAAAAGGGAAATGAAAATGTTTAATCTCTAAAAGAAAACACTGGGAGATGAAAAGTTCTCCCATCCTCACGGATTGGTAGAATTAATATTGTGACATCGACCTTTCTATCAAAAACATTTTACAGAGTTAATGCAATTCCACTTAGTTATTCACAGAAATAGGAAAAAAAATCCCATGATTCATGTAGAATCACAAACGACCCCAGATAATCAGCAAGATCATGAACAAAAGGAGCAATGCTGGAAAGAACACCACCAGATTTAACACTATGTTACAGAGCTATAACAGAAAGTAAAATAATAAATTAATAATGAAAATTAAAATATCAGGGTACTCACAGAAAAGTAGATATGTAGGTCAACAGGACAAAATAGAAGACCCAAACATGAGTGTATGTAATTATAGACAGTTGATATTTATCAAGATGCCAAAAATACAAACTGATGGAATGACAGCATCCTCCACAAATGGTGCCTGGAAATCTGGATGTCCACATGTAGGAGGCCGGAATTGGAGCACAGAAATCACCTCCAGACAGATCAGAGATTCCAGTGTGAAACTGAAATGCTGAGGTGTCTAGAGAGGAACAGGAAAGGTCTTTCTGAACAAGACTCCCATCGCTAGGAAAGAAAGACAAATAATTGGCAGATGGATCACAAAAATTAGAAGGTTCTATACATCAAAAGACAAGGGCTGGAGTCAAGAGGAAGCCAGCAGAGTGGGAGAGAATCTTTGACAACTGTATGTGTGATACAAGAACATCCAGAACATGCAAAGAACTTTCAAAACACAAGAATCAAGAAAACCAATGTTCCAAACTTTTTTTTTAAATGGTCAATGAATTTGAAGACATATTTCTCAAAATAAAAAGAATTTTAAATGGCTACAAAACATGTCAGAAACTGCTGAACATCCTTGGCCATCGGAGAAATGCAAATGCAAATTCTGATTTTAATCTTACCTCAGCCAAGAAGACCTAGATCTAAAAAAAAACAACTGTCAACAACTAGAAGGAAGGATTATGGGGAAAGAGAACCCCTCATTCACTGTTGGTAAATTTGCAAATTGGCCAGCCACTGTGGAAATCAGTGTGGAAAAGTTTCAGAAAGCTAAAACTAGATGTACATGTGACCCAGCTGTATCACTCCCTGATATATTCTTCAAGGACCCAACAACATACTCCAGAGATAATTGCTTAGCCACATTCGTTGTTGTTCTATTCAGAGCAACTAGGAAAGACAAAACAACCTAAATGCTCCACAACCAGTGAGTGGATAATGAATTACACAGAGCAAGAATTTGATGTGACCCGCGCTTGCAGGAAGCTCCCAGAGAGTTGAGCAAACCCACAAAGGGTGCAGGGGGTCTGTGTACTCCAGAGGGTTTGGGGAGAGAAGAGGAGGCGGCAATTTGACAGGAGAACCTAGCACGGAATATATATTTATCAATATATTTCAGAGAAAAAAAAAAACAGCGTGTTCTATTGTGTAGCTGTATTTACATGTAAGTATAAAATTACATCTTTGTAGTATGAATACAACCCCTTACAAATTTTAATAAGTTTTCATTTTCATTAAGTGAAATGATTAGAAAAATAGGAATTCACACAATGCAAGTGCCTCATGTAAAATAATGTGCCAACTGCCAGGATACCTGTGAAAGTGTAGACATGTCTCACTTACCAAACATCACCTAAAAGAGTAAAAGCGAGAAAACTAAAATTATCAGATCTGGCCATTTGTATCTTCATCATCTTTCCTGTGGAAAGGGTCAAAAGGGCTCAACTAAGGTGCCTGAAAAAGTGGCGGGAGGAGCTAAACAAATAACAGCTGTGAATAAGAGATGCCAGTGTTCGGGCCGAGAGACAGAAGAAAGCAAATCTGTCAGGGCTGGGAAAGCCAGGCTCTTGAATAAGATGAGAGCTTGAAGGAGTGTCTTAGGCTTGAAATTACATGGCAGATGCAAAGCCTGTCCCGGAAGTTTTCAGAAGCAGAATGACTGACTATTCTGGACTCGGTTACCTTGTCAGTGTGTTGCTGAGTCCCCCACGCCCACCCCCTGTAACTTTCTAATCTTTGAAACAGTCAGATACACAGGACTGTGAGTCAGAGGCTGGAGGAACAATGAGGAGCAAAGTGACAGGTTAAACTCTGTGAGAGGGAACTGGTTAAGGAACAGGGGAAATGGAGAACAGAGAGCAGCTGTTCAGTCTGATTCTCTCCGGGAATACTTTGAAATATTCTACTGGAGTCCTAGGAACTTCCACCAGATGGAGAAAGAAATCAAACCAACTATCTGGAAACCAAAGATGAAGATGCCCCATCAGAGGGTGGCAATTTAGACTCCACAGGGCCTGGGATCTACTTCTGGGACATGTCCACTTGCTGTAGGCCTCGTGAAGCAGGCAAGTCATCCAGTAAAAAGGGGAAGTAATGTGTGTCTTCTCCTTTTGTGTTTCTATCATGAGGTCATTCTCTTTACTTTCACTGGGTTTGGTTTTCTTTTGATTTTCTGCATTGGAGAGGAAACATGAAGCTTGTCACTCTGTCCAGCTTGTTTCAGTTAACACGGTGATCTCTAGATTCATCCATCTGCCTTTGCACAGTGACTACATTTCCTTTGGGTAAATACTTAGTAATAAAGCCGCATCATAGTAGTTCTATTTCTAGATTGTGAAGGAAACTCTGTACTGTTGTGTGTAGTAGCTGTGGTGCGTGTCACTATCAAGATGCATGGAGCAGATATTTCCTCAGCAATTGTCGTTGGCTGTTTGCTTTGCTTATAGTCACCCTTCAGGCCAAGGAAATCTAAATTTAGTCTTGATTTGCACTCTTGATGGAGAAAGATCCTGGACACTTTCTTCATCAATTTATTAGCCATCTATCTTTATAGGAAGTGCATTAGATCATTTTGATTGGACTACTTGTTCTTGGAAGTTAGGATTATTTTTAAGCTTGGTGCATGTATGTATATCTGTGTGTGTGTCTGTGCGTGTGTGTGTGTGTGCACGCGTGCATGCATGTTTGTGTATGTGTGTGTGCATTCAGGTCTGTGTGTGTGTGTGTGTGTGTGTGTGTGTGTGTGTGTGTGTGTGTGTGCGCGCGCGCTCACCTGAATATGTGTGGATGCATGTCACAGCACATGTATAGGACAGCTTGTGGGAATTGGTTCTTTCCTTCTGTGTGAGTTTCAGGATTGAATTCAGGTTGGCAGATTTGGCAGCATGCACCCTTACCCAGGAAACCCTCTCACCAGCCCTTGTACTCTCATCTTTACATGTTTATCCCTCTGACCCATATTCTTTACATATTCTAGAAAGTAAACCTAACTCGTGAGTAGCAGAATAGATACTTTCTTCCATTCTATACTTTGAGCACTCTGTTGTCTGCTTTGATGTGGGGAAAATTTATATTTTAATGTAATTTTATTTACAAACTCTTGATTTTGTTTCCAATGGTACTGGGATCCAATTCAGAATATCCTCACTAGTACCAATATCTTAAAGAATTTCCTTTATATTTTTTAGTAGGTTCAAATTTAGGATTCTTACATTAAGGTCTTCAACTCATTTTGAATTGATTCTTTTTTTTGTATAAGGGTGTAGGTCTAGATTCAGTCATCTGTGTGTGAGTATTTAGTTTTCCCGATACCATTTATTGATCTACTTACTATCTTTTCTCCAATACATTGCGTTGGTGGTTTGTCAAAATCAGACTCTGTAGATACATGGGTCCTTCAATCTCTTCCAATGGTCTATGTTCCTCTTTTCATCCTAGTAGTACACTTCTCTGTTCCTATGATTGGGTGGTATATTTTGAAATCAGTTCTTGTGATATCTGCAATATTATTCATTTTGCTCAGGATTTTTTTTTAATCTTTTGCATACCCAGGTGGATTTTAGGCCTTTTGTTGTTCTTCATTGAAGAATTTCATTGAAATTTTGATGGCAATTCCATCAAATATGCAGCCTGTTTAGGGTAGAAAGGACATCTTCACAGTATTAATCATGCTGGTTCTGCACGGGAGATAGGTCCATTTTGTTGTCTTCTTTAGTATCTTCCTTCATTGTTTTATAATGTTCACAGTAGATAAGATAAAATTTCATTTTCTTTCTCTGGTTGAGTTTATTCCTGGTAGGCTCAGGAAGGATGGTTGTTCTCAAGCATCGTGAGTGGGACTGTTTTCCTAATTTCATTTAGGTATCAATTATGAATAAAGGAAATAAAATCCATGCAATGGAAATATAGATCCTGTGATGTCATCAGAGCTGCATCCACTCTTGTGACCAAGTCCTACTAGCTAACAAGGTGAACAGGACCATGCCAGGGGCTTTGCCAGGGAAAACTGCCCACCCGAAGCATGTGCCCATTTAGATGGCTGTGTCAACCTGGGTAGAGTATCAGACAAGTAAAACTTTCCTCACCAAAACACACTTCCATGTTTTAAGGTGCCTAATTAAATTTGAATTTCAGACTATACCCAAATAAGTTTTGGTCATAATTATGTGATATAAAATATTTAGAATAAGTATTTAAGTATTAGCATGTCCCAAATATTTTGTTTTTCATATAGTAAAGCAGTATTTGCCATTTATCTGATATTTGACTAGAACTCTTGAGTTTTCATTCATTCTGTTTGATAAGTCACTTCTACATCTGCTGCTATCGCAGTTTGAGTCTAAAGAGTTCCTCATGTGTTTAAAGTCTTGCTCTAGTTGATGGTGCCATTTTTGAGATGTTGTAGAAATGTGAAGACATAGGTCCCGGGTCATTAAGAACACTCCTTTGGGGTCATGGTCCTTGCTCTTGGGCCCAGGTCTTTCCTTCCTGATCCTGTCAGATATCAACAAGCCATAGAGCAGACTCTCATCAATATGAACTCAACCGTGTCATCTGCTAAAGTTGCTATAGTCCCTCAATTGTGAGCCACAGTAAGCCCCTCTTCCCCTGTGGTGCTTCAGTTGGGTGTTTTGTCCCCAGTGATGAGAAAGGAAGCTGAAACATGTGATAAGAAAAGAACCAAAAGCTATTTAAGCCATCTACAGACTCTGTGGTGTTTTCTGAGCATCAATCTTTAAGAGAAAATGAATTGATTACAAACCCATTTCCAAACTCTTGTTAACCTGGTGACAGGAAGAAGCATTGGCTGTCCCAAAGATGGCTGCTTTAATATCACAAAGAACCCACTCCCTGTCAGGAGCAGTAGATAGGGCCCATTTAAACATCTCTGCCAAAATAACAGCGCTTGAAGACATATGGCTACTTAGGGCACCATTCCTTCCTTTCTGTTCAATTGCTGAGTGAAAAGGAGAATAGCCTAGACCCCAGAAAAGTGAACTCTCAATAGAGAAGACTGCTAATTTTGACCCACAGAAAGCTATTTTCTCATCAATGGAAAAAAATGCTCCCTAACTCTCCATAGAGGCTCAAACAAATCAACAGTACATCTGATAAGAAAACGTGTGCTCTGAGTTTTATATAATCTGAGGATGGATGCTCTTAATTGAACTTCATAATCTGCTTTTCAAAGTAGGTTTGTGCTTACAAGCTCTATAAATTCATGTCAATATTAGTCTATGTTCTAAGTTCACATATTTGTTGCTCACAGGAAATTATATTTGGTGTGTTTTTCAAGCACCATCTGATCATTATCTTTAGATATGTATAGATTTGTCACTATGGTACGAATCAGCACCTAAAAGTTCATATTGTAATTTTGAACTGTGACCTATTTTTGAAACAAGTTTAGTGTGAACAGAACTTCACCCTTTCATTTACATTTTTCTTTTGCTCAGAAGCAAAATGAGTAGTTGTAGCCAACAAAGTCTAAAATAGTGACTATTGGGACCTATTCATAAACTATCTGCCATGTGATTCTAAATACACATTTGCCAACAGCCACATACACTGATTACTCCCCTGGAATTGGTTTGGATATATATAGAAGCATCAACAATTGTGGCCTTGATAATTTAGACTTTGTATAGGTGAGTGACATCTGACACAGTATTGATGTAAATTTATCGGGCAAAGCAGCATACAGAGAAAATCTTATTCTCAATGTAATGTCTTATCCCCAAAGATCTTTCACCTCCAAACCTTGCCTCTGGTAGTAATAAGAGCAGTTTTGTCTGTTGCTATAAAATTCAAGTTAATTAATCATTTTTATTGTTTCTGTCCCCTGAGACACACACATACATACACACACACACACACACACACACACACACCTTTTATATAATAAAATTACAAATCCTTCAAAATTCTTCCTTCAAGCAACTCCTATCTTCACCTAGAAAACACTAATTTAAATCAAGACCAGAGACAATAGCAACATGTTGCAATGGTCTTTTATATGCTTCCATTAGGACAATGTAAGGCATAGACACTTTTTCATACCAGACCACTTAGATATATTGCACACAGATTTCAATTAGACACTATGTGTTTAATTTCCTTTCTTTTACCATGATAAAATTTTCTAACAAAAAGTAACTTAGGAGAGAAATGGTTTCTTTTAGCTCACAATTCCGGTTATGATCCATCACTACCAGGAAGTCCAGGGATAGGAGTTTGATATAATATGTCACATCATACCCACAGTCAATAGCAAAGATAGGGTAAATAAATCTTCCCTTACTTGCTTGTGCTCAGCTCCATTTATCTACTTTTACACCATTCAAGACCATCTGCCTAGGCCCTAGGGGATGGTGCTGCCCATGGTGGGCTGTATCTGTTCACATCAAGTAACTAAAATAACCACAGGCCAACAGAAGGAAGGAAATCTCTATCGAGACACTCTTCCCTGATGATTCTAGGTTGTGTAGCACTGATAATTTAAAGCTAACTATCATAGTGTACAACACGTATCCTTTGAGGTCTGGAAAAGTCATTTACTGACTAATCTGAGTTTTCTTCAGTAAATCCCATGAGCATTAACTACAACCATGCCTTATAACAGAAAGCAGATGCAATCCATCTCTGTTGGTTACAGCTGTTTGTTATGTACCAGATGTGTGTCCTCAAGAAACAGGGTTCAACAACCATTCCAAATGATAGCCCAGACTCTTTCACTGCTGTATCAAAGACTGCTCTGCTTACACAAAGTCAAGGTACATCAGCTCGGTCTGCACATGCTCTTCATGTTCTCTACATACTGCCAATGTTTGAACAATCAGCACATAAATTTTAAATAAAGTTTTGCTTCCTTTAGATAGACTTTCAGTGAATAAAAGTGTAGCAGCTTAGCTTTTTCTCATGTCAACCCACCCATTGCCAAGTTCATCGATCCCAGACTCATGGGGTAGGAGAGTATGGGCAGCAACAGACAGAGATGAATCCTTCTCCAAAGAGGTAAGAAATGAATCATTCTTATTTTTCCAAAACAATCAGCTCTGGCAGTTTAAAAACCAGTAAAATAAATTTAACATCATTATTAATCAGGATCTGATCATACTTCTTTCTGCCTTTTGTAACCAATTACCAACTGCAAGAAGAAAAATATTGATGAAATATACATTCAAAACTCTTAAGTGTAGGGAAATGAGTCATAGTTGTCAAGACTCCGTTCGGTTGAGTTTATGGATTGTCCTCTGAGATGTTAATGCAGAGTGGAGAAGCTCCTTGGGTGAAGCGACTTTAGGGCTGGGGAAACCACATGGTGACCTCAAAGACCAGAAGGTAGTTATATGGATGAAAAGAATAATGACTCTTATCTCAACTTGCATCTGAAATAGACCCACTTAAGTGGTGATCAGTACAGGAAGCACTTGAATCATATACTATAGAACGTAATTATTAAAAGACCCACTAATATTTTAAGTGGCAATATTGGGCAAGATTTTCAAAATTTATCAGATGATCATAGAAGTTCTATTTATAGCTACAGCATACTTAAAAGTTACTTTGAAGAATTTGATCAAATAGGTAAAATTTCTGACACAGCTATTAACATTCAACAAGCCAAAAGCAAATCTCTCCCTACAGTGGACAAAAGCCAGGACAAGTTATCAGAAGTCACCTTGAATAAAAATCTCAGTGAGAAACATATAAGCATCTGCTGCTATCACCAGGGGCCTTGCGGGCTCCCCAAATGGTAGCCCCCCTTTTGTGAATGGAAGCGATTTGAGACTTTAAATCAATAAGCAACTTCCTGAATCTCTGTTTACAACAACTTCCACCTATTGGCTCCTCTCAGTGTCAAGCCTTCTACAGCTGTTGTGTGCAATCCCTCTCTCCCAGGCCTGTAAACTCCCTACAACTGCCTCCCAGTTTTAAAACAAAAAAAAAATTGATTTCCAAGGTAAAGGGTACACTTTACATGAAGTAAAAGATTTGGGCTTTGAACTGAAGACTGTTATCTCTATGGCATCATTCTTTAGTACTATGTGTTTTCAGTATCAGTAGCACCAATGCCTCCCAGTACACAGAATGTTTCAGTATGCACATAGGAATAAGGAAACTCCTCACTAATTTTCATAAAATATAACAAATTCTGGCTTTTCTTGCCTATGGGTAAACCTCTTGAATCAAAGGTATTAAAAAATGTTCAAATTTCAGGGTGACATTTGAACTAAGAAATCAGTATTTTAATCAAAAGGAACAGAATGTGTTTTTTTAAGTGAGAACACGAAAGCCAACCGTATAAACATGTCATAGCTTTGATTTCATTTTCCCCCCAAAAGGAAAAGCATTTTTATGCTTGTTTGCCTCCCAAGCCCTGCCCAGCATCTTGCAGTGATAAGCAACAGAACTGGCCAATTCTGATTCCATTCACACATCTGCCAAGTGTAGACAGTCCCCAGAGCAGAGCCCTGGCACCACAATAAAGTCAGTTACATTGTTTCACCTAATGTAAGAGGAATATATTTCAAGCCATTTGTCAATAGTGGGGGATGGGGGGCAGCCCTACTGTCTTCAAACTAAAAAGATAACAAACTTGGTTTGTAAAACTGTTGAAAGGCAATTCTCAAGAAAGCATGGTTCAAAAGCAAAAGACCAGAAAGAAAATTGATCACAAGGAGGTAAAAGTGAATTGATCTAATAGATTAAATCACAAGATGAGGACTCTCTCTCTCTTGTAAGACTCTCGCTATGAACTGAGGGCTTAATATCTGATTACAAACTTGATGCTCTCAGCCAACCATTGAACTGAGCACAGGGTCCCTAATGGAGGAGCTAGAGAAAGGACCCAAGGAGCTGAAGGGGTTAGCAGCCCCATAGGAGGAACAATATGAACCAACCAGTACCCCCAGAGCTCCCAGGGACTTAACCACCAATCAAAGAGTACACATGAAGGGACCCATGGCTCCAACTACATGGGTAACAGAGGATGACCTGCCTGCTCAGAAATCAATGAAAGGAGAGGTCCTTGGACCTGTGAGGCTCATTGCCCCAGTGTAGGGGAATACCAGATCAGGAAAGCGGGAATGGGTTGGTTAGTGGGGGGGGGGGAATGGGATACGGGGTGTGTGGAGGGGAAATGTGGAAAGGGGATAACATCTAAAATGTAAATAAAGAAAATATTCAATAAAAAAGAAAATAAACAAATAAGTATATGTCATGTCCATTGAGTATTGTGTTCATTTGCATAATTTAAAACCCAAATTCCATTTTTATAATTTCACACATGTATAAATAATATATTCTGGTTATATTTGATTCCCTATTCCTCTCTCTCTCTCTCTCTCTCTCTCTCTCTCTCTCTCTCTCTCTCTCTCTCTCTCTCTCTCTCTCTCTCTCTTTCTCTCCCCCTGTGCCATTTCCTTCCTAACTAGTCACTCACTTACTCTTACAACTTTTTTTTTGAACCACTTAAGGTTGCTTGCAAAAACACAGATGGGGGCTATTTGCTGAAACATGGGCAATTCAGTAGGGACTACACCACAGAAGAAATTACCACTCCCAAACCCTGTAAACATCAGCTTCCAATAATTCCTCAGCAGGAATCTGGACTTTATTGATGTCTCCTTCAATGCATTGTGGGATGTTAAAAGGCCCAGTCTCACACAAGCTCTGTGCAGTTATGGGACATAGCAGCTGTGTATTCACGACTGCAATGACCCTGTCATATGCAGATGGAAATATAAAACTCATTCTAATGCAGAAGAAATTAAAACTGATAAAGTTAGCAGTCATCTTTGATCCATTGCAATGCAAACTTTCAGACCCACACTTTGAAAATCGGGAACTCTGGAGTCTGGTGGGAAATATGTTCTACAGTGCTCAAACTACGTGATCTAGTTTTGGAGAACTGGTCAAAACATATGCAAACATGAGTAATCAAAGGAAAAGATAACTGCTGCGATTCTCAACCTACAGAAATTAAAATTTACCAATGTGTGTGGTTTTTCCTGCAAATATTCTAAACGTCATACAAAAATTCTGCCATATCCTCAAATCATATTTAACTTCTACAGTTAGATATCTCATACTAAAAATTCTATTTGAATTTCATAATCAGGGATAAATGCAATGTAAAGAATTGTTAGATCACCAATCACTTAATATATTTATGAAAAGATTCACAGGAAGGAAAAGGGAGGGCAAAATGACTTCTTCTGACAGATACAGAAGAGACTTCATGCTTCTACCCTGCTCAGTCCCTCTCCCAGATCACGGCTGTGTCTCAATGCAGATCGCGGCAGGCTCTGATCAGTGGAGCCCAGGGCACCCCAGGACACTGATGCTCACATTGACAGGCACCAGGGTAAGCAATGCCTTAGTCCATTCAGACTGCAGCAGAGTCTAAAGGAAGGCAAGCAGGAGAAGACTAAATCAGAGGACTGAGTAGCCAATCAAATGACTGCTCTGTGCCCAAACTGCAAAATGTGACTCACAAACTAATTTTCTTAATCTTTTAATTTTTTTAATTTCATTTATTTTTTTATTTACTCTCTGTGTGCCTCTCTCTCTCTCTCTCTCTCTCTCTCTCTCTCTGTGTGTGTGTGTGTGTGTGTGTGTGTGTGTGTGTGTGTGTGTGTGACACACACACATGCCCCAGTGCTCACATGGAGATCAGACAATGTCTTGAGTCAGTTCTCCATTTCTACCATGAGTCCTAGAAATCAAAATCAGGTTGTCCAGCTTAGTGGAAAACATCCTTATGTGCTAATCTATCTTACTTGCCTCAGAAGTAAAACATGTTGATGTGAATCCTATGTACAATGACCTTGCTTTGGAGCATTGGGTAATGGCTCAATGATACAGCTATGGTTGAGCATGCCCCAGGACCTGAGTTTCATTCACAGTGCCAGAGTATCTGAAGGGAATAGGGTGCTCTGTTTTATGAAAATATTTCAAATTTTTTCTCAAAATTAATTAATTTTTTTTAGTTCTAAAAGAATAGATGTCATTGTCTTAAAAATAACCCTTGTTTTTCTCTTACATCCCAAACAAGCTAACACAATATTTGGCTCTTTCTGAAGATAAATCAGCTATTTAAACAACAATAGCCCTCTAGCCGTGAAGAAAACAGGAACAAGATTAGAAGGCACAATGTGCTTGTCATAAGCTTGAAGCATGCTACCTTTTCCACAGATAAATGTAGCAACGTGGTTAGAGAAGCACTACCAGCTTGGAAATAATTAGCTAGATTCACCTCAGATCTCTGTGGCTAAGCCATGAGCAGAGAATCTCTACAGAGCACAGCCTAGTTTAGCAATCTATTATTATCCAGGATATCAATTGTGGAGTAGGAGGGAAAGAAAGGAGTAGAACATATGACACCATGTCAAACTGTGAGAGACCCAGCATGATACCGAGTCATTGAGAAAATTCAAAGAAGAACAAAAAAAAAAAAAAAAACCACAACTGAGGTGGAGAGACTGACTTGCAGGTGCTCTGGGTATCTGTACAGTAAACAGCAAAGCAGCCAGGCATAAGCAATGGTCCCCTCTTCAAGATTTACACTAAAGAGGTCATGCCGAAGGTTTACTCTCAGAAGTAAGAAAACGGGGAACTAAAATAAGGAGATGGTTTACTACGGACACAGCATGAAAATGGATCTATTTTTGGTAAACACCAATCTGTAATTCTTGGGCTGCCCAATCTCACTCCCCTGCTGGGGATTCTAGATAAGGTCCTGATGAAAGGCGTGGCCACACCCTTCCTCCTTCTGAAAGATATCCTGGTAAAAGAGACATTATTTGCTTTGTTTTAATTCTTAGCAAAGCAGATTTTTTTTTCACCTGAATATTTTTATTTAGGGTGCAACACTCACAAGCGTGACAACAGAGTACCACTCACAAATCTGTACCAAGAATCACAAAAACTTTAACATGTGTTCCTGCCTGCGAGCGATTCCAGTGTTTAGTACTAGAGTCAAGAAGGATATTTAAACTGCCAAGTTTTGAGTTACTAGTTCATATCGAAATGATGACCTTGTCATTTAGAGGGAGGAAATCCACAAGTAGGATATTCTCTCTCCCAGTTTCTTTGCAGTGACATCTCAACAAACCTCCAGGAATGGGGGAGCAGATGGCCAGGAATCCCACTAGGGTTCCATCAGAGGTAACACCCTAGGATTAAGCTCTCCTTCTGTGTACTGATCCAGATCTCTCTGTAGTGGTCAGAGATGGGCCCTCACAGGAGTTGGCACTGGGCAGTTCTGAGTCTTGCTGCTGCCCAGTCATGGGGCGTTCTGTGAGCCAGCCTCCATCTTTAAGAGCTCTGTAAGCACTAACTTCCGTTTGTTTCACCAGAGCACGGTTGACAATCAGACAAGGACTGGTCTCCTGAGAAAATGATATTCTTTCAATCATTAGCTGTCGCTTGGCATTGGCTGGGTTTTCCACAACAAAGATCTGAAACGATACAGCTTAGAATGTTTCTCCAAGGAAGCACCCTAACCTTTGAAGACTTTCTCATTTGCTTTCGGTAAATCTTTCCTCACTATGATGCCCCTCTTTGTCACAGAGCCCACAAGAACAGGTATACTGGAGTCTTCTGAGTCAATTTCTGTCTCTTTTCCCAGAATACCTTTCAGGATGAGGAAGGGTGTGGCCACGCCTTTCATCAGGACCCCATCCAGAATCCCCAGCAGAGGAGTGAGATTAAGCAGCCCAAGAATTACCAACTGGTATTATCCAAAAATAGATCCATTTCCAGAGCTGTACAACAGTGAACGTGAGTTTTTGACCAGCTTGTCCAGGCAAAAGGACTCAGGGGATTTCAGATATAACTGGGAACTGTTAAGACAAAGCTGGGCAATCTTTGCAGTAACAGCGAAGCAGCCTTGAGAAAGACAAAAAAATTACACTGGGACTTACTCTACATTTTTCCTTCCTGCCTTCAAAGAATTACATTTACCAAACACTACAGTTTGAAAGAGAAATGATATATAATTTCAGCTTGTTTTATGGTTCTGTTTATCGAGCTTGGTATAAAAGTACAACTTCCATACATCAGTTGAAAGAACGTATCTGCTGATTTTCAAGCAATTTAATTTTGAAATGAGCTTATCTTCATCATCCAGCAACTGTGTGGCGCTACAGCTGAACATGTACAAATGAATGTCCTGGTACTGTTTGTTATCTATAAGCACCCAAATGAGAAAGATAAATCTAATTAATTGGGGGGAAAATAACCTTCTTTGAAAATTTTTGAAATTATCTCAAAAAGGAACAAATACATCTCAGTCCTACAGAGAAAATATAAAATAAAACAAAAATAAAAATAAAATAATAAACGTGATTGAAGTGGGAAGAAAGCCCACTAGGCCTCAACCCTACATAAAGAATTACAGGAATGTTGAAAGTGGGAGAAGTAGCCTTCCTCAGGAATGAGCACACCAAATGGTTATATAATACCAAGTGTTCAAACCTGGAAACATACATATAAGCAACATTATACAGACTGCACAGGTTATATTTATGAACATGTGTGTGTGTGTGTGTGTGTGTGTGTGTGTGTGTGTGTGTGTGTGTGTGTAAAAGGAGCCCATGAATTTGAAAGAGAGCAAGGAGTATGTGGGAGAGTTTAGAGGGAGAAAGGGGAAGGAAGAAATGTTGAAATTATACTATAAATCTCAAAACTAAAAGAAAAACGGAGTAAAGTTGCAAGCTTGACTTGCAGACCTGAAAACCTCACAGAAGGCCTCTCAGAGCACTCGACATGCTACCAAACATGAAGCAACTTTTAAGATGTGATTCTGTGCCTGGACAGTTAGCACATGGGCTATGTAAGAGGACCGGCAAGATCCCTGTGCTGCTGGTGTGGAGATAGTGTGTGGTGGCGGTGTGAATGATGTGAATGTCTGCTACGCTGCTCTCTCTTCAGGATGTGTGCCATGGTGCTTCCAAGCCTTTCTAGCTGGAAATTCACCAAAAGGAGCTCACCTTGCACAGATAAAGTTAATGACAGAAAACGGTGGATGATAGAGGGTGCAATGAAGAAAGACTGACCATATCCTGACCAGATCTGACCACATGACAGAATCCTATCCTGGGTCTATGCCTTAGCTCTGAGATGTCTAACTGGTAAACCTGTACAAGTTACCTAACTTTTTAAATTAATAATTACATCATCTGTCAGATAACAATTAAGATTTCCAAACCTGGAGAGATGGCTCAGTGGTTAAGAGCACTGACTGTTCTTCCAAAGGTCCTGAGTTCAAATCCCAGCAATCACATGGTGACTCACAATGATCCGTAACGAGATCTGATGCCCTCTTCTGGAGTGTCTGAAGACAGCTACAGTGTACTAACATATAATAAATAAATAAATCTTTTTTAAAAAAAAATTAAGATTTCCACTTGCTGTGACCCTTGTGAGTAACAAGGTTTAAAAGTTCATTCTTGGTATTAAAAAATCTCACCTGAGAGTGCTCCATTAAATAGTCCTTACATCAGGTTCACTGTTACCATGTGTGCTAATGTTTTAAATTGGGACTGGGTTGTTGAAACTCCTTGGACAGCAAAGAGGTACATCATACATTGCAGGAGCAATTTGCGCCCTGGATCCAGCTGTGTAGCAGACCTCATGTTCACTGAGAAATAGCCAGAGCTGGATGCCCAGGAAAGAGAATGCACGCTATTCGACCTGGGCCCTAACAGTCAGGGCCTGTGCATATCTGTTTCTGCTGAGGCTTGCATTTTCAGGATTTGCTTGAATTTGTCCATCAGGAAACACTGTTTAGGGGTAACCTGTACCATGTCTGATTCCTGCCACACCCTATCTTAATCACAAAGGTACACATATTCACAGTTTTGTGACTTTCTGAATTTCTTCTGTTTGTAGATAGAAGGTACAAGATATACACAGGAAAGCTTTTAACTTCCCTGCGTTTGTTCCTTAAATATCAAAATACAAAATTTACTTCAGATGAGCCCTCAACATGCTGATTGACTGTTTAGAAGAGAGAAGTAAAATCTAGCCTCAACTCAAAGAAAATGATCAGTCCTCATTCTGGAAAATGAACTGGAATGAGTTTCTGATTCCGAATGAGCTTCTGATTCCGAATGAAGTAAAATTTTGTTTTATCTCTAAAGAATCCTCTACTTTAAGAACTTTTTGGAACCCATTAAAAGGTAATTAGAGACAATTTTAAGAAAAAAATAAACCAAGTTTTATTTCAACATTGACTGTGCACTTTATTAAAGCTTCAGGGCATTTTAATTAATGGAAACTATCAAACAGCATGTCCAAGTCTATTTCTTTTTTATTAATTTCAATAAATTTGATTGATTTGGCTACAAATACATATAATATACTGAATCAGTCCAATGCCCTGCTAAAGATCAAATGCCAACTCATGAATTTTAAAATTTATGTTGACCTTCATATCACTCACAACCTCCTTCTTCCCCTCAAAGAGATCAGTGATTGATAAAATAAAAATAAAAATAAAATAAAGTAAAATAAAATAAACACCTCCGGGAAGTTACAAAACTCACACGTTCCATGGAGGTGACAGAAATCCATCAGGTTTCTCAACTGTTCTTATATGTGAACATTTCTCTATAATTTATAGTAATAACAAACACAGAACATGCATTGATTTATTGGGCACCATTCTGGGTGCTTAGAGTGGGTTGGTTCATCTTATATATATAATACTTACATGTGTTTGCTTTGCTATTTATTCCATTCCATATAAGGAAGCAAAAGACATAGTTCTTTACCAAGATTTGACAACTTGATTGAGAGCTAGGATTAATAATGACCATCTAAATGACAAGCCACTCAGTTACATTCAATACTGTCTACCTTACCCCTTAAGTCATGTCTAAAAAAAAAAGAGAATAAACATGAATATCATATGGAAACGTTTGTCTTAAAATAATACCAGTTTGTGTTTTCTTTGGTGGTTATATGCTGGTTCATTCTTTTTAAGTCAAGTTATAAGAATGGAAATTTTAATGCTTGTCTTTAAGGATATCCCTTTCCTTAGAAGCAGTTCATAAATTCAGATGTTTTTCAAACCTACATTGAGAAGTGACCATGCACAGTGAATATATACACTATATTCACAGTTAAACTCTCTAATGTTTTAGAAGTTGCCCTTTGCTGAACATGAGTTGCTTGGGTGAGTGACTTATAGCCATGACAGGAATATTACATTTGAATTAGTGTAAATTAATCTATTGTTTACAGATTAAAGTAAAAATAAAAGATAAATCTGATATTGGTGCCCTGTTATGGTTTGTATATGCTTTGCCCAGGGAGTGGCACTATTAAGAGGTATGGTCCTGTTGGAGTAGGTGTGTCACTGTGGGTGTGGGCTTTAAGACCCTACTCCTAGCTGCCTGCATGTCAGTATTCTGCTGGCAGTCTTCAGATGATAGTATAGAACTTTCAGCTCCTCCTACATGTGCCTGCCTAGATGCTGCCATGCTCCCACATTGATGATAATGGACTGAACTTCTGAACCTGTAAGTAGCCCCAATTAAATGTTGTCATTACAAGAGTTGCCTTGGTCATGGTGTCTTCACAGCAGTAAAACCCTAAGACACTCCCATATGGGGGAGATTCATTTGTCTTACAGTTAATAAATTTGAGGGACTTTGAAAGTATAATACAGAATGAGGTAGCCCAGACCTACAAAGATAAACATTCAGTTCTTACTCACTTCTTTGTCTTAGTACATAATCTTTATATTTGTGTTTAATAGAATCCAGACAACTAAAAGTGAACAATTGCTGGAGAAGTGGAAAAAAGGTTTTAAGGTAAAGGGATAGTAGGACACAGGTGATAAAAGGGGGAGGAAGTGATAGGAAGAGAGGATTGAAAGGGGAAAGGATGGGAGGGTGGGAAAAGCAGGGCTATGGAGGGAGAAAGAACTAACACTAAGGATAGTCAAGAAAACTCTATGAAAGCCTACTATTTTGTAAACTAAGTTAAATGTCACAACATTGGGCATTGATGGTAATGGGGAGCAGGAAGGAAAGAGACAAATCTCCAGGGGCCTACAGTTCAGCCATCAGCAGTGATGGAAATATGAAAACTGCCAGACCCTATTACTCTTTTCTAAAGTCAAATCACTTTCCTTAGACAACAACAATGTTGCCTTATTCTAGACTCTTAAGCCAAGAACTAATTGGAAGTAGATGCATGAAAGAAGATTAATAGTGTAATAGTGGTATAACTGATTTGGAAGTAACCAAATGTTTTCTGATTGGATTAAAGGCCTGCTCCACAGAAGACATTTCATGCTTGCTACTGTAAATCTTTTCAAAATCTCAAAGCACTAGGTCACATGCAATAAAGTAGAACCTACTGTTATAACTTTGCTAAATAATGTTTATGTAAATGTTTATATATAGACCTGGGCTGCTCTCAAGCTTGGTCAGAGAAGCAATCAATGCAGAGATCCATAACTGACCCAAATCCTGAATATAAGTCACTGTGGATGATCAGACCTAATGGAATGTTTTTATTAACCCCTCCAAGGCTCAGGAAACTTTGTGGAAGAGGAGGCAGAGAAAAATATAAGAGCCAGAGAATGGGGATCAACGCTAGGAAATATTGTCTTTGGGATATGACTTGGTCATTAAACTCATGAACAGCAGCAGTTATCACTACCTATACATAATGTGCATAATATTAAGCCAGCCAAAATTCCACCATGAATTCAGGAAGAGCCTTCACAAGACCACTTCCCTAGCTGAGGAACTATTGGCAGTTGAGGGCTGATGGAGAAGAACAAATCATTCTGATTGCAGATGTGGTCACCAGCAGGTTGCCCGTGCTTTGGTGCATGGCTCTATACTTGTGTACATATGGGCAGCTCTAATTGGAATGACCAGGACATCTTACTTTTTTAAAAAAAGAACACATGAGGTTAGGAGGGAATATGTCAGGAGGATCCAGGGAAGTTAGATGGAGAAATATTTTATTCTATAATTTTTATTATATATATGTGTGTGTGTGTGTGTGTGTGTGTGTGTGTGTGTGTGTGTGCGTGTGTGTGTGTGTGTGTGTGTGTGTATAAAATTCTCAAAGAATACACTCTTTAAATAAAAGAAGAATATAAAAATTAACTAAGTAGAAGAGTGAAAATTAGGCCATGATCCACTATCATTTCCTGGTATTCTATTTTTATTAATTTTCTCCATTTTTAAGCAAAATTACGCTCAAAGTATTTCTAAAATAAAGGTAGCAGTTTTTAGTAGTAGGAAATTCAGAGCTCATTAGTATCATGACCTGAAGCAAAAAGTCCAAATGAGAACGATTCCTCAAGCAGAGTTAACTTGGTTCCAATGGAACATTAATTGGAATTTCTAGATGAAACAAAATATTTAATTTAAAGCCATAAGCATCTTGTTTAGCTCTTTGATTAGAGCGATTACACTGAACATGGAATCCCGAGAGCTTACCGGGGACAAATAAGACAGTTCTTATACTGACAATAATGACTGTCTTCCACGGCTCCTTTGGCCCCTCACACCAAAGGGGAAGAGTGGGGATTTACCTCTCTGTATGCAGTTGCCTCTCCGATAACCAGGGTGACTAATATAAAATCAGGTCAACCAGAAAAGATTTCAAAAGTCTCTTAAAAATGAAATGTTTAAAGGGTGTAGAGTGAAAATAAGAATATTTCAAAGCAAAGACTTTTAAAAGGCAATGATTTGGAAAATATATATAAAACCAATTTGAGGGAGTAATGGGATCAACACAAATCCCCAGGCAATCCTTGCACACCAACCAATTTGACTTCTAAACTAACCTTGGCTCGGTCATCTCTCCAAGAGTTTTCTCTTTAACCCTGTAATAGGCAGCTTCTTTAGCCTTTCACATCTGTACTGTTAGCATCATTTTAGTACAAGTTGCCTTAGTTTTTTATGTTAACTGTTCAGTGTAAACTCCCCAAGGGAATAAGCAAAGATGTCATTTGGACAATGGTTAACACATGATATTCTTCATTTACTCAGAAATGTTTAAAATCAGCATGCGTGTTCTACCTCTGGAATTACTGAAAAATTTCAAAGATAGGACCTGGGTCATTGTGGTGGTTGAATAAGAATGGCCCCCTATGTTCATATATTTAAATGCTTAGTTACCAGGGAGTAGCATAACTTGAGAAGGCTTAGGGGGTGTGGTCTTGTTTGAATGGGTGTGGCTTTATTGAAGGAAGTGTGTCACTGGGGGTGAGCTTTGAGTAGTCTCTCTCTCTCTCTCCGCCCCCCCCGCCCCTCTCCTGCAGATTCAAATGTAGAACTCTCAGCTACTTCTCCAGCACTATGTCTGCCTACACACCACCATGCTCCCAACCATGATGTCATGGACTAAACCTCTAAAACTGTAAATGCTGTTTTTCAAACGAGTTGCTGTGGTCATGGTACCTCTTCACTACAATAGATCAGTGACTAAGGCAGTCATTAGCAGTGTCAGGGGTGACTTGCTTATGTTGTCCATCTCGTAGTTAGGGAGGAACATGCACTGCATTTGATCTCTAAAAAATCCAGTAGACCAATGTCTGGTTCCTATCAGTGGATAAGAAACAAGTCCCCACGTTAGATAACTGATGAACTACCAAGCCAGTAGCGTCTCCTTCTCCAGCTTTTCAGGGTCTGTTTTCTCGCCTCCATTTCCTTTCTGGGCCAGCTGTGTTGCTAATAATATGGTGAAATATTTGCAAAGCCAAAGCAATCCAGGAAACTGTTCAGAAGGGTGAAATGGGCAAATGTTGGCAGCTAAGCCTCACGTCCTGGCGGCTCTCCCAGGGAGCTCAGTCCCTTTCAGCTTTTGTAAAAAAAAAAATGACAACTGTGGCTAGATTTTGTGAAAATCAAATGTTTTAATTCTTTAGAAAAAAAAAAGTCGATAAAAGTTGAAATGCCCATGGTGTCCTTAACCAGGGTCCCTAGGCCCAGTTTCCCTGAGTACCTTTTACTGATTTCCTCCCTGAGGTGCTGTATCAAAGTATACTCTAGTTTCTTCAAATAAATAAAGGTTTTGCCTGTATTCTTTATTCACGTTGCAATTAATTCTCCATCTGTCTTTCTAAACCCTTCCTGTGAATGTATTGTTCTTATCTTAAACATATTTTGTTTTTCATCCTGTTTTTAGCTGATTCCAGAACTAGTAAATGAGAACACTTGTTACTTCTGACAGATTCGTCGCCCTTGACAGTAAAGATGTGTCCCACACCTGTTTTAGAGATTTTCATTTCCCTATAATGATATCAAAACGTTATTGATATATCTATTAGCTAAATGACAAAGAGCAGTCAATGAGACAGTGTGAGAAAGATCAGAGTGTCCAGTGGGGTCACATCTTACAGCCTTCATGACACATATCACTGTGTGCACAGACCACAAACACCTCCATTGAGGCAGGCCTCCTATTTTCTCCAGTCATGTGGTGAACTGTTAGCAACATTAGATAAACAGGAGGAAATGCCAAGCCACAGCACAGATAAATAAGTTCTCTAACGAGATTTTCTCCCTCTCAGTTGAAAGCATTTCTAAAGATCTGTGACCCAGGAAAATGGCGCCTATGTGTGAAACACTCTAGAAATTCTGTCGAGAATTCTGTATACTTACAACATGATATGGCTGTTAAATGTAATCTGTAACTGTGACACCCCGAAGCTGCAAGAGCACCCAGATGTTGCTAGGGGGAGGGATGCCTGGAGCTTCCAGGACACAGCCATTTCCACGGCAGGCATTGTATGCTCTTACTCTCTGTATTCACAATGCGAGCATTAAAAAGGGACCACATGGAAGAAGCAAAGTCACTATATTTAAATTTTTAAATTACATTGCTTTATCTATAGATCTGCATGTGTGTGCTGTGCCCTCCTGTAGTACGTCAGAGGTGTGGAGGTCAAAGGACATCTTGCTGGAAACATTTCTCTCCATCCACTATGTGGAGGCTGGAGGAGAGGTCAGGTCATCAGAATGGCACCAAACTTACTATCCTAAAAAATGACCTTTAAACAAAACATGTACTTCTGTGGACCTTTGGAGACAGCAATGCATATCTGTGATGAAGTAATCAGATTTCAAATATTATGAGAGCTGGAAAATAAAAGTAACTATTGTTAAAGTAAATCGAAGTACATTTGGCTGGCAGAGAGGAGTGTCCCATTATCACTGACTGGAAGAGAGAGACAGCAAAGTGAGGTGCATCCCATTGCTCACTCTCCCTCTAAAGATCATTAACTTTTAATTCATGTCCTATTTGCCCCAGTGTGTTCCGTCCCCTCTGTGGGTCGGGAGAGTGAAGTGGAAGCATTGCCTGGAATCAGCAGCAGAGCTGGGAAAGTGTCACATCAGAGCACACGGTCATGCGGGAGTCAACTATTACTCTCAACTCTCCGAGTCCTAAGACCACTGCACACAGAGACCAAAGCTATGTCTAGTAGCTACCCAACACTGTGGTTCCTGCTGAAAGGCATTTAGATTTGATTTGGCTGAATTCATGTGAGACATAAAGCAGGGTGGTTTGGATTTTTGTTGTTGTTGTGTGCTTGTTTGTTTTCTTTATTTATTTAAAGGTAAAACTAGGACATTTGTCATATAGGAAGGACAGAAAGCAAGTCAGTAGAAAAATATCTCTCCCCTAGGTTAATATATATATATATTTCCTCTTCCCTCTATGCTTTCTCCTTTTCTCTTGTCTCCTCTCTACATTGAGAAACATATTACCAACCAATACACCAGTCTCTATAGTATTGACCCTCTCCAAAATGTATGCTGAAATTTAATTTCCATCATTAATGGTCTTAAGAGCAGGATACTTTGGCCTGATGTGATGGCACACACATTTCATTCCAGCACTTAGAAGGTAGATCTCTGAGTTCCAGATCTCTAAGTTCGAGAACAGCTCAGTACCAGGCCAACCAAGGCTACATGGAGACCATGTTTATAAAAACAAAACAGAAAAGAAAGGGGATACTTTTAAGGTACAAATATTCTACTCTCATAGATGAACTAATGTTGCTAAAGACGGAGTCAGGTAGTTACACTCGGACCCCTGTTCCTTGCCTGTGCTGCAGAACAAAGATATTCAGATTATGTTGGTTAGTTGTTTTTCAACTTGACACAAACCACAACATATCTAATAAGAGGGAATCTAACTAAGGAATTGCCTACATTGGATTTGCCTGAAGGCAACTCTGTGGATACAGGTTATTATTATTATTATTATTATTATTATTATTATTATTATTATTATTATTATCATTATCATTATTATTAATGGTTAATATGGGAAAGTCCAGTCCACTGTGGGTGGTGCCACCCCTAAGCAGATGATCCTGAATGTCCCAGATGCTAGGAATGCAAAATGTTCCCAGGACCCAATGGGGATGACATTAGCCAAAATACGCAACAAAGGGGAGGGAGAACCTGTAGAGACCATATCCAGAGGTTAGGAACAGCCCCTGGTTGAGGGATAAGGGCCACTCACCAATCTCAAAAATATTAACTCAGAATTACTCCTGTCTAAAGGAAATGAAGGTACAAAAAGTGGAGCAGAGACTGAAGGAAAGGCCATCCAGAGACTGCCCCACCTAGGGATCCATCCTATCTGCAAACACTAAACCCAGACACTATTGCTAATGCCAAGAAGCACCTGCTGACAGGAGCCTGGTATAGCTGTCCCCTGAGAGGCTCTGCCAGAGACTGACCAATACAGATGTGGATGCTTGCAGCCAACCATTGGACTGAGTGTGGGGACCCCAATGGAGGAGTTAGGGGAAGGACCAAAGGACCTGAAGGGGTTTGCAACCCCATAAGAACAACAATATCAATCTACCAGACCCTCAGAGCTCCCAGAGACTAAACCACCAACCAAAGAGTATACATGGAGGGACCCACGGCTGCATATGTAGCAGAGGATTGCCTTATCTGGCATCAATGGGAGGGGAGTCCCTTGGTCCTGTGGAGGCTTGATGCCCCAGCATAGGGAAATGCATGTGTAGGTGGGGGAGCACGCTCATAGAAGCGGGGGGGAGGGGGATGAGACAGGGGTTCTGGAGGAAAAACTGGGAAGGGGGATAACATTTGAAATGTAAATAAATAAAAGAAGCAATAAGAAAGAAAGAAAGAAAGAAAGAAAGAAAGAAAGAAAGAAAGAAAGAAAGAAAAAGAAAGAAAGGAGGGAGGGAGGGAGGGAGGGAGGAAGGAAGGAAGGAAACAAAGAAAGCAAACTAATCAAGTCATGGGGAGCAAGCCAGAAAGCAATGTTCCTCCAAGGTCTCTGCTTCAATTCCTGCCTTTGGGTTCCTGCCTGGAGGTCCTGTCCTGACTTCCCCCAGGATGAATGATAACCTATCAAATGAAATATTTGTTTTCCTCTCAGAGATGTTTTTGGTCATGGTTTTATCAGAGCAAGAGAAAGCAAATTAGAACACAGATACAGTCTAGTAGGTACTTCCCAGCCTCTTAGAATAGTGAGCAAAATAAATGTCTATCAATTATAATGTCTGTAGTAATTGCAGCAGAAAGCCAATGGCAGTTTTATAGCTCTTCTAGACTTATATATCTGCATTATATTGATTATTTAAACAATTCCACTTCAAATGTAGATCTTTAAGCTTCAATTCACAGAAGTGGAAGAAGATAAGTCAACAACCTTATCCCTTTCTTTAAATCTCCTCCTCCCTTCCATTTGTCTAGCTAACGGCAAATCACAGCTGTCTATGAGATGACATTAGGATTTGTTTGAGTGGTCATTTCAATAATAACTTTCTCTAAGAGGCCAGAGACAAGCTCTTAAATATGGCTGCAACTTCTAACCCTGTTCATTGGTACGCTTTCTAAATGTCAATTACTCAAGAAGGATTTTCCCACAGTTTGACCCAAATAAAATATCTTAAAATTCTCATTTGTAACACTAATTGCTCATGTATTCAAAGACTGTCTTTCTTTTTAGAATATAGGCCTTTTAAAGCAGGACTGGAGGTCACATGGTACACCTATGTTGGATCCATAAGGGTTCCCTTTCTCCAGCACATAAGCCTATGACATGGTGAGGGATCATCCAGTGAAATGCTTCATCCACGGCTTGTCCCACCTATGAAGATGTGCAGGCCAAGGCAAGGTCTAATCATAAGCATCAAGTCTTCCAACTAATCTGCTCAGATGGAAGGGGATAGATGAAAGGCATCAGTCATCATGACTGACAATCTGAGTCAGATTGAGAAGACAAAGGTAGGAGAGAGCTGACAGAAGCAAGGTGTCCTCCAACCTTCCTCCAACCTTTACACACTCACCAACACAAACACACACAAAAATAAGATGGTAACGTACACACCACACACACACACACACACACACACACACACACACACACATACACACACACAAGTAAAATATAATTAAAAAATTGAAAACTCAATTAATCTAATCAATTAATGTGTCCCTAATGCACACATGCACACCAACATGCACACACACATGCATGCACACACACACAACTTGCCATGACTGAGGGCCTGAAGAAGCAGAAGAGGGCTAGTAGCTATTGTAAAGAGACGCCAGAAGAAGAAAAAGCATATGAAGCAATGTGCACTCCCAGCATTTCCCACAGACACAGATCCATTTACCATCAAAGCATTGACTGCTCCCTGCCTTTAAATCTGCAGCATTGTGCCATTTTATTATCTATTGTGGGAAAAAGCACAATAGCATTGCCAGGGCTGTATTTGGTTGTGTGCTCACTGTGTTGGCCATGCAAGCCATAAGACTAGTTTCTGTAGCCAAAGAAGTGTGGTTGCAGTCACTAAACTTGGAAATCCGTGAAAGCAGACTCCTCACTACAGTCTCCATCTTCCATCCCCACCAAACTTCCACACAGCCGGTACTCAGTGTTCTCAGTCAGGATCAGGGGTGGGGATGTAAGCCCCTTCTCCATCTCTAACTAGATTTTCATGTCCTTAGGCAAATAATTGAGTTTTTCAATGCCTCGTTTCCTGTTCTAAAAAACTGGGATAGATATAATATCAAAGTGACTACTGGTCTACTTTAAAGAGCATGCAAACATCAAATCCTTATCAAGCACAACCATGCCCGACAAGTGTTGGTACTCAAAAGTTGTTAACCCTATTATTGCAAGCAAGTTTCTTACCTTTTCTGTGTCTTTGTTTTCTTACTTAAAAACAATGCCCAGACAGAACCACCCCCCAACTTGGAGCAAATGACTATCACAGGACAGATGTGGAAATGCTCCCAAGTACATGACTTCCATACAAGCACCAAAAATGAAAAATTTTTTAAAAATCCCAGTATTGTAAACTAAGAAAACTATCTCCTTCCTTCAGTTGAAAATACTTATTCATCCTGATTTCTCATTCTCTAAGAGAAATGCTCCACTAAAAGCTAGTGCAGCTTGAAGTGCAGATGACTGCTGTAGGGACAAAGGCATTCTTGATGGTAAGCTTCCAGAGTCAGCTTTTAGCATTTATCTACATCTAGAAGTATGAGGCTTTTACAATAGCACAGAGTGAACTACAAACACACTACACAAAAAATGCAAGGGCACCCTCTGAGGATCTGAAGAGGCCACTCAGTCCTGAGTCCCCCACTGTTTAGTTCTATGAATATTCCCTAGTCTCTCAATTCACAGAGCAAGCTATCAACTGAGCATAGGAGGGTAAAATGACCTCCACCAAAAGGAGAGAGCAGCATCCTCCCATAGTAGGGGAAAGATGGCAGAGATGGGCAACAGCCCTGAATTACTCCCAAAGGTCAGCCTGACCTTTCACATTCGAGCTACTCTACAGTGTGTCCCATTTCGGATTCTCAACAAAATCATGCAATTTTCCAATCCTGGTTAACTAAGAGCCAAAATGAAATATGAATATACCAAGTACTGCGCTTAAGCCAAAGTGAGGACTGCCTCCATACATGGTAAATACACCTTAGTTCAAAAGGCCCGAGGTTCATTCTGCAGCACTAGAGAGAGGGAGAAAAGGAGGGGAAGGGTGATGAAGGGAAACAGAATATCAATTGTTTCTATTTCAAAAATAACATATGGTTATTGTATAAGAGTATGGAAATTATCTGTATATGTAAAATGCCGAAGCTATCTATGTCTCAGTACTAGGAAACAACCCAAATTACTATATCTCCTTGAGTGCATGAATTCCCACATAAATGTAACAGAAACAGTTGAGGTCTCTGCCCCAGAACAGGACAGCAGGAGCTTTTCTTCTGGTTCTTTAATTAATGTCACCTTCTCAAGCTCAGGCCCAGAGAACCTTATTCCAAATCTCTGCCCAATACTTTCCCTTTAAGTTTTTCTATATTAACAATCACACGTAAACTCAGTATAACTTAATAATTATATTTATTCATGTTATATATATTCAGAAAAACAACAGATCACGTGATTATATTGAATCTTTAATATACATTTTCTTGTTTCATTTTCTATCCTCTTCCTAAAATAAGTATAAAAAAGATAAGGTCTTTTTAAAAACTGTGTTAAAAGTATACATACTTTTTCTACCAAATATATTTTTAAAAGATTTATTTATTTTATTTATATGAGTACACTGTCACTGTCTTCAGACACACCAGAAGAGGGCATTGGATCTCATTACAGATGGTTGTAAGCCACCATATGGTTGCTAGGAGTTGAACTCAGGACCTCTGGAAGTACATCAATACTCTTAACTGCTGAGCCATCTCTCAGGTCCCTTGCAACTCTTTATCTAGATGCTGAACACTATCTACATTTCCACAAGCACAACAGAATTTGAAAGTCAAGTGACAAAGATAAACATTATATAATCCTATTTTCTCTGCACATATTTTCTATATGCATGTTCATATTAATATACCATTCCTTCTGTACAACTAGGACTATGGTCATGTACTTGGGAAATATAAAAGGGAAAAGCACACACAGGAGATACACATATAAGCAATAAAATACATCTAAAGGAATCAAAGTAAGCATAGCACGGAGATATTATTGCAGTTTGCTACAGAACTATACAAATAGCCAAAATATGGAACTCGCCTGGATACCCATCAACAGATAAATGCTTGCAGAACTGTGTTCTATATACACAATGGAACTGGAGAGCATTCTGTTTAGTAAACCATCAGTCAGAGTGAGATTCAGAATGACAAATCTCACATGCTTTTGTTCATGTGAAGTTCAAATGGAAAAAGCATCTGTACATATGCAAACAGGAGTGATGAAGGCAGGAGAAGTCCTGGAGAAGAAGGACACCAAGGAATGAGTTGAACAGGACATTGCCATAAGTACAAGCAAGGCACAATGATAACACAATGAGGAAGCCGGGAAAGCAGATTGCTTGGACGTGACTATCATTTTTTAATTTAAAAAAAAAAAAAAGAGAGAGAGAGTGATGGGTGCAATTTGTTAGGCAGAGTTATAAGTTGTCTGGGCTGAAACAGTTTATCTCATGAGACAAAATGTCAGCATCTATGATGGGGACTTCACTGGCCATGTTGCCAGCCAGGGATGATACAAGTTGCCATTCTAAACACCATTTTACAAGCAAAACTGCAACTGCTATAGAATCACCAGATCACCATGCTGTAATACTGATGAAACAGGAATTCTTATTGCTTTGACACATTGTATCTAAGCCAGAAAGTAGACCTGAACCTGGGGATACCAAAGACTGAAAGGAGTAAGTCCACTTTCCCCATGTCCCACCCAGACTCTCATGGTTGCTAAGATATTGAAGTCACAAGGAGGGCCATCTGTGGTTGTTGTTGTCATCCTCATTGTCATTGTTGTCGTTTTTAATTCGTCCTCCTCTCCTACATCAATACACCAAAGAAAGGAGAGACTTAGAAACCCAATATGACACCAGAACAGTATGTCATTTGCAAGTTCATCAAGTATCTTTCCTCCATGACAGGGTGTGGAGCAGCTAAGAATAGCTGTGGAACTTGAGGCTAAGCTGCTTGCCGGGAAGCACTAAACTTACAACGTGACTCATTGTGGGCTGTAAATTCTTGCAGTGTGCTGATGGAGGAGCCTTTCAGAAGGGGGAAGGTTTCTCATAGTTGCTATGACCCATGAGCACTGAGAAATTTTAACACTCAGTTTTTATGTGATAAAATAACCAAGTAGTAGATGGGCAGCTTTCCTGGGTGTCAGTAAGTTTCTCCCCAGCAGTTCAAATTACAAAGCTGGAAGGTTTCCACGCCAGAAAATGTAAACTCTGAATTAAGTTTTGCTCATAAACATCACCACAGGATTATATCGTAGAACAGAGATTTAAGCATGCTGAGAGCACTTTGAGCATTCTCGGCTTCAAGTAATTGCTGTATTGTCTGCTGTGTCAGCTATCAGGATACTTGTATGAGCCAAATATCTCAAAATATCCAAATAGATACAATTCTCAAATACACACTTGAAAATCTGAAAGTATGATGAATATAATAACAGAAAAATATTAAGCTCAGCAGTCTCCTCGGTCTTTTCTCTGTAGTTCTATTCTTATTTTTCCAACAGTATCACAATGGTACATTGCATTTTGAATGCACTTACATTACTTTCAGGAACCTACCCTGAGTCACAAACATCATGATCATTGCAGCTCACTGTAACTGACATTGTTTTTTTTTCCACTGTAATTTCACAATCACCTGCTATCATGAGTCAAAAACTTAGCATCATGTCACTTGAACTTTATAATGAGCTTGTATGTACATACTTGGTTGTATTAAGCAAGGTTATAGCTTTTTACTATATTTTCCCAGAATGAGAATCAGGAGAAAAGAAAGGCAAACTGCTCTAAACTATAACAAAAGAAATGGGATAAATTCTTATTCTCCCAGGAAGTTTGAAAGGCAAAGACATATAGTCATTTTCTGATATGCATCCTTTCTGACTCTGTTATCCTAGGAAATAACTGTTATCTGACTGTTTTGAACCACAAAAATAAATGTCCATATAGTAGAACCCATTGGAAGGCTTAAGGCATAAGCATGAGACCCAGCAGGTCAAGCTTCTAGTCACATTACTGCAGATTCTAACTCTGTGTCCCTGGCATGTAAGGTCAACACAGAGGAGCCAGGGGATAAAGCACCAAAACATCGTGACAGCAGTACGTTCCAGTCAAAGCACTTGACTGTGTCGCTATAGCTGGAATTTAACAAGACAGTCCATATCCTCCTCTCTTTCCAGTTAGACCAGCCAATGAGTTCCTTTCGAATGAAGCCATTTCAATTAGATTTCTGCTATCAACAAAGAGGTATGGGAGACACTCAACCCGGTAACAGTCCATAGCACATGTTCTCAATCTGGAAAATATATAAAATGCCCAGCATACTGCTAATCAGTTGCAAGCATCCTAAACTTAAAAATATAGATATTGTTTTGATAATATGGAACTTTTTAATTAGATGAGAACAGAGATCTCCCATTCCTAGAGGAACTGAGACTCAAGAAGGTTAGAATTTTTCATAATCAAACTGCTCTTATTTGAACACCTAGAATCTTAACCCAAATTTTCTTATACCTGTGTATTATGACTAAAACTTTGTATATTATATTATAATAAAAATAAGAACATTACATTATTATGAGAAATAAATGCTCTCAGAATTAACTAAGGCTTAAGAGGCATAAGAAGTCATCTAGCTCAGATAAAGAAGTAAAAAGAACATCCTACCTTTTTTTTAAATTTTTTGATGTATTTTTTATTTATTGATTTTACATTCAGATCCCTGTCCTCCATCCTGGTCCCCCCAAAGTCCCTCCCCCCCCCATCCCTTCCAGTTCTCCTCTGAGAGAGTAGAGGCCCTCCTGGGTACCTCCCAACCCTGGAACATCATGTCTCTGCAGGCCTAGGTGCTCCTCCCACTGAGGCCAGACAAGACAGCCAAGCTTTAGGGGAAACAATTTCACAGACAGGCAACAGCTTTAGGGACAGCCCCTGCTCTAGTTGTTTGGGACCCCCATGAAGACCAAGTTACACAAATGTGGGGGTAGGGTGGGGTCCAGCCTGTGTATGCTATTTGGTTAGTGGTTCAGGCTCTGTGAGATTCCAGTGGTCCAGATTAGTTGACTCTGTTGGACTTTGAATGGAGTTTGTAACTCCTTTGAAACATTCTACCTTTAAGCTGAGTGACGAAGTATTTTTCATATTTAAAACTTCGTTTGTTTTCAAATAAGAATGGGTAAAATCAGTAAATCATAATTTTTCCATTTATCCTTTATTCCTCATTCTCTGTCTTTGTGTTACAGTGAAAAGGACAAGAAGAAAACTCAATACTGAAGTGTCTTTTTTTAAGATTGAATTATTAAACAATTCCAAGAATTTAAGTTGATCTCATGTACACAAAAAGAATCACAGTATAGCATACTGCAGAAAGTGGTTAATATTTACAATAGAAATAGTTTCTCAGATATTGTTCAATAGGTAAACTGTACTGTCCCAATGAGGAGACAGGGCGTCTGGGTATGGAGGACAGGGGTGGACCCAGAGTACAGAAAAGGAGCAGAATCTTCCTGAAAGACGGGGAGACTTTCTTGACAAAATAACCTTTAAGCTAGCTTTACGGAAGACTTGAGTTCCACGAGCCTACCCTGGAGATGGGGCAGCGCAAAGCCACCCCATACTTGGTAATGAGGTTTAATGCAGACAGGTCACAGCATATTTGTTTCCAAAGCTAGGGTCGGGGATCCAGAACAATCATAAGAAAAGTAAGTTGGTAAAAATAATACCGGGTGCTGCCTATTGAGAGGGCTTAATGGTGTCACAAGCTGGTATTCTCAGAGCCAGAGGACTAACACAGTGACATGCTTTACATCTGCTGACCTACAAAACAGGCACTTTATTGCCTATTTCCACCAAGACAAAATTGCACTCTCTTCCAGAATTTTGTGTTTCTGCATTTAAAAATTTCAATTTTCCCTGTTTCTAAATTAGAACAACCCAGTGCCTAGCAGAAGTTTGTCAAATGAATTAGAATATTCAAATCATGAAGACAGTATCCAGAAAGGTTGTATTGTAGAGGAAGACAGTATGAGAACACCAGGAATGGCAGAGTATAGGTAACGTGAGCAGGTTACACCCAAAGCATCAATAGTGGCCGCTCTTGAATAGAAAGGTGGGAAAATAACACATTTTCATTTCTTCTGTTTACTTATTTATGTGCATATGTGCATGCGTGTGTTCATATGTACATGCATGCTTGCTTGCATGTGTAGGGGGGTGTGGGTGGATGTGATGTATATACAAGCTTAAGTCCTTACCTGTGTGGAAATAACTTAAAATAGACATAGACTCTGGCCTTCTGCTGTTCAGTCAAAACGAAAAACGGTACATCAATGCATGCATATTCTTTTTCCTGAAATAAAAGCTCCCATACCCAGTATACAATTTCATTTACTTGATTCCAGAATACTCTTTAAGCTTCCATCAACATTTCAATCAGAACACCCACAGGGTTGAACTTTAGCATAATAAAATTTTTACATAGTTTATTTTTTTAAGTTAACTGAAAGAAAAGAATTAAACTCATTTATTGCTTTTGAGCATTACCTGAGCATGACCTCACAAAAACTATGCTCCAAAACTACTTGATGATAATGCAGAGGATTTGTATTAGATTAGTAATTTTAAGACAGAAGAGTTCGACTCATGTAATTTTTAATAATGCATTAAAGATGGGGTTTGAGGTATGGATGCTTATGAGTGGAAATATTTATCAAAGAAATAACCTGCCCTGTGGATAAATAAATAAAAAGACAATAAAAATAAAGCATCTCGGCCCTCCGCCATCTTTGCTCCAGTGACCAGGTAGTTGGGACCGCCAGGCTCAGAGACAGACAGGCATAATATCGCTTCGGTTTCAGGCAGCTTGTGTGTAACCTGCTCCCAGGTGCTGGGCTGATCTGCAGTAACCAGCGCGCCAGTTCCGCGGCGGGACCTTCTGCCTGGTGGAGGGACCCCGCGCAGGGAGGGAGCCTGCCAGCTTCCCTTCCGCGACCTCTGGTCCCGCGGACTGCGCTGGAGAGACCGGTACCCAGGCTCTCCCCCCGATATAACATCACTTGGGACACGGCCGGTTGGGGCTTCCGTCTGTGCCCGAGGGCGGGTCGGCGCTGTGGTCGTCTGGGTGCCAGATCGGCGGGCCATCGTGACCACAGGGTGTGCGGCGCCACGGAGACTGCCCTCCGCCATCTTTGCTCCAGTGACCAGGTAGTTGGGACCGCCAGGCTCAGAGACAGACAGGCATAATATCGCTTCGGTTTCAGGCAGCTTGTGTGTAACCTGCTCCCAGGTGCTGGGCTGATCTGCAGTAACCAGCGCGCCAGTGCCGCGGTGGGACCTTCTGCCTGGTGGAGGGACCCCGCGCAGGGAGGGAGCCTGCCAGCTTCCCTTCCGCGACCTCTGTTCCCGCGGACTGCGCTGGAGAGACCGGTACCCAGGCTCTCCCCCCCGATATAACATCACTTGGGACACGGCCTGTTGGGGCTTCCTTCTGTGCCCGAGGGCGGGTTGGCGCTGTGGTCGTCTGGGTGCCAGATCGGCGGGCCATCGTGACCACAGGGTGAGCAGCGCCACGGAGAGTGCCCTCCGCCATCTTTGCTCCAGTGACCAGGTAGTTGGGACCACCAGGCTCAGAGACAGACAGGCATAATATCGCTTCAGGTTCAGGCAGCTTGTGTGTAACCTGCTCCCAGGTGCTGGGCTGATCTGCAGTGACCAGCGCGCCAGATCTGCTGTGGGACTTCTGCCTGGCAGAGGGACGCCCCCTCCCCCCCCCAGGAGAGATCACACACCCCTGCACAGGGCAGGAGCCTGCCAGCCTCCCTTTGGCGACCTCTGCTCCAGGAATCCACTAGGCTGAGCCTTTAGATGTGCAAGGCCTCCCCAATATAAGATCACTTGGGGCAAAGCACATTAGGGCTCCAAAGTCACTCAGGAGCAGGCAGGCCCCAGAAATCGGTGCCAGGGGAATCCTGGTAATCCAGGGGGGGCAGAAATAGCTTTGCAGGCTCACACGAGGTCCAACCAACAGCCAGTGGCAGCAGGACCAACTAACACCAGAGGTATCCAGATGGCAAAAGGCAAACGTAGGAATGTTACTAACAGTAATCAAAGTAATGTGGGACCATCCGAACCCAACTCTCCAACAGCAGCAAGTCCTGGATACCCCACCACACCCGAAAGACAAGATCTGGATTTAAAATCACTTCTCATGATGCTATTAGAGGATCACAAGAAGGACACAAATAAATCTCATAAAGAGTTACAGGAGACCATGAATCAACGGTTAGAAGCCCTTACAAAGGAAACACAAAAATCGCTTAGAGAAATGCGGGAGAACATGGATCAAAAGATGGAGGCGCACAAGGAGACAACACAAAAATCGCTTAACGAGATGAATCAACGGGTAGATGCACTCACAAAGGAATCACAAAATTTGCATAATGAAATGCAGAAGAATATGGGTCAACAGACGGATGCCCATAAGGAGGCAACACAAAAATTGCTTAAAGAAATGAATCAACGGTTAGATGCCCTTACAAAGGAAACACGAGAACTGCTTAAAGAAATGCAGGAGACGATGGATCAACAGATGGAATCCCATGAGGAGGAAACACAAAAATCGCTCAGAGAAATGCAGGAGAACGTGGGTCATCAGGAAGAAATCCTGAAAGAGGTAATGCAAAAATACCTTAAAGAAACACAGGAAAATACAAACAAACAAGTGAAGGATCTCAGCAAATCCATCCAGGAACTAAAAAAGGAAGTAGAAACAACTAAGAAATCACAAAGGGAGACAACTTTGGAGATAGAAAACCTTGGGAAGAAATCAGGAGTCATAGATGCAAACATCAACAATAGAATACAAGAGATGGAAGAAAGAATCTCAGGTGCTGAAGATTCCATAGAAAGCATCGACTCAACAGTCAAAGAAAATGCAAAATGCAAAAAACGCGTAACCCAAAACATCCAGGAAATCCAGGACACAATGAGAAGACCAAACCTAAGGATTATAGGTATAGATGAGAGTGAAGATTTGCAACTTAAAGGGCCAGTAAACATCTTCAACAAAATTATGGAGGAAAACTTCCCTAACTTAAAGAGAGAGATGCCGATGAACATACAAGAAGTCTACAGAACTCCAAACAGACTCGACCAGAACAGAAATACCTCCCGTCACATAATAATCAAAACACCGAATGTTCTAAACAAAGAAAGAATACTAAATGCAGTAAGAGAAAAGGGCCAAGTAACATACAAAGGAAGACCTATCCGAATCACATCAGACTTCTCACCAGAGACTATGAAAGCCAGAAGATCCTGGGCAGATCTCATGCAGACACTAAGACAGCACAAATGCCAGCCTAGACTACTATACCCAGCAAAACTCTCAATCACCATAGATGGAGAGACCAAGATATTCCATGATAAAACCAAATTTTCACAATATCTTTCCACAAATCCAGCCCTGCAACGGATAATAGGTGGAAACCTCCAATACAGGGAGAGAAACAACACCCTGGAAAAAATGAGATAATAACCTTCTTGAATCAAACCCAAAAGTAGATAACCACTCAAACATAAAGATAGCGTCAAGAATGGCAGATGGCAATAATCACTATGCCTTAATCTCTCTTAATATCAATGGTCTCAATTCCCCAATTAAAAGACATAGACTAGCAGACTGGATACGTAAACAGGACCCAGCATTTTGCTGCATGCAGGAAACGCACCTCAGTGTCAAAGACAAACACTACCTCAGAGTAAAAGGCTGGAAAACAATTTTACAAGCAAATGGCCCCAAGAAACGAGGTGGAGTAGCCATCCTAATATCGGATAAAATTGATTTTCAACCCAAAGTCATCAAAAAAGACACAGAAGGACACTACATACTGATCAAGGGAAAAATCCACCATCAAGAACTCTCAATCCTGAATATCTATGCTCCAAATGCAAGGGCACCCTCATTCGTAAAAGAAACTTTACTAAAACTCAAAGCACACATCGCACCGCACACAATAATAGTGGGTGACTTCAACACCCCGCTCTCTGAAATGGATCGTTCAGGAAAGCAGAAACTAAACAGGGACACAGTGAATCTAATTGAAGCCTTGGACCAAATGGAACTAACTGATATATATAGAACATTTCATCCTAGAGCTAAAGAATACACCTTCTTCTCAGCTCCTCATGGTACCTTCTCCAAAATTGACCATATAATTGGTCACAAATCAGACCTCAACAGATACAAGAAGATAGAAATAATCCCATGCCTCTTATCAGATCACTATGGAATAAGGGTGGTCTTCAATGGCAACAAAAACAAAAGAAAACCCACGTACACATGGAGGCTGAACAATGCTCTACTCAATGATAACTTGGTCAAGGTGGAAATAAAGAAAGAAATCAAAGACTTTTTGAAAGTTAATGAAAATGAAGGCACAACATACCCTAACTTATGGGACACAATGAAAGCAGTGCTAAGAGGAAAATTCATAGCCCTGAGTGCCGCCAAAAAGAAACGGGAGACAGCATACACTAACAGCTTAATGGCACACCTGAAAGCCCTGGAACAAAAAGAAGCAAATACACCAAAGAGGAGTAGAAGGCAGGAAATCATCAAACTCAGGGCTGAAATCAATCAAGTAGAAACAAATAAAACCATACAAAGAATCAACAAAACGAGGAGTTGGTTCTTTGAGAAAATCAACAAGATAGATAAGCCCTTAGCCAGACTAACCAGAGGGCACAGAGATAGTATCCAAATTAATAAAATCAGAAACGAAAAGGGAGAGATAACAACAGAAACTGAGGAAATTCAAAAAATCATCAGATCCTACTACAAAAACCTGTATTCAACACAACTAGAAAATCTTGAGGAAATGGACAATTTCCTTGACAGATACCAAGTACCAAAATTAAATCAGGATCAAATAGACCATCTAAACCGTCCTATAACCCCTGAAGAAATAGAAGTTGTCATTGGAAGTCTTCCAACCAAAAAAGCACAGGTCCAGATGGTTTTAGTGCAGAATTCTATCAGACCTTCAAAGAAGACCTAACACCAATACTCTTCAAACTGTTCCACAAAATAGAAACAGAAGGAACACTACCCAACTCGTTCTATGAAGCCACAATTACACTAATACCAAAAGCACACAAAGATCCGACAAAGAAAGAGAATCTCAGGCCAATCTCTCTTATGAATATCGATGCAAAAATACTCAATAAAATTCTTGCCAACCGAATCCAAGAACACATCAAAACGATCATTCACCACGATCAAGTAGGCTTCATCCCAGGGATGCAGGGATGGTTCAATATAAGGAAATCCATCAATGTAATCCACTACATAAACAATCTCAAAGAAAAAAACCACATGGTCATCTCATTAGATGCTGAGAAAGCATTTGACAAAATTCAGCATCCTTTCATGCTAAAGGTCTTGGAAAGATCAGGAATTCAAGGCCCATATCTAAACATAGTAAAAGCAATTTACAGCAAACCAGTAGCCAGCATCAATCTAAACGGAGAGAAACTTGAAGCAATCCCACTAAAATCAGGGACTAGACAAGGCTGCCCTCTCTCTCCATATCTTTTCAATATAGTACTTGAAGTTCTAGCTAGAGCAATTAGACAAGAAAAAGAGGTCAAAGGGATACAAATTGGAAAGGAAGAAGTCAAACTATCACTATTTGCAGACGATATGATAGTATACATAAGCGACCCAAAGAACTCCACCAGAGAACTCCTACAGCTGATAAACGACTTCAGCAAAGTGGCCGGATATAAAATCAACTCAAGCAAGTCAGAAGCCTTCCTATACTCAAAGGATAAGCAGGCTGAGAAAGAAGTAAGAGAAATAATACCCTTTACGATAGCCACAAACCATATTAAGTATCTTGGCGTGACGCTAACCAAACAAGTGAAAGATCTGTATGACAAGAACTTCAAGTCTCTGAAGAAAGAAATTGAAGAAGACCTCGGAAGATGGAAAAATCTGCCATGCTCATGGATTGGCAGGATTAATATAGTAAAAATGAGCATCTTACCAAAAGTAATACACAGATTCAATGCAATCCCCATCAAAATCCCAACTCAATTCTTCATAGAGTTAGAAAGAGCAATTCAAAAATTCATCTGGAATAACAGAAAACCCAGAATAGCTAAAACTATTCTCAAGAGTAAAAGAACCTCTGGGGGAATCAGTATCCCGGACCTCAAGCTGTACTACAGAGCAATAGTGTTAAAAACTGCATGGTATTGGTACAGTAACAGACATGTAGATCAATGGAACAGAATTGAAGACCCAGAAATGAATCCACACTCCTATGGTCACTTGATCTTTGACAAAGGAGCTAAAACCATCCAGTGGAAAAAAGATAGCCTTTTCAACAAATGGTGCTGGCTCAGCTGGAGGTCAACATGCAGAAGAATGCAAATTGACCCATCCTTATCTCCTTGCACTAAGCTCAATTCTAAGTGGATCAAAGATCTCCACATAAAACCAGACACACTGAAACTAATAGAAGGGAAACTAGGGAAGAACCTTGAACATATGGGCACAGGGGAGAATTTCCTGAACAGAACTCCAATAGCTTATGCTCTAAGATCAAGAATAGACAAATGGGACCTCATTAAATTACAAAGTTTTTGCAAGGCAAAAGACACCGTCAAAAAGACAAAGCGGCAACCAACTAACTGGGAAATGATCTTTACCAACCTTACATCCGACAGAGGGCTAATATCCAAGATATACAAAGAACTCAAGAAGTTAAACTCCAGAGAGGCAAGTAACCCTATTAAAAAATGGGGTACAGAGCTACACAAAGAGTTCTCACCTGAAGAATATCTAATGGCTGAGAAGCACCTAAAGAGATGTTCATCATCCTTAGTCATTAGGGAAATGCAAATCAAAACAACCCTGAGATTCCATCTCACACCAGTCAGGATGGCTAAGATCAAAAACACAGGAGACAGCAGTTGTTGGCGAGGATGTGGAGAAAGAGGAACACTCCTCCACTGCTGGTGGAATTGCAGGCTGGTACAACCACTCTGGAAAGCAGTCTGGCGGCTCCTCAGAAAACTGGGCATGACACTTCCGGAGGATCCGGCTATACCACTCCTGGGCATATACCCAGAGACCTTACCTGCATGCAATAAGGACACATGCTCCACTATATTCATAGCAGCCTTATTTATAATAGCCAGAAGCTGGAAAGAACCCAGATGTCCCTCAACGGAGGAATGGATTCAGAAGATGTGGTATATTTACACAATGGAATACTACTCTGCAATTAAAAACAATGAATTCACGAAATTCCTAGGCAAATGGTCAGAACTTGAAAATATCATCCTTAGTGAGGTAACCCAATCACAAAAGATCACACATGGTATGAAGTCACTGATAAGGGGATATTGACCCAGAATCTCAGAATACCCTAGACACAATCAGCATATCAATAGATTTCTAAAAAGATGGAAGGAGAGACCCCTGGTCCTGGAAAGACTGGATGTAGGGGAACGCCAGGACAGAGTAATGAGAGGGGGTTGAACGGAGAAAAGAGGGAGGGAAGGGGGCTTATGGGACTTTCGGGGAGGGAGGAAACGGGAAAGGGGAAGTGATTTGGAATGTAAATTAAAAAAATAAAATTAAATTAAATTAAAAAAAAAAAAAAAAAATAAAGCATCTCTACAAGATGAGCTTGTGTCTTCATCATGCTAGTCCTTCACACTGCAAGCAGTAGATTGGTCCTTTATTTGTTGGCCTGCCTCTAAGACTTAGCATTGCAGAACTTGAAATATAAAATAAGACTAATACCTTCAACACTACCCAGCGTGTGTGCTAATATGGCTATTATTTGAAAAATGAACCAGCCATAAGTAATATCGATGCTAAGACTTACCAATGGCACAAGAATACTGACCTGACCTAGCAGGAGCATGGACATATTTATGAATGTTTTGCTTAGTGGCTCCTGATTTTCAGCTCTTCATATAAAGCAGATGTGTTTAGCTTCTGCTGAGCAACAGAAGCACAAAGGAGTATTGTTCAATTACCAACATCAGGATTTCCACTTGGTCTTTGGTGAACCCTAGGTCCTAATTTACAGCCAAGATTAAGAAGAATGATCAGTATAAATAATATGAACACAGGGGCTGGAGAGAATGCCCACACTTAAGATATTAATGACATATTCTTTTTTAAAATGTCATTGTGGCATATAGATTTTCAAGAAAAGTTCCATAGACAACTGCCCATCCTCACTATCTGTTTCTTCAACACAGAACAATCCTGAGTACTGAATAATACTGAGTCTTGACTGTCAAAAAAACAGATTTTAAACATACAAAAAAAATTCAATTTCATCAGCATCTCAATCAGAGGCACCAGTAGAGAGCAGATGTCTAAGATTCAGCCAAAATAAGGCCCCTTCCCAGCCCTCTCTCTTCCTATAAGGGCAGGTGTCATCAATCTACTCATCACCTACTAACCACATGTGGTGGTTAATAATCATAAAATGTGGTGGTTAATAACCATAACCCCAACAGGGGCTGAGCACAAAGCCTTCTGTATTCTGGAAACCAGTCTCCATTGGAGGAGACACCCATCTAGCCCCATCTTTCTTCATCTTTCTGTCTGCCTCCTTCTCAGTGAGTAAGGTCTGCCCTTCCCTTAGGTTTTGTTATTAGAGCATGTGAACTAGGAACTCTCACACACCTTGATGTGCTTGTATCCACACACCCACTCAGTTCCCAATGTCCCTCTCACCATTGTCCTCTTCCATCTTAAATGAACTCTTACCTCAAAATTCCCATCAACCTAAGAATGGCTTTTTTCCAACATTGTGCATCATTCCCTGGAGGCAGGACAGTTGTCCATCCTTGTTGCCAATTAGTGTCTTACCTCGTAATCCACTCCTTTCTGTGTTTTGCTTTTTTTATTTGTTTGTTTTTTGGTTTTTGGTTTTTTTTTGTTGTTGTTGTTGTTGTTGTTGTTTGGTATTGATATTGACAGTCTTTTCAGAAACCCAAGTTCAAAGTTAAACCTGATATTTTCCTCAAAAGAAAACAAAATGACTTTAAGGTCCACTGGACTTCACCCTCCACTGACAGACATCATCGTGCTTCGTTTAGCCATTGCTACAAGGAATAAATTGTATAACAAATGATGTGCTTGGCCCTGGGACCACATGGAAAGCTCCACAGATTGGATTTTCTTAATTGGTGTTAATTTTGTTATTGCCTGGCTTCTAAATGCACCGTCATTTGGGACTTCTTAACGGACATTCAACAAGAAAGTAAATCAGTATGTCAGCAGGGCTCCATCATTATCTGTCTCCAAAGCTTTCTTCTTCCTGTGTCCTCCCAACTATGCACTCTCTGCCCAGCTCCATGTATTGCTCACTCTCTGCCATTACATTATTTCCTGCATTTTCATATGTAAACACCCTTCCTTCTTGTGCTGTTGAGCATAGCCTTGTGTGCCAGTAATTAGAAAATATATATTAGAATAAAACTTAGCTAAGGGCACCCACATGTAGAAGAAAACAACAGTAAATGGTTATGCTGAATAGGCTAGCCCTCAGCTCAGCGTTATTCTAATATATTATTTCTAAATAGTGGCACATGAGGCTATGCTCACCAGCCAGCAAAGAAAAATACATAAATAACTAGGTACATAAAAGTAACTGTATTTGTTACTTTTCTGTTGGCAAGATAAAACGCTATGAGCAAGGTAACTTACAGAAGAAAGGGCTTGGTTGGGGATTATGGTTTCTGACATCCAGACCCATCCCCATCATGATGAGGAGGGTAGGATGGTAGCAGAAGGCAGGCATTGCAATGGAGTGACCACTGAGAATTCACGTTCATACTGTGCACAGGAAGCAGAAAGGATTCACTGGAAATGGTGCAAGTCTTTTGAAACCTCAAAGCCCACCTCCAGTGACATACTTCCTCCATTAAGGCCACAACTCCTAATTATCTCCAAAGAGCCGCCAACAGTATTCAAAGGCTGCAAGCTTATGATAGACATCTCATTCAAACCACCACAGACATTATTCCCTGTGGGGTTGAAATGATGAACCATACACACTGTTGTTCCAGCTCTGAGTGAACAAGCCATGCCCACTCAGGGCTGTGTGGTTAAACTGGTATCTCAGCTAAAATGCCCTCAATGAGAAAAGCTGTTCTGGGTCCACAAAACTGGTTCTTCTTTAATGAATGTACAATCAGAAGGGCTCCAGGCTCATTACACACATCCACAGTCCTTGGTCCTCTCTCTTAATAGACAATGAGGTTATAGACTCATAGATCTTGCCATTGAGTACCCTTCTCCTTTCCATTCACAGAGTCATTCCTGGTTCCCCATCATCTGCCTCAAGAATAGTTTAACGAGGAATCACAGCTTGAGAAGCAAAACCACTCAAAATTATGAGCACTTCAGTTAAGAAACCATTTCTCTGATCTAATTTTCAATGCTGTGATTCAGTTTGATTATTTTATTTCCAAATATTTGTTTCTTGGGTTGAATACAGGGCAAATAATATACTTTTTTATTTTCAAGCAAATATAAAGCATCCCGAGCATAACTGTTTGCTGTCGCTTTCTTCCACGTGTGGGTGCCCCTTAGATCAGTTTTATTCTAATATATAATTTCTAATGCTGGTACACAAGGCTATGCTCAACAGCAAGCAAAGAAAAATATCTAAATAGATGTCTAGAAAAGAAAGTTTCTCTGAAAAACAAGATGTTTCTCTGTTCCTATCTCATCAGCAAGGAGGTGTAATACATCCAATGTTTATTCTCCCTGTTGTGACTATATTTGAAGAAAGTGACCAAGAAAGTCTACAATAAATGATCATGAGCTCATAAACAAAATCTGAATGTCAAGCAGTCATACATTGTTCAAGTAATTTAGGGAAAAGTCACAGAACATGAGACCATGTGAATACTGAGCGTGACTTATACAGATGACATTTACAGACGACACCATCACATAACACATCATGACTTACAAGCATGGAGGCTACAAACAATGCCATTATATACACTGATCATGACTAAATAGTAGAAGGTTACCGACAACACTGTCATCAAACACTGAATATGGAGAGTCCCTGCAGGCTTTCCAGCTGACAGGGGAACAATACAGGTGAGAGAAAAATGAAACTCGAATCAGCCTGACTTAGGTAACTAGTGCTAGACCAAACCTTGGGATCTAACACCAAGTGCTTTATTTTCACCATGTGTGTGCACAGGAACGTCTTGCCATCTACATCTGAATATAGCTTATAATCATAAATCTTATAGATAACACCAGAGGTCAAGAGAAAAGGAAGGTGGCAAGATGATGTCACTTTATTATGAAAAGCACGTGGCAAGGTTAACCTAGGTTCCTAGTGAATTTGTTTTCTTTGTTAACTGTATTTTATATGTTCTATAATAAAATGCATTAAATTATTCAGTGAAGAAGAGAAATGTCCTTAACTTCAGTATTACCAGTCTCCTTTCCCAAAAGCAATAACTATGCCAAGAGGATAGCCTTCACCCATCAATGTTTAAGTTAGTGTTAACCACAGTAGAACTTTATGTGAAAATAATTTCATGAAATCTTGGGAGAAAGGAGATGTCAGTTTCTACCTCTCAGGGAGTCTACTAGGCTGGTCAAAGTAAAGGGAGGAAAAAATTGCAGCTTTTCCACTTAATAACCTTGCCTAGAGGGAGTCTGACACTAAAACAACTGACCTTAAAGAAATGCAGAATTAGAGTCCCTGCCAAATGTTCTGGTCCTCTTTCCACATCCATGGCAACTCTATTAATAACAAAATAGGTCACGATGATTCATGGAGAAATCAAATTCAGATTTTTGCCACTAGCACATTCCCTGAGAAGTTTAAAAACTCTTAAAAATTGGTCTTGGTGTATTGTGCCACCATGCCTCATGAATTTCTAATGATGAAAATATTATTTGACAATTTGAAGCCAAGTTTAAAATAACCATGTCGAAATATATTAATTTTAAATAAAACTCTGAAATCTCCTACATGTCAAATGCTGTGCTCACCCCCTTACGGCATTCCCTGTGACACAACTTCAGTCTCGGTCTGCTCTTCCGTGTCAGGGATTGGAAGCAAGGTGACACACCTCAGCAGTACCAAACAAAGAGCATTGTTAGGTTCGCTGTTCAAATAGGAACTTATTAATTCCTCTGAAAAACACTCCCTACAGGTTCCACAGTAGAAGTACAATTAAGGATTGCTTTTAGAATGAACTGTAAGGTATCATGGAATAATAGGATCCCATGGAGAGAAGAGAATTTACCATCAATGGAACAAATTTATTTCAAACATTGAAGAATTAGCAAGAGCACACTTGTTTAACCTTCATGCAAATATGAACAAGAGATGTTTTCTTTACGAGAGAGAGAGAGAGAGAGAGAGGAAGGAAGGAAGGAAGGAAGGACGGAAGGAAGGAAGGAAGGAAGGAAGGAAGGAAGGAAGGAAGGAAGGAAAGAAGAATACCTAGGCATATTCTTACAGTAGTATCCAATGAGCCTATGCCCCATTTGGAACAATCTGATTTATGTGGGAAAGGATACCACAGTGTTTAGCCCAGCAAGCCTCATGCAGACCCAGCTCAAGCCCCACCCATGGGCAACATCTGCTCGACATTCTGTTGTCATTCACTCTGAAAGAAAAGTGACAGCTCTTAATATTGATTGTGGCTTTTAATTCTTGAACCAGGAACCAGAGAGCAATGTAATTAACACATTTGTCAAATTAAGGACTAAATATCTGAAGTAACCAAGCAGCTTACTGCCTTTGCTATGCATAGCTGCCTTTGGACTAGTAAGAGAAAGGCAACAGAAGTATCTCTTTATTTATAAGTCTGAGAATTTTCACCTAAAGGCATCAGAATTATTGGTATGTATTTTACAGAACATATAATTTATCTATTGCAAGTATTCAATTCAAAGATTATTATAATCTTTAGTGAATGACAATCATCACCTTAAAGCAAATATAAGGCATTTTTTTAAATAGTCAAAAAGTCACCATTTCTTTGGTGTCTTAAAATAAACTAGCAGGACGCACACATTCCATTGAACTGAATCACGTTCATTCCACGGTCAGTACCTCATTCCAGCCCACCTTCATGTCACACATCAGAGATAGAAGGTGCTATGGCTTAGATGTGGTTTTTTTCCTGAAGGTAGTCCTTAATGTGGCAGCATTGAGAGGTAGAAAAGTCTTTAAAAGTTAGGATCAGGAAGGATGAGGAGGAAGGAGGAGAAGAGAATAGAAGGAGAAGATGAGGAAAAAGGAGAGGAGCAGAGAAGGAGAAAGAAAAGAGAGTGGAAGAGAAGGGGAAGGAGGAGGAAGAGGAGGAAGAGAAGTATATAACAGGCCTAGTAGAAATGAAGACATTCTAAACACTTGTGTCTTTCAGTCTGACTACCTGATTGTTGAAACAGTGGACCCTGTTGTGGTTTAAATAAGAATGCTACCCCCTCATTATGGGCTCATCTATTTGAATGCTTGGTTCCCAGTTAGTGGAACTATTTGGGAAGGATTAGGAGTTATTGCCTTGTTTGAGGTGTGTCACTAGGTGTGAGCTTTGAAGTGCCAGGTTCATATGCCGCTCTGCCCCCAAGGTGATGGTAATGGATTCCTATCTCTCTGAAACTGTAGCTCTCAAATAAACTCTTCCTTCTAGATGTTGTCTCAGCTATGATACTCTACCACAGCAACAGTAAAGTAACTAATACAGCTATCCCCCATAATGGAAATTCCTCCCTGAATTTTATGCTGAGAGAAGGAAAAAGTCCCAGGTAGAAAGGAAACTTTTCTCCTAGAAAGAAGATTTCTAATGACTTATCAGGTCACATTGTAGTATCAGATGTTAGCCCAGCCAATACTTGGTCAATGGTGGAAGGGACTGTATCTTGACCAGGACTGTGTAGATGTGCATATCCCTGGCTCTATGTCTACATTTTAATCACTTCAGAATCCCAAAGATGGACTTGGTGAAGTGGGTGGGGGGGTCATTTGATCTCTTTGTATGTCTTCTCAATGTGGCCACGTGGAATAAAGATAAATAAGTAAAATTAATTGGTTTCTTGAAGATGGGCAGCTGAACTTGTCTTTGGACAAAGCTGTGTAACAGAGGAATAATTGGGAGTTGGGTTCTAGTGGGAGGAAGGGAATTAATGCCATTTGGTGCATGGTCCTCAGAAGGAACTAATGCTGCTTTCCAGTGGGGTGAGTTCTTGTGAGAAGGAATTACAAACAGGGAAACACTTGTCCCTCTCCACTCTTCTGACTTTGTCTCACCCTGCTATCTCTCCTTGTAAATTACTCTCAAGATGAGCCATCTGTTATGTTGTAGCCCTCACCAGATGCTGACTTAAAATGGTGAGACAATTTTGGTCATCCTGCCTCTAAAATTGTAATCTCAATAATACTTACTTCATAAAATACAAAGCCTTGAATATTTCCTTATAGCCATAAGAAAATCACAACGACATAGAAATGTTCTTGGTTCTTGATTCATTTCTCTGTAATACCATTCACTACATACTATACTACAGTGCCAAGCTTGACTCCAATTGCCTAAAACAATAGTTTTCCACTATTTACTCAAGTATTACTCTCTTCCTATGTGGTCTCTCTCTTCAGTGTAGCATGATAACCCCTATCATCAACAGATATCATATTCCCTAACTCTAAAAATGGGTTGACAGCCCCTCTGTGTAGCAGACCCCATTCACTATGTCAACTTTGAGCTTGATAGTTCCCTTGGCTCAGTAAACTTTACAAAGAGATGGGTGGACCACATACATGACACAAATTAAGAAAGTTATGGGGCTGTAGGTAGAGCAGATTTCTTTAGAGAAGGCTGGGGATGGTCATAAATTAAAAACATTCAGAATAAACTCAAATACAAAAATAGAGAAATTATACAAAAGATACACTAAACCTTCCATTCATGCTAGTTTTCAAGATTAACCATTTCAGTTTATTACATCTTTTGACTGGAAATATAAATTCCTTTTTCTCTGAAGACTGGCTCAGGGAAAGCAGCACTGGGCCGTAAAACCACTTTTAGGATGTTGTAAGAGAAGATGTATCATAAAGCACTCTGCCTGCCAAGATCAAGAACGCGACAATTGAAAATCTCCAGAAATCTTGAGGCTTTTGTATACAGGTAATAGTGAACAGACACAACCAGGTCAAATCCTCCTCAATATCCCCCTGTACCACTATAACTTCTTTGTCTCTTTTCCTGTCCATAGCCATTTCCTTTAAAGTCAGGAAACCTTTGTAACTAACGGTTGGTGGTACTGGTAGAAATGTGTGAATTCCTACCTCCCCAGAGCTCAAGGGATCATGATACATAGGACCCAACCGACATTAGCTATGTATAGATGTAGAGGAATCTAGGAACATGGATACTGTGGCTGGAATACAGACACACCTTTAATCCCAGGAGACAAAAACAAGCAGATCTCTGAATTCAAGGTCAGACTGATACAGAGCAAGTTCCAGGTACAGAAAGGCTTAGATCCAGGCATGGGAGTCCATGCCTTTAATCCCAGCACTCAGCAGTCAGTTCTGTTTGGTCAGTGGAGTTCAGTGCAGTGAAGTTGAGTCGGTGAGTTGAGTGATGTCAGGTGAGAGTCAATGCAGTGAGTGCAGTGCAGTAGAGTTGAGTTTGTCCATGAGTTCATGCAGTTCTATGCAGGTCAGCAGAAGCAGTAGATTAGAACAAATCGCCAGAGTTAGTGTGAGACCAAGCAGAGCAATTTAGTGAGAAGCCAAGAGAAGACAGATGGAATCAGTCAGCTTGAAGAGGAGTTTGAGCCAGGATGGCTGAGTTGAACCAACCAGCCAGAGATCAGAAAGGTGAGCTTATTCAGCAGTAAGCCTCTGTCCGAGACAACAAATACATCAGGCTAATAAAAGTTACTTTTACACACAGGTATGTTTAGAAGGAAGTAAATGCATTCCTAATTCACAAGTGTGAAACCTAAAAAGAAAGACTGGATCAATTGTACTTGGTACTAACAATCATGTGTCTGCATCTGCCTGTTTTCATTGAGTCATTGTCCACAGCTCCTCTGTCCTTTGTACTCTCACGGTGTTTGAGTTAATCATAGAGCATTGGCTTACAGGCGTTGGTAAAGGTTCTTATATAACTTTACATGCTGTCCCTCACTGGTTTGAAACATTTTGATAATAATCTGCTATTATACTATTAGATTTAATACTTCTCAGGGTTGTGACTTTGAAAAGTAATAATTTATTCAGTACCCTAAAATCAGTTGCTATGGAGACAAGATGGAAAGTCAGCCATCAATTTGAGACTATATTTATGAAAACAAGAACTGAAAGTAAACGAGGCGGGATGGTAACGATAGCGGACAGAGAATGCTTTATCCTTTTGTAACTGTTCCTCAAAAAACTCATTAAAAACAAAACAGCAACAACCCTCCCCAAAAAAATCCCTAAGCAATGGAAAAAGCTCAGACCAGAAAACACTTATTACACATAAGTAGAGTATCATCAGGTTTCTATTCACAGAAAAGTCATGAATGAAAGATGCAGGGCTACAAGAAAGGAGGTAAATGTGTCATTTCACTATTGAGGAAGCAATTTAGCCATAAGATTAGATTCCAGCTATATTAATCACTTTCCTTGTACCTGAAAAGCAACATGAGAAAGGGTGAGTTTCCTTAGGTTCATAGTGTTTTTATAAAGTTAAGCATACTTATGTGACCCAGGAATTTCCTCTCCAGTTATTTATTCTACATTCACATGTTCACACAAAACCTGTACAGTGATATTTGTACTCTCTTCATAGCAGTAAGACTGGAAACAACCTAGTTTTTTTCAGAAGACTAAGTTAAATAAATGGTGGAATGGAGCCCAACTCAACATTAATAAGGTACACGACTGTCCTGCCCAGTCAGGTGGCAGGATGAGCAGAGGCCTTCAAGGCAAGTTCCAAGTGAAAGAAGCTAGCTTCAGAAGGTCAGTAACCCTCAGACCTTTGTGTTGAACGCTTAGTTAGAATGGCAAGCTCAGAGTGGGACATGAGAAGTGGCTGATTACAAGGACTCACACATAATCAATTGATTAATCAATTAACTAGTGCATGAATTGATAGCTGAGTGGAATATTAGAAAGAGGAAGGAATTGGAGAATGTAGGTCTTTGAGGACATGTCCATGAAAGATATATCATGCCACTACACTATTCTCTCTCTCTCTCTCTCTCTCTCTCTCTCTCTCTCTCTCTCTCTCTCTCTCTCTCTCTCCCTCCCTCCCCTCTCCCTTCCTCCCTCCCTCCCCCCTCCCTTCCTCCCCCCCTCTCTCTCCTATCTCTCTGTCCTTTTGTGTGTGTATATGTGTGTATGAGAGAGAGACAGAGACAGAGAGACAGAGAGAGAAAGAGCTGTTCATCAGCCATATACTCCTATTACCATGGTATTCTGCCTTGCCACGGGTGCAAAGAAAAGGAGCCTGCCATCCTTGAATTGAAATCTCCTTTGTGCTGAGCTTCTTTCAGGCACACTGTCACAAAGACAAAAGCTGACAGCACATCTAAGATGTGACTCTACTGACACAACATTCTCAAAAAGATATAATATTAGCTTTCAAGAACAAATATGTATTTTACAGAAATCCAGAGGTGAGGAACATATAACTAAAAGGGACAGATTTGTGTCGCTGTGTCTGATCATCTTTACTCATTGCAATTTTATTCTAATGAGCATAAAAATAACAAAAGACATTGAGTGATTTAAAAGCATAGTTAAATTGCAGCACTCTTAATTTTCATATTTTGCTGGATCATGTCAGAAAACAAACAGCCTGTAATTTCATTCAAGATGAGTACCCACTCAGTCACTTGAAACCAAATTCAGCGTTCAGCCTTATGCCAGAGACAATTTTCAGGTCTGGTTTTTATTCACCAACTTTCCTTTCATTCAATCTTTAAACCTGGACAATGTAATTGCCCATATTTGCACCATGTCGGGGAGCTTGGTGTCTTTCATTTTAAAAGTCAGGTGAGCTCCTACTTTGAGACTGTCTTGGTCATTAATGCACATCAACAGCATTCACCCATTTCAAATCCAACACATTTATTCCTCTAAAGTGGTTTTACTTGTGTTTGTTTGTTTTTAAATGGCAGCTCCCAGCATGACTTTCAGAAGAGAATGATTTAAAGTTCATAAAATGTCATCATACAGTTTCGCATTCTCTAACAAATTACTCAGGAAATGAAGATGAAAATCAGACTTAAGCCTTTTAAACATTTTATATAATCTGATCAAAAATCGCCAATGACTGTTTGATACAGCTATGCTTATACCTTTTAATGAGTGAAATATTTGTTGTTCAAAGAGCTAAAAGGTTGTCAATCTTGACCAAAAAAACTTGTATTAATTTTATATATATATATATATATATATATATATATATATAATGGTTTTTATATGTTTTATAATTCTATCAGAAAAACAAAACAAAACAAAAAAATTCTCCCAATGGCAAACTCTATCTCTCTGAACATACGTGACAGGAGTGTAGTCTCTCCATGAGTGAGATGTTCAAAATCTTTGTTAGTATTGAATCAAACTTTCTTACATAAAGAATAAATGGGGCCTATTTATAAATAATACAAGAATGAAATAGGGAAAGTTTTTATATATGACAAACTTTGCTGGATAAGAAATTTCTTATTTTAAAGAAAGCAAAGCAAGATAATATACCACTTAGGCTACAGTTTGTTAAGAAAACAAAGTTCCATGGACCTTTTAGGATATTTGAAAGTTAAGAAATGAAGGTCAGAAAAAGTGGTCTTCAGGCCTTTCAATTATATACAGGTCAGTGGCTGTATCTTAGGAAAAATGTTCTTTTATAAATATAAAGATAACAAAACAAAAACACAAGGATAACTATAATCCAGAAAAAACAATCTCTTAAATATTGAATGAACATAAACTATTTGGTAAAATAAGTTATATTGTTCTTTGTTTTTTCCAAAGGAACAAAGCAGTCTCACCCTGACACTCACAAACCCAGAAACCATGTTTCACCATTCGGTTGTCTATCAAACAGTAGACAAACAAGATGCTTCTAAATCCACATTCCTTGTTTTAAAATATGTCCTCCCTTTGAGGAGTTTCAGATATTTTGAACATATATCCCAAAAACTCCTATTATGAAATTCACAACTTCCTCTCAGACTGAAGTCCCAGAAGACAGCCAGTGTCTACAGCGAGGCTAAAATGGAGTGCTCAGGTCTGGTGGGTCCTTTCGCTTGTGGATACACATATCTGAACTCCTACCACAAAAAGGAAACAGAGCTGAGCCTTGGCGAGACTGAGAGTGGGGTAAGGCTTGTACATATAAGAACGTTCTAGATTCTGTCTGTGTTCATCTATGTGGTTCCACTATTTAATCTCACATGAAAGCACAAAGCTGGTATCAGTGGACAACAGCACTGAGTATATAGGAACAACACTGAATTTCATGTCCAGTCACTGGACATCTCCCCCACTTGGTGGCAGAGATTCAGTCTGGAGCCTTGACTCCAGATGGTGCTTCACCTTCGTCCCATGACCCAGTAATCCTCACCTGTGAAAACCAAGGGTCTCTGTTTCCAGAACATTCCCCTGGCATGTTGCAACCTTTACCAGTGAACTTTGTCAACAACAAATCTGACTTAAATCCAACACACACTTCACAAAATTTACTGCAGCTTCTTAATGACTAAGAGACTAGTCTGCTTTGTAAAAAAAAATAGTATTAACTACTTCATCTCGATATTTAAAGAGCTAAGCCAACTTACACATTTGGAAAAGTAACTGGAACTTTTTAAAATGAACAATTCTATCAGTTTAAAAGAAAATCTTTGCTCAATATTTATTCCACACTGTTCTTTCTATAAAATTAGTAAGTCCAAAACATACTCTGTAATATGTGCATATGCTTCATATATATATATATACATATATATATACACATATATACATATATATGCATACATATATACATATATATGTATATACATATATATAGTCATGTATATACATATATACATATATATATACATACATATATATATATATATATATGATACATTTTTATTTACATTTCAAATGTTGTTCCCCTCTGGTTCCCCCCACCCTTGAAAAATCCCATCAGCCATCTCCTCTTCCCCTATCAACCCTCCCCCACTTCCTGTCCTGGTATTCCTCTATACTACAGCAACAAGTCTTTCCAGGACCAAAGGCCTCTCCTCTCTTTGGTGTCTAACAAGAGCATCCTCTGCTGCCTATGTGTCTGGAGCCATGGATAACTCCATGTATACTCTTTGGTTGATGGTTTTGTCCCTAGGAGCTCTGGGAGTACTAGGGGACTCATATTGTTGTTCCTCCTGTGGTGCTGCAAACCCCTTCAGCTCCTTGGGTACTTTCCCTAGCTCCTCCATTGGGGACACTGTGCTCAGTTCAATGACTGACTGAGAGTGTCCCCTCTGTATTTCTCATGCACTAGCAGAGCCTCCCAGGTGACAGCTATATCCAGCTCCAGTTAGCAAGCACTTATGGGTATCGATAAGAGTGTCTGGGTTTTGTAACTATATATGGGATGGATCCATGGGTGGGGTAGTCTCTGGATGGCCTTTCCCTCAGACTCTGCTCCACCCTTTGTCTCTGTCTCTCCTTCTGTGGGTAGGACCCAAGTATCAATACTTTGTTCTTTCTCCTTCTTGGGCATCATTTCACATGTGAAATGTGTCTTGGGTATTCCAAGCTTCTGGACTAATATCCACTTATCAGGGAGTATATACCATGTGTATTCTTTTGTGATTGGGTTACCTCACTCAGGATGATATTTTCCAGTTCCGCCCATTTGTCTAAGAATTTCATGAATTCATTGTTTTTAATGGCTGAATAGTACTCCATTGTGTATATATACCACTTTTTCTCTATCCATTCCTCCATTGAGGAATATCTGGGTTCTTTCCAGGTTCTGGCTGTTATAAATAGGGCTGCTATGAATATAGTGGAGCGTGTGTCCTTATTACATGCTGGAGAATCCTCTCAGTATATGCTCAGGAGTGGTATAGCAGGGTCCTCCATAAGTATTATGCCCAGTTTTCTGAGGAACCGCCAAACTGATTTCCAGAGTGGTTGTACCAGCTTGCAATCCCAAGAGCAGTGGAGGAGTGTTCCTTTTTCTCCACAACCCCTCCAGCACCTGCTGTCTCCTGAGTTTTTTACCTTAGCCATTGTGACCTGTGTGAGGTGAAATCTCAGGGTTGTTTTGATTTGCATTTCCCTGATGACTAAAGATGTTGAACATTTCTTTAGGTGCTTCTCAGCCATTTGATATTCCTCAGGTGAAAATTCTTTGTTTAGCTATATACCCCATTTTTAATAGGGTTATTTGGTTCTCTGGAGTCTAACTTCTTGAGTTCTTTGTATATATTGGATATTAACCCTCTGTCAGATATAGGGTTAGTAAAGATCTTTTCCCTATTTGTTGGTTGCTGTTTTGTCCTGTTGACATTATCCTTTGCCTTACAGAAACTTTGTAATTTTATGAGGTCCCACTTGTCAATCCTTGATCTTACAGCATAGGCTATTGGTGTTCTGTTCAGGAAATTTAAGGCTCTTCCCCAGTTGATTTTCTATTAGTTTCAGTGTGTCTGGTTTTATGTGGAGGTCCTTGATCCACTTGGACTTGAGCTTAGTACAAGGAGATAAGAATGTATTGATTTGCTTTCTTCTGCATGCTGACCTCCAGTTGAACCAGCACCATTTGTTGAAAAGGCTATCTTTTTTTCCACTGAATGGTTGTAGCTCCTTTGTCAAAGATCAAGTGACCATAGGTGTGTAGGTTCATTTCTGGGTCTTCAATTCTGTTCCATTGATCTACATGCCTGTCACTGTACCAATTCCATGAGTTTTTAACACTATTGCTGAGTAGTATTGCTTGAGGTCTGGGATACTGATTCCCCCAGAAGTTTGTTTACTGTTGAGAATAGTTTTCGCTGTCCTGGGTGTTTTGTTATTCCAGATGAATTTGAGAATTGCTCTTTCTAACTCTATGAAGAATTGAGTTAGGATTTTGATGGGGATTGCATTGAATCTGTAGATTGCTTTTGGCAAGATGGCTATTTTTACTATATTAATCCTGCCAATCCATGAGCATGGAAGATATTTCCATCTTCTGAGGTCTTCTTCGATTTGGGACTTGAAGTTCTTGTCACACAGATCTTTCACTTGTTTAGTTAGAGTCACACCCAAATACTTTATATTGTTTTTGACTATTGTGAAGGGTGTTGTTTCCCTAATTTCTTTCTCAGCCTGTTTATCCTTTGAGTATAGGAAGGTGACTGATTTGTTTGAGTTAATTTTATAACAGGCCACTTTGCTGAAGTTGTTTATCAGCTGTAGGAGTTCTCTGGTGGAGTTTTGTTGGGGCGCTTAAGTATACTATCATATCATCTGCAAATAGTGATAATTTGACTTCTTCTTTTCCAATTGGTATCCCTTTGACCTCCTTTTGCTGTCTAATTGCTCCAGCTGGGAACTCAAGTTCTATATTGAATACATATGGAGAGAGAGGGCAGCCTTGTCTAGTCCCAGATTTCAGAGAGATTGCTTCAAGTTCCTCTCCATTTAGTTTGATGTTGGCTATTGGTTTGCTGTATATTGCATTTACTATGTTTAGATATGGGTCTTGAATTCCTGATCTTTCCAAGACTTCTAGCATGAAAGGATGCTGAATTTTGTCAAATGCTTTTTCAGCATCTAATGATATGACCATGTTTTTTTCTTTGAGTTTGTTTATGTAGTGGATTACATTGATGGATTTCTGTATATTGAACCATCCCTGAGATGAAGCCTACTTGATCGTGGTGAATGATCATTTTGATGTGTTCTTGGATTCAGTTGGCAAGAATTTTATTGAGAATTTTTGTATCAATATTCATAAAGGAAATTGGTCTGAAGTTCTCTTTCTTTGTTGGATCTTTGTGTGATTTTGGTATCAGTGTAATTGTGGCTTCATAGAACGAGTTGGGTAGGGTTCCTTCTGTTTCTGTTTCTGTTTCTATTTTGTGGAATAGTTTGAAGAGTATTGGTATTAGGACTTCTTTGAAGGTCTGATAGAATTCTGCACTAAAACCATCTGGTCATGGGCTTTTTTTGTTGGGAGACGTTCAGTGACCACTTCTATCACTTTAGGGGTTAGGGAGCTGTTTCGATGGTCTATTTGATCTTGATTTAATTTTTGTATTTGGTAACTGTCAAGGAAATTGTCCATTTCCTCCAGATTTTCCAGTTGTGTTGCGTATAGGCTTTTGTAGTAGGATCTGATGATTTTTTGAATTTCTTCAGTTTCTCTTGTTATATCTCCCTTTTCATTTCTGATTTTGTTAATTTGGATACTGTCTCTATGCCCTCTGGTTAGTCTGGCTAAGAGTTTATCTATCTTGTTAATTTTCTCAAAGAACCAACTCCTGGTTTTGTTGATTCTTTGTACAGTTCTTTTTGTTTTTACTTGGTTGATTTCAGCCCTGAGTTTGATGATTTCCTGCCTTCTACTCCTCTTGGGAATATTAGCTTCTTTCTGTTCCAGAGCTTTCAGGTGTGCCGTTAAAGTGCTAGTGTATGGTCTCTCCAGTTTCTTTTTGGAGGCGCTCAGGGCTATGAGTTTTCCTCTTAGCAGTGCTTTCATTGTGTCCCATAAGTTTGTGTAGGTTGTACCCTCATTTTCATTAAGTTCTAAAAAGTCTTTGATTTCTTTCCTTATTTCTTCCTTGACTAAGGTATCATTGAGTAGAGCATTGTTCAGCTTCCATGTGTATGTGGGATTTCTGTTGTTTTTGTTGCTATTGAAGACCACCCTTACTCCATAGTGATCTGATAGGAGGCATGGGATTATTTCAATCTTCTTATATCTGTTGAGGTCTGTTTTGTGACCAATTATGTGGTCGATTTTGGAGAAGGTACCATGAGGTGTTGAGAAGAAAGTATATTCTTTTGATTTAGGATGAAATGTTTTATATATATGTATATATGTGTGTGTGTGTGTGTGTGTGTGTGTGTGTGTGTGTGTGTGTTAAATCCATTTGGTCCAAAACTTCAATTAGTTTCACTGTGTCTCTGTTTAGTTTGTATTTCCCTGATCAGTCCCTTGAGGACAGTGGAGTGTTGAAGTCACCCACAATTATTGTGTGAGGTGCAATGTGTGCTTTGAGCTTTAGTAACATTTCTTTTGTGAATGAGGGTGCCCTTGAATTTATAGCATAGATTATCAGAATTGAGAGTTCTTCTTGGTGGATTTTTCCTTTGATGAGTATGAAGTGTCCTTCCGTGTCTTATTTAATGACTTTTGGTTGAAAGTCAATTTTATCCAATATTAGAATGACTACTCCAGTTTGTTTCCTGGGATCATTTGCTTGAAAAAATTGTTTTCCAGCTTTCTACTCTGAGTAAAAGTCTGAGTGTTTGTCTTTGACACCGAGGTGCATTTCCTGTATGCAACAAAATGCTGGGTCCTGTTTACTTATCCAGTCTGTTAGTCTATGTCTTTTTATTGAGGAATTGAGTCCATTGATGTTAAGAGATATTAAGGAATAGTGATTGGTGCTTCCTGTTATTTTTGATGTTATTTTTATGTTTGAGCGCTTATCTTATTTTGGGTTTGTTGAAAGAAGATTACTATCTTCCTTGTTTTAGGGTGTAGTTGCCCTCCTTACATTGGTGTGTTCCGTCTATTATCCTTTGTAGGGCTGGATTTGTAGAAAGATATTGTGTAAGTTTGGTTTTATCATGGAATATCTTGGTTTCTCCATCTATGGTGATTGAGAGTTTTGCTGGGTATAGTAGTCTGGGCTGGCATTTGTGTTCTCTTAGAATCTGTATGAGATCTGCCCAGGATCTTCTAGCTTTCATGGTCTCTGGTGAGAAGTCTGGTGTAATTCTGATAGGTCTTCCTTTATATGTTACTTGACCTTTTTCTCTTATTGCTTTTAATATTCTTTCTTTGTTTAGTACATTTGATGTTTTGATTATTATGTGACTAGAGGTATTTCTGTTATGGTCCAGTCTCTTTGGAGTTCTGTTGGTTTCTTATATGTTCATGGGCATCTCTCTCTTTAGGTTAGGGAAGTTTTCTTCTGTAATTTTGTTGAAGATATTTACTGGCCCTTTAAGTTGTAAATCTTTTCATATATATATATATATATATATATATATATATATATATATAATCCTTAGATTTTGTATTTTCATTATGTCCTGGATTTCCTGGATGTTTTGGGTTACAAGCTTTTTGCATTTTGTATTTTCTTTGACTGTTGAATCAATGCTTTATATGGTATCTTCAGCACCTGAGATTCTTTCTTCTATCTCTTGTATTCTGTTGTTGTTTGTATCTATAACTTCTGGTTTCTTTCCAAGTTTTTCTGTCTCCAAAGTTGTCTCCCTTTGTGATTTCTTAGTTTTTTCTACTTCCGTTTTTAGATCCTAGATGGTTTTGTTCAGTTCCTTCACTTGTTTGTTTGTGTTTTCTTGTAATTCTTTAAGGGAGTTTTGTTTTTCCTCTTTCAGGGCTTCTGCCTGTTGACCTATGTTCTCCTGTATTTCTTTAAGTGATTTTTGTGTTTCCTCTTTATGGGCTTCTATCTGTTGACCCATGTTCTCCAGTATTTCTTTAGGCGATTTTTGTGTTTCCTTTTAAAGGGCTTCTACCTGTTGACTCATGTTCTCCTGTACTTCTTTAAGGGAGTTATTTATGTTCTTCTTGCAATCCCCTATCAGCATCATAAGATGTGATTTTAAATCCAGGTCTTGTTTTTCTGGTTTGTTGGGGTATCCAGGACTTGCTGTTGTTGGAGAACTTGTATCAGATGGTGCCATGTTACCTTGGTTTCTGTTGATGATGTTCTTGTGTTTGCCTTTTGCCATCTGGTTATCTCTGGTGTTAGCTGGTGTTGCTGTCTCTGACTGTGGCTCATCTGTCATGCAAGCTTCTGTATCTGTGCTCCTAGGAGACCCATTCTTTCTGTGTACATCTGTATGTAGGTACTCCTGCAAGACCTGCTCTCTTGTGGTTGTATTTGGGTATGTAGCTCTGTGGCCCTGATCAACTCTGGGTGCAGGTTGTAATCAGAAGACTCCTGTCCCAGACTGTTCCTAGGCTCTTGTACCCTCAGGGTTTCTGGCTGTTTCCTCTGAGCAGCAGGGGTAGTCCTACCTGTTCTGCCTGGCCTCTCTGCACTCCTAAGTGGTTAGCTACCTCCGTGCATCACTTGGATATGGTACGCAGTGGCAGAGGGTGGTTCTAAGCTGGAGAAGGAAACAAGAGGGCTTCTGCTAGAGATTTCTGGGCATGAACCTCTGAGCAGTGGGTGTGCTTTTACCTGTGTAGGCCAGTTTCTCTGCACTCCTGGGTAGCTAAGCTGCCTCTCTGCACCACTTCGGTATGGCATGCTGTGCCACAGGATGAACCCGTGCCAGAGGATGAACCCAAGATGGAGACTGCAACCAAAGGGCTTCTGCCAGAGGTTTCTGGGCATGAACCTCTGAGCAGCAGGCTTGGTTTTACCTGTGCAGGCCGGTTTCTCTGCACTCCTGGGTGGTTAAGCTGCCTCTTTGCACCACCTGGGTATGGCATGCTGTGCCAGAGGATCTTTGTGCTTCTCAATAAACTTGTTGATATATTTATTCTTTTATGAATAATAGTATTGTTTCTTGTAAGTTCCATTTATATACTGCACATTGATCATATCCATCCACCACTACCCACCTGTGCATGTAGGCAGCACTGACTCAATCATTATTAATGACAGTAAAAAACAAGATGTGATGTTGGGCGGGAGACTGAGTGAGGTGCTTTTAAATACATTATAGTGATTAATACTGGAACAAGAAGTGTTATTCTGGGTAGAAAAACAACTTGAGAAACAAATTTGACTTATTCTCTTCCTTAGATGAATCATGAAGTTGCAGCATGATTGTCACCGAAGTCAAAACTTCCAACAGCACACACTTTTCAGAGTTACAAAGTTACATAGATTTAATGTGGGAGAAACTTCAATTTATATATTCAATAGTTTCCTTCTATTGATGAGGAAATTGAGAGTTAGTAAGCTAAGCAAGTTTTCTCAGCCAAGTTTGCTGATGCCCAGGCCTTCCTTCTTCCCACAATATCACCTTCCATAACCCAATGAACCACAACAATGAAAGGTGAAGAAGGATTTGACAAACATTTAAAGTTCCCTGGTAACCTTGTGATACAAAAAAAATTACATTTATAATTTTGAAAAAAAAAACATTTCATACCTTTGAATAAACCAACCCAATGTTCTGTCCCCTGGGAAGCCGGTAGACCTGCAGCTAGTTAGCCACACCTCTCATCTTCCTTTCTTTCAGTTCTCATTAGCAAGCAAACTCAACCAATATTTAAGGAAAACTGAGCTGGTTTTCCTTTTGCCTTTATGATCAAGGACACTAGCTATGTCCCTGTCTATGTAGCTGTGAAGTAATGACATGAAGACCATTTCTCTCTTCATCACAAAATATAACATAATGTTATGGATTGATAGTTAACTATCTTAAAATTCATATGTTGAAACCTTAGCATGAATTCTAATGCCATCAAGAGAAAAAACTAAAAATGAAAGACATGAAGTATAAGGATATCTACTCTTTCTATTCAGTATAGTGCTTGAGTCTTAACTAGAACAATAAGACAAGAAAGGGGAATAAAGTTTTACAAATAAAAGAAAAGATGATGTAAAATATCACTTCATATAAGTGGAATGATTCTATACATAAGAGATCTTCAAGGTGCTGCAAAAAATTCCTTAAGACTGATAAACACTTTTAGCAAAGTGTCAAGATGCATAATGTTACAAAATCAACATGTAAAAAAATCAGTAGTCTTCCTTATACCAGTATCAAGCATGCCAAGAAGAAATCCAGTAAAACAAGGCTACTTACAGTAAATAAAAATACAATACTTGAGAATAAGGCTAATCAAAGAAATGGAAGACATCTTTAAAAACACCTTTAAAATGCTGAAGAGGCCATCTTTGCTCCAGCACCAGGGCAGCTGGGAACGCCAGGCTCAGAGACAGACAGGTATAGTATCACTTGGGTCTCAGGCAGCTTGCGTGTAACCTGCTCCTAGAGCTGGGCAGATCTGCAGTAACCAGCTCGCCAGCTCTGCTGTGGAACTTATGCCTTGCAGAGGGACCCCCCTCTCCCCCCCTCTGGGAGAGATAACACACCCCTGCACAGGGCGGGAGCCTACCAGCCTCCCTTTGGCGACCTCTGCTCCGGGAATCCACTACGCTGAGCCTTTGGATGTGCAGGGACTCCCCAATATAACATCACTTGGGGCAAGGCACATCAGGGCTCCAAAGTCACTCAGGAGCAGGGCAGGACAAAGAAATCGGTGCCAGGGGAATCACGGTAATCCAGGGGGGCCAGAAATAGCTTTGCAGGCTCACAGGAGGTCCAACCAACAGCCAGTGACAGCAGGACCAACTAACACCAGAGGTAACCAGATGGCAAAAGGCAAATGTAGGAACGTTACTAACAGAAATCAAAGTAATATGGCACCATCCGAACCCAACTCTCCAACAGCAAGTCCTGGATACCCCACCACACCCGAAAGACAAGATCTGGATTTAAAATCACTTCTCATGATGCTATTAGAAGATCACAAGAAGGACACAAATAAATCTAATAAAGAATTACAGGAGACCATGAAACAACGGTTAGAAGCCCTTACAAAGGAAACACAAAAATCGCTTAGAAAAATGCAGGAGAACATGGATCAATAGATGGAGGCCCACAAGGAGACAACACAAAAATCGCTTAAAGAAATGAATCAACGGGTAGATGCACTTTCAAAAGAATCACAAAAATTGCATAAAGAAATGCAGAAGAATATGGGTCAACAGACGGATGCCCATAGGGAGGCAACACAAAAATTGCTTAAAGAAATGAATCAATGGATAGATACCCTTACAAAGGAAACACGAGAACTGCTTAAAGAAATGCACGAGACTATGGATCAACAGATGGAAGCCCATGAGGAGGAAACACAAAAATCGCTTAGAGAAATACAGGAGAACTTGGGTCAACAGGCAGAAATCCTGAAAGAGGTAATGCAAAAATACCTTAAAGAAATATGGGAAAATACAAACAAACAAGTGAAGGATCTCAGCAAATCCATCCAGGATCTAAAAAAAGGAAGTAGAAACAACTAAGAAATCACAAAGGGAGACAACTTTGGAGATAGAAAACCTTGGGAAGAAATCAGGACTCATAGATGCAAACATCAACAATAGAATACAAGAGATGGAAGAAAGAATCTCAGGTGCTGAAGATACCATAGAAAGCATTGACTCAACAGTCAAAGAAAATGCAAAATGCAAAAAAATGTGTAACCCAAAACATCTAGGAAATCCAGGACACAATGAGAAGACCAAACCTAAGGATTATAGATATAGATGAGAGTGAAGATTTGCAACTTAAAGGGCCAGTAAACATCTTCAACAAAATTATGGAGGAAAACTTCCCTAACTTAAGAGAGAGATGCCGATGAATGTACAAGAAGCCTACAGAACTCCAAACAGACTGGACCAGAACAGAAATATCTCCCGTCACATAATAATCAAAACACCAAATGTACTAAACAAAGAAAGAATATTAAAAGCAGTAAGAGAAAAGGGCCAAGTAACATACAAAGGAAGACCTATCCGAATCACATCAGACTTCTCACCAGAGACTATGAAAGCCAGAAGATCCTGGGAAGATCTCATGCAGACACTAAGAGAGCACAAATGCCAGCCTAGACTACTATACCCAGCAAAACTCTCAATCACCATAGATGGAGAGACCAAGATATTCCATGATAAAACCAAATTTTCACAATATCTTTCCACAAACCCAGCCCTGCAAAGGATAATAGGTGGAAACCGCCAATACAGGGAGAGAAACAACAGCCTGGAAAAAATAAGATAGTAACCTTCTTGCTTCAAACCCCAAAGTAGATAACCACTCAAACATAAAGATAGCATCAGGAATGGCAGGTGGCAATGATCACTATGCCTTAATCTCTCTTAATATCAATGGTCTCAATTCCCCAATAAAAAGACACAGACTAACAGACTGGATACATAAACAGGACCCAACATTTTGCTGCATGCAGGAAACACACCTCAGTGTCAAAGACAAACACTACCTCGAAAACAATTTTACAAGCAAATGGCCCCAAGAAACGAGCCAGAGTAGCCATCCTAATATCAGATAAAATGGATTTTCAACCTAAAGTCATCAAAAAAGACACAGAAGGACACTACATACTGATCAAGGGAAAAATCCACCAAGAAGAACTCTCAATTCTGAATATCTATACTCCAAATGTAAGGGCACCCTCATTCATAAAAGAAACTTTACTAAAGCTCAAAGCACACATCACACCTCACACAATAATAGTGGGTGACTTCAACACCATCCTCTCTGAAATGGATCGTTCAGGAAAGCAGAAACTAAACAGGGACACAGTGAATCTAATTGAAGCCTTGGACCAAATGGAACTAACAGATATATATAGAACATTTCATCCTAGAGCTAAAGAATAACCTTCTTCTCAGCACCTCATGGTACCTTCTCCAAAATCGACCATATAATTGGTCACAAATCAGACCTCAACAGATATAAGAAGATAGAACTAATCCCATGCCTATCAGATCACTATGGAATAAGGGTGGTCTTCAATGGCAACAGAAAACCCACATACACATGGAGGCTGAACAATGCTCTACTCAATGATAACTTGGTCAAGGTGGAAATAAAGAAAGAAATCAAAGACTTCTTGAAATTTAATGAAAATGAACCCTAATTTATGGGACACGATGAAAGCAGTGCTAAGAGGAAAATTCATAGCCCTGAGTGCCGCCAAAAAGAAACGGGAGACTGCATACACTAACAGCTTAATGGCACACCTGAACGCCCTGGAACAAAAAGAAGCAAATACACCAAAGAGGAGTAGAAGGCAGGAAACCATCAAACTCAGGGCTGAAATCAATCAAGTAGAAACAAATAAAACCATACAAAGAATCAACAAAACGAGGAGTTGGTTCTTTGAGAAAATCAACAAGATAGATAAACCCTTAGCCAGACTAACCAGAGGGCACAGAGACAGTATCCAAATTAATAAAATCAGAAACAAAAAGAGAGATAACAACAGAAACTGAGGAAATTCAAAAAATCATCAGATCCTACTACAAAAGCCTGTATTCAACACAACTAGAAAATCTCGAGGAAATGGACAATTTCCTTGACAGATACCAAATACCAAAATAAAATCAGAATCAAATAGACCATCTAAACCGTCCTATAACCCCTGAAGAAATAGAAGTCACCACTGAAGAAATAGAAGTCGTCATTGGAAGTCTTCCAACCAAAAAAAGCACAGGTCCAGATGATTTTAGTGCAGAATTCTATCAGACCTTCAAAGAAGATCTAACACCAATACTCTTCAAACTATTCCACAAAATAGAAACAGAAGGAACACTACCCAACTCGTTCTATGAAGCCACAATTACGCTAATACCAAAAGCACACAAAGATCCGACAAAGAAAGAAAATCTCAGGCCAATCTCTCTTATGAATATCGATCAAAAATACTCAATAAAATTCTTGCCAACCGAATGCAAGAACACATCAAAATGATCATTCACCATGATCAAGTAGGTTTTATCCCAGGGATGCAGGGATGGTTCAATATAAGGAAATCCATCAATGTAATCCACTATATAAACAATCTCAAAGAAAAAAACCACATGGTCATCTCATTAGATGCTGAGAAAGCATTTGACAAAATTTGCATCCTTTCATGCTAAAGGTCTTGGAAAGATCAGGAATTCGAGGCCCTTATCTAAACATAGTAAAAGCAATTTACAGCAAACCTGTAGCCAACATCAATCTAAATGGAGAGAAACTTGAAGCAATCCCACTAAAATCAGGGACTAGACAAGGCTGCCCTCTCTCTCCATATCTTTTCAATATAGTACTTGAAGTTCTAGCTAGAGCAATTAGACAACAAAAAGAGGTCAAAGGGATACAAATTGGAAAGGAAGAAGTTAAACTATCACTATTTGCAGACGATATGATAGTATACTTAAGCGACCCAAAGAACTCCACCAGAGAACTCCTACAGCTGATAAACAACTTCAGCAAAGTGACCGGACATAAAATCAACTCAAGCAAGTCAGTAGCCTTCTTATACTCAAAGGATAAGCAGGCTGAGAAAGAAGTAAGGGAAATGATACCCTTCACGATAGCCACAAACCATATAAAGTATCTTGGTTTGACTCTAACCAAACAAGTGAAAGATCTGTATGACGAGAACTTCAAATCTCTGAAGAAAGAAATTGAAGAAGACCTCAGAAGATGTAAAAATCTTCCATGCTCATGGTTTGGCAGGATTAATATAGTCAAAATGAGCATCTTACCAAAAGTAATACACAGATTCAATGCAATCCCCATCAAAATCCCAACTCAATTCTTCATAGAGTTAGAAAGAGCAATTCAAAAATTCATCTGGAATAACAGAAAACCCAGAATAGCTAAAACTATTCTCAAGAGTAAAAGAACCTCTGGGGGAATCAGTATCCCGGACCTCAAGCTGTACTACAGAGCAATAGTGTTAAAAACTGCATGGTATTGGTACAGTAACAGACATGTAGATCAATGGAACAGAATTGAAGACCCAGAAATGAATCCACACTCCTATGGTCACTTGATCTTTGACAAAGGAGCTAAAACCATCCAGTAGGAAAAAGATAGCCTTTTCAACAAATGGTGCTGGCTCAGCTGGAGGTCAACATGCAGAAGAATGCAAATTGACCCATCCTTATCTCCTTGCACTAAGCTCAATTCTAAGTGGATCAAAGATCTCCACATAAAACCAGACACACTGAAACTAATAGAAGGGAAACTAGGGAAGAACCTTGAACATATGGGCACAGGGGAGAATTTCCTGAACAGAACTCCAATAGCTTATACTCTAAGATCAAGAATAGACAAATGGGACCTCATTAAATTACAAAGTTTTTGCAAGGCAAAAGACACCGTCAAAAAGACAAAGCGGCAACCAACTAACTGGGAAATGATCTTTACCAACCTTACATCCGACAGAGGGCTAATATCCAAGATATACAAAGAACTCAAGAAGTTAAACTCCAGAGAGGCAAGTAACCCTATTAAAAAATGGGGTACAGAGCTCCACAAAGAGTTCTCACCTGAAGAATTTCTAATGGCTGAGAAGCACCTAAAGAGATGTTCATCATCCTTAGTCATTAGGGAAATGCAAATCAAAACAACCCTGAGATTCCATCTCACACCAGTCAGGATGGCTAAGATCAAAAACACAGGAGACAGCAGTTGTTGGCGAGGATGTGGAGAAAGAGGAACACTCCTCCACTGCTGGTGGAATTGCAAGCTGGTACAACCACTCTGGAAAGCAGTCTGGCGGCTCCTCAGAAAACTGGGCATGACACTTCCGGAGGATCCGGCTATACCACTCCTGGGCATATACCCAGAGACTTTACCTGCATGCAATAAGGACACATGCTCCACTATATTCATAGCAGCCTTATTTATAATAGCCAGAAGCTGGAAAGAACCCAGATGTCCCTCAACGGAGGAATGGATTCAGAAGATGTGGTATATTTACACAATGGAATACTACTCTGCAATTAAAAACAATGAATTCACGAAATTCCTAGGCAAATGGTCAGAACTTGAAAATATCATCCTTAGTGAGGTAACCCAATCACAAAAGATCACACATGGTATGAAGTCACTGATAAGGGGATATTGACCCAGAATCTCAGAATACCCTAGACACAATCAGCATATCAATAGATTTCTAAAAAGATGGAAGGAGAGACCCCTGGTCCTGGAAAGACTGGATGTAGGGGAACGCCAGGACAGAGTAATGAGAGGGGGTTGAACGGAGAAAAGAGGGAGGGAAGGGGGCTTATGGGACTTTCGGGGAGGGAGGAAACGGGAAAGGGGAAGTGATTTGGAATGTAAATTAAAAAAATAAAATAAAATTAAATTAAAAAAAAAAAAAAAAGAGATGTTCATCATCCTTAGTCATTAGGGAAATGCAAATCAAAACAACCCTGAGATTCCATCTCACACCAGTCAGGATGGCTAAGATCAAAAACAGAGGAGACAGCAGTTGTTGGCGAGGATGTGGAGAAAGAGGAACACTCCTCCACTGCTGGTGGAATTGCAAGCTGGTACAACCACTCTGGAAATCAGTCTGGCGGTTCCTCCGAAAACTGGGCATGACACTCCCGGAGGATCCGGCTATACCACTCCTGGGCATATACCCAGAGGCTTTACCTGCATGCAATAAGGACACATGTTCCACTATGTTCATAGCAGCCTTATTTATAATAGCCAGAAGCTGGAAAGAACCCAGATGTCCCTCAATGGAGGAATGGATTCAGTAGATGTGGTATATTTACACAATGGAATACTACTCTGCAATTAAAAACAATGAATTCACGAAATTCCTAGGCAAATGGTCAGAACTTGAAAATATCATCCTTAGTGTGGTAGCCCAATCACGAAAGAACACACATGGTATGTAGTCACTGATAAGGGGATATTAACCCAGAATCTCGGAATACCCTAGACACAATTCGCATATCAATAGATTTCCAAGAAGATGGAAGGAGAGACCCCTGGTCCTGGAAAGGCTGGATGTAGGGGAATGCCAGGACAGAGAAGTGAGAGGGGGTTGAATGGGGAAAAGAGGGAGGGAAGGGGCTTATGGGACTTTCGGGGAGGGAGGAAATGGGAAAGGGGAAATGATTTTGAATGCAAATGAAAAAAAACTTGGAAAATAAAATAAAATTTAAAAAAATAAAATAAAATGCTGAAGAAAGGATTTGAGAAAGACACAGGAAGATAGAACAAATCTCTCATTTTCATGAGCTGAAAAAGCAAAATCATGAAGACAATTCTGTTTTGCTTCCCAAACAAAAGCAATCTGCAAATTCAATGCAATCCAAGGTAAAGTTACAGTTCCTAATAGACATAGAATATCTAAAACTTTGTATGGAAACACAAAATCCCAAGGATAGTCCAAACAATTCTAGGCAAAGAGAATACTGGGAGAAGTATAAGCATACCAAATTATACTATGAAGCTATAGTAATAACAGTATAACACTAGCATTAAATCAGATACACAGCTGAATGGAATAAAAGAGAGAACCCAAACATCAGTCCATGCAACTACAGCTACTTCAGTTTGTTATTTATTCTTCTCTTATATGAATAAGCCTCCCCTCCCTTCACACCTTTAAGCCCCTCCCCATCTCCCCTCTACCCCAGATTCCACTGCTCCTCCATTTTCCTTCAGAAAGACCAAAGATGACATAACAAGATGCGATAAGACTAGGCTAAACCTTCATATCAAGACTGGAGGAAGCAAGAATGATAAGACAACTGGGAGAATACAAATTGGAAAGAAAGAAGTCAAAAAATTGTTATTTACAGACATATGATAGAATATATAAATTACCCCAAAAATTCTATCAGGGAACTCCTGCAGCTGATAAACGCCTTCAGGGAAGTGGCTAGTTACAAGATATTCAAAAATATCAGTAACCCTCCTATATACAAATGTCAAACGGACTGAGAAAGAAATCAGGGAAACAACACCCTTCACAATAGTCACCTACAATATAAAATATCTTGGATAACCCTAACCAAGCAAGTGAAATACCTGTATGATAAGAACTTCAAGTCTTTGAAGGAAGAAGTTGAAGAAAATTTCAGATGTAACAATGCCCCATGCTCTTGGATTGATACTATTAATAATAAAAATGGCCATCCTACCAAAACTAATCTAGAGATTCAACACAATCTCTAATAAAATTCCAACACAATTCTTTACAGATGTTCAATGGACAATACCCAATTTCATATGGAAAAACCCAGGATAGCTAAAACCATCCTGATCCATAAAAGAACTTCTGGAAGTATCACCATTGCCGATTTCTAGCTCTAATACAGAGCAATCTGATTTTTAACAAAGATGCTGAGAAACACACTGGAGAAAGGACAATTTCAATAAATGATACTTGGAAAATGTGATTTTATCATGTAGAATGAAACTAAACTCTTTTTCTTTAAGTATTATTTTATTTTTAATTACATGTTTGCGGGAGCAATATATATACAAGCATGAGTGCAAGAGAATTGGATTCCTTGGATCTGGAGTTACAAACAATTGTGAGCCTTGAGACATGGGGCCTGGGAAATGAAATCAGGTCCTTTGCCTGAGCTGAGCATTCTCTTAATCATTATACCTCCCCCGCACTAAAACTAGATTTTTATCTTTCACTCTGTACAAATTCAACTCCAATTGGGTCAAGGACCCTACCACCATAAAACTGCTAGAGGAAAAAAGAAGACAGTATCTTTCAACACATTGGCACAGGCAAGGACTTTCTAAATGGGACTCTAATAGCACATGTAATAGGATCAATAACTGAAAAATGGAACCTCACAAAACAAAAAGCTTCTACACATAAAGAAAAATCTCTTTTATGAGAGATGGTTCAAAAATTGGTAGACAATCTTTGTCAGCTATACATCTGAGACTTTAGAATACACAAACACACACACACACACACACACACACACACACACACACACACACCCCTCAGGAAGCTAAGCATCCAAAAACTAAAAGGACTTAATATAAGAATGGGGTATTTAAGAACTGAACAGAAAAGTGCTCATAATCCTTATTTATCACGGAAATACAGATTAAAACTATTTTAAGATCCCGTCTTTCTCCAGTCATAACATCCATCACGAAGGTTACAGATGATAACAAATGCTGACTTAGATGTGCATAAAGAGGAAACTTTATACCTGTTGGTGGGAGTGTAAAATGATACACTTTGAAAATTAATATGAATATTTTGTTTTTAAAAAGAAAAAAGGAAGAAAGAAGGGAGGGAGGGAAGAAGAAAAGAAGGAAAGGAAAGAAGAAAGTGTACTATTGAAAAATAAAACTACCATATGACCCAGCTACATCATACCTGAGGGTGACCCCAAAAGATTACATATCTTACTAAAGAGACACATGCAGATCAATGTTCACTGTGGCTTCACTCACGGTAGTTAAGAAACAGAGTCAGCCTAAATATCCATCAAGAGATGAATGGATAATAAAAACATGGTGCCTATACACAATAGAAATTTATTCAGACATAAAGAAATAATGAAATATTGAGGAAATGATTAGGATTGGGAAAAAATGCTTAGTGAGGTAAGGCTAACTAACCCTTGGCTTAACAGTGAGACTCTATATGTTCTCTCACATGTAGATCACAGCTTTGAATTTAAACATTTGGTAATTTCAACTGTAATGTCTATAGAGACTTAGAAGCCAGAAGGAGGCTTGTAGGTGGGGACAGAAGCCTTAAGGAGGTGGGGATGGCAGAACACATGTATTATAAAAATAGAAGGGAATGCTAGGGACAAATAAGTTTGAATAGAGAGAGAGGAAGGGAGGATCTGGGTATAGGAAAGAATTCACCAAAATTAATGATGCACAAAGAATTCCCAAGAAAATCAACTAGTTTTTAAGCAAAAAAAGAGGCAGAATTCAAAAAAAAAAGACATTGGGGGACTAAATAAACAGTATAGCACTGAGAAGAACTTGCTGCTCTTGAAGAGGACAAGAATTTGGTTCCCACTGATGTCAGGTGGCTCCTGACTGTAACTCCAACTCCAGGGGATACAATGCCTTATTCTGGCCTCTGTAGAGACCCATACTCATTTGTACATATATACACAGAGAAACACAATACGCATAATTAAAATAAAATAAAATTATAAAATGCTTATTTGAATTTAGGTGTCCTGAATAGGTGAGCGATGTTTATTCCAGAAGCCAGGGGTTATTAAAGGAGACTCCCAGTGTTAGTTATGGGACACCTCTCTAGGTATTGTTAACCAAGAAGGCCACAGGAGCCTCCATAACTATACAGGTGATAGCCATTGCCATTGATTGCTTTCAAAACAGGATGCTAAGACCCTATTACTGAAGACACAGCACAACTTGGTTGAAGAATACAAAGAAAACAAGCTAAAACTGACCAAAAGTTATTATGGGGGAAGTTGGGAGAGGGGAGCAGTAAACAGTAGCCTTCCCTACCTTTCAACCTTGTATGATACAATGCCAGCTACAAAGCAAGAGATGCTAAATGGTACAATAGTGGTGTGACTATTCATGGGGATAATACACTAATTTCTGATTGGACTTGATCCCTGATCCATTAGAAGGAAGTTTGTGCCTGGGTCCTAGGCTAGAGAAGTCATAGGCATGAGGGGGAACCCTAGTATTTTTGATGAATAAATATGTTGTCAAATAACTTCTTAAATATCTATGTTTATACCCATATATTAGTACAGTCCATGGCTTTAATTTTTTTTATTATTTATTTTATTTTTTTTAATTTACATTCCAAATCATTTCCCCTTTCCCATTTCCTCCCTCCCCGAAAGTCCCATAAGCCCCTTCCCTCCCTCTTTTCTCCATTCAACCCCCTCTCGTTTCTCTGTCCTGGCATTCCCCTACATCCAGTCTTTCCAGGACCAGGGGTCTCTCCTTCCATCTTCTTAGAAATCTATTGATATGCGAATTGTGTCTAGGGTATTCCGAGATTCTGGGTCAATATCCCCTTATCAGTGACTGCATACCATGTGTGTTCTTTTGTGATTGGGTTACCTCACTAAGGATGATATTTTCAAGTTCTGACCATTTGCCTAGGAATTTCGTGAATTCATTGTTTTTAATTGCAGAGTAGTATTCCATTGTGTAGATATACCACATCTTCTGAATCCATTCCTCCGTTGAGGGACATCTGGGTTCTTTCCAGCTTCTGGCTATTATAAATAAGGCTGCTATGAACATAGTGGAGCATGTGTCCTTATTGCATGCAGGTAAAGCCTCTGGGTATATGCCCAGGAGTGGTATAGCCGGATCTTCCGGGAGTGTCATGCCCAGTTTTCGGAGGAACCGCCAGACTGATTTCCAGAGTGGTTGTACCAGCTTGCAATTCCACCAGCAGTGGAGGAGTGTTCCTCTTTCTCCACATCCTCGCCAACAACTGCTGTCTCCTCTGTTTTTGATCTTAGCCATCCTGACTGGTGTGAGATGGAATCTCAGGGTTGTTTTGATTTGCATTTCCCTAATGACTAAGGATGATGAACATCTCTTTAGGTGCTTCTCAGCCATTAGATATTCTTCAGGTGAGAACTCTTTGTTTAGCTCTGTACCCCATTTTTTAATAGGGTTACTTGCCTCTCTGGAGTTTAACTTCTTGAGTTCTTTGTATATATTGGATATTAGCCCTCTGTCGGATGTAGGGTTGGTAAAGATCATTTCCCAGTTAGTTGGTTGCCGCTTTGTCTTTTTGACAGTGTCTTTTGCCTTGCAAAAACTTTGTAATTTAATGAGGTCCCATTTGTCTATTCTTGATCTTAGAGCATAAGCTATTGGAGTTCTGTTCAGGAAATTCTCCCCTGTGCCCATATGTTCAAGGTTCTTCCCTAGTTTCCCTTCTATTAGTTTCAGTGTGTCTGGTTTTATGTGGAGATCTTTGATCCACTTAGAATTGAGCTTAGTGCAAGGAGATAAGAATGGGTCAATTTGCATTCTTCTGCATGGCTTTAATTTTTAAAATGTCCCTTTTCAGGAAGCAATAATTAACAATCAACAAATCTATTGTGGCTGGCCAAGGTGCTGAAAGTAAATGACTTGCTGAGTGTACAGCTTTGAGAAGGACATTTACATCACTCAGTACAAAGTTCAAGGAGCACTGCAAAAACAGTCAACAGAAAGAATGTGACAGCTGAATGCAGAGTAAGGCAATGAAATGTTCTTATGGGTATGCCATGACCATGGTAGTATGAACTCAAGACTACACATGCCTGCGTAAGAACTAGACAAGAACGAGCCTGTAAACTTTCAGTCAAGGATGGGGAGCAGGGCTCATGGGTCTTCCCATACAGAGAGGAGCAAAGGGCAGTAAAGAGGAAGTCATTGTCTTAAATGATGTAGCCACTGTTGAGTTACTCATGCTCCAGCAGAGAGTTCCATATTCATGCCCACAAGAGGAGTGGGTGGGTGAGTTGGGGAGCACCCTCATAGAGGAAGGAGAGGGGGGATGGGATAGGAGGTTTCTGAAGGGGAGACCTGGAAAGGGGAAAACAATTGAAATGTAAATAAAGAAATTACCCAATCAAAAAATACAAAAAAGCAAAAAGAGTAGCACTGGCAAAACACAGTGGGTCACAAAGCAAAAAATAAACAACAATAATTTTAAAAAAGGCGTGAGGAGGGGATGGAGACTAGAAGAGAGGAAGGAGAATGTTGGGAAGAGACTGGGAGGCACAGAAAAGAGGGAGGAGGTATGAGTGTTATATGTGTACATGAAGCTGTCAAAAACAAACTAAAAAAATTAAATACTATAATAAAAATATCTCTATAGATAATTTTACAGACTAAGAGAAAGTTTCATAACCTCTGAACTTCATCATTCCTCTTTGATGGGAGTACTGGCAAACACCTAGAAACTGCTGTGTCCCTCGTGTCATACTCTGGATCGCTTTCACATAACTCTCTGGTGACGCTACTGTCACAGCCAATAGCCTGCAGTGTTGCCAACGTCACAGTTGCTGCCATCAATCCACACAAGTGTGTCCAGGACCCTCCCATGCCACAGCATCAAGCATACTTATATTCTGGCTCTTCATATCCTATGAAGATTCTATGATGAAAGACAACTCAATTCGTACTCATAGCCAGGACTGGAGAGGCTGAGTTGGACATCAATCAGAATGACAAAACAGCCCTCATATTTGCGGATTGCTGCTTTTCATGAACAGAAACCTAAGAATCCCATCTATCTCTTCCCTTGGGGGTATGTCTCTTCCTGAGACTCAACATCCTTTGAAACCAGTCTTGGAAATATGTCAAATAACCAGCTTTTCATATGTAACTGAGGCTTAAGAGTATGCTATTTAGGCTTAGTTTGGGGTCTCTGAAATGAGTCAAATTATATATAGTGCAGTACACACACACACACACACACACACACACACACACACCCATACACACTTAGGTATATACATGTCAGGTCTATACAGCTCAAAGTCTTAAGAGTACCAGTCCCCATTGACCTGAATAATAAAGTACCAAGAACATGAGGTCCTTAACCTCAAGGAGCTTTGCATTCTCCAGGTGGCTGGCCTTACACAGGTAGAAGCATAAATGCACTCAAGACCTCTATAGACCTGCTGCCAGATGAACTCAGCACCATGTCTCAGGCGGCCTTGCAATCCTTTCTAATACACTTTCATCAATCAGCACAGCCATCAAAATATGAGCTTATTACCAAAAAAAATCATTCTCAGCTATTTGAAATTTCAGTAAAATTGAAAAATAAAAATTTACCCCACAGAATTATCCTTATGTGGACCCTTAAGACTGTAGGGTTGGGACTGTAGGAGCCAGAGGGACTGATGACACCAGGAGAACATGGCCTGCAGAATCAACTATGCAGGGCTTACAGGGGCTCCCAGAGGCTGAAGCAGCAATCATGGAGCCTGCACGGATCTCCACCAGGTCCTCTACATACATGCTGTGTTTGTTTAACTTGGGGAATTTGTGGGACTCCTAAGAGTGGGAATGGAGTCTGTCCTTGACTCTTGCCCGCTCTTGGGACCCTTTTCCTCCTACTGGGTTGCCCCCTCCAGCCTTGATATGAGGGTTTGTACCTTGTCATATTGCATCTTGTTACGCAGTGTTTGGTTGATGTCCCTGGGAAGCCTGCTCTTTTCTGAAGAGAAACAGAGAAGCAATGGGTCTGGGGAAGCAAGGATTGGGGGTGGGGGGGTGAAGGTGTGAACTGGAAAGAATGTAGAGAAAGGAAATTGCATTTGGGATGTATTGTATGAGAGAAGAATAAATAAAAAGAGGAAAAAATGATTGTACAGTTTGGCAAATAGGGATAGCCTGAACAAATACATTCATGGACAAATGCATAATGTCTGTGACATGATGATCTAAGATGCTTCTACTCTGCATAACAGCTGCGTTTTCTAGCAAAATAGTAAAAACACAGTCTGCTACACCCATGCTTCCAAATTCCCTTAGGTATTGCCATCATAGATTAGCAATGTCCTACTGTGTTTATTATTTTTATGAACAATATTGCACAAGCATTGTTGCAGTCAAGTACATGTCTATTTCTTTGCTTCTGAGAAATTCCTAGGGTGAAACTACCTGCCTGAAAGCATATGGTTGAATAGTTGGGTCTCTGTACCTATTACACTTAAGGAAAGCTGCAGGAAGTAAATCGGACCTGTGCTCTTCTGAATATTAGACTATTTATTTTCATAGGAAAACTCTTTTAAAAGACTATGAGAAATGCTCATTTCCTGGGAAATATTATGCAAAAGGAGAAAAGTGCTAGATGAAGAGGCAAAGATGAAGATACTGTGAATAAACAGGAACTAGGCTTGAACCTCTTTGAGGGCTAGTGGCGGGGAGGGGGGTGACTCAGTGGCCTTGATTCTCAGCACTGTAGAAAAAAATGGCTTTTAATGAAATGTTGAATCAAGTAGTGTCGCTTACTCTGTGTTTGAGATATTTCCAACATTCTATGCACTCACATGTGCGCTGGGATGTTTTCTATCTCTCCTCCTTCTCGTCCCTTCCTATAAAACCCCACATTGAAAGTCTAAGACCCATGAGGTGGGCACTACCATGTGCACATCACATCCACACAAGTCAGTTTCCAAACATTTTAAAAAGGGATCATTTCAGTTACATTACCCACATTGTTTCTCGTTTTTATTAGTTTTTTAAGACTTCTGTGCAATGTGTTTTGGTCATATCCATCCCTTCCCTACCCATTCAACTTGGGTCCTCTTTTGTTTCCCTTTTAACACATCAATTATAGTTTATAGTAGACTCTTGGATACCTAGTCTTCAGTGGAGGGTGGTCTACCCACCAGAGGCCACACCCTTAAAGAAAAGTGACTGCCATTCTCCTAGATGTTAGTAGCTATCAGTAACTCCCCATGTACAAATTACAACTGAGAAATAAAAGCATCATTTAAAAAAATAACATATCACCACTGAAAAGTACAGGTCCCATAATAAGGGCCCCTAATGAAAAGGTGAAGAACGTATTAAGCAATTAGAGAATGGTTATAACTACAGTCGAGCAACCCAAAGAAGATGAGAGATGGATGAAATAGAGGAGTCAATCCAAGACATGAAAATAGAATTTGAATTTCCAAGATCTATGTATTTTGGTATGCCACATGACATAGCTTACACAATGATTTCACATAGTGCTGTGAATGCCTTAGTCCACGTGTGCTGCATGACTAAGTACCTAAGTCTCCAACATTTATAAAGAACAGAAGTTTGCCTTCTCACTGTCCTGCACTTTGGAGTTCAAGATCAAGGCACTGAACATGTTTTGTCTGGAAAAGGCTTGGTGTATTTTTTAGTAGAGATGGAGACTCCCATGTGTCCTCAAATAGAGAAATGAATAAATGGCAAAAAAAGAAAAAGGACAGTTGCTCTATCCTATCTCATTTCCCTCAAAGTCTTTAACAAGATCCTAACTTCACTCATTAGGTCTCTAACCACACAGCTTAATTAGCCTCACACCTCCACACAGCTTAACTACCCTCTGACCTAAAAAACCCAAGAACTCAGTAGAACCACATTGGCTATATGAATTGAGGGGGCACATTCTGATCACAGCATCTCCTAATAGAGGATATGAATATCCTACAATGACCCAGGCATAGGGGCAGTCAAGTGGATGTTGTATTCAAAGCCAACCAGGAATACACAAGGAGTGCTAAGCCAGCCTGAGCTACATATGAATATTCTATCTCAAGAAACAAACAAAAATGTAAAATTAGAATTTTTGAATGCCATAACACTCATCACCTATTGATTGCAAAGAATCTTCAACGTGAATAAAACATTGAGAAAACCCTTTAAAAAAATAAGTCAGAGCAGATAGGCAGGTGACTTCATGGTTAAGAGCATGTGCTGTTCTTGCAGAAGACCAGAGTTTGGTTCCCAGTGACAATACCAAAAGGACTCAAACTGCCTGTCTCTATAGCTCCAGGAGAACTGATTCCCTCTTCTGGTCTCTGCAGGCACCTGCACTCATGTGTATTCATCTACAAACACACACACACACAAGCACACATGCAGAGAGAGAGAGAGAGAGAGAGAGAGAGAGAGTGTTAAAATTTAAATTTTTAAAAATTTTTTAAATAAATCAAAGAGCTTCTGGTTCAAGATGTCTGATGAAGCATGTAACTCTTGGACACTCGAAAGTTTTAAAGTTAAACTCACAATGAAAAGAGACCTGGTAGGAGAGGAGAATCAGTGTGAAAAAGTATGCTGTAATTTTCTAGAGAAAAGAAAATGGAAGTGAGCTGTGGGGTGAAGCTGAGTTGAAGGAAGAGACCCTAATGGGGACCTTATAAGTCCTGAGGGTGCCCCAGTCAAGGAGAGAAATTCCACAGAGCCTCCATTATGACACTGAACTTACAAGAGGGTTCTCTGGAAGTCTTGGGGGTCACCTCCCTCTGCACCTCAGACACAGTAGTAGCAGTAGCTAGAAAGTAAAAAAATCAGACTGCCTGTCCCTGTGGATGAATAAATGCATTTAGACTGAGGAATGAATGTATGCATCTGGATGGATGGATGGAGGGACGGACAGACAGACAGATGGACAGACAGACAGATGGAACGGATGTATCTATAGGGGAGCAGAACAGACAGCCTGACAAAATCTGCAGGAATTCCCAGCTGAGAAGCTGAGCTCAACTGCAAAAGCAGTGAGGATTGGCAAAGATTTTATTTCGCTTCCCACAGGCTTAGGAGAACCCCACTCTCTGCAATAAGCTTGTTAATTCATGCTGACATTTTCTGCCTTCAGCCTCACACTATGAGATGATATCCCTAGAGAAATTACAACAGGCTTGGAAAAGCAATCCTACTGGCTCTCTGATCTTCTAAGATGAAGGTTATCAAGTCTATACTTAAAATCATGAGGCGATCCCTGGACCACTGTATCCTGATATTTACAAAGGCACGGGGCCTATTTTATAGAGCCAGGTGGAGAGGGGGAAGGATGTTGCCCAAGACCACCCATGCAAGGAAATGCCCATTAACTCAGAAATCTCACAAAAGGACCCTTGGGAAATATTTAGGCAAAAAGCACTTGCAACGGGCCAGCAATTAAACCACAGCCATCCTCCAAAAATTATCTGAAAAATCATCTTGTTTTCATGAAGGTCATGTAGCAATGTAATTCCGTCGCGAAGATAGTCTATTCCTCATCCCTATCCCCTGTGGGGAACCGTGCTTATGACTGAACCTATACATAATTGTAATTCCCATGAAGACGACTTGAAAATATCCTCCCCCTCCCACTGCCTCGTACAGTGCGCTCTAAATGTCACTTTGAAAGCTAAGTTACAGCCTGCAATCCATCTGCCTCGCTTCTGTATTTGCCATCACACACAGCTACATCAAAAGAGCCATTCAAACAGCGTATCCCGGACTTACATTATCAGCAGACACTGCTTTAATTAGCAGTGATTCTCAAAAGGTTGGATGGCTTCAAGAACTGGATTTGAACCAGAAAGCAGAAAGCTGGATCCTTATCAGTTTCACTTCTTAACTCCCCCTGGGTTCTAATCATCTCCAGTCCTTGCTTTTGTTAAAGAGAAAAAGAAACGCGAACACACCGGGCTAGAATTTTTCCACTCTTGTGCTTCTACGTATTTTTTTTTCCTCAACCTGCTGTGATGCGGAGGGGCTAAAATTAAAGCAGAGAGCGAAGGAGCTAACTGTGTCAGGTGCTTTGCAGGGGATGGTTAAAAACCACAAAACAGAAGGAGTCACAGCTGAAGAAGCCATTTTGGAAATGACGCTTAAAACAAGTTTCCATTGCTGGTAAAAACACAATATTGTAATAGTATGCGAAAATATTATTTTATTTTGATCTTTCTATACAAATAGTGAGACCTTTAAATTTTCTTCTCATCATTTATTCTGCAATATTCTCCCATGATCGAATTCCTGAATCTATTGTTTCTCAGTAAGAAAAAGAAAAAAAATTGCAAAAATATGCAATTTAACACATGAGCACTGAACTGCGAATTTTATATTTTAAAAAGTCTTTAATAGCCATAACTTCTACCAAAACATTTTGCATATAAAAAGTAAACTGTCTCAAGATTGCTTATGTTTGCAAAGGATTTACTGAATCCGTAGCAAAGGGACATTTTTCATACACTTATAAAATGCTACACCGTACAACATTCTTTGAAAAACCAATCTACCCTCTCACTTTATAGATAAGGAAACCACAGGTTAAGTGATTTGCCAAAGGTCACATAAACACAACTTTTTTCTAATGCTGGGCTCCTTGAGAAGGATTCCAGAAGCCGCCCACCATATTAGCAGCACTTGGAAGCCCTCATATGCACCCAGAGATACATGCAGGCACTTAATGTGGATTTTTACAGAGAGGTAAGCCTGGGACCAAAACATTCAGTTCATCTTTTTCCCAGTCTCGCCGTCTTTTACAGGTGTACAGTAGGACTTCAGTTCCCACTCCCTTCACAGGATCTTACATTCTCTCTAATTAGTGGCCGTGGATCCTTCAAGATTTTTTATTACTTTTTTGTTAGTGGCTCTAAGAGAGAAGGGACTAGAAATATGCCACGGTGGAATTGTTCTTGCGAAAGAGAGAAACATGGCAACAGCAGCTCTTGTTTTCTCTCACAATGTGTGCAGCTTTATCTCTTCACCTGAAGTAAAGCCAGGAATTCCCTTACTGCTCATAGAGATATGGAAGGCCTCCTCTCTTCAGATAGCATTGTCTTAGTCAGAGAACCCTCCAACACCTGATGCAGAAGAAACCATCCTAGAGCCTCTTTAGTGGGTCCTCAGTGAGTTTTTGATTCCCTGAGAAATAAAGATAACTTATTGACAATAAATAAGTTAGCAATGTCGTTCCTTAAGATTTGGAAGTGGTGCTGAGTCCAGAAACCCAGAGGAACCTGCCCTGAAGTTTGATCACTGAGGAACTTTCCGAAGCATCTGCCTATCTAGTTTTTAAAAATAGTTAATTCCAAAGAGTATTTCGGATATAGACTTATTATAAAGTGCTGGCACTCTTTGGAGAAAAGAGCACAATAAATAAATGATATAATGATAATTGAGCCATCCTGGAATGTGCCAAGTAGATGGTTGAATGCACAGTAGGCAACCCAAATATGTTACAAAGAGCAACCCCATTGTTAAACCACAATAGAATACCCAATATTGCCCATCACACACACATGCACACGCACACTCACCAATACACATATAGCAACAGCGTAAAAGAATTGAAATATAGGTATAAGTTAGTTCACACCAACTACGTAATCAGACAGAATGCTCACACAAGGCAAAGTTATCAGTGAAATCACAGTACGTGGCTTAGCAGGAATCATTTGCTCATTTTGAGTAGTAAAAAAACTGAATGAAATAAAGTTTCAAAACAATTAAGCTCATACCAAAGAAAAGGGTAGTTTTATCTTTCCTGTATGTTGACTACCACCAAAATTAACTTGTTAAAAATCTAATAGTAATACCTGGCATTCAGAGATTTACCAATTTTTTTTTATTATAGAAATTTTCCCGTAAGGAATACTGTATAAATCAGAAGCAACATTCATGTCACAATTAACAAGTAACACACCAGAAAATAATAGCAACAAAAACTTTTTATCAGCTCTCTTCAGTATTGAGTACTTGGTGGCAATTAATTCTAACAACACACAGTTAAAAAGAAAAATGAATAGGGAGATGTTATGAGAAAATATATTACTGCATGAAATACTCTATAATTGTCCCATTGTTAAGACATTCTGATGAATAATTACAACTTGCTACCACAAATCTATATGAGAAATTGGAATGTCTATGTTGTGCATGCTTAGAATATTTCCAAGCTATTAAAATGTATGATTATCCATAATCCGCTTAAAACACCTAAAGCTTTCTGCTCTTTTTAAAGACAGAGCCTTTTCTACATTTGCTCTGCCTTATTCAAAATAGCCACTGAGAAACACGCATTGATTTGAAAATCTCTTCCTAAGACTGTTTCTATTTGTATTATATCCAACAAAATACAATGTCATCAGATAATCACATCAGGAATTAAACCAAAAGCATTATTCCTATACTTTTCTGTTTGCTAATAAGGTTGTTCTCAGAAAGTAATTAATTTTCCTTCTATTGATGGAGTTATGACTTTTACTTAAAGGGCTATATTTCCCTGGATTATCATTTTAAAGGCATAATCTTTCATATTTTATATTTTATTCACAATGATTAATATTTTAATTTTCACTGTATTCAAAACTAATCAAAATTAATTTCTCTCTGAATTAAAAATTGTAATGTAATATGTAAATTTATATATTGTAATATGAGTCATTTTTAAATTCAAAGTGATTCAATCTTTAAACATGAAAAGCAAGGTTTTCATCTTCTTATGTCATATATTCTGTTAGAATTCTAATCATCAGGTGCCTTATTCAAATCCCCAGAGAGCTCCTCTTCCTAAACAGTATTTATGACATTCCAAAATTAACTACAGTCTTGCTTTGCATCTAACAAGTTTGCATATAAAATGAGTTAAGCACGTGCTCCCTTGTTATTATCATATGATGTCACTGAACCTTCAGTACTTCAGTACAATAAGATTGTCCCTTGAGACACATCACATTAACACAATAAGAGCTAATAGCTTTACACATGAAACTCAGTTGGTTTTATCATCTCAAACCACATTATGTTAGAATGCCTTGAGGTACATGACTGTTTTTACTACGTTAATATATGAATAGTTTCTTTTCATTTCAAGATTTCAATTACTATAAATGTGAGTATCTTTTTTCGCTAATACACTTCAGTTGTAAATAAGACTTGCTCTGAAGAACAGCCAGGATATTTTTTTTGCTTAGTTTTTAAGACATATTAAATAGAAATTAATAGCTGTTTTTAAACTACTATTTACCTTATGTTATAGATTTTTGTGACGCCTAGCTTGAAGTTTTTATTCGATTAGATGCAAGTTAAAAAGTTATATATAAAATCAAAAGACTAGCTTACATTATGTGACCTCCTAATTACATTCCAGAAAACACGGTTCCTCCAAACACTCAACCACCCGTTAGCATGTTAAGACACGTCACCCTTATTCAGTAGCTTAAGACACACTAAATCAAGCTCCAGTGTATCCCACAGTTGCATGTTAAATACAATATAAGGCTCAAAAAAGTATATTCCATAGTGTTTTCTGAATGTTCCTGAGTATAGCCACTCTTGGAGGAAGTCATTCAAAAAAATCAGAGTTCCTAGGAACACAGTTGGGAATGCACAGGACAAGAAAAACAAATATCCATTCAGTACTAATGTCTGTGGTGGTAGAAATGGTCACACTGAAATATGTCACAAATAGGTCTCCCTTCCCCCACTCCTACCACATTCCACAAACCTTAGCTTTAGTGTAATCTGTATTTACAGGTTCCATGACTAAGAGGGTTCATGCTTCATAGCTGGTTTCTCAAGGGTTGAGAATGGAGCTGCAAATCCATGTAAACTGATTTCTTACTATAGTGTTTGGAAATTTGCTATGATATCCACCTGGTTATGCATGACTTCACTCAGCACTGACAGCTGTAGAAAGCTTTGAAGGATCTTTTTTTTTTATTTTTCACATTATTAATTAGATGAAAAAGAAAGTAGCACCAAGGAATCTTTACTATTAGCCACCAGACAGCAATAACTTCAGGGTGAAGAGAAAAGTCAACATTTAAAAGCAGACAGGCTGGCTCACAGCCAACCAATAAACTGAGATAGGGTCCCCAGTGGAGGAGCTAGAGAAAGGACCCAAGGAGCTGAAGAGGTTTGCAGCCCCATAGGAGGAACAGTAATATGTACCAACCAGTACCCCCAGCGCTCCCAGGAACTAAACCACCAACCAAAGAGTACACGTGGAGGGACCCATGGCTCCAGCTTCATATGTAGCAGAGGATGGCCTTTTCAGACACCAATGAGAGGAGAGGCCATTGGTCCTATGAAGACTTGATGCCCCAGTGTAGGGGAATGCCAGGTCAGAAAAGTGGGAGGGGGGGGTTGGTAAGCAGGGGAGGGGGGGATGGGTTAGGGGGTTTTCAGAGGGGCAATGAGGAAAGGGGATACCATTTGAATTGTAAATAAAGCAAATATCTAACAAAATAAAAAACAGTATCCACTGGGAAAAAAAAATAAAAGTAGATGGGCCTGAAACTATGGTTCTATGAATAAAGCATTTGTCATCCTGACCTGACAACTGGCACTCCGGTCTCCAGCGCACACATCAAAGCCAGACAGATGGGTCCCCTGCCTTCAATCCCACTCCTTGAAGAAGCAGCAATGGGAATCCCTGGAATGAGCTTGTCTAGGCAGAGCAACTGGAATCAGCAAGCTCTAGGTTCAACTACAGATTCTGCCTCAATCCATCGAGTAGACATGCAAACACCCACATGGCACACATATGCACACACACCGAAAAAAAAGGAGAAATTTAATTCATTCACCACAGGATGGCGCATAGTTAGGACCACCACTTCAGTTTTGTCTGTTTCTAGTAGAATAAATTATGTCTTTCAAAATGCTGCAGGCAGGTGATTTTTTTTTACATAAAATACATAATTTATCTTTATACATAATTTGTAGATTCTCCTCTTCACTCTATCCTCCCATCTCCCTGCCTGTCCTTTACTATAACAGGTAGCCACTTTCAGTTTTCCTGATACCAGTAATTTTTCCTATATTCTCTGTAAAATCTCCTTTTTCCTTTTTTGGTCCTCTTTCTTTCTTTTTTTTTTTTTTTTGTATACAATCCTAGTGTTTGCCTTCTTGGTAAAATTACATTTTTTTTTATTTTCTAAGTTTTTTTATTTACATTCCAAATCATTTCCCCTGTCCCGTTTCCTCCCTCCCCAAAAGTCCCATAAGCCCCCTTCCCTCCCTCTGTTCCCCATTCAACCCCCTCTCGCTTCTCTGTCCTGGCGTTCCCCTACATCCAGTCTTTCCAGGACCAGGGGTCTCTCCTTCCATCTTCTTGGAAATCTATTAATATGCGAATTGTGTCTAGGGTATTCCAAGATTCTGGGTTAATATTCCCTTATTAGTGACTGCATACCATGTGTGTTCTTTGATTTTATTTATTCATACTCATAATAAATTAAAATGATAAATGAAACTGTGTTGCCTCCTGGAATGATACATATTATAACACTGTTTGTTAAAACCCAGAGAAATACAGCTTTAATTTAAGCAAGGTACAGATGTTCTCCTCTTTAAAAAAAAAATCTCCCCTTTAAAAAAAAACATATAAGAAATATTACTATTTATAGTAAGTATAGTGAATAATTTTTGGATCAAAGTGAACTCCATATAAACTATTTTTAAGCAATTTTTAGCAACCTAACTAAACTAAATGTTGACACTGATAAAGAAAGCAGTGATCCAGCCACTAACATGTTTAGGTTCGCATTCACGAAACAACCATATGTTCACTACGTTTGGCTTAGTTTCTTTTCTAAAATGTATTACACATTTCCCAGCTTTCGTGCAGTAAACACTGACCATGACTTACTCTTTCCTTGGTATCAGAACTATCAAAATCCCCAGACCCGAAAGCTTGTCAGGCTGTCCAGATCCGTTTCCCCAGACACTCACTAGCTCTTGCTTGCTCCTTCTGTCCTGAGGAGCTGTCTCTACCCTGCAAGATGAATACTTCTGTGCTTTCTGCCTCATCCGCTGCCATATTGTCCTCTAGTCGGCTGAAAATTAATCAGAGACTAGCCTTAGGCCTCTACCATAGAGCCATGCCCATGAGTTGTGAGACAGCAGCTTCCTCTAAGGAGACATTTTTTGCTCATTTTTAGATTTATAGCTGTTTTCAAGGTAGAGTGGGGCATGTAAAAATGTCTGACCTTCCAGGAAGTGAAATGTTAATGCATCAAATCATGTCAAATAACAAGAGATCGTTTTCACTTTGTGCATGTGCCCCAGGTCTATTGTATTTATTTGCAAAACTAACTCGGGTTAGAGTTGACTCTTGTTCACAGCAAGGCCATAGTCACATATTTTCTATCAAAGTGTTACAATTCTCAGCATTTACACTTAGAGTAGCTGGATTTTCCTTTTGCCTTAAAATAAATTTCAATTTTCTCTTTTTATAATTTGTTTGTGAGTGTGTGCATGCATGTATATATGTGTGAGTGTGTGTGTGTGTGTGTGTGTGTGTGTGTGTGTGTGTGGTGTATAGTCTTTGGGGCATGTGCTTTTTAACTAAGTCAAGTCAAGCCAATATGAAAATGAGGTAATTCTAGAGACTACACACATCACACCTTTTAATTTTCACAGGGCCCACTGTTCCCGGTCTTACAAACGAGTTAGCTGAAATTCAGAAAGACTGAACAAAATCCCAAAGTTTTTTACTTAAAAGTAGAGCAGAAAGAACTTTCATATAGATATTTCTGACTCAAAAGATCTATTTCTACATTTGATTTTTCAATAAAGACAAAAATGAAAGTATTCTGCGGACATTCTATGCTACACAGTTTCTATAATTACTACTTAAAATAATGATGACCTGGGTCTTTAAAAAAAACACATATATTTTATCTACAATGTTCTGAAGATCTTGAAATTCTAATATTCTTCAAGAATTTTCAAGTCAGAATGTCTTTTGTTTGCTTGCTTAGTTTTTAACATCAGTAGGAGGATGTAATCCTTATCTTCAGATATCTAGAACAATATAATCATACAAGTTGGGCCTTATTGGAGTCATTATGTCTTAGCCTTGTGCTTGTTGCTGTTAAAATGAAGCATAAATAATTCCAACATTAGCTCTGTAACCACAGGAAGCTTGCAAGCAAAGTTATCCATCTAAACCCAGGAGGTGGAGCATGTGCAGCACATTGTATTGGGGAGTGTAATACACAACATATCGGAGAATGTAATACTGACGGCAGTGAACTGACAATCCATTGCTTAGCGTTAAAGTACGGCTGCTTTTCAACTCTTCTATGGCAAACAAAAAACAAAAACAAAAGACATCCAAATTTTTATAATGAATAAACTTTAGCTTAAGTTCATAAAACTTACTTCAAAAGGCATTGAAATATTCTACAAAACTTTCTTGTGTCAATAGCCTTTGTATTTCCCCAGGAAACTGGTCTTCGAACACTCACCATTCCTAGTATCAGTAAGTAAAACAATAAACCAAGCACAGCAAAGCCTCAGAGTAAAGAACATGAGCTTTAAAAGTGGAAGGGGACACATTGTTCAAATCAAAGTTGCCCACTTCCCAGGAATGAAATTTTTGTAGAAATTTATTACATCATATTCAAGAAAGCCAGAGAACTCGTTCATTTCAAGATTATTGACCATCCCAAAATGCAAAACGAGACAGGGAAACAGCTTTTCTAATCTGGGACTGCTTCCCTTTCATCCTGTCAGTTAGATTTTAAACTTGAGTTTGCAAAACTCCAGGCATCTTACCGTCACTCTCTCCTCTAAATTCGTGTTCCTCTTTAGTGAGCTTCCTTGTTCATGCTTTTCAAATTCCATGTTGAAAGAATGAGAGAGAGGGGGAGAGAGAGAGAATGAAAGGGAGAGAGGTCCAGATTCTGTCTAGAAACTGATTTGACATGCTTGCATGTTAGATAATGCCGGGCATTCCATGGTGTAAGAGCCTAGGACGCTATCAGAAGCCCTGGCGATAATTTCTGGTTAGCTAGTGTTTCCATTTATAGATGTTCAAACCCCATAAACAGAGCACTGAAGAGAAGTCAGGCAGCTGGCCCTAGATAATGATAAATGTCACTAAACATGAAAGTAACCCTTCAGCAGGAGAACGTCCAACAAGTTTGGTTCTCTGAACCCAGAAAGATGCACATGACAAGCAGTTCTGCCACAGATTTCATCAATAGCCACTGGAGAAGAATTAAAAATACTCCAGAATCCATCCTTGTAAATCAATTAAAAGGACAAATGTGATGATGGTACAACTCTAAGTGGGCTAAGTTAACTCTTTCAGATTCCAGCTTCCATCTTGGCAGTGGAAATAGACACGTGTGCTTCCCTCTGTAAATAAAACAGAAATAAAAATAATGTTGCTTACAGAGAAAGAGTAAATGACTAATCAAAGCCAGAAAGATTTGCAATGTGGATGGTCAAGCGGTCTTGCCAATGTCCTATGAAAACTTAGCAAACTGCATCTAGTAATACCATGAGACAAAAGTGGCATTTCCCTTAACAAAAGCCAATTTTGGTCATCCTGATCCCAACACTTCCACTGGGGAGAAAGTTACCATGCAAGAGATGAAATTTATTTTCTCCAATGCAACAAATGTTTTCAGAGTTCTTCACAAAGTGTCGTATGTCTTAAAGAAAATTAATGGTGCACCTTAGTGCTAACTAACTCATTGTGTGTTTTGAGGCAAAACAGATCTGTGAATGGCAACTAAAAAAAAAATGTGTCTTTCAGAGTAAGTGGATGTGGTTTCTCTGGAGCTTTGTCCTTGACCTGTTCAAATATGCATGTTAATGACTGTTGTTTTTTTATTTACCCTCACTTACAGTTTTTCTCTCATTGATGAAGAAAATACTTCAGGAAATGTGTTGGAAGAGCATATCTGTCAGTAACTCCATGGTTCTGTTGCTAGACAAGTATAGAGAGTTTATCCCACATCGTTTGTTCATGTCTCTCCCAGGAACTTGAAGCAATAGTGGTATCTCATACACATATGTGTGTATACATATATTATATAGGTATGCATATGTATATATACATATGTGTGTGTATGTAATATACGGAAATGTACTCTTCTGTACTAACAGGAAATGGAATGTTGATTCAGACAATGACATGAAAGAACTCTAAAAATAATTGAAAAATCTAGTCACAAAAGGCCACTTCCTATATGACTTACTTAAGACCTCAGAATCGGTACATCCATAGGAATAAAGATGATACATTCTTCCCAGAAGCTGTGGTATAGACAAGGGTGAGGAGTAGTTAATGGTACAGGATTCTCTGAGGGGCCATAAAAATATTAAGAAATTGGATACTGTTAATTTGATAACTCTTCAGAAACCCTCATAATCAATAAATTTTATGAAAATTACAAATTTTAAAGTATATTAGTTGTATCACAATAAACTCTTTGTTTTAAAAGTTAACAAAAAAAAACCCTCTTTAAATGGAAATTTCTGGTTTTTCGTAAATACAATATGCACAATGGGTCCCTCCAAACAAGGAGTTGAAGCCTGTGCTACTGAAAACGCTGACACAGAAGACCATCAGCAAAGTGAGACTTACTTCTAGACATTGCCGCCTCTCTTCACCCCTCTGCATCATTACCTTAGGCAAGCAGGCTGAGGTCTGTGATCTCAGCACTCAGGAGACGAGGATGGAAGGATTGTTGCAAACTTAAAGCCAAATGGATAATGCCAGGCTAGCTGGAGCTACAGTGTGAGATCATGCCTCAAAAGAGAGAGAGAGAAAAGAGAGAGAAAACGAAGGAAGGAAGGAAGGAAGGAAGGAAGGAAGGAAGGAAGGAAGGAAGGAAAGAAAGAGAAAGAAAGAAAGAAAGAAAGAAAGAAAGAAAGAAAGAAAGAAAGAAAGAAAGAAAGAAAGAAAGAAAGAAAGAAGGAGAAAAACAGAAAGAAGTAAAAACAAAGGTACATTTGTGCTGAAACTTCACAAAGAAATTAGTTGATGACTAAGGGCAAAACCTGGGAGAAAATATAATTTGTAGCTTTTAGTGTTGCTTGTCTATTTGCTGGATCATCTTAATAGTGGTGATGTCCCCACCCTGCCATTCAAAGAGCACTCATCATCATCAATGAAGAAAGAGAGAGAGAGAGAGAGAAAGAGAGAGAGAGAGAGAGAAAGAGAGAGAGAGAAGGCCAAATAAATGCTCTTCTACTGAAGCTTCACAAGACTAACCAAATACCCACAAGGCAGGAGAGCAAATGTGGGATTTCTTTGCAAGAATGCTAATATGCACAGGAGGGTGTAGACGGCTTTCTCCGTTGTAGCCTTCACGGTTAAAAAATGTCTGCTGCTAAGAATTCTCCTCCAAGACAATCAACATGCTATACTGACTTGTTATCACTCCACATGCCCCCTGCAAGACAGGGGTCACAGACTGAGAAGACTAAATCCAGTTATTGAAGGACCAGGTAGGAGTAACCTGACTCAAAAACCACACCAGGAGTGTACTTCCTGTGGCACCCAGCAGCCGGTTGAAGATGAGAGGGTCAGCTCTAGCACTGTGAACAGAACTGGTTCAGAGTGGACACACCCTACCTGCTGATGTCACTCTTCACTCACTCTTAGGATATGTATACAGAAGACTGGGCCACTGGATCAGCAGGGCTTCAGGGACAGTAGAGGAGGCAGATTAGAGCAAGTGGCTCTAAGCTCCCCCTGTTTGTCTAGGATGTATTTATCAATTCAGAACTCTCAAGCAACGGCCCAAACTACTCTGTAGCTTGTCTTTGATTCCTCTTGCGTCTCCATCTGGTGAAGAGGCAAACATCTGGAAGCGCTAACCTCCCACCACCGCCTTGTGTAGGGTACACTTTAAAGCTTGTACACACCAGCACTGCAGAATGGTCATGGTGTGTGTCCACAATTTGTGAAAAGATGACGTCTACGGAAGAACTTCTGGAAAGTTGAGTTTAATCACTCTATAATAAACTTATTACATAACTGCCAAAAACCATAAACCTCAAAATATCAGTGTATAATAATTATGATGAGGAAGGCTAGCAAATGTGTGCCTTTATAATAACTGCTTTCAAAAGAACTGCTTTTACTGAAATATAATTTTCCCTTCAGATATTGTCTTTACTTAAACTTTGGTATTGTGCCCTCTTTTTTTCCTCTTTTAAAGACATTTACACCCCCACTACAGTTTGCCCTCCCTGCTTTCCTCCCAGCCCCTCCCCCACCCCCTCCACCCTCCTCTCTTTTTCTTCAGCAAAGGGCCTGCCTCCCATAGATATCAACCAAACATGACCTATCAAGTTGCAGTAAGACTAGGCACCTTCCCTCATATTAAGGCTAGATAAGGCAACCCAGTAGAAGGAAAAAGATCCCCAAAACAGGCAAAATAGTCAGAGACAGTCCCTGCTTCCACTATTAGGAGTCCCACAAGAAGACCAAGCTACACAACTGTAACATATATGCAGGGGACCTAGGTCAGACCCATGCAGGCTCCTTGATTGTTGATTCAGTCTCTGTGAGTCCTTATGAGCCCGAGTCAGTTGACTGTGAGTTTTCTTGTGTTGGTCTTGACTATATCCTATTTTCTAATGACCAGAGACAAAAGCCGTTAGTCACTATCAAGGAAGGAACATATTCTTTATAAAATCACTTTTGATTTTGATTTTTGAGTTAGAATATGTGTTTAGAATAGCAGAAAATATTTCTCTGCTATTATATATGGAAAGTCTGATTATTTTTATCAGAAGTTCTTGTGAAATAAAAATATGAGGGCTGTAAGGACGCTAACATGTCAAAACTGGCGACTTAAAAAACAATGATCTGGATATGAAGCTAAAGACGTAGCTCGGTTGGGGAGGGTGGAGTCTATAAAAAAGATTACATCCATTAGGAATCAAAGTCTAGCATATTCCAGATGCCTAACCAGTTCACACTTGATGTATATAGTTTCCAAAGGGACTAGGATGCAGTTTCTCCTGTTCATGGTGATGGTGCATGCTTGAACAGATGTTTTTCTCTTACAATTGTACTCAAATAACCTCCAGTCACTTTGAACAGTAAGTAAATTGCCTAACAGAATCTTTCTCTGTCTGTGTCTGTCTGTGTGTGTCTCTCTCTCTCTCTCTCTCTCTCTCTCTCTCTCTCTCTCTCTCTCTCTCTCTCTCTCTCTCCCTCTCTCTCTCTCTCTCGTGTGTGTGTGTGTGTGTGTGTGTGTGTGTGTGTGTGTGTGTGGTGTCTGAGGAATAACGGCAGCAAGCCAGATTAAACTGATTAAAAGGACTCACAGGGAATCGTGATGAATGTTTCTAACTTCAGAAAGGAATCCTGCATTGAAAATTTCCTGTCTTTTTGGCTTACTCAAAACAACCAGATTCAACCAGCTTTCACCCTCCCTTAAACCCAGCAGCTTAGCTGTCCTGGTGCTGTTGACATGACAAATCACTTTGCCCCCAAAGTGACAACTCTCTGTGCCCTTTGCAACAGTGTGTCCAGGGTATACTTGCAGTTTTATCGGTGCAAATTGAAGCATGTTCCAAAGCAACTTGCACTTAGGAAAAGAATGCTTACCTTTCCATAGACTTGGACGCAGCCAGCAGGAGGATAATCCACTGGAGAGGTCACACCCACATTCCCAGTGCAGCTGACCTTGTCAGTCTTTGGAAGATACTGTTTACTCGGCCACTAATATTGGATGCCAGGCTCAAGAGACAGAATCTAAATTAAAAGAATTAGGTATCCACTTCATCCCCACTGGGACCACTTTTCAAAAACAATAATTGCTGTGTTTCCCCAAATGACTTCTTCATGAGAATGTCCTAGAAAAATGAAGGTTTGAAGCCAAGTGCCTGTAAGTTTTTCAGTATGGCCAATTATGGTGTACTGGTGAAATTTCTCCAAGCTTCCCCGAGGACGTGAGTGGTGTAGTAAAAGGTTGTCCGAAATGAGTCCAGTGTATTTTGAGTGGAATTTTAAAGGGAATTGAAAGTTCTGAAATGAGATGCCAATTATTCCCTGGAAGGAAAGCTGGATTTATAGAGCAGATGGCCAATGATAAGGATGAGCTATTTCTACAGTTAGGTAGCACAGTGACGTCACCCAACAGCAGCACCGGCCGGAGCAGGGTGACCTCCTCCACTCCTTCTGCAGCACCGTGAGTTTTATTTCCTGGATAATTTTAGCAAAATTGAGACCATGTCACCCCCCCCAAAAAAAAAACTATTAATTATGTGTTCAGTTCTATGCAAGGGATCTATGCTGGACTCTAGTTAGAAGCTCCATTTAAATTATGACCTAAGAGACTCAGAATTGGAAAAACAAATCATTACCCATTTTGTCAACTGTATTTAGAATACAAATAAGCCAAGAATGTCTTCATCATCCCACCCAGCACACTATCCTACGCTGCATTTATAATGCACAGTGCATCATAAACAAAAAACAACAACAACAAAGCAAATCATGACTAACTGCTCGCCTCTGAGATAACTCACCTGCCCACTGTCTTCAGTGGCTCTCACTGATTGAGATTTAAGTCGGCAACATCTACATTAATACTCCTGCCAAACAATGTTATTTTCAGACCTCATTCTTATTCTTATTCTTTTTCAGCCAGTTCAATAACTTGAAGCTTATAGTTGGGACACCCACACCCATACACACACACACGCACGCGCACACACACACACACACACACACACACACACACCATGGTGCTGGAGTTGATAGCTTCAAAGTTGAACACACAGTCTCTTGACTTCAGAGTAGAAAGCGTCACTCCTGAGTGTAGCAGTTCAGGCTGAAGATGATGGCTTCTATTAGCTACTTCTGTGTTGTCTTGAAAAACCCCATGATCAAGCAGGCTTGTAGGAGGAAGAGTTTATTTCGGCTGGCAGTTTCAGAGGGATGAGAGGTCATGCTGAGAGGGATGCAGAGGAGCAGAAGGCAGCTATGACAGGAGAATCAGGAAGCCAGGAGCACATGCCTTTAACCCTGAGCACACAGTAAAGACAGCGGACTGGAAAGGGGCAAGGCTCTAATCTCTCAAACGGCACCAACAACTGGAGACTAAATGTTCAAATTTCGGGGGGCGGGGACCAGGAAAAGGGAAATCATTTGAAATGTAAATAAAGAATATATCTAATTTAAAAAAAAAAGAAATAAAGAAGTAAATGTTCAAATAGAAGAGCCTGTGGGGCACAGTTCTCATTCAAACCACTAGAGGGGGCTAAAGAGAGACGAGTAGATGATGTTCTTGAAAGGAAGCCATTCAGGTAGGGATTCTGTGCTGCCCCGACAGAGACACAGGATTGGAAATGGGTCATCGTGGTACATGGGAAGGTACTATTGGACAAAGGCAGCTAACCTCGCACAGAAGTCTATTAGAAATTCAGATCCTCGGTCACAACCCAGACCTAGAGTCTGTCCTTTTAGTAAGATCCTCTAGCCATGTATATGAGCATTAAAGTTTTAAAAGAACTTATTAAACTGCTTTTGGGATTTAAAGAGATATTGAAAGGATAAATCGGAGCCGGGAGGTGGTAGCGCACGCCTTTAATCCTAGCACTTGGGAGGCAGAGGCAGGCAGATTTCTTAGTTCGAGGCCAGCCTGGGCTACAGAGCGAGTTCCAGGACAGCCAGGGCTATACAGAGAATCCTTTGGTTTGTCTCGAAAAACCAAAAGGATAAGTCAGGTGAAAAGACAAATGAGAGCCAAAATATGTGCTATGTACATGAATAATGGCAAGGACACGTGGCAAAATTATGAGCGGGTGTGAAAGCTCTGACTGTCACCATCAGAAACTTAGAACAAACACACACATACACACACACACACACATACACACACATAAACACATGTACACACATACACACAAATACATACACACACACACACATATATATACACACACACACACACACACAGTCACCCAGCTAACTGATAGTTTCAAAGTTCTCCCATTCCCTACCCAACAACTCCATCATTTTACAAAGGAGAACACTGAGACTGGGGTTAAGTCATCTTCCAAACTCCCAAGGACAGTCAGAAACGGACACAGCTGAGACTCTAAACTAACTTCTGAGCCCTGGTTTTCTCTCTCTGTCTCTCTCTCTCTCTCTCTCTCTCTCTCTCTCTCTCTCTCTCTCTCTCTCTCTGCCTGTTCAAACACTCAGCACTCCGCACCCAGCCAACAGACAGCACAGGAGAGTGGGTCACGAGCAGCCCACATGGCCCATGTTCCGTTTGTTCTTCTCCAGAACCTGTTCCTGATGGACTCAGGGGAGGAGACTGAAAACGCTGCTCAAATACAGGACAGCTGACATTACCGCCTAGTTTTCCGGGCTGATTTGAATATCTGTGCCTTTTAATGTGTGCATATTGTCCTCTCACCAATGCCTTTGCTGACCAGGGTGTCATGGAGAATTTCCTCTGCTATAAGGAACTTTTATCCATCAATGTGTCCAATGTTGGGATACGGAAATGCCTAATTTGTGTCTGGTTAAGCCAAAAATAGGAGGTTAGAGTTTAACGAGTGTCAAAAATGAGAGAAAGACTGACAATATAACCCGGATTATATATTTTCTACGCTGTTTCCTTACAATAATAAATAGGACAAAGGATAATAGGTAGAAACCGCCAATACAAGGAGAGAAACAACACCCTAGAAAAAACAAGATAGTAACCTTCTTGCTTCAAACCCAAAAGTAGATAACCACTCAAACATAAAGATAGCATCAAGAATAGCAGGTGGCAATAATCACTATTCCTTAATCTCTCTTAATATCAATGGTCTCAATTCCCCAATAAAAAGACATAGACTAACAGACTGGATACGTAAACAGGACCCAGCATTTTGCTGCATGCAGAAAACACACCTCAGTGTCAAAGACAAACACTACCTCAGAGTAAAAGGTGGCAAAACAATTTTACAAGCAAATGGTCCCAGGAAACGAGCCAGAGTAGCCATCCTAATACCAGATAAAATTGACTTTCAACCTAAAGTCATCAAAAAAGACACAGAAGGACACTACATACTGATCAAAGGAAAAATCCACCAAGAAGAACTCTCAATTCTGAATATTTATGCTCCAAATGAAAGGGCACCCTCATTCGTAAAAGAAACTTTATTAAAGCTCAAAGCACACATCGCACCTCACACAATAATAGTGGGTGACTTCAACACCCCGCTCTCTGAAATGGATCATTCAGGAAAGCAGAAACTAAACAGGGACACAGTGAATCTAATTGAAGTCTTGGACCAAATGGAACTAACAGATATATATAGAACATTTCATCCTAGAGCTAAAGAATACACCTTCTTCTCAGCACCTCATGGTACCTTCTCCAAAATCGACCATATAATTGGTCACAAATCAGACCTCAACAGATATAAGAAGATAGAACTAATCCCATGCCTCCTATCAGATCACTATGGAATAAGGGTGGTCTTCAGTGGCAACAAAAACAACAGAAAACCCACATACACATGGAGGCTGAACAATGCTCTACTCAATGATAACTTGGTCAAGGAGGAAATAAAGAAAGAAATCAAAGACTTTTTAAAACTTAATGAAAATGAAGGCACAACATACCTTAATTTATGGGACACAATGAAAGTGGTGCTAAGAGGAAAATTCATAGCCCTGAGTGTCTCCAAAAAGAATCAGGAGACAGCATACACTAGCAGCTTAATGGCACACCTGAAAGCCCTGGAACAAAAAGAAGCAAATACACCAAAGAGGAGTAGAAGGCAGGAAATCATCAAACTCAGGGCTGAAATCAATCAAGTAGAAACAAATAAAACCATACAAAGAATCAACAAAACGAGGAGTTGGTTCTTTGAGAAAATCAACAAGATAGATAAGCCCTTAGCCAGACTAGCCAGAGGGCACAGAGACAGTATCCAAATTAACAAAATCAGAAACAAAAAGGGAGAGATAACAACAGAAACTGAGGAAATTCAAAAAATCATCAGATCCTACTACAAAAGCCTGTATTCAACGCAACTAGAAAATCTGGAGGAAATAGACAATTTCCTAGACAGATACCAAATACCAAAATTAAATCAGGATCAAATAGACCATCTAAACCATCCTATAACCCCTGAAGAAATAGAAGTCGTCATTGGAAGTCTTCCAACCAAAAAAAGCACAGGTCCACATGGTTTTAGTGCAGAATTCTATCAGACCTTCAAAGAAGACCTAACACCAATACTCTTCAAACTGTTCCACAAAATAGTAACAGAAGGAACACTACCCAACTCGTTCTATGAAGCCACAATTACGCTAATACCAAAAGCACACAAAGATCCAACAAAGAAAGAGAATCTAAGGCCAATCTCTCTTATGAATATCAATGCAAAAATACTCAATAAAATTCTTGCCAACTGAATCCAAGAACACATCAAAACGATCATTCACCACGATCAAGTAGGCTTCATCCCAGGGATGCAGGGATGGTTCAATATAAAGAAATCCATCAATGTAATCCACTATATAAACAATCTCAAAGAAAAAAACCACATGGTCATTTCATTAGATGCTGAGAAAGCATTTGACAAAATTCAGCATCCTTTCATGTTAAAGGTCTTGGAAAGATCAGGAATTCAAGGCCCATATCTAAATATAGTAAAAGCAATTCACAGCAAACCGGTAGCCAACATCAATCTAAATGGAGAGAAACTTGAAGCAATCCCACTAAAATCAGAGACTAGACAAGGCTGCCCTCTCTCTCCATATCTTTTGAATATAGTACTTGAAGTTCTAGCTAGAGCAATTAGACAACAAAAGGAGGTCAAAGGGATACAAATTGGAAAGGAAGAAGTCAAACTATCACTATTTGCAGACGATATGATAGTATACTTAAGCGACCCAGAGAACTCCTACAGCTGATAAACAACTTCAGCAAAGTGGCCGGATATAAAATCAACTCAAGCAAGTCAGTAGCCTTCCTATACTCAAAGGATAAGCAGGCTGAGAAAGAAGTAAGAGAAATGATACCCTTCACGATAGCCACAAACAATATAAAATATCTTGGTGTGACTCTAACCAAACAAGTGAAAGATCTGTATGACAAGAACTTCAAGTCTCTGAAGAAAGAAATTGAAGAAGACCTCAGAAGATGGAAAAATCTGCCATGCTCATGGATTGGCAGGATTAATATAGTCAAAATGACCATCTTGCCAAAAGCAATATGGGGATTCAATGCAATCCCCATCAAAATCCCAACTCAATTCTTCATAGAGTTAGAAAGAGCAATTCAAAAATTCATCTGGAATAACAGAAAACCCAGGATAGCTAAAACTATTCTCAAGAACCTCTGGGGGAATCAGTATCCTGGACCTCAAGCTGTACTACAGAGCAATAGTGTTAAAAACTGCATGGTATTGGTATAGTGACAGGCATGTAGATCAATGGAACAGAATTGAAGATCCAGAAATGAATCCACACTCCTATGGTCACTTGATCTTTGACAAAAGAGCTAAAACCATCCAGTGGAAAAAAAGATAGCCTTTTCAACAAATGGTGCTGGCTCAGCTGGAGGTCAACATGCAGAAGAATGCAAATTGAACCATTCTTATCTCCTTGCACTAAACTCAATTCCAAGTGGATCAAGGACCTCCACATAAAACCAGACACACTGAAACTAATAGAAAGGAAACTAGGGAAGAACCTTGAACATATGGGCACGGGGGAGAATTTCCTGAATAGAACTCCAATAGCTTATGCTCTAAGATCAAGAATAGACAAATGGGACCTCATTAAATTTCTGCAAGGCAAAAGACACTGTCAAAAAGACAAAGCGGCAACCAACTAACTGGGAAATGATCTTTACCAACCCTACATCCGACAGAGGGCTAATATCCAATATATACAAAGAACTCAAGAAGTTAAACTCCAGAGAGGCAAGTAACCCTATTAAAAAATGGGGTACAGAGCTAAACAAAGAGTTCTCACCTGAAGAATATCTAATGGCTGAGAAGCACCTAAAGAGATGTTCATCATCCTTAGTCATTAGGGAAATGCAAATCAAAACAACCCTGAGATTCCATCTCACACCAGTCAGAATGGCTAAGATCAAAAACACAGGAGACAGCAGTTGTTGGCAAGGATGTGGAGAAAGAGGAACACTCCTCCACTGCTGGTGGAATTGCAAGCTGGTACAACCACTCTGGAAAGCAGTCTGGCGGTTCCTCAGAAAACTGGGCATGACACTCCCGGAGGATCCGGCTATACCACTCCTGGGCATATACCCAGAGGCTTTACCTGCATGCAATAAGGACACATGCTCCACTATGTTCATAGCAGCCTTATTTATAATAGCCAGAAGCTGGAAAGAACCCAGATGTCCCTCAATGGAGGAATGGATTCAGAAGATGTGGTATATCTACACGATGGAATACTACTCTGCAATTAAAAACAATGAATTCACGAAATTCCTAGGCAAATGGTCAGAACTTGAAAATATCATCCTTAGTGAGGTAACCCAATCACAAAAGAACACACATGGTATGCAGTCACTGATAAGGGGATATTAACCCAGAATCTCGGAATACCCTAGACACAATTCGCATATCAATAGATTTCCAAGAAGATGGAAGGAGAGACCCTTGATCCTGGAAAGACTGGATGTAGGGGAATGCCAGGACAGAGAAGCGAGAGGGGGTTGACTGGGGAACAGCGGGAGGGAAGGGGGCTTATGGGACTTTCGGGGAGGGAGGAAATGGGACAGGGGAAATGATTTGGAATGTAAATAAAAAAACTTAGAAAATTAAAGATCATTTCCCAGTTAGTTGGTTGCCGCTTTGTCTTTTTGACAGTGTCTTTTGCCTTGCAAAAACTTTGTAATTTAATGAGGTCCCATTTGTCTATTCTTGATCTTAGAGCATAAGCTATTGGAGTTCTGTTCAGGAAATTCTCCCCTGTGCCCATATGTTCAAGGTTCTTCCCTAGTTTCCCTTCTATTAGTTTCAGTGTGTCTGGTTTTATGTGGAGATCTTTGATCCACTTAGAATTGAGCTTAGTGCAAGGAGATAAGGATGGGTCAATTTGCATTCTTCTGCATGTTGACCTCCAGCTGAGCCAGCAGCATTTGTTGAAAAGGCTATCTTTTTTCCACTGGATGGTTTTAGCTCCTTTGTCAAAGATCAAGTGACCATAGGAGTGTGGATTCATTTCTGGGTCTTCAATTCTGTTCCATTGATCTACATGTCTGTTACTGTACCAATACCATGCAGTTTTTAACACTATTGCTCTGTAGTACAGCTTGAGGTCCGGGATACTGAATCCCCCAGAGGTTCTTTTACTCTTGAGAATAGTTAAAAAACATAAAAAAATAAATAAATAGGCGCATGTCAGAAACAAATGGTACCATCGAATTTTCTAAAAGGATGAAACTAAGACCAGACGAAACACTAATTTTTATGATCATGAGTGACCTTGATTTCTTACCTGTTACAAATAGCTTGTCAACTCTGGTACATATACTCGGGGAGTTTTATTTGATTGTGAAGAAAACATTAAATATTCAGGAAAATGTATTAAAAAACTGGAGAATTTATTAAGTTAGGTAACTCTGGATCCAAAAGATAAACACTGCATGTTCTCTCTCAGACAAGTTCGGTGGCTTCCAGTTGTTACATGTGTGTCTTTATGTGGCGGTGAGTGTGAGGGGTACCATTCATGAAGCTAGAGAAAGAGGCCCACGGAGGAGAAAGAGGCTTAATTTAAGGGATGGAGAGGAAGGTGGGAGTCCAACATGAGTAATATCAAAGCGAGAGGAGAAATGGTGGGGGGTCGGGGATAGAATCTGGGAGAGACCTGGAAGATAGATTGAATGACTGTGTGTGTGTGTGGAGAGGGGGAGGGGTCAGGAGGAAGCGAACAGAACTGAGCATGCGTAAAAATGCCGTGTGTGTGTGTGTGTGTGTGTGTGTGTGTGTGTGTGTGTGTGTGTGTGTGTGTGTGTGTGTGACCTCCTCGATGTGCTTTTTAAAGGTAAAATAAAATGTAAGACCTCTTGTCAGGTGTGGAAATGGATGCCTCTAACGCCAGCACGCACAGCCGGAAGACACACAAATTGGAGGGCAGCCTGAGCTCCAGAGTGAAGCTTTAGCTCAGAAACAAACAAACAAAAAAAGCATGTTCCTTATGCGCATCCTTAAAAACATCGGAAAGAAAGGCATCTCATTTACTTTCAGCTGATTGTAAGCAACAGGAACTGAGAACAAAGTCCTGGATTAATAACCAGAAGGACATTTCATGCCACTCACAGCCCTGAGGAAGGCTGGGAGCAAGGAAAACAAATCACTGCAAATTGTTTTACTCTTGGAGTCTCCTGAGCTCCTGGGTCTTCTGTTTCCTTTTCTTTCTTTTTGTTCTTTTTTTTTTCTGTATGTTTTTTTCTTTATTTATGTGTGTATATATATTTTTTTTTCTGAAATCTTGCGTTGTTTATACAAGGGAAAGAAGACATGATGATTTGCATCTCCCTTAACTTGAATCATGCATACAAATAGACTTGTTTCCTCTGAATTCTTAAGCATAAATTCCTGGGAGAAAGAATGCAATCTGCTGAGTTTGAGTGAGGCGTCCATCATGATCCAATCTGCTAGGAGTGGGGCCGGTGGAGGAAGAGGAGACAGACGGGCAGACAGGATCGGGCACTCTCTACACAAAGGAATCCAGGAAAGAAGAGAAAATGGCTCTTACCAGAAACCATGGAAGTGAAAACAACGTAACAAAAACTACAACTGCGCTTATTGAAGCTTTGATAGATTTTCTTCTGGTTTCTTTTTTAATCCTCACATCTAAGAATACTCTCCTAGTGTTTCTGTTGCCAGGATGACACATCGGCTTTATTATTTAATATGGGGATTGTTCATATAACTGTAGAGTTGGGAAGTGTTTTGCTTTTCAATTAAGTGAAGCACGAGGTCAGAGACCGTGCCCCTGGCACCAACAATCCCAGGATTTGGAACTCTAGGTTGTCTTTATATCTTTCACATTCCAAGAAATGTGTGCAGAAAGATACTTCTCTATTTTAAATATTTAATTGAGGTTTACTTCCCAATACTCGGTTTTACTACAGTAAAGAAAACAAACATCACTCAAGTTATAGACGGGTATTGCTAAATTTTTTTTCAATTGCGGTAACATGGTGTGTTACAGGCATGCATAGCATCGCTGCACTTAATAATTTCCGTAATGGGAATGAGATAAGAATGCTTACCAGAGTGCTAAGCTAACGTGAATACAAATACAGCTACTTCTCACCACAAATGAGCGAGTTCCCTTCCTATTGCCTGAAGCTCCTTCTCCAGCACATTTGCCTGCACACTGCAATACTTCCTGTTACGACAATAATGCACTAAACCTCTGAAACTCAACTACTACCTCAGTGTGTCCCTGAACAAGCCACACATGCGCCTTCCTCGGAGCCACAGGCCTCCTCTGACTGCAAAACTCACCTGCAGCAACAGCAGCCTCCTGGCCGGCTTGCTCACCCCTTTCAGTCAGCAGGAGCGTGGATCATCGACTTCCACATGGTTTCTGGCAATAGCGCGGACCACGAGCATCAGCATGGCCTCGTGTAGATGCATACCCACATCCGCATGGCCCCTGGTAGCAGCATGGCCTGTGGACATCATGACGGCCTCGGGAGTTAGCACAGCCCGCGGACATCCTCACAACCTCAGGTCGGAACAGGGGCCTGCAGGGATTATCTTCTTGTGTACTGTGTAAAGACTGTCTTTGTATTTATTATTTAAATGCTGATTTCTGTAAGCAGAGGGTGGAGTACAGGCAGAAGGTTGGTATTGTTGTTACGTCGTCACCTGTCTCAGTGTTCAGTACGCATTCTTCGCCACTTTCTGAATGATTCAATAAAGAGCTCAATGGCCTGTAGCAAAGCTGGAGGGGACAGGTGGAACTTCCTAGCCAGTATAGGAACTCTGGCCAAGAGCCCCAGGCGGGAAGATTCACCAGCCAAACAGGGAGGGAGAAACGGGTGCCCGTACTGAGAAGAGGTAGAAGACAGATTAGTATAAACGAGTTAATTCATGCTGTAAGAGCTAGTTGGGAACAAGCCAGCTAAGACCAGGCTTTCATAATTAACAAAAGGTCTCCAAGCCATTACTTGGGCGGCTTGAGGGCTGAGGCAGTGCAGTCACACTGGCCACAGACATTAACGCAGTCCCCGGCCATAGTAGGACCCCCGAATCAGACATGACCCTTGGCAGCGTGGATCTCAGACATCATCAAGACCTTGGGCAGCTGCTTAGGCTGCATACATCTGATCAATGTAATCCTCTCGGGTGCCACCCAGGAACCACTCCGTGATCAGATACTAGTTCAAATCCCCCAAAATTCCATAAAGGGGAAATAACAAACAAACAAACAAAAAACCTAATGAGCTGTGCCTCTCACTTGGAGAACACATATTCTGTTGCTCCAGTGTGAGAAGCCCTCACCTATATGCTCCTGACACTTCCCTTTCTCCTAAGCATGCTGCTTAAGCCTTATATTACAGCATCTATAATAAAATCTCCAACTTCAACATAAGAAAAATGAGCTTCAAGTCTCCTTCCTCTGCACCACTCTCCTATCATCCAGGAAGCACCGACGGTGTAACAATCAGTCAATCACTGTGTTAAAAATTCAAAAATAAATTGGCATAGGTACCTGGTCCTTATCTTAACTGAGACATACACAAAGGATGTGAAAGAAAGGTGTCTGTCCAGACAGAAGTACACACACACACACACACACACACACACACACACACCACACACACGCACGGAAAAACCTCGCTGCATCCTACCCTGCAATGGGGCGCACATGTCAAACTTTTCTGCCAGTCTTGTTCAAACACGCAAGTCAGAAAAGTCCAAGGAATAGGTGAGCAATGATCTGAACACCTTTCAGTCCCCAAACCAGACCCACCTAGCTCGTGTCTGTTCTTGTGTGACTTAAAGGATGACTGATAATCCCAGATGATGGATGAGCTGTTTGTGCTCAGCTACAACATGAAGAGCAGAGAATGTCTGCACACAGTACATTTGTGTTCTATACCTCTATACATTATATATGTATATATATATACATATATATCATATATATACATATACATCATATATATATAATCTGTCTTTATTTTTTCCTCTTTCATTCAATTCACTCAAATAAATGTTGCTCCCAGTGTGAGAAGTTCACTGAGGCATAAATTAGAATTAATAAGCTCAAACAATACCATGTAGTTAATAAACTTCCCAAGTTGGAAGCTTAATGTCACCACATAAAGCCAAGCCTTTGTGATCACTTGAGGAACAGCTGCGCATGGATCAGGAACACAGGAGGGAATTTGTTAATTATCCTTACCCAGAGGAAAATAATTAGTCATTTGTATAAGAAGAATAAAAACAAATGTTGCTATTTCCATTTTAATCTCAACAATTGGGGTTGATAAGGCCTCAAAATTGATCTACCTACTAATGAAAGCCACAAACTTATTAACATAGTAGTGGATGGCATGTAATTTTCCTGTTCATAAATTAATTGTGCACTATGCATTGAGTAATTGCTACAGTGTTTTTCAGGGAGTGTAGAATAACTGCTAACCAACACTGAAAAAAAAAAAGGAGGAAATAGCCATTCTTCCCTTCAGGAGACAGTGCACTGTGGCTTTGAGTGTGGATTTGTGTACCTGCGATCTTAGCAACAGGAAAGCTGAGGCAGGAGGATGGCGAGAATCTCAAGAAAGACTAGGGCAAAGAGGGGAAAAGATTTCAATAGCCTTTAAAAGCCTCAGTTGTTCCTCTGTCCTTTCCATGATTAATTAATTGCCTTCCAGACCTTGGAGATGAATCTCAGAACCAAAGTGACAGGAATACACACTGAGAGCTCGGGTCAGCTATACACTCTTCTACATTTTGTTTAGTTTTGGCTTGGTTTGTTTCTGAGATGCTCAGAGGCTTTTGGCTTGAGGTGTCAGTGTCTACTAGGGCCAAGAAGGAAGCCTGTGGGTTATAAAGTGTAGGTGGTCACAGGCATCTAAAGCAAATATTTGAGTAAGGTTGACTTCAGGGGCAAATAAGAAAGTGGTGTCCTTGCCCCTGGGTCTGGAATTCGTGTCTCTGCCCACAGATCTGGGCTTTCCCATGTCATCTCTTCACGTTTTCAAGCCTCCGATCAAGGGCATTTGCTTCTGTCACTTAGACTTTTCCTACAGATCCCACGTGCCACACAGCACCAAAACAAAGCCTGCGGGTCGGAGTATCCTGATGGTTGTAAGGTCATTTCCCTACCGTGAACCTGAATTTCTCCTAAGAAGACTAACAGTTCTCTCGAGGCTGTTTCCAGGACAGGAAGTTTAAAATAACAGCTGTACAACAGTACATAAGTATTATCTCACTGGAATAGCTTTTTGCTCTAGTTGTTCTGGGTTGTCAGAAAATAAGCATACTACCAAAACAAGAAAAGGGTCATGCACTGAACTTCCGGTTTCAACCGAATGAAGTCAGTGGAGAGGTGTCATAGCTATGCACGGTGTGCTAATTACATATGAGAAGCCATGAATAGAAATGCCTGCAATTACTTTTATGATCAACCCTTTTTCATTATTTCTTCTCACCCGTTTTGTTCATTTTTATATATTTAATGAACTCCAACATTAGCATTTTTTAATGTTAGCTTCTTTGTTGTTACTGACATGAACACTCATCTTCAAAGACAGGGCCCAGTGCTCAGAACACTTATAACAGGTCTTTTATAAGTGTTAGACTTTCTGACTTTCTGACTTTCAGTATAACCTGAGCTATACAGGAAGACTGTCTAAATAAATAAATAAATAAAGGCATAACTCCCTACCCTTGAGCCAAGATGTCCCTACCCCAGTTCAGTGTCTCAGTCCACACTTCATACTAGATCATTTTTCTTTTCTATTGATGTAGTGGTGGTAGAGACTAAGACACCTAGATTATGAGACCTCATCTTTCTCTTAGGAAGATATTGAAAACCAATGGCTGATGGAAAGTCACTGTCTGTGGCAACATTCTTAAATATTAGCCCTGCTAAAAGCTCTAAGGGTTTTGTGTGTACATCTGAATGTGATTCTGTAGAGTAGCCATTACTATTATCCTGATCTCACAAGTGATAAAGCCACATCTAATAAATGACAAAACTCTCACACAGCTTAGAAGGGAAATTGAGGAAGTGAATCAATAACCTGACCCTGTCAGAGCAGGCGCCCAACACACCAAAATATGCAGGTAAGGGACTGATGGATGGAACCCAGTGAAATTGCTTAGAATCTTAGGTAATAAGAGGGGTTGGCGGGGGGGGGGGCGGTTACATGTCTTCTTTCCTTGTTTTATATATACTTCCTTTTTATTTAATCTTTTTTTTTTTTTACACTCCAGATTTTATTCCCCTCCCCGTCCACCGTCCAACTGTTCTACTTCCTATATCTCCTCCCTGGCCCCTGTCTCCACGAGGATATCCTCACCACCCCCCCACCTCCACCCATCAGACCTCTAAACACTCTGGGGCCTCTAGTCTCTCAAGGGTTAGGTGCATCTTCTCTGATTGAACCTAGACCCAGTAGTTCTCTGCAGTATATGTGTTGGGGGCCTCATATCAGCTGGTGTATGCTGCCTGGATGGTGGTCCAGTGTCTGAGAGATCTCAGGGGTCCAGGTTAATTGAGACGCTGGTCCTCCTACAGGGTCTCCCTCCTCCTCAGATTCTTCCAGCTTTTCCCTAATTCAACCACAGGGTCATCAGCTTCTGTCCATTGGTTGGGTGAAAATATCTGCATCTGCCTCTTTCAGCTGCTTGTTAGGTCTTTCTGAGGGCAGTCTTGATAGGTCCCTTTTTGTGAGTGCTCCATAGCCTTAGTAATAGCGTCAGGCCTTGGGGCCTCCCCTTGAACTGAATTCCACTTTGGGTCTGTCCCTGGACCTCCTTTTCCTCAGGCTCCTCTCCATTTCCATCCCTGCAGTTCTTTCAGACAGGAACAATTATGGGTCAGAGTTTTGACTGTGGGATAGCAACTCCAACCCTCATTTGATGCCCTGTTTTTCTGCTGGAGGTGTGGTCTACATGTTCCATCTTCCCACTGTAGGGCATTTCATCTAAGATCCCTCCCTTTGAGACCTGAGAGTCTCTCACCTCCCAGGTCTCTGGTACATTCTGGAAGGTACCCCCCAACCTCCTACCTACCAAGGTTGCCTGTTTCCACTCTTTCTGCTGGCACTCAGGGCTTCAGTCCTTTTTTTTTTCCCCCGACCCAATACCAGATCATGTTCCCCCTCCCCTCCACTCCCTCCCCCTCCCCAGCCCCGTCCACTTTTTCCCCATGTCCCTTTCTCCCTCCCCTCTTCTGGTTGCTTTCTTCTCCCTCACAAGTGTGACTAAGGCGTCCTCACTTAGGCACTTCAGTTTGTTGACCTTTTTGAGTTCTGTGGACTGCATCTTGGGTATTCGGAACATTTTTGGCTAATATCCACTTATTAGTGAGTACATACCATGCATGTCCTTTTGGGTCTGAGTTACCTTGCTCAGGATGATATTTTCTAGTTCCATCCATTTGCCTGCAAAACTCAGGATGTCCTTGTTCTTAATAGCTGAGTAGTATTCCATTGTGTAAATGAACTACATTTTCTGTATCCATTCTTCTGTAGTGGGATATCTGAGTTGTTTCCAGCTTCTGGATATCACAAACAAAGCTGCTATGAACATAGTGGAACATGTACCCCTGTGGCATGGTGGGATATCTTTTGGATATAATCCCAAGAGTGGTATTTCTGGGTCTTCAGGTAGATCTATTTCCAATTTTCTGAGGAACCTCCAGATTGATTTCTAGAGTGGTCGTACCACTTTGCAATCCCACCAGCAATGGAGGAGTGTTCCTCTTTCTCCACATCCTTGCTAACATGTGTTGTCCCCGGAGGTTTTGATCTTAGCCATTCTGATTGGTGTAAGGTGGAATCTCAGGGTCATTTTGATTTGCATTTCTCTGATCACTAAAGACTTTGAACATTTCTTTAGGTGCATCTCAGCCATTCAAGATTCCTCTGTTGTGAACTCTCAGTTTAGTTCTATACCCCATTTTTTATTGGGTTTTTTGGTGTTTTGGTGGTTAGCTACTTGAGTTCTTTATATATTTTGGGTATTAGCTCTCTATCTGATGTGGGGTTAAGGAAGATTTTTTTCCCAACCTGTAGGTTGCCAATTTGTCTTACTGACTATGTCCTTTGCCTTACAGAGGTTTTCTAGTATCATGAGGTCCCACTTATCAATTCTTGATCTTAGAGCCTGAGCCATTGGAGTTCTGCTTAGGAAATTCCCCTGCGCCAGTGAGTTCAAGGCTCTTTACCACTTCCTCTTCTATTAGATTGAGTGTATCTGGTTTTATGTTCAGGTCCTTGATACATTTGGACTTGAACTTTGTGCAAGGTGATAAATACGGGTCTATTTTCATCTTAGACAAGCACCATTTATTGAAGATGCTTTCTTTTTTCCACACATTGTCAAGTGTGCTTAAGTGTGTGGTTTTATTTCTGAGTCTTTAATTCTACTCCATTGATCAATGTGTCTCTGTACCAATACCATGCAGTTTTTAATCACTATTGCTCTGTAGTAGAGCTTGAGGTCAGGGATGGTGATTTCCCCTAGCCATTCTTTCATTGTTAAGAATTGTTTTCACTATTCTGGGTTTTTTGCCTTTCCAGATGAATTTGAGAATTGCTCTTTCCAAGTCTTTTAAGAATTGTGTTGGGATTTTGATGGGGATTGCATTGAATCTGTAGATTGCCTTTGGTAGGATGACCATTTTTACTATGTTAATTCTGCCAATCCATGAGCATAGGAGATCTCTCCATTATCTGAGATCTTCAATTTCTTTCTTGAGAGACTTGAAGTTATTGTCATATAGCTCTTCCACTTGTTTGGTTAGAGTTACCCCAAGATATTTTATATTATTTGTGACTATTGTAAAGGGAGTTGTTTCCCTAATTCCTTTCTCAGCCTGTTTATCATTTGTATAAAGGAAAGCTACTGATTTATTTGAGTTAATTTTATATCTGACCACTTTTCTAAAGTTGTTTATCAGCTGGAGAAGTTCTCTGGTAGAATTTTTGGGGTCACTTATGTATATTATCATATTATCTGCAAATAGTGATACCTTTATTTCTTCTTTGCCAACTTATATCCCCTTGATCTCTTTTTGTTGTCTTATTGTTCTAGCTAGCACTTTGGGTACTATATTGAATGGATATGGGGAGAGTGGGCATCCTTGTCTTGCCCCCTATTTCAGTGGGATTGCTTCAAGTATCTCTCCATTTAATTTGATATTGTCTGTTGTTTTGCAGTAAATTGCTTTTATTAAATTTAGGTATTGGCCTTGAACTCCTGATCTCTCCAATACTTTTAACATGAAAGGGTGTTGTATTTTGTCAAATGCTTTTTCTGAGGATCGAAGATAATGGGGATAGGGAAAGACTGGGTCAGCACAGGATGTTTTCACTATGTAAATTTTGCTCTGGAAGAGGAAACAAGTGAGCCTAGATGGGTAGCTATCTGCTGAGCATCAGAGAGACAACCAACATGGGAATAAGAGGTTTAATATAGGAGTTTGGGCTTATGTAGTGTGAGGACAGCAAGAGAAGGAGAGAGTTGGAAAGTGCAGGTAGAGGACAGACTTATCAAAGATCCCAGGAGATGCTTACTGGACTTGGACTAGACAACATTCCCCGCTGGGAAGTCAGGCAGGGTGAGCTTCTAAAGCAGAGCTGAAGAGTCAAGTTCCTGGAGATCTCGGGAGAGCTGCTGTCCCTGGCAGCTACAGCTCTTGATGGTGAGTCTGAGGTCACAGATGGTCAGCAGGTCCAGAAGTCAAAGAGATGGAAGGGTCATCAAGGAAAGCATTGTGAGAATCACCTGCAATAATTCATCAGATGTCTCTACATCCTGTCCTCTCCACACTAACTATGCTTCTACCTCTGGGTTTCAGTTCAGTTCCTCTCTCACTAATTTTACAGGAAACTCAACCAGAAGGGTGCTCTGGAAGGAGAGCTTCAAGCCCAAGTCTGTCACAGGCAGGATTCAATACAGAGTAATGCAGGAAAATCACAAGCTGTACTGGAGAAGCCCAGGCAAGATAGATCTAGAAATCTCAACTGGAGAAACAGAAAATAAACAAACAAAGAAATAAATATTGTCATCATCATCATCAAAAGGACCTGGCAATCAAATAAAAATACAGGATTGATTTCTAGTATTAAGCTAGTTAGTTCTAGAAAAAGAATTATTTAATTGGCAATGATATAATGGACAATGATAATTTGGTAGTGAAATCCAATCTACTGAGAAGTTTCTTAGAGCCAACATGATTTCACTCACCTATAACAGGTTTCCTCATGGGCTTGTGGCAGGTTTGTAGTTGAAAAAAATTCCTCCTGCATAGCCAGGATTAAAGACAGGAGCCCAGCAGCCAAGGCATATAACTTAATTGAGATGTCTGCATCCCAGAATATCTGAGGCAAAGAAGCAATGCTGTTCATGCTTCTCCAACCTTTGAGAAGTCAGAGCTCATACTAAGTCCTGTTGTCTCAAAACCATCAGGAATGAGAACTGTGGACTGAAGCTCCCTTCCTTGGCATACAAGTTAAAGCTATCTTAAAATTCAATGGCTTCTTTATGAGTCAGAAACATTAACTCTCTGTAACCAAGCCCCACATCAGCACCAAAATCTCTTTCTCCAAAGGTCTCAGAGACATCATAGAAGGGTCCTTGGATTGAGACTTAGTCATCACTACTTCTTATCTCAATTGGATACTACCTCGTCCCTTTGTCCCTCTACATTCTAGTTAGAAATTACTAAAATGAGTGGCCAGGAGTGACTCCCCTTTTACTTTCCACTATAGAAATCTAACACATTCCAGAAAGCAATGAGCCCTCTTTTCACTGAAGCAAAACAAAACCTCAACGTCAGTCTGTATCCATCAGTCTAAAGACCACAAGCCCCTGTGCATTGCTGAAGTGACTGAAGGTTAAAGGGGCATAATTTTCATAGGTCAAGACGTATGACACTGTACCCATCCCCAAGACTCCAAACAATAAGCAGTGACCACCCCACTGGAACCTCTCCATGGCACTCACAGAGAATGGCCTCACAGATACATTCTTTTTGTTTCTCTCTCTCTCTTTTTGATTTCTGGTGTGGTTCTAAGGATAGAACCTAGGGGCCTCATGCTTGTAAGTGAGCACTCTCACTAAGCCCTATCCCATCCCATTCACAATAGATATTTTAGTCAAGAAGATACTGAGGGCCAAGAGAGTAAATACAGTTAGTTACCACCATACATTTGTTAGACATCGTGTCTAGAGACTAGGAGTTTTATCATTGTGTTTTATTTGCATAATTTGATGAGTTTTCAGATTATGATGTCTATCAAGAAGGGATCATTTTAGAGACATAGAAATGGTGGAAGGAGGACATGGTACACGCACAATAAGATGACTTAAGAATTAGAAACAAGTTTCATGATATAGATATATTTCCTTAGTGTTCATCAAGCAAGCTGGTGTCAGTGTTAACCAATCACGTGGCCAATTTGTGTCAGTGACAATAGACACAATATTATGTCACCATACCTTGAGAAGAGCTACAGGTAAGAGAGTTTATATTGCCTGAGATTTTACTAGAGGTAGCAAATATAAATCTCTTCAGGGACTAGCTAGCTGCCTTCAATTAGTCAAGTGGGCATGTTGTGAAAAAGTAGGCATGGGGCTGTGATGAGCCACACACTGTACTGTGTAGGAGGCATGGGTTCCAAGACACCCCCTTCTTTCTTTTTGGTTAGCGGTGTGTTTTTGTACTTGAGACAGAAGACCTCTTGGTTCACCTTCCCAGTCCAAATGTTCTGCTTTTTTCAAAGTAATTGGACTCATCTATAAAATACCCCGATTTTCTGATATCATAATGAATTAATGTTTGTATTTAAGCTTCACAGGATGAAAGGGAAAAAATACCTCATTATCTATGTCTGTAGGTGAGATTAGGCTATTGAACCGCCAATATAGAAATTTCATTAAAGACTAACATTGATACAAGAAAAATATTAGAATTTTGTAATCTGTAGGTTCCAGGATAGTGAATCCAAAATGAAGGTCTAAGGAATCAAGACCAGGCAAATGTAAAAGGCTGCAGCATACTTAACCAGGGGAGGTTTAAGACCCAGGAATAAAGGAAGGGATTATTTAGATCTCCACCCCTTGTACCTAGAATCAAACCATCCAGAATCATTGGGGATTCTGTGCTCTGGCATTTTCCAAGGACTGTGCATATGCTGGACCTGATGTTTCAGGAACCCCCACCTCCTCCTCCTCCTCCTCCTCCTCCTCCTGCTCTTCCTCCTCCTATGTTTCCTCCTCCTCTTCTTCCTCCTCCTCTTCCTCTTCCTCCCCTTCCTCCTCCTCTTCCTCTTCTTTCTCCTCCTCCTCCTCCTTCTCTTCCTCCTCCTATGCTTCCCCCTCCTCTTCTTCCTCCTCCTCTTCCTCTTCCTCCCCTTCCTCCTCCTCTTCCTCTTCTTTCTCCTCTTCCTCCTCCTTCTCTTCCTCTTCTTCTTTCTCCTCCTCTTCCTCTTCCTCCCCTTCCTCCTCCTCTTCCTCTTCTTTCTCCTCCTCCTCCTCCTTCTCTTCCTCCTCTTCTTCTTTCTCCTCCTCCTTCTCTTCCTCCTCTTCTTCTTTCTCCTCCTCTTCCTCTTCCTCCCCTTCCTCCTCTTCCTGTTCTTCCTCCTCCTCCTCTTATTCCTCCTCCTCTTCCTCCTCTTCCTCTTATTCCTCCTCCTCTTCTTCCTCTTCCTCTTATTCCTCCTCCTCCTCCTCTTACTTCTCCTCTTCCTCTTACTCCTCCTCACTTTTACTACCCCATCATAGATCAGTCCTCATCTGCTCAAGTTCCATAGAGCAACTCCACACTCTTCCCTGTGCCTTGCAGCAGCAAGTTCTATGGCTTCTCCCTCATGCAGTACTGTACCCAGCTACCAGTATCTGTTCTCTGTCTCACATCCTTCTTTCTTAATGAATCCAGAAGCAACACAAAGGCAAGAATCTGTTTCTTTAATATTTATTGTCTCAATTCTTTAAACATCATTTGGAACATGGTGAACAGCGGTTCCTTAGGTAAATAACATGTCAAATGATAATTCATGTTCATTTAAGATGCATGTTTTAGACGACACTTCTGAAAAGATGTTTCTGCAAATAGAAGATGTGATATGTGTGCTTTCGGGCAACAGATCCTCCCAAGGAGAGTTTCCTATATATCTCCTAAATAGCAAGGTAAAGGAATGGACTCTCCTTTTCTAAAAGTAGATGTAATGCTTGGACTGGTTGCAGCTGTCCTGTGACCAGGAACAAAAGGCTGAGACGTATGATGCCATACGATCTAACATTTTAAAACCAGCTCTATCATTCTTAACAATGACAAGACTTCTTGTTTGAAAAAAATAAACTTGAAAAAAATAAAGACAAGTTAAAATATTTTTAAGAGGGATAGCAGTTACTTGAGAGAAGAATATTATTCTGAGAGAAACTCATTATACCACAAGGGGATTAATAATGTTCAGAAGAAAAGTGGAACATAATAAATTGGTATCATTTGCTCTTTCTCAAAACAAATGTATATGCATAAAAAGTTATTTATTAAATTGAAAATGTTCTCTATTTCAATGAACAGTAAACAACTTCAGGAACCAAGGCATTCGTACATAAAGCAAATAATTGGCTTTGCAACACAAAACAATAAAGTAAAAAAAAAAATCTATGCAATCGTTTTCATCATTCTTCCAAGTGGAATATAATGAGCAAAAACACCATCATAGTTACTGTAGTGCTGTGGACTATCGTGTTTAATAAAATACACTTAAACAACAGGAAGTGTGTGTGTGTGTGTGTGTGTGTGTGTGTGTGTGTGTGTGTGTGTACAGGGTCTCTGCCTGTCTGGGGGGGGGCAGGCCGTCTAGCCCGTGAGCACCCTAGATCCATCTGTCTCCAGATCCCTAGTGCGAAGGGTACAGGTGTGTGCCATGGTACCCAGCTTTTACTTGCGTGCTGAAAATGTGAACTTAGATCCTCACATTTGAACAGGTTAAGACTTTACACACAGAGCCATCTCCCTTAGCCCAAACATTGAGAAATTTCAATATGCCCACAACTTTATTTGATCGACTGTTTTATTCGAAGTTTTACGATTTTAAACTCATTTCTGTTAGTATTTGTAAAAAAGAAAAAAAAAAAAGACAACCTAAACCTAAATACCCCTTTTTTTTCCACTCTATTTAAAACAACTTCAGTACAACCTATTTAATTATGCCTATGCTGTCAACTTTAGCTGACACCATCAACATAAACATATAAATGGCAACAATATTAAGCCATTTTCCTAGGGAAGAAGGAGGGCGGGGAATCCGGCGCTGGCTCTGTCTTCTGCATCTGAGTCATGGATCCTGAAGCACCGAGCTGCTGTCTTCACCTGATGCTGAAGGTTCAGTCAGAATAATTTGAGGCACCTTTGAGATAACCAGAGATTGTTGCCGTATGAGATGGAGACATTTGCCAAGAGAGCGAGCAGTGGGTAGGAACCAGCGTGAGAGGAAGTAGAGGGGCCTACAGGCAAACCGTGTGCCCCAGAAGCTCTGGGGGACGCAATGAAACAGAAGAAATCAAGACAAAAATGGAGATGGCACATCCCATTAGGGCTAATAAGCCAAGAGAACAACGCTAAAAGTGCAAAGGAAGCCATTGCCTCTCTGCGACGTTTTAGCAACAAAGGCATGTAGATTATTTTGTACCGCAGACTGTTAGTGCTGGAGTCAGAAGGGTTCAGCTGTACATTAAAAGGCTGCATTAAAATTTGCATAGAATCTGATAAAATGCGGAGAATCTCAAAGTGCTAAATGCCAAAACGTATTTTTTCCCCTTTCAAGCCACACTCTTTAACAGCCGCTAATGTGAAACTACTTGCAAAATGGTTTAATCAAAATCCCGAATGCTAATGGGTGAATGTGTTATTTGCAAGCGTCATTTAGTAGGCAGATTTCACCAAAATTAAATCCGTGTTAATTTTGCGTTCCGAAATACAGATGCGAACCAGAGGAAGCCAGAGGGTAGATATTCAAGTCTTTGCCAAAAAGCTAAGTTCTAACTGTTCCATGGCTGCCGTGTACTCTTGGGCAATAAACAGAAAAGTCCCTGTGCTTAATGCCAGGTTGATGGTTTAACCCTGCAAAGCATCAAGACCGCTGCACTGAGCGCGGTCCCTGCCCTCTATGATTTTTACTATCACACAGTAAAATATGCACATGTGTGCCAGTGCCTGGAATTTTATTTGTGGGGAGCAGACCTAACAGACATTAGAATCACTATGGACCCTGAGCTAAGAAAAGTACGAATGAATGGTCAGAGGAAAACACATTTTTCTGACTGGATTCAGTAAGGAAAGGAAAAGAAAGGCAAGGAAAGCAAAGGAAAGGAAAGAAGTACTTCTGTCCTCTACCACACAATGTACACAAAGGCCCAGCCAAGGCTGCTAGAGTGTTAAATTGATTATTGTTTCCATGCACAACCATTTATGCCCCTGGTTCTGAATGAACATATCAGGATTATATGGAGCCGTGTCATAAAACATGTAATGCTAAACTCTGGCAAATGTACTTTTTGGATCTAACTTCTAGTCTCAAAAAATCAGAGAAGCCACCGGTCACTGTAAGCTAAAGGGGGTTTTGTCACAAAAAGAAGTCCCTCCGAGCCCTAAGCAATATGTAAAACAAAAGGACTGAAAACCACAGACCTCAATACTGTAAGCAAATGAAATTGAAATGGCAGCTACGGAGCCTCCGAATGTGACTTTATCTCCAGCAGCCGCAGTGGTGATGGGAAGAGGCCTAGCTCTTGGATCACCCTCCGGTGCTGTGTGTGCCATCGGGCAGATAATTTCACTGTGACTCTCACACAAGCCGCCGGGATATTTGCCTCAAACGGGGCTGCCTCTTCCCTCTGGGACCATCTTTTTTTTTTTTTTTTTTACTTGTTTGTAAGGATTTATTTTTTTTTTATTATTTTATTTTATTTTTTTAATTTACATTCCAAATCACTTCCCCTTTCCCGTTTCCTCCCTCCCCGAAAGTCCCATAAGCCCCCTTCCCTCCCTCTTTTCTCCGTTCAACCCCCTCTCATTACTCTGTCCTGGCGTTCCCCTACATCCAGTCTTTCCAGGACCAGGGGTCTCTCCTTCCATCTTTTTAGAAATCTATTGATATGCTGATTGTGTCTAGGGTATTCTGAGATTCTGGGTCAATATCCCCTTATCAGTGACTGCATACCATGTGTGATCTTTTGTGATTGGGTTACCTCACTAAGGATGATATTTTCAAGTTCTGACCATTTGCCTAGGAATTTCGTGAATTCATTGTTTTTAAGAAAGAATCCAGTGAGTCTGCTGCACCTTTGCGGTGTTGTCTTTAAAACTGATGTAGAATGAGGCTCCACCCTCCACCCCCGACAACTTCTAATGACTGAACTCAGGAGACAGCACTTCTGGCCTATATCAAGTGGTGCTAGAAATGATTGACAGCTACTGCCATCGATATCATGTAGGACCCAAATGCCAGGAATACAATACAAACACAAATACAATACAAAATGCCAGAATTACAATAATCCAAATACAGAAAGCTTTAGGTGGTGGCTTCATTTTAAATCCTAAAAGTGATACTTACTTACTTGTGTGTGTACATATATCTGAAGCATATATATATATATGCATATATATGCCATATTAAAACATAAATGTGTATCTGAAGCATATATCTGTATATATGAAAACACCACAGCTTATGTAGATATAGAATTCTACACATCATTCAAATAACTGGCACAATAATAAATTTTATATAAATTATGTCAACAAATTATTTATTTGGAAAATTTTGATCAATTCCTCACATTGTATAGAGAAATAAATATCACAGCAAGCCAAGATCTGAGTTTTAAAAATATAACTATATAAGTATAGGGCAGAAGAATATGTTCCTCTGTGATATAAACTAAGAAATGCTTTCTAACTATGACTAAAGCCAAATGCCAGAGGCACCTGGAGAAAATAATGGCAAATTGAACTAAATGTTTTTAACTGAAGACTCAAAGGGACATAGGCAAAGTCAGATCACAAAATACGAGCCAGAAGGAAATATTTACAATATATATAATATTGATGCATCACAGATAATGGGCTACTATCCCAAATATATAAAGAAAAAACTTTTAAAAGTTGAGGGGACAAAGAAAAATACTATCAATCAATGAGTAAAAAATAAAAAACAAAAATGGGCAACTTACTCATATGAAAAGATATTCATTTCATTAATACTACTAATAATGCACAATGACTAAAATCACAAAATAGTAGTCAGCAATCATATTTGGAAAACTTCATAAACCTGAGCAGAGGGCATAGGGAAGCAAGAGTTTCATACATTATCATCAGGCTACCCCACACACTATTTAACAAATTGAATGGAATTCCCTCTCAACCTTAGGAATCGTGCTCCTAGAAGTTTATCCCCCATATATCCCTTCGACAATTTGAAATACATGAAGGAGTTTATTCACTATAATTGAAAATTTTTAGAAACAGTCATAGGAGACTGGATAAACTCTGAAGCGAGCACAAGACTGCTACTGTGCTGTTCTGAAAGGAGTGAGCAAGTCCTTTGATTAAGGCAGGATACTAACCAACAGATCATATAAAGTGGAAACATCCTCCCGCTGGAGAAGATATACCACACTATCACTTGGCTTATAGAAAAACAAAATTTAATGTTTCTGTTTAGGAGCCCGGGGAGTGCGGGGAGGAATATGGAGGGCAGAACACATTCCGGATCCACCACCTTTTACCTTTTTACTTTCTGAAACAGGTTAAAGTATCATGTACTCATAGAAAGGCTCAGAGAACATCACAGAAGAGGGGTGGAAAGAATGTGAGAGTGGAGGAAGGGAAGGAATTCCGTGAAACACTGTCTTCTAGACTCTTTTCCGCACATCCCCTAAGCACAGAGCCTTGGTGCTTACCCTCCCAAGGCTGGGGCAATCATAGACTTTCCCTCTTGGAATGGGGAGGGGGCTCGTGGGGTCCGTGGGGCTCGTGGGGCTCAGCTCCTGCCTGAGGAGCTGCAGGTCCTTGCGGTTGGTGGGGAAGGGAGGGCCACATCCTTTAGTGGTGTGTAGCCAGGGTAAGCTGGAGAAACAACCCACTTAATGCTGAGTGGTAGGGCACAAAAAAAAAAAAAAACCCGCGAGAAGAAAGCAAGAGAGAACCAACCGGCTGGGAGCAGAAGGCGACCAGTGGGGAGGAACAGGTAAGAGGAGAGAGAGGAGGATGTGATCAAAATGTAGAATATACATGCTTGAAACTGTAAATGAATAAATACGATGAGAGAGAAAGAAAATATTTTTTTCTAACCGACTAAAATTTCCTCGGCTATAAAAAACAAAGCTAACAGGGCAAAGAGGGACAACTGCAGCAAATTAGCTTAAGTGTGTGTCAAATGAAAATTATAATCATCGGGGAGAGCCAAAACTGTTTCTCAAAAATAGATAATGTGGGTTATTATCTAATAATAAGGAGTTATTATACAATTTTCATCACAAGCTCCCGTGCCCTCAGTCATGGTCAACGTGGGAAGATGGAAGAAAAGGAGAGTGAAGACCTTCGCGTCTTTCCAGAGCTTTTATTTTGTTCTTTTATTTTGCAAAGCCATTATTTTTAGATGTGCTATAGGATCGGGGAAATGAACAGATGTGTGGAAACTTTGGGAAGCCATGGCTCTCAGCAGGGAAGAACAGCAAATGCGGAATGGGGAAGGTGTTCTGGTATGACCCAGTCCCAGGGGATGAATGCCCTCTCTATACAACTATGGGACCAAAGGAGGAGGGCTGGCAGGATCAGGGTTTCAGACCACAGTTTGTGGGGTTGGAGGGTGTGATAGATGGATGTGTATTACTGGTTGGCCATGAGACCTACAATTTTAAAGAGTATATTTATGGTTTAGGATAAAGATGACTTCATCCCAGCTAGAATATAGCCGGTTTGTCTTAAGATATCGAAGGGGCCCATATAAAGCTACGGTTGTGAAGTTCTACATTCTACTTGCCAGTTAGAATACTATTCTCCCATAATCTGGGACAAACTAAGGTGGTTATATTCACATAAAGTCAAATCTCCACAGAAGTCATTGATTATGAACTGGAGGTACTGAGGCTGACACAGTAGCTAAAATTATGGGTGTGTTGTGCATATATACATGTACATCCATCTATGTATACATTTTATAGTATACATGTATGTTTGTGTGAATGTTTACATGCCTGTATTCCTGGATCTTCTAACTAAAAAGTCTGGAAAGAGATATCTCAGAAGCAATGAGTTCAGCTAGTGATCTTAACCTTTAATGCTGTTCTCCACTAAAAGGAAATAGAAATCCTTGAAGAAGTAGATTAAGGTTCCAAATCCTTAAATACAAGGTGAGCCTGGAATATGCTGTTACATCAGAACATAAGCATATGCTCATGAGAATAGCAGCTGTATGACATAGGCACACAAAACCAGGCTGAAAGTCCCACAACTGACCAGATCTAGAATAATCTAAGCACTGAGCTAAATGTGGATAAGAACTGGTGGCCCTCTGAAAGGCAGTACAGAAATGGGAATTGTGTATCCATACAGATAATACATGCTACTGTGGTTTTATTGTGTTTGTTCCCCCAGATTCCTACAATAGACCATGGAGGACCCTGTGCTAAAAACTGGGGGCAAGTGGAGATCCTGGGGAGTTAGGGGGTTGTGGGTGGGACTGGGGGGCCTTAAAGAAACAAAGAAGGCACTCATCATGAGAAAGGAGCCAAACAAGATGCACACATTTTGATGGTGCCTTGATCCCCGACTTCTTAGCATCCATAACCATGATCAATACAGGAGAATAGCTTAACACACATACACACACACACACACACACACACACACACACTAGGAGAAAAGAGGGTTCTAGGCTCTAGTTGAATGCCCTGATGCTGGCTGGAAAGCAAAACAAACAAAAACAAAACAAAAATCAAAAACAAAAAACAAAAAACAAAAAAACCCCACCAGAGTAGATCCTTACTTATCATTGAATTACTACAACAACACTGGCTGGCTCAGACAAGAATCCTCAACAGATGCGAAAACTAAGGGGACATTGAGGCAAAAATGCTAATGGCCTCATGGTCTTAAAGTGTCTCTCCGTAAACCGTTTGCAGTGGGGAAAATAATGATCATTTACAGCTTGAGAATTGGTGCAACCGTTTTGTGTGATGAAAATGCATTACCCACGGGGCAGACCGGCTCTCTGAGAAGCACGCATGTCAGAAATGCTGCATTCTGGCATCAATACACAGCCTGACTCTAGTCATAAAGAAACATCAGACAAATTCACAGAGAGAGGAGACTTCTATTCTTGCCACAAAACTTTCAATGCCATAAAAGTGGGGAAAGTCTGCAGAAATGTTTTAGGGATGCGGAACATGCCTTCCGGCTACAGTGGGTGCTGAGGCAAAAGTAAGCCGTGTTGCACATTAGTAGGATGGAAGAACATTACATTGTAAATTAGATAAAAGAATCGCTGATATATTTACTAAATTTGCCGGCTTCCCCGAAGGTGTATGTCATTGCATGTGAGAGAGAGGAAGAAAGACAAGAATAGGACAGGAGACAAACGGTCTAGCGGGTAGAGATGACATCACCAGTGCATGGACCCTGAGGGCTGGTTAAATACCGTTCTTTATGCTATCCTTACTCAAGAAACTTCTCTAAACATGAAATTACTTCTAGACAAAAAGACGCATATACATCATATACATATGTCTTCAAGAAGTGGCATCTGCCTCATCAGTTGAATGTGTGACTTGAGGAATATTTTCAAAATACAAAGAAAAATAAACAGCCACTAGTTAAAAGTCATTCTGCGCTTTGTCTGGCTCAATTAACCGTAGATAGACTGAAGAGATGTAATGTTTCTTAAACTGGAAGATAAATCAGTCTGTCAAGAGCAGCAAAATCACTGCTAATGAAATGAGCTGTCTCAGTGATATACAGGGAAGAAAGGGAAATGTCTGTGGCCCATAGGTGCTCAGGACTCAGAACCTCTGGGGACACTATCCTCCAGTAAGCATCCTTCCAATGAATTCCACTGGCTCATGGTTTGTTCTTACCTTTCAAAGACTGACTATCAAGCCCCAGGGTGATATTGAATCTCTGGGTGTTGGGGTGTATTGACTTTCTTAATATCAATATTTAACTTCCATGAAGCCCGTCATCAGGGTCTGATAAGTACGGAGGAAGAGAGGCCTCAAACAGGAGGGACCGGGAAGACTTGGCTGTGTTCTGCAAGCGCCTCTGGATACCAGTACGATGGGTCTCCGGAAAACACCAAGAGATTTCCCTGAAGTTTTAAAATAAGATAAGAGCACCCTCCGTGGAATTTTAAAGCTGAGCACTGATACTCAATGCTTAAGAAAATAATAGGGAGAATAAAAACCTCTCTAAATTACCCTGTTCTCCCCAGACATATGTCACATTTTTCTATGATTTAGTAACTGCTAAAAAATGGTGCTTTTCAGCCTCCTGCTTTGAGCTGTAGAGAAGACACGCTGAACAACAGCAGTTCTCTCAGGTAAAATACTGTAGATTAAGTGCAATCATGACCTCTATAAAGTGTGATCAGCACTTCTAGTGAGCTGAAATCTATCCTATTCCAGGAGATAACAAACACACACACATACACACACACACACACACACTGTCTCTCACACACTCTCTGTCTCTCATACACACACTCTCTCACACATACATCCTTTCTCTCTCTCTCTCTCTCTCTCTCTCTCTCTCTCCTCTCTCTCTCACACACACACACATTCTCTCATACACTCTCACACACACACATCCTCTCTCTCTCTCTCTCTCTCTCTCTCTCTCTCTCTCTCTCTCTCTCTCTCTCTCACTCATACACACACACACACAGCACACACATGGCAGGATAAGAGAAGAAAACATAAGCAGAAATAAAGGCTGGCAGTGGAATAAGAGAAGAAACCCTTTTAAAGGTCAGAGTGGAACATGGGGAAAGTCATGCTGAAGCAGGCTGGCTGATGGTTTTTCTACTCAGCACATCCTATCACAAGGGAGTCAACCAGCTTACCATAGGCCTACCGATTAAAGACAGAGGAAACCATGAGCTGTCCGGGTGAGTTGGCCTGAAAAGAAAACCACTCAGCTGGCATCTATAATGTCCATTCGGTATTCGAACAGAAAGGAAAAGTTTAAAAATGGGTAGTTCTGAAAACACTCCCTTGGTGACTTTGTGAGAAAATACTTTAGAAAGCTCTAGAACATAATCAAGAGAAAGACTTTTTCATTCTGTAAGAAGTTCACGGCTTCCTTCTCACACAGCAGATAAACTTTAAAGGGGCCTCATTAGGAGCCCACAAAGCAGTGCCTACAAGTCACTGAGTAAAACACAAGTCACTGAGTAAAACGCAAGTCACGTTCTTTTGGGCAGAACTGTATCCACACATTACTATGATTGGTAAATCCCATAAATGAAGTTAACATTTCTTGGTGATGGTATCATGGTTTTTGGGGTTTTTTTTAATTTATTTATTTATTTATCTGTAAGTACACTGTAGCTGTCTTCAGACACCCCAGAAGAGAGCATCAGATCTCTTTACGGATGGTTGTGAGCCATCATGTAGTTGCTGGGATTTGAACTCACGACCTTTCAAAGAGCAGTCGGTGCTCTTAACTGTTGAGCCATCTCTTCAGCCCCTCATGGTTTTTTTTTTAAGTCTTCACTTTTAATAAAATTTCCAAATGAGAGCCACAGATGTGAATTTTCATTGTTCTGCAATACTGAAAACTAAGTCATGTCACAAGCCTTTTAATATAACTCTTTCTTCTAGGTAGTTCTAATAAGAAATACTCATAAGGACAAGATGCTATCATTGCCCTAACACGCATCCCAATTCCGGTCTCTGTGGTTCCCAGGAGATCTTGACACAATGCCATATTAAAGCCGGGTCTAAATCTGACTTAGACCGAGTTGCTCCCTCTGTTAAGTTATTCATGTTTCGTAATTCACGTAACCCAGTGTGTTGTGTATGTGCATCACATGTAGCTTATGCTTATTTTCAATTGCTCAAAAGTCAATTTTCTAGAGCCACAAACTGGTCAGCTGTTAACTCTGCTTGGTGTTTCTACAGCACCTTCCAAGCAAGATGGTTTATTCTAACCGCCAGACCTCAGAGGTATATGCCTGCCTGTCATCACAGCAGTTGGAAGATGGAGGCAGGAGGATCAGAGTTCAAGGTCATCCACAGCTACCCAGTGAGACCAAGCACAGCCCAGGATGCCTGAGACCCTGCCTCAAAAATAAGTAAATAAACATTTATTCCTTCAGACGTTTCCCTTCTTCTGATCCAACCCATACATCCTAAATGGTCTCTGACTTACTCAAAAAAATTAGAAGGTCAAGAGCAGATGCAGGTAGAGGGAGAACCAAAGTTGCCAGGGCAACAGGATGAAGTCTCATGAACCAAGAGTAGCTGTGTCTCCGTCCTCCCTCTCACATGTCTCCCTCCTCCCCTCTTACTTCATCTTGCTCCTCCTAGAACCCAGCAGGAATTCTCAGCAGGGGCAGGAATGGGGAAGGGCAGGTGAGGAGAGACAGCATGAGCTTTACCCCAACAACACCTAGGTGATACCTGGGTGTTCTGATACTACCAGAAAGTTCTAGAGCAGAAAACACAGGCAGAAATATATTTAAATGTTAAGGCAACTATTAATAGGAAACTGAGTTTGTAACCCTTCGAGGCATGAGTTTTGAAGCCTTATAAATAAAAAATCTAGTAAACTCTTCTCCCCCTTGTGAAATGCAGCGAGTGAGCCATGTCGAGAGCCAATTTACTGTACGTTATCATCATATTAATGGCGTACAACTTTTCCTTTCTGAGGCATTGAGAAAATTAAGCTTATCTCTCTTAAGTGAAAGATTTGAAAAGGGGAAAGACCTCAGAAGAACTTCAGAGATCTACTTTACGGGTCCAGTTATTTTTTTTTTACCCCCACTGAATGTTCTCCAAGCAAATGAGACAAGTTGCTTATTGTAGATGCCGAGATGGATTTGGGATCGATATCTGGGAAGGATTGGGACCGGACAGGGATGGATTAGGCAAAGAGGAAAGTCAATACGCCTCAGGCTGGCTACTCTGGATTTGACAGCTCCCGCTGGATGAAAGAACTTCATTTTCCTCCAGGCCTTCATCTCAGTCACTGAAGGTGGGCTCTTGGGAGGAGGGAGACACAGGAGATGACATGGATCACCCAGCTGGGCCACGCTCCCCATGCTGGCCAGCAAGGACGAGGTACCACGATCTCTACTGCACTGCTGTCAACCAACTCCACAGGGCACAACCCAGCCGCGCTACTCCCATCAAAAGCATGGCCACTCCCTGCCAAAGTCATTCAGTCTTCCCAAACCTCGATGTTTAAAAACACAAGGAAGTGAGCTCTGGGAGTCTTGCCGTGGGCTTGTTCCCATGTTTATTAAATTTCGTTTTATCAGCCAAGGTTTCCATCTGGAGAGCCACCGATAGCTTCTGGTCCTTGGCCTAAAGCTTCAGCCCTCCCTGTCTGGGGATCCCTATGATAAAAGGCAGCCGGTGGGGCGGCAGCAGAGCAAGCTTACAGGCTGAACTCCAGGAACCAGGGTGATTTCTGGCTTGCCAGGTAGTTGGACTCTAAGCTCCAGCCAGGATGGGCAAGTGCTCTCTAGTTGTCGGGTGAACAGCGCACTTCACATGCCCCCTTCTTACTGTGGCTGCCCAAGGAAAAGCAGCCACGTAGCCAAGAGGCATGGGAAGCCCTCCTGAGCCAAGCTTCCCCTGGGAGTGTCTTTCCTTCCCTAGCATGAACATCTTTATCACCCCGCTATGGGCTGGCGCTGTCCTTCCTTGCCAAGGGACCTACATTGAAGATAATCATTGTCAAGCCTGTGTGGATTCTGACAGCCTGCCGGAGACCAATGTTTGTTTTTTCCCCTCTATCTGAGCACATCAATTCTCAGGACGGATTACTGGTTCCAGACGATTGTCAAGGTCAAGAAAGTCACCAGTAGTTCTGTGCTCTAGCTCCATACTCCAGCCCAATGCTCAGACTTAATGAAGCCCTGGGCGTGTTGGCCCTAATTCTGATCTTGTCCTTTACGGCTGGGCATCTCTTCCCTACATGTGTTATTAACTTAAAATTCCAGGACCTGGGATATGAGGATCATATCCCAAGGGGACACTTCTGGCCTTGTATTCAGAGCCATGAATCAATCACCTTCAAGAAAAAGTTAAAAATCTGAATCACCTATTTAATGATGCTCAAATGCTCAGATGATATCCCAGTCAGTGTTTCTAACAAGGGAAAATTCAGTATGAAACACTGGCTGCGAAACTGTACCAAACTGAGGTGATTCTTCTGTAAGCCAACCAAGAGTTTGCTTAGAACATACAAGAAGTCAGTTTTGCTCCTTCAAAGATTCATTCAAAACAAGTAAATGGCCATAAACCCGCCACAAGGAAGACAGTGCTTGTGTTCTACTGGGAGAGACTGCCCCCTGCTGTCCACCTTCTGCCATGCAGTCGCCTTCAGGAGCCAATCATCCAAAATGCTAACACTACCTTCCTAGTCTTCTGCATGTGATCTAGAATTGCATTTATCAGGGAAGAAACGCCCCGGGATATTTATATAGGAGGGGTGCTATAAACATCATATACAATGTGTCATCCGGACATGGGAAGACTGAAAAGACACATTAGAAAAGTAGATAAACTGTACCTACACTAAAAATACCGAATTTCTTTTAAAAGAAAAAAAAAACCTGCTTCAAAATGTAGTGATAAGTACATGCTTACAGGAAATTAAAGTCAGGATATGAGAGAGAGACAGAGACAGAGAGAGATAGACAGAGTCAGATGCAAAATGTAAAACAGAAGAAACCAGCACTGGCTAAAGCAGACAGTGAAATCTGAGGAGGCTAGAGGGAGGATCATCCACTTCAGCAAATCAAAGCCGCTGGACCACCAACATAGTAAAGGCACTGAGGATGTCTCGGGGGTGACACATCCCCTTTAGCTGGCTGGTGGGGTGTGTAGAGAGCTCCGCCAGGCCCTACCCTGGAGGCAAACATCCTCCATTGTGCAAAGTATATTTCTGAGGCCACGCTGAAAAGCCAAAGCTTCTCTTTACCCTTTAAGGATGTTTAGGGCCAGGCACACACGGTGTGGGCACACCGTGCGCTGCAGTGAGGCTGCCAGGCCGGTGAGGACCGGAAGTTAGACAGATCCCTGACAGGAAGTCAGGTAGGGAGAGGAGCCTCAAATAGAAGATGGACAGCTTCTAGCTTCTTATTCACACTCTACCACGACAAATGCCTAAAAGCTTAAAACAAAGGCCTAGAGGGATTTTTCCCTCCCGCCAGTAGTCCCATAAGTAGAAGGTTGGGTCACGGTATGTTTATACCAAAGTTGTGGATGGACCTTCCAGCTTCCCTGTCTTTATTCAATGGGACCAACCCTAACTTAGCAGATGAAAGCTCTCTTTCTGGCTCCCAAGTCTGCCCTTGTCTCTGCAAGGGGTCTTTGTCTCTATTTGCTCTCTCTCTCTCTCTCTCTCTCTCTCTCTCTCTCTCTCTCTCTCTCTCTCTCTCTCTGTGTGTGTGTGTGTGTGTGTGTGTGTGTGTGTGTGTGTGTGTCACTGTTAAAGCTTTTCTTGACAGGCTGATTCTAGTCTGCTCTGTCCGAGATTTTTTTCCCCTGCTGTTATCTGCTGTACTCTATATTTTTCCTGCCTTACAATTCTTTTAACCTGCAGAGAAAACAAACCAAATCAAGTCCCCTAGATTGTAACATTTTGGTGACTTCCACTTGAGACTTCTTTCTAGGTCTTTATAAACCAAGCCAAGGGGGTGTCAAGGTGGCTCAGATGTTAAAAGTGTTGACTACTCTTCCAGAGGATTCACAGTGGCTCACAGCTGTCTAACTCCAATCCTAGAACAGTACAGGGGACTCTTCTCTCTAATGAGGAAGGTAGTCTCAGGTACAAGGCAGCGGTGGTGTTTACACTGAGCTGCAGGATGCCACCTGAATGAACTCTAGGACACCAAGAGAGAGCCTGCAGCCCATTCAGCACGCAGACTTGTGACCAGCCTGATGGCCTGAGTTCTAATCCCAGGACCCACATCAAGGAAGGAGAGAACCATCTCCCGAAAGTTGTCCTCTGACTTCCACACCCTCGAAGTGGCACAGCCGTGCAGACATACTTACACTAAAAGATACACACACACACTATGAATAAACAAAATAAAATTAATCAATGAAACCTGAGTGTGCTTAAGGCTGACAGAATATACTAACTCTGGGTAGAAGTCAAAGAAGTACCACGCAGCTCCTAGCTCTTCTACTTATAAAAGTCCTCTAGTTTCTCAGAATTCGTTTTCTTTACCCATAAAATGTGAAAAGTGTTTTCCTTGGGGGGGAAAATGGGAAGATCAAGTGAAATAATGTCTACAAAAACATGGTAAGTTCTTTCCAGGTATTCTAAAAAGTATGGAATCAGAGAAAAACATTCAAAGTGAATTCTCCTTGGGAATATGGGGAATGAGGAGCCCTGAAGGGCAGAATCATCCTGGCACCACCCTGCCCCCTGCTGGACAATCGTGAAAATACACGCAGGAGCCAAGGGAGGAGAAAGGATACAAGTCTCCAACAAACCAGGACTATTAGACATTATAGGCAAGTTTCCTCAGTGGCTCTCAATGCTAATTTGCAAAATATCCTATTTATTCCACATCTGAGCAGGTTGCTTGTGGGTTGGTTTCAAATTGCCATGAAGAAAACTTTCTGTGGCTTTCCATACAGGAGCTGCCAGAATGAAGTTGCTTCTACATATAGCTGCCAAAGATTTGGGTGTGTCGCAGGGCAGTGGTGGCGCCTGCCTTCAATTCCAGCACTTGGGAGGCAGAGGCAGTCGGATTTCTGAGTTTGAGGTTAGCCTGGTCTACAGAGTAAGTTCCAGGACAGCCAGGGCTATACAGAGAAACCCTGTCTCAAAAAAAAAGATTTGGGTGTGTCCCCAGACAACCCTTCATTGTATGGTGTGTGTGTGTGTGTGTGTGTGTGTTTAAGAGAGAGAGAGAAATAGGGAGAGAGACAGACAGAAACAGACAGAGAAAGAAACGGGCACACACAGAGGGGAGAGGGAAGGAGGGAGGGAGAGAAAGAGGGAGAAGAGGGAGGGGGAGAGAGTGATTCTTGGGTCCTGGACTAGTACATCGTCCCCAGGTTCTACACCAAACTGGCTCACAAGTGAACATTTGACCCCACAAAGAAGACATTGACACAGACAGGCATGACTCAAACAGTCTCCCACTTTCGTGTTTCCCAGATCTGTGGGGCGAACGCTCCCACACATGACTAGGTGATTTCTAATTCAGGGTGCTGAAAACCACTTAGAATTAACGTTCACCCTGGAAGCAATCTTCTGGTTTTGTAAAAAAAAAAAAACCTTGAATAAGTGACTCAGAAAGCTTATTCCAGGATGATGTTGGCTTTGTTTTTATCTCCACAGCATCAGAAGGTGGCTCGGTTCTGACTGTGTCCTTCCATACCTCAAGATTAGCATGAAGAAAGGATCTTATGCTAAACTTGTAGAAGGCACAAGGTCCTTGTGTGCACAGATAAGCACCAGGGAACCAGGACCGCTAAACATCCGGGCTGTCTCCTCAATGGAAGAAATAAAATTTCTGCTTTCCACCCAGAAAGTCTGGAGTGGATGCTGTTAATAACCTGGTGACCTTCGCTGTCTGTGGAGCCAGACCTCCTCTAAATCTGCCAGAATGTCTATCCCAGACTCTCCCTCCCTAGACCTTTATCTTTAGCTCCCAGTTAATAGAACCCATCCTTGAGGGAGATGTCACAAATGTTTTATAGCCTGCTAACCTCCATGCTGTCTTGGTCAGAGACCAGGCCAGATCCTAGGCCTTTAAACTGTAGACTCCGATCTTCACAGTCGCATGCACTTTACAAAAGAATTTCTATGTAGTCACAACTTAAGCTTTACTGTGCACCTGGAATTGGAATGATTGATGCCTGAAAACTTTCTTTCCCCCAGATTGCACTGTGTTTAAATAGGCTTACAGTAAACTGCCTGGCATCAGACTCCCAACATTTGATCCAGCCAGGCTGACGGGTCCAGCTGAACTAAGTTTTCACTCTTACCTCTTTGCTGATTGTATCCCTGTCACCAGTCACAGAGTCTACAGGGACTCACACATAACCGAATTCTGTTTTGGTGTTTGTTTGTTTGTTTTGTTGCATCTGTTTAAAAATTATGATTTTGTATATTTTTGCGTGAATGCATTTAAATGATTTAATATGTAAACAATTCATTAGGGTTTTCATTAACATCGGTGTCTTATCTCTTCCACACCTCCAGAATATTTGCAGGGCATCGAAACACACTAAGGAATATGCTGCAATGTAAATAAATAAATAAATAAATAAAACAAAGGATTCAAGCGCCATGTGTTGCCTGGAAGGTAGGTTGACCCGGAGGGCAGTGGGCCCCAAGTTTACAAATATCACTAATAGCAGGAATGTTGCATTTTTATCCAAAGTAAAACCAGTAAAATAGTGACAATTCATTGCTATAAATCAATCACAGGACAGGAGAACTCATAGACTCTGGTCCAACGACATGGCAAACATCACACAGTACACGTTTCACCAACACAAAGCTATGGAAAAGTGGATGTCCCATACCAGGCTTTACATCTCTCAGCAGAAGTCATGGTGTGCACTGTAGTTAGTCACTTGAGACTAACCTACAAATGAATTTCACTTCAGTGCAAGGGAAATCATTGGGCTTGACCCTAATATGGTGGTTTGGAAAATCAAACAATTTGATCCTCCCAGGAGCTCAGTTACAGCAAGAGAAGAAAGTGGCTTTATTGTTGTCAAAATAGTACAAACTTTACCAAAACACACATGAAATCCCAGCCCTTGGGAGGCTGTATTCAGGAGGATCTTGAGTTTGCAGCCCAGGCTGGGCTAAAATATAGCAAGATCATGTCTCAAAAGTAAAACAAAACAAAATAAAAGTATATCTCTTTACATTTACTTACTCTGACCAATGTAAAAGGTTACAGACAGAAATGGTGCTAAACTATTGCTTAAATACAGCAGCGATCTACATCTGACGTGGGGCTAACTCACTGTAATTACATGCGGCACTGACTGGAGGGAGGCAGCCTTTGAAGTTGAGTCATTGGCACAATCAGATGAGCCTGGTTTTGAGGGAGCGATTTCCTGCAAAGCAAGAACAAATTCATCAGGCCACATTTATTCCATCACTCTCAGTGTTGAGCTGATTAACAAAAAAAAACAAAAACAAAACAAAAAAACTATATGATCTTAATTCCACTACCTGTCACAGCATTCTAAACCTCAAAGCTCTAGAGATGATGGCTCCCTCCTGACTCAGTGAAGAAACACAGAAGGATAGAATCCAGGGGAACTGACTTGCTCTGTGATGCCCTACCTAGGATGCCTGTAAATGTTGTTCCTCCTCTAGGTCCTGTAAAGAGCCAGAGGGAACAGGAATCTTTCTCTACCCTGACTGGCTAGAGCATCCCATCACTGTCCCGGCTAACACAGCGATTCATGTATGGAGTCGGACAGGGAATCGTTACCCTTCATCAGCTTCTTTACCTGACATGTTATTCTTTATCCTGGTTTGTGGTAGGAGAGAAAGAGCTTCAACAGCCTTGCTGAGACTCTGCTTTCCTGACTTCCTAAGGTCTGCCCTGAGCTATCATATACATTCAAAGCCTCTCCCCTATAAAATTAACAAATCAAGCAATCTATCCATGGAAAGTGGACATTGAGGAAAGGCAAGAGCCAAAGCAGCAGAGCCATCTCTTAGGTTTAAGGGTACCTCGTGCCATGGAGGTCACAGTTTTTGGACTTTGAAATGTAGTTGCAAGCAATCTTTGAAAGGACTCCAAGGAAGAGTCCCTAATTTAGAGAGCCTGTGGTCCTAACTTAACTTCTGATCTGTGAGTATACCATAGGAACAAAACTAAGCAAGGATAAGAATGCTTCATGTTCTCAAGAGAGTTATAGACTCCTAGGTGCTAATCATGCATGGGATTTACTAAGACTTCCCCACCATCACCTGAATATCTGTTGCCTGCAGTAAGAACCCAACATATTTCTTCTCTTCCTCCTCTCTCTCTCTCTCTCTCTCTCTCTCTCTGTCTCTCTGTCTCTCTCTCTGTCTCTCTGTCTCTCTTTTTCTCTCTGTCTGTCTCTCTCTGTCTCTCTCTCTGTCTGTCTCTGTCTCTCTCTCTCTTTCTCTCTCTCTCTCTCTCTCTCTCTCTCTCTCTCTCTCTCTCTCTCACACACACACACACACACACACACACAGAGCACATACAGAAAACAGAACCCAGGATCAAAGCATCTCATTCCAAACATAACATGACCAGTAGCAATCAGTAGAAGTAACCTGTGCTTGTCTTCTCTTTGCACTTGTCCGTTACAAAGTATCTGTTGTATAAAGACTACAGTGCTTAGGCATTTAGATGATGCTCTTTACAACAGAGGCTGTTACTGGACATAAACAAGAGCCACAGAGCAGGCTAGGGTCTTCCCACCTCTCCTCCACTAGCTCTGGTGGAAGCTATGGGGAGGGAGGGCACGTCTCTCCCAACTCTACATCTTCTTGTCTACCAGAAACCACCTAGAGAGGTGCAAACTCGACTGAAGAGAAGGGACTATGTGCAAGAAACCTGTGCCCGTGGCTCAGAAGGGATGTTGGGTTTCCTTGGGTCACATACACAGCTAGTGGGGAAGCGTGGCCCTGGCTTCTAGTTAGTTTGCTACCCAGGATGATGGCTGACATGGGGCATGAGAACCAGCAAACCTCTGAGGATGGGAGCCTCAGAGGTCTTCATAGAGCAAGGGGCAGAGCCAGATTCCTGAGGGAGGACTGGGGTATGAGGAAGGCCCTGGAAGGCTTCCAGAGTCACTCAGTCTGCCTGTTTCTGACTGCCACACATGAAACTTCTATAACCCGTCAGGGCTCTGAAAATCAGCAGGAGCCCTTGAAGAGTATACACCGAGCACTAGTTAGGGAAGGCACAGGCTTCTTGCTGCCTCTCTCTACTAAAACAGAACACCTAGGAGCCTTGGGCTAGAGAAGATGGGGCACAACTGTAAGATGGGGCAGAGTGCCCACTACAGAGCTAGATGCCAGCCAGGTGATGAGAAAGAGAAGAACTTTATTTTCTAATGTTTTTATTTATTCCTTTAAAATTTCATACAATGTATTTTTACCATAGTCTTTCCCCTCATCCTGTATCTAATATTTCACGTACTTATTCTCCCTTTTAAAAAAAAAAAAAAGCATGGAGTCTGATTTGTGTTGACCAGTTACTCCTGACCATGGAACCTGCCCTAGCATGTGACTGATATACCCAATGTCACTCCATTGGGGGGAAAAAAAACTGATTTTTCCCCTTTCCAGTAGCTTCTTGACTAGGAGTGGAACTTGGTTCTCTCTTCAGAAGAGAACTTTAAATTGTATCTTCCATTATAATTTAAGTTGCTGAGATGACTTCCTTTTAATTCTCTCAGGCTGTCTGAAATGTTAGTGTACCAACCCAAAGACTACCTAAAAGGTAGCATGGGGCTTCAGGGAACCTAACGGAAGTCAATGCCAACTGAAGAGGAGCATTGCTCCGTGGGTGTCCAAGTGAGGTAAGACTGAAGCCCAACCTGGTTATATAGGGTCACAGCCATTACAGAAATCATTAGTTCCTAAACTAAGTTTCCTTATTTATAGTACACTGTACCTGGCTAACCAAATGATTTAACGTATTGTACAAATGCAATTGCTAGGAGTTGTCCTTCTCTAGATGATAATTATGGGGTCTCTAAGTACCTAAGAACCCACCCTCTGAAGTCCAATGACCAGCCCAAACCATGTATGGTGTGTGTGTGTGTGTGTGAGAGAGAGAGAGAGAGAGAGAGAGAGAGAGAGAGAGAGAGAGAGAGAGAGAGAAGAGAGAGAGAGAGAGAGAGAAGAGAGAGAAATAGATACACATATATTTGGCTTACAAGTTCAAAAATGACAAGTTATATTTTGAAATTTTAAGCATCACAAACCAACAATTTGCCTTTTTTCTCAATCCTAGAGCACAGTGCCATCTGTTGGTACCTTGAGATAATACATGCCTAACATTAATGCATTCTTTATAAGTAAAATAGGCTTGTTATTCAAATAATATGATAACATTCTAGGTAGGCTTCACAAAATTTGACCTCTATTAAGATAAACTATGAAGATAACCTTTCTGTGCCTGCTGGGTGTCTCTGCCCTGTCTTTTCCCCTTTCCTCTGTAGCGCAGGCAGATACCTCTGTAAATCCTAAATCTTTTTTCTGTGCTTGTGCTAACTTCTGTCTTCCTGACCAGCCTTTCCTTCCGATTGTATTCTTTCTCTAAGACCTATCCCCTGTCCCAACTCTTTGATCCTTGGCAGGGCCACCTGCTTGCTAGCAGCACCCAGTTCCTAAACACTGGCCCCAGCATGCAATGCTCTCCCTGCGTGACATCCCCATGTCTATCTAAATCCTAACTAACATGAGCCATCCATGCATGTCCCACGTGTACCTTTAAATTCTCTGGTAACCATTCAAAGAGTAGAAAGAACCAAGTAAACTCTCTTTCTATGTGTAATCCAGTATATCTAAAATATCATCATCCCAAAGCAACAACAATCAATCCTTGTACTTTTACATGGCTTTCAAAATCCAAGATGTGTGCTATCTGCCTAGCATATCACAGTTTGTGTCTCATTACCAGTGCACAGCAACTTCATGTGACCAGAGGCTCCTGTTCTTCCCAGAGCCACTCTGGGGGCAGAGTCTGGCATCATTTCACACTAATGAAGGTTAAATACAGCCTTTAAAAATCTCTTCAAATTGTCGGTGTTGTTATATTTTCTCTGAGAAGACCTATCGTCTATGGGCTGTAGGTGAGCCCTCTGTAAATAAGCACAAACCAGTTTCTCTCAGAAGAGAAAGTGTGAAGACTCTGTAGTATATGGTAGCTGGTACTCTAGCTAGCCACTGGCTCTGGGTGCTCGGCCTGTCTCGTCATTGCTCTCTTCCACGAGCTCCTGTGGGCTTTCTAACAGCCCTAGGCAGATGTAGGTCAGGGGTTGTTTGTCTTTACATACTTCAAAAGGTTTTATGGAACCCGCCAACAATAAACACTTAAGTCACTGGCAGACTCTAAATTAGATAGATGTTCTGACTCTTAGAGTAAGTTCCTACTGGCCGATACTGGTCTGCCTCTAAATGTTGAGAAACATTTTCCAGATCACTCAGTTTTTAGGATATTACTGTCTGATATTTGTAGTTAACTTTTTCTTTGGTTTTGATCTACTATAAGTAGCTGGTGTATGGGCACCAAGGAAGAAAACCTCTTCAGAACTCGGAGTATTGAATGACATCAACAGCAAATGAGTGACACTGGCTATACACAAACACATCTAGGCACAATGGTAAGGACCAACAAGTGCTGACAAGTGTGCAGCCTGGGCACCGTATGACCAGGGCCAGGTAAAGGTACAGCCTTGGCCCTTCCATCTATGAACAAGAGAATATTATTGAATATTATTGAAGTTCCTGAGACATCTGAAAGAGAAAGGTATGACTGAAGGGTGTGGACCCGAACCCAAGCTGACCTTCACAACTAGAAGGCAAGGGGCACCTCAGCCTGCTTTCTCTCAATCCCCTCCCCCATTTCTTATCTAATGAGATAGTAGACATCACGTATAACTTGCAAGGAATGTCTAATTTGTTTTATTTAAAACTCTGTGTGTGTGTGTGTGTGTGTGTGTGTGTGTGTGTGTGTGTGTGTGTGTGTGTGTGTGTCTGCCCATCAAAGGACCTTAGGGAGTCAGGTTTTATTTAGGTTAGTATTGCTTTTCACTTTCAAAGTACTCAGAACATTCTAGAATAGGTGATTAAACACTCTGATACTGTACAGCTTGAGACTCGTGCCCACTTCTTTAAAAGTGAATGGCTTTTAAGACAGACAGTTTTACCTCACTTACACATAATTTAGGCCATCTTACAAGTTTCTGGAAAGATCTCATTCCAGAGAGAATGGTAAATCAAAGCCGCAGCTCGTGACCCAGCCTCAGGTAATTCTGAGGTACTAATGAGTGTTGAACACTAGACCTCCGTCGTCAGTCATACCTCTGGTGGCCCACCTCTTCCAGGAAGCCCTGGCATTTCTTCCTTTCCCTGGAGCAACTTGAGGTTTCGGTGAGGGACCCTTCAAAAGACAAAAACACCTCGTCAGAACTTTCCACCCACATTTCACATGTAATGTCAAAGGGAAGAACATAAAACCACCCAGCTGTGTATTTGCTGACTCGTGGACTTCGCCGGTGTTTGATTTCTACCTGTGACAAGAATCAGCAAGAACTATGTGGGATTGTTGCATCGGTGTTACTTTTTAGATGTCCACACAGCACAACTTGGGGAAATGAGTAGATGCCACCAACTGTGTGGTAAAAGTCAGGGGTTTAAAAAAACAAAATGGCAAATGGCTTCTCTGAATATTTGCTCCCAAGAGCCCAGAACTTGAGGCTGCTTTCACAACGGATGAAAATTAATTGTGTCATCTCAAAAGAACTAAGCCATTTCCACAGTCCACTCAACCCACGCAGCAGTCAGAGCTTACTCAAGCACACAGCCTTCTTCTAATCCTCCTGGAGAATGGGTATACTATATGGCTGTGGCCTAGAGGGGCAGACAGATACTTTACTTTAACACACAAAATATACATCACAACCACTGAGTGGAAAGGAGCAGTGCAAGAGTTCAGAAGCTCTAAGACAGAGCTGCAATCAGAGGACTGGCTCTGAACAGTTATCCTGGAAGCCATCCTGTGACTTCACATACCTGGCCCGGGTCTGGTTTCCTCACCTGTATGGAGCCAAGACTGTACTCAGTTCATCTATGTGATGGTCGCTAAGGATGGCTTTGACTGGCACTATTTTCCTACAGCTAAGAGCCAAACACATAAGATAGGAGTTGTTTTAGCCTCACATGAATGAAAGAAAAGCTAAGGATTAGCTGACCGAAAGAGATTCTTAGGACCATAGAGATGGTTCTATCAGTAACGGGTCTGCTGTGCAAGGCTGAGGGCCTGACTTCAGATCCGCAGCGCACACACAGAAGCCAGGCATAGAAGCTGCTGCTGCTTGTGGTAGGTGGAAGGAGGGGGGGAATTGGAGAAAGGCAGATTCCTGAAGCCCATCTGCCTGAAGTGGAGAACAATTGTAGAAGACACCTTATATTGACCTCTGACCTCCACATACACACTTACCTCACCACACACAAAAATAGAAAGGTTTCCTGGAAATAGTTTTTTTCATCTGAAGAAAGACTGAAAGGAATGAGGAAACCTTCGGTCAGCCTAAAAAGAACCACAAAGAGGAATAAACCAGGAGCATTCAGAAGACGAGGAGAGGTGCTGTTTGTCCTTTTAAAATAAGAGATGATACCTCAAGGGTGGACGGCCATTATAGAAGACCTGAGCAGCGGCTGGAGTATGAGAGCTAAGCACCAGATGACCAGGTTTTAAACTTTGGGCAAGGGTAGGCCTTTGAGGGCAGTTGGGCAGAAGATGATAAGCTGATTCTGCAGCACTTGGAGGAATGGCTTGAGGAAAGAGACTGGAGGGGAAAGAAGCCAGGCACAAAAGGATAACGACAAGAACAGAATCCCAGGGGCTCACAAGGGAACTACCAAGGGGCCTTGGGAGCCGATTTGAGATGAGAGACAAAGATAGGAGACAGCAACATTGACAAGAGCAGTGACGAATCCAAAGACATAAATCAACAACAGCTGTCGGGAGAACTGGAGAGACCAAAATTCTATTCTGGATAAAAGACTTTAAGGAAACAAAACAACATCCAAAAGAACAGATGGAGATAAGAAATTGCTGCAGAGAAGAAATTTAAGCTTTAAAAAACAGGTTAGGGATCCTCAGGTCATGGAAGCAAAGGGAATGAACACATCCACGAGGCAGGTCAATACACATAAGAAAGACATGGTGAAATAGACATGTGTCACAATGAGCAAGGCCTTCTCAGGGGAGTCTGACGCCTCACGAGAGCAGGAGGCATGAAGAGGTGCTAAAGGGACAGAGGGGGACATCTGATGCTGTGTTTTGGTCTACACCAATGAAGAAAATGTATAAACAGATAGGCCCTGAGCTAGAAGTCCAGAGAAAGCTTTGTTCAAGCTGGGTCTATCATCATACAGGAATCTCTTCCAAGTAGAAGATTCTATGTGATTCCAGCAATATCTACTGTATTGTTATGGGTGACTTTTGTTGTCTATAATAGAGACTTTTCTTCTGTGGTTGTGATAAAACACCATGACCAAAGCAGCTTATAGAAGGAAGACTTGAGTGTGGCTTACTCTCCCAGAAGTTAAGAGTCCATCATCATCACAGCAAGGAAGTGGGACAGGAGACAGGCATGGTGACTGGAGCTGCAAGCTAGGGCTCATATTAAAAACCACAAAGAGGAAGCAGAGAGAATGCACTGAGAATGACACAAGGCTTTGAAACCTCAAAGTCTAACTCCAGTGACATACTTCCTCAAACAAGGGCACACATCCCCAACCTCCTATGGGGGTTTGAATGGGAGTGCCCCCCATAGACTCACATGTTTGAATGCTTGGCCCATAGGGAGTGGAACTATTAGGAGCTCTGCCTTGGTGGAGGAAGTGTGTCACTGTGGCGGTGGGCTTTAAGGTATTCTATGCTTAAGCTATGTCCAGTGTAGGACACAGTCTCCTTCTGCTGCCTGTAGATCTAGATATAGAACTCTCAGCTCTCCCTCCAGCACCTTGTCTGCCTGCAGGTCACCATGTTTCCTTCCATGACAATTATGAACTAATCCTCTGAAAATGTAAGCCAGTCCCAACTAAATGTTGTCCTTTATAAGAGTTGTTATGGTCATGGTGATGTTTCACAGCAATAAAACCCTAATTAAGACACCTACCAAACAGTTCCACTAACTGGGGGCTGAGTGATCAAATGCCCAAGACTATGGGGTACATCTGAATCAAATCACCACAATCCCTAATAAAGACTTTGGTTTTAATGAGAGAAGGTATTTTAGAAATGTATAAGAAATCTGACTGACTACAGGGATAAAATTTTACTTTAACTTCCAAAGACTAAAAATATAGATATTAAAAAAAGTTTTTACAAATATTTGTGATACATTCTACTAAAAGAAAGTAACACTAATATTTAGATGATCAATATTTAGAATAGCAATATGATCGTTAGGTCATTTTTAAGAAGACAAAACAAGATACCATTTTTTTTTCCTTTTGAGACAAGGTCTCACTGTAGAACTCACTGGGTAAGCCAGGCTGGACTTGAACTTACAGAAATCCTCCTGCATCTGCCTCTTAAGTGCTAGATTAAAGTCATACACCACCAAGCCTGGCCTTTTCATTTCTATTTTTAGTGCTGCCTTGTGGCCTAAGGCAACTGATCATTTCTTTAAAAAACAATAGTAGATCGCACAAGTCCTCCTCTAATTTTGTTTTCTGTTGCTGTGATAAACACAATGACCAAGAGCAGTTTAGAGAGAAAAGATTTATTCTTCTGGGTATCAATCCATTGCTGGGAGAAGCCAAGGCAACTCAAAGCATTAATCCGGAAACAGGAACGGTGCCAAGGCCTTGTAGGGATGGTGCTTCCCTGACTTGCTCAGCTTTCTTATAAACTGGAACCGGCTGTCCAGGCATGGCACCACCTACAGTGGACTGGGCCTTCCTGCATTCATCATTAATCAGGAAAATGCCCCTCGGATGCACCCAGTCTGACGGAGGCAATCCCTCACCTGACATTCCCTCCTCTCAGATAACTAACTCTAGCTTGTGTCAGGTAAACAAAGCAAGAAAATATCCAGACAGTTCATTTCTCAAGTAACCAATAAAATGCATTGGTGGATGTGCTGTGGGAAAATAAAAAGGTAAAAAGGATGTGGCCCCCCCACCCCATCCTCTGCACATAGATGGTCCGGTTTTTCTCTGTGGTATCTTTTTTGTTTTCCACTGTATCACTGGCATGACTTAGCTGCACACGCATGACTTCTCTACAGACCTGTGACTGAGAATGGGGCAGGACAACACAGAACACATAAGGCTGAGTTCTTTGAGCCTCCCTGACCTCTGGAAGCTTACCAGCTATCTTCTTCCTCTTTTTCATGCCTCCACAGTGCTACTAAGCCCCTCTCCTCTCTGCAGAGATCTTGCCTGTGCCTATTCTTCCTCGGGGTCAGTGACCCGCCTCCATCCTTCCCACCAGCCAGTGGAAGGTGAGAGGTCCCAGACCTTTATTGTGTCCATTATATAGCATAAGTCCACTCTCCAACTTCTTCCTCGGCAGACTTGCATGTTGTCTGTGCAAAGGCAGAGTTGTATGGTGTATGTGTTAAGAGCAGGATTGTAAAGCCCACCAAACCCTGATTTCATAATTTAGAAATGAGACTGGAGAATTTGCACTTATGACTAATTCTGAAGGCTGGTAGGGACCTATAACACTCTGAGTACTTCTGTTTAAAGAGTCCTTAACATATCTTTCTGCAAATGGATCTACCAATCCTGCTTGCTCACTCCCTTCTGGCACACAAAGGGAGAACAGAAGCTTTCAGTGTGTGTGTGTGTGTGTGTGTGTGGTTAGTGGTAAAGCACTTGCCTAACAATGTACATGCAAGGCTCTGGGTTCAATTCCCAGCACCACCACAGTAAATGAACAAATAGTTTTCTTTATCTCAGACTTGGGTAATATAATTGCTTCTAGAAGCCCTTTCTGCGGTGGTAGCCCTTATGAAAGCATCTGTTCCGCCCCTTGTTTACAGCATTCCTTTGATGTGAATGGTGGTTTTGTTGTTTGTGCAGATACTTGTTTGTTTTAAGATAGGATTTTGTTATGTAGCCCAAGATGGCCACAAATTTATAATCCCCCTGCCTCAGCCGTCTGACTATTTTTATGATTATCTGCTAAAAGTCATTAAGCCTCATCTTTCCCTGTTCCCCTTCAACTTCTTTGCTAGGCAAGTTGATAAGAAAACATAGGTGTTCTCTGCTTTGGAACCAGAGGTAGATGTAATCCACATAATCCTCTTTACCATTTCTGAGGGCTCTCCTGCCTTTCCTAGATACTTCAACTATGCAGATAATACACCTCTACACAGACTCAACTGGACCAAACTGGATTCTGGCAGGGCCCACCTCCTTTAGCATCACAAGTATAAATGGCTTTCCTTCCTTCTTTGTTTTTTTTTTTTTTAAAAAGAAAAGATTTATTTACACTGTAGCTGTCTTCAGCCACACCAGAAGAGGGCATCAGATCTTGTTACAGATGGTTGTGAGCCACCATGTGGTTGCTGGGACTTGAACTCAGGACCTTTGGAAGAGCAGTCAGTGCTCTTACCCACTGAGCCATCTTTCCAGCCCCTCCTTCCTTCTTTGTACTGAAAATAATAAAGACTATCTTAGGCAGCTATCTAAGTAAAATTAAAAGAAATTTTCATTATGGAATCTGAAGACCTCACAAAGTACAATGAAAGTTCATACCAACGTTGCCAGACTTATAGGAATCCCCTAAAGGTATTGAAAGAGTAAATGCGTTATGACTAAGAGCCCTGTAGGGCAGTCCGATTCACAAACACAGAGATTCCAATCCACTTTTAACATCCCATTTTAAGCAAGGAGCACATAGATCACTAGAGATCTGAGAACTGTGATTTACTGTAGAGCAAAGCACAGGGAAAAGGAAATTTGTAGAAGACAAACACATAGTCAAGTGTCATGACTATCCCCCAAAGAATGCTGGGGAGGTGGCTCAATGGAAGAAATTCTGGGTTCAATTCCTAGTACAGAAAAATTAAGAAATTAACTCTTTATAAATGTTTTCAAAAAGATAAGATATTGTATCCATAAAGGAAAAACAAAACTGTTTTTTAAATAAGCAGAAGACAAAAAAAAAAGTATAGTAGCAGAAATGAAACACTTGGTAGAAGGAAGAAGCATTTCAGAAGATGAAACAAAAGATAAAAACACACAAAAACATAGTGCTGACTAGGTTTTATATAACCTAGATACAGCTATAGTCATTCAGAAAGCTGGGACCTCAAATGCCCCCACCAGACTGGTTGGGCTGTGGGCAAGCCTGTGGTTTAGTGTTTTGATTGACAACTGATGTGGGAAGATCCAGCTTACAGTGGCCTGAGCTTCCCCTGGGGCAGTGGTCTTGGGGTGTGTAAGAAACCAGATTGAGCAAGCCCTGGAAGACAAGGCAGAAAGCAGCTTTCACCCATCCATCCCCTCTGCATCAGCTCCTGCTTCCAGGCTCCTGCCTTGAGTTCCCGCCCTGACTTCCCTGGATGGTGGACTACAAGCTATAAGATGAAATAAACTCTTTCTTCCACAAGCTGCTTTTTGTCATGGTGTTTTATAACAGCAACAGAATTTTTAAGCTAAAAAAAAAAAATAGATAATATTAAATTAGAAAAATCCAGCAAGTCACATGCCCAAATAATAGGAACTACGGAAGGAATGGGGTAAGGAGCAAATAGACAGTCAAAACATAATATAAAAAATCTCCCAGGTTTAAAGGAGATTAGTTTGTGCATTACAGTGTAGAATAGTCCGAGCATATACACCTTCACTGCAGAACGACAAAAAAGATGGTCCTCCAATAACTTGTTTCTTGAATGAGAATGACAAAGGACAGCTCAGAAACACTCTTGGAGAATTAGAAGACAAAATAATGAGGCGAGAAAATTTCCAGTCCAGAGTTCTATACTACACAGGTGATTAACTGTCAGAGTAATATGTAAATGTTTTCTAAAGTAAGATGTGGGAACAGGGACACCTCATAAGTACATACACATATATATATACATCATCTACACACACATATACATACATATATATATATATATATATATATATATATATATATGAAAACAAAGAAGGAATGAGTTTCTTAAAAATAAAGAATAAACTAAGAAACAAGAGAACCAGGAGAGTGAAACCTAGGTCATGCTATGTGACAGCTAGTTAAGTAATCTGTAAGGACAGGGACTTGCCAAGCCAGAGAGTGAGGGGAAGACTCTGAATTACCCAGCATGACCTTGAACTTTTGCCTTAGCCTCCCATAGAGACACAAGGTGTGCATCACTACACCCAGCCAAGAAGGTAACTACAGAAATACTAAATATGACTATTTAAATTTGGATAACTGACCGAATTTGGAACAAGTATATAAAACTACCAAGTAAACTACAACTATTAACTACCAGAAAACATTTTTACAAGGAAGAAAAGGACTCTCTAGGCATGGTGGCACATGCCTTTAATCTCAGCACTTGATAGAGGCAGACAGATCTCTGAGTTCAAGGTTAGCCTGGTCTATAAGCAATTTCCAGGATAGCTAAGGATACACACAGAAACCTCTCTCAGAAATCAAAAAACAAAAAGGAAGAAAAGAAAGCAGAAAGGAAAGGAAGAAAAGACACACAGACCATAGTATCACTTGGCTCGATCTGAAAGCAGAATTCTCATAGCCAAAATAAGACTGAATACTGATTTGAAGTGTGCTCTTTTCTTTATCGAGAGGCTAAAAGAGGGAAAGAAGTCGGAAAAAGAAATTACAGAGCAATACATTTTGATTAAACACAAAATATTCACTAATATCAAATTGTAGCAAAAGAAGTAACAATGTAAATAACGAACACAAAGACGGAAATGTGCTCAGTAAGCAGGCCTCTTAGCCGGAAATGGTCCCTGCAGAGCGGAAGCTGAGAAAGCAGACAGTACAGCTGCCCGCAGGCTGCTTTTTAGTTTAAGTCTTTAAAGCAATTTCTGGTTTCTCAAATTATATTCATGTGTAGCTTTAGGTTGTTTAAATGTCACATTCCTTGAAAATAATGATTGTCTTTTTAATCTGTACTCTTTCTGGAAATAACGAGGTAGGACATCAAAAGAAAAGAGCAATAAAAATTAAACATGAATCTACAAGAAAATCATGGAGGAGCAGGAATTCAAGAATCCTAAATGTGTGATTATGTCTTTTTTACTCTATTTCCTCAATTTGGAGGAAGTGGGACTGTAGTTGCTACCATGATTTTGTGTGAGATTTCTATCTAAGGTGGACATTTTGTGAGAAGCTGTCTGTAACTCCTCTTCCACATTGCAAAGATATCCTCAAAACTTTCCAACTTGAGACCCAGAGAGCCAGAAAACTGTTTCTAATTTACAGGCTGGAGTGAACCTACTTTTCACATGTGAATCCATCTCATTAACGCTCACTCTTCGCCTCTGCGGCTCCCTAAAGACAGCCTCGCAGAGTGGCGGCCAGTCTCTCCCTCAGGCTGTGGGCTGTAAGTGGGATGTCTGCGCTGGTGTTACCGATCCCAGAGGATTTCTGCAAATGGAAATAGCTGTGTGCCTCCTCCTCTGAGAGCTACATCTCTCACATCTGCTATGCTGTTTATCTAAACTGTAGATTCAACAGCTTAAGAAACTGGCAATGGTTATATTTTTTCAACGATATTTAAATTAACATTGGGTTCACTGGTAGAGTCCCAAGTCTCTTATTTACTGTCATTTATGTTAAACTAGGCGCTCAACGCTTTCTGTCTATATCCCAACTTATAAATTTGATAAAAAGAGTTCTTGTGATTTTAATTATAGCATGTTTATTTTTCTCCTAGCATCAATATTTCTCTTCAAAAATAACTTTGGTTTACCCAAAAGGAAATTCACCGGAATAATAAAGGAAGTTGTTCTTTTCTTTACGGAGAATATGCATTTTAAAGACAAAACCAAAAACAGGCCTGGAGGAGATGGCAGAAGCAAGTGTTGCAGCCAGACCTGAAGGCATGTACTTGGAATCTCAGCACTCCAGAGGCCAGCCTGGGCTACATACCAAGACTCTTTCTAAATAATAGATGGTTATGGCCACGGCTCTATCCAGCTCTTAGTGAGATACTGGTATCTGGGACTGAGGAGAGGAGGTAGGTCTGAAGATGAACATTATACTTGGATACCAGTTTCATAAAGGCTGCATTTGAAGGCAGGGGCATCGCTACATATACCTGTCATTTGAGATCCAGAGAAAGGAGAAGAGTTGCAAGCCCAACCATAGAGAACAGGGAAAGGGAGAACACAAAGGCCAAGCGAAGGAGCAGATACTGACCCCTGAGAGGGGAGAAAGGAATGAAGAGAGCGCGTGCTCCAACAGCCAAAGAAAGATGTAGCTTCATGGAAAACATTGGTCCTTAGATACACGCTGGCTGAGATGGGGATCTGGCATTTACCCAGCAAATCGATAAAGTCGCTTGAGGTTGCTAGGCATCAACTGGTGGTGCTGATATTCTGTCTGGTTCTCTCTACACAGGATAAAAAGTGAACCAAATGAAAGATGCTCACTTGGTGTGAGGATTAGCCAAGTAAGGGAGGCCAGAGGGACAGACAGGAGCAATGAAGCACTTGCAAGACTGCAGGGATAGCTGGCACCTTAGTGCACGCACGGCACTCATGGTCTAACTGCATTCGCGAGACTATACACAAGCAAGCCAGCCAAAGTCCCAGCATGGATTGGGGAGGGGCTCACTAACTCTCCCCTCTACATGAGGAACTAATGGGAACCAATGGCTGCTAGGGGATGGAGAAGGAGTGGATGCAGCCTGACAGGTGGAAGGCCTTACAAGCATGCACATACCAGCATGGCTAAATGGACTCGCTGGGTTTTAAAAGGAGTGCACAAAGTTGGGTGGTGAAGGTTGAGGGGTATGGAAAGCACCAGGAGGGGAGGAAGAGGGAGTAAACACATCACATGCATGTATGGAATTTTTAAACAATGAATTTTCAAAAGGAAAGAAGGAAGGCGGTCTAGCCTGGGAAGGAACAAAGTCAAAACATCAGAGGAACAGTTTTTACTAAAAGTGGCCTACTTGTCTTTTGCACAAAATTATCTTCTCATCTATATAGGGAAATAATTCTGAGAGGAAAAGTCAATTTCTAAAAGTAAAATTATTATATCCAAGGTTACAAATGTTTAAAGTAAAGTTGTTTCCAACAAAGCTGGTATCACTTGAACTAGACTGGCAAACTACGTTGCCGGTATCCCAGCCTCTCACTCCTTTCAACACACCCTGCAAAGTCTGGTTGATAGTAAACGGTCCCTGTAACAGCCAGGAAACTAACTCCCAGCCATTCGTGACTTGCTTTGTTGACTCTTTCATTTTCATTCAGAATAAACTAACCGTTTTACACTGATTCAGCTTTGATTCAAAATACTTTACGTAGACGTGAAGTCTTCATTCAAAAAAAAATGGAGCAAATTTTTAAATCATAATGTCCACAAAAAAGTGAATTAAAACTAGTGAAGACTTTAATAAAGTAATTCAACGTAGTTTCTACCCCTTTGTGTCTGTAACTAGTTTAAATCTACATTTATCTGTGAGAGCCTCCAATGCTCAATCCTAAGTAACAAGGGAGCCATGCAGAACACAAATTATATGACTATGGAAACAGTCATGCATGAATCTCTGAAAAGATTTAGGAAATTCAAAATAACAATGTCCTTTAGATTGTTGTGTCATTCCTACAAACGCCTGACAGCTCTGCGGCATGAGGAACTTCAAAGACATCTTATTTCCTTTCCAGTTTCACGTCCATTTTTCAGGACAACGAAAAGACCAAGACACCTTATGATAGAAGAGTTTTGAAACAACCAGAGACTGAAGTCAGGAAAGACAGCTGCCCCATAGTCCAATTTTATGGGAAGGGTAAATCATTAACTCCCAACCTAAGTCTGCTCCTACTATCCCCACACTGGACTGCGCATGGGGGGCAGAACACAGATGAAGATGTTTCCGGATGGATGGCAACAAAGTATCAGTAACTTCAGGTGATGCCAGGCAGCAAGATACCCTTCCTGTGTTCCTCTAACAAAGAAATCTCCATCTGAGAAGATTGTGAGTAGCTAACAGTTTCAAAGCACATGGTCCTGGGAGAGTCCACTATTGGCTTAAATATTGTTGCTTTACATTTAGACTAGAGATGGGGAGGGTAAATATATATATATTTAAATTATATATTGATTTTTTAAATTTTAATTAAATAATAAAATTTATATAATAAAGAAAGTAACTAGAAAGTGACATGGTCCTTACTCTTAAGATTTTTTTTATCTCAAATTTATTAAGATAGTAAGCAATCTACTAAAATTACCAGCAAACCGGTTTTAAAAGCTAAGCAACGCTGAGAGTAATAATCATGATGGTCACCAATCCTTCGGGGAGTTGAGACATGCGAAGCTTGTCTTACACTAATGAGAAGAAAGCACCTTTCTTTGTAAAAAAGCCTTCTTTCATTCTAAAATGTGCTGCTCTATAAGGCACAATGCTGCATCAGCAGACCATACTCCATCCAATAAGCAGGTAAATGTGGGACAGGTGAGGTGTTTGTACCCAGCCTGCCCACCTAAGTTCAGTCCTCTAAAATCAAATGGTGGAAGGAAAGAATTAGCTCCAAAACTGCCCTCCATGCTTTTACCATGGTAAGTGTGCATACAACACACACACACACACACACACACACACACACACACACACACACAATGTAATTTTAAGTGACATTAAATGCAGCATTTTTTTTTTCAGTGCCGAGATTGATCCTAAGGCAACATCGCGGCACAGCACTTGAAGGCCTTAGGATCAATCTCGGCACTGAAAAAAAAATGTTGACATCTCATAAAACAAACTGCAGTATGACATCACGGGTTGGAAAGTTCAAAGTGAAATTTTAAAAAAAATCAATTTAAAAAAGAATGTTTGAGCACAACATATATTGACAAAGACTTCTCAGGGAAATGTCTCAACACCTCTATGTACAAATAGCCAATCTTTCACAGTCCTTCAAGGAACTCATTAGATAAATTGGAATAATTAGATTTCCTTCCCTCTCTCCACTCCCTTCCTGAAATTGAGAACAGAAAAGCCTATTAGCAGGTCCATCTTCGGGAAAGCTGGCTTAATGATACCATGGCAACAGGCCATCATCACACAAAGGGGACCATGTAGAGAGGCTGAAAGAGCCTAATGGGGGAAACTCAGCATGGTGGCCAGGTAACTCAGCTATCCCAACCCACATCTTCTAAACACCCAAACTAGCAATATATTTCTTTATAGTTGCTGAGGTATATAGCCACAAAGAGAAATGCCTTCAGCTATTTATCTTTTAGATCTATTTTAAAGGAAATCTCTTCTTACGTCTCCTGCAGGTGCTGTTTCCCGTCTTCTTGCTCTTGGCTGACTGACTCTTCCTTCCGCTTTTCATTAGCTGATCTGAGTTTGTCCAAAAACCACAGTGAAGTTTCCTTTCCAGGTAATGAGCTCCACTGGGGAATCTCTTGTGTTACAGCTCTTAGGAGATTTCACAAGCCTTTTGCCTATGTCCTGAGAGGCAAGGTAGGACCAGGTGAAGGGTTTCACCCATGATAGCATCCTATTTGCTCCTGAAACAAGGCCCAGCTCCTGACACTGCTAAGAAAAATTTAGAACATTTACAAGGAAATGTCTATTAACCTACAGATGTGCAAGGCCACTGACTCTGAGAAAGGATAACACAATAATTTCAAAAATAATCGTCCTGAAAACTTCCAGATCATCTTTTAGAAAAATTTCTTACTAGACACTAAATCATTGGATTATACTTACAAAATTCCTAAAATTATATTTTAGGTTATCGAGATACTAAGAGTATCTCTGAGACCACTGAAGGCCTCCCTCTAAGACTCCACAGGCTATACAACCCTTTCATGGTAGTCACCTAAGACCATCCTGCATATCAGATATTTACATTACGATTCACAAAAATAGCAAAGTTACAAAGAGTAGCAATGAATAATTTTATGGTTGGGGGTCACCACAACATGAAGAACTGTATTAAAGGTTCGAAGCACTGGGAAGGTTGAGAATCACAGTGTTAAACAGGCAATGTCATAAACGGCCCCCTAAATTCTTATCTTATACCCACAGATTAACTCAGTGCTCAGCAGAGCAGCTTCTTTTAGGCATAGTTGGTGATTAAGACAGAGACCCACAACCAGTTAACATATAGAGAACAAAAGCCTGTGGAATTCTCGGCTTTAAATGAGACATCTACGTCAGTGATCATCAAGGAAGAAGGAACTGAAGGACAGTAAGGGCCAGAGGGAACAGATGTGTGTGGTGAGACAGGGTGTGTCAGACATGAAAGCAAAGCTGCTCATGGTGGCTGAGATCGGATGCACAAGACTTTCACATGACCAAGCCAACCCAAATCCCAGCATGGATGGAGGAGGGGTCTGTTAAGTCCCGCAAATGACTACTGCTGGGGAGAGAGGGTCAATTTTCTTTGGGGATGTGGGCTCTGAGAGGCTGCCCATGTTCTAAAAGATGGTCCCAACCCATGCACAGAGACAGCACTAAATGGACTCAGTGGGGACTAAAAGACAGTGAGACAAGACAGACAGACAGATAGACAGACAGACAGACAGACAGACAGAGAATGGGATGAGGAAGGAAAGTTAGAAAACAGAGGAGGAATTGGAGGAAGAGTGGTGGCATGGATTGTAGCCACATACATTATATGCTATATAGTCAATATAATATTTTAAAATATTATAGGCTAGTCAATATAATATTTAAAAAAACTATTTTCCCATCTATTGCTTCTCTCACAAGTATTACAGATTACCTAATAAAGATAGTACATTCTGTTTTCTGGGAGAAATTTTTATTTCTTTACCAAAAAAATAAATGATGCATGATAACTAGGGATTCCTTGAACAGTTCCATATCTAGATATCTCCCAATTTAAACCAATCCTAGAACTGAGCATTTGTCTTAGTTAGGGTTTTACTGCTGTGAAGAGACATCATGCCCAAGGCAACTCTTTATAAAGGACATTTAATTGGGTCTGGCTTACGGGTTCTGAGGTTCAGTCCATCAAGGTGGGAGCATGGCAGCATCCAGGCAGACATGGTACAGGAGGAGCTGAGAGGTCTACATCTGAAGGTCACTAGGAGAAGACTAGCCACCACGTGGTTAGGAGGAGGGTCTCATTGCCCACCCCCACAGTGGCACTCCTCCTCCAACAAGGCCACACCTCCTAATAGTGCCACTCCCTGGGCCAAGCATATTCAAACCACTACAACACTGCACTGTGATTTTGGAAATATGATTCACTGAGGGGGATCCACATGAATTCCAACAGGAAGGTTTCTGAAGCAGATGTGGAGTCAGACTCCGCCTCTCAGCCCTCCAAAATGAAGACAGAAATGGCCAATACCTTCTGGTAAGATCTCAGTCATTCAAAAAGATTCCGGTCAACAGATTCAAGAACCCTTTAGTTCCACCACTGATTACTATAATTGAACCTGTCAAGACATGTAATTGGATCTGGCAAGACATCAGTGAAGCACACTGGAAGGATGTCTGAGATAACACTTCAGGAGATGATTGGGTCTTGAGGGCTATGATATTAAAAGAGGGTTTATTCACAGAATGATGACATTATTGGACAGTGATGAAAGGTAGGAGGCGGAGTCTATTCAGAGAAAGTAGGTCAGTGGGGCCTAAGTCCTTACTGCTATGTCTTGCCTGGCCTCTCACAATCATCCTTTGACTTCTCAGCTGGCAAGATGTCAGCTACCCTACTCTGCCACACCCTCCACCATGAGGGACAGATGCCTCTGGAACCAGGAAGTCAACAAATCCTTCCTCTCTTAGACTGCTTCTGTCACATGTTCTAGTCCCACTGATGGTCTAGTAGCCGACAGCCTACCTCAGTTGTAACCAGGTGATACAGACCATGTGGAGGATCATGATGCCTCTGTTTGGATGGACAGAGGAGGAGGAGGAACATGGAAGAGAGTGTTTGTCTTGTACTACATACATGTTAGAACCATAGTTATTAAGCAATATCAATAAAGATAGAAGTCATATTCTAACAGAAGTGTGATACTAGATATTAATGAGAAAAAAAATATCCATACTAAGAATACAGGTTTTAGAATGTAGCAGCAAAACTGGACACAAAACAAAGAAGTGAGAGGCCCTCCCTTGTGGCAGTTGCTATGGAAAGACTTCCCTCTTCCCTCTGAGACAAGATGCCACCTGAGATTCTGCAAGAGTAATTTTAGTAAATGACTACAGTAAACAGGATATCTTAGTTATGTTTCTATTGCTGTTATACAATACCCTAACCAAGGCAACTCATAAAAGCAAGTATTTCATTGGGATTATAGTTCCAGAAGGCTGGAGTCTATGAAGTGAAGAAAGGGCTTAAGAAACAGCCGAGAGCTCAGACCTTGAACTGCGAGCAGGGGGCAGAGTGCACACTGAAGCACCCTGAGAATGGTATGAGTCTTTCGACACCTCAAAACCCACCACCAGTGGCATAATTCTTCCAGCAAGGCCACATCCCCAAATCCTCTGTGAATAACCAATAATAAGGAACCAGGTATTCAAATGTGCAAGACGTATGGGGGAATATCTCATTCAAACTTACCATGCAGGACAATACAACACGTTAAAATAATCTTGACACACAGGGTGTATCCGGTATGTTAAACAAAAAATGAGCTTTCATAACAATATGATGTTGATGATTTTTTAAAAGGCATTTTATCCTTAGATAATATTTGGTGGATACAAGCCTCTAGGTTGGGGCACTCCAGCATCCTTTCAAGGTACTTTTCCTGTTTTTAACAAATATGCATGAGTTCCCACCATTGTTGGGAGGTTGGTCATGGCTTTAATGAACCCACAAGATAAGAACAATGTATACAGTGTGTTGGTCTGGGTATGGCAATGGAATCTTTTGTATTTCAGAGAAATAGACTTTTCCATTTGTGCCCTTTTTATACAGTTTTACATGGATGGGAATGAGCAACAATCAGGAAGTATTGACTGTTTAGCAACGGTCTCAGTTTCATCACAGAAACCACCATATGTGGGCTGCAAGCTTGGTCCTGGCAATACAGAATTAAACAGTTGGTAGAGAAAGCGCTTCTGATAAAGCTCTACATGGAGCTTGCTCAGAGTGGAGGCTGCCCACCACTGACTTTACCGACGCCGGGAACGCTGGTTCACAGATGATGGGCTTTTCCCTTTGCATCACTGTTTTGTTATCACTGTTTTCTGTGCTAGAACAGTGCTTGTCACATAAAGCAAACACTGGCTAAATGAACCAATGCTTTCTGTGACTGTCTTACAAAGCTCCGGGATCTAGACCTCTCTCTCTCTCTCTCTCTCTCTCTCTCTCTCTCTCTCGTTATTTCCTTGACAGCTTTTAAATGTTGGTGGAACTTGAACAATTGTTACCAAACATCTGGACAGGTCTTCTCTCAAGGCAAGATCATCTTGGCCTACTGCCAATCACATTGTTTGGGCCTCCTAAAATCCAAAAGAGAGCTCTTCTTCCCAAAATGTGCTGGCTAATCACCAGTGTCTTCGGAATGTCTGGTGAGAAGTTAGACTTACACGAGAGAGAGAGAGAGAGAGAGAGAGAGAGAGAGAGAGAGAGAGAGAGAGAGAGAGAGAGAGACCACACCCAGTGCTGACCCCCAAGCGGAATGTCCACTGTGAGTGATGCACCCGACCCCAGGGAAAACAGGACTGATAGTCTATTTAGCTGTTGTCTTTCCTCCAGTGGACAGGTCAGGATGGGATAGTCTCTCCTTCAAAGCTGTTAAAAATCAGCTCACATGAAAATGGGTTTCAGTCTCTAATTCACATCAAGCAGCAACATGGAAACATACCTTAAAGTAGTCACTAAGCCAAGCACTTCAAGTTCAGAACCTCAATCATTTCTCACAAAACTGTTTAAAAGAACAACACTGCACAGTAAAAGTTCAGCATGCCAGAAGAAATAAGCAACTTGACTTAAAATCAGTAAAGTGAATCAGGCAGAACAGCGGGAGCCTACAGTCCCAGCATTTGGAGCCCGAGGCAAGGTGGGCTGCCAGGAGCTCCAGGCTAGCCCAGGCTTGCATGGCAGAAACAAAGACCAACAGTGAGAAGTCACAGAAGACCCACAAACACTGAGACATTTGGAATTCTGATAAAATCCAAAACAAACATTTTAGCATTTCAAAGGAATAAGCAAAAGACTTTCGAATGTTAGTATGCATTTCTGCAAAGGGAACAAAAACGGCTTCTAGAAATGAAGCTTTGTATAGGTTAGCTGTGGGTTACGTATAGCTGAGGAGAGAAAGCGGTGAGGTAGAATTTTAGGCTTCAAAATATCACCCAAATGACACTGTAGAAAATAGACTTCATGAATAAATATTAGGAAAAGGTAAGAGGACGCAGAGGACAACCCAGAAGAGAAAAGCTGAGAGACTGGGAAGAGTCCACACTGAGGGAGCCTTCCCGAGAAAGGTCTCAGGCTGACGACAGATTGCAAAGCCACAGCAGGAAGAATCAGCTGAACTGGCAGGTATATGATCGTCAACCTGTAAAATACCCAAGTAGGAAAAGAATCTTTGAAAATCTGTGATAGAGAAAAGGCAACATCTCCAAAATTTTACAGTTCAACTAATAAGTTCTTTACAGGATAGTGAAACCCAAGCTTGACAGGATGTCTTAAGAATATTGAAAGAAAACATCTGTCCGTCTACAATTATATAAAGTGGGCAGAGCTGGAACACAGCAAAGAAGGTGTAATTGGCATTAAAGTACTGAGTCCCACCCCCTGCTCAGGCATGTGCCACAGCCCCGAGAGCACCCCTTTCCTGGGATGTCCCCTCATCTAACAACTGAGTACCAGAATGTGGCACAGCAGTGAATTCCAGGACCATCATATACCTGCTCATGGTCTCTGTGTCCTCATATTCCTTAGTCCATTCATCTACCAAGCATTTCATCACAGCCCCTACATGTCTCTTTCTCTTACCAACGCCTTCACCTCAATGGGGAGATGGCAGGCTGTCTACAGTTCTGAGATAAGAGGAATTGTGCCCCTGCTTCCCCAGGCTAGGATGGGTCAGTCAGTCCTTTTAAGCTGGTACAACCACTCTGGAAAGCAGTCTGGCAGTTCCTCAGAAAACTGGATATGACACTCCCGGAGGACTCTGTTATACCAGTCTTGGGCATATACCTAGAGGCTTCCCCTGCATGCAATAAGGACACATGCTCCACTATGTTCATAGCAGCCTTATTTATAATAGCCAGAAGCTGGAAAGAACCCAGATGTCCCTCAATAGAAGAATGGATACAGAAAATGTGGTATATTTACACAATGGAATATTACTCTGCAATTAAAAACAATGAATTCATGAAATTCCTTAGGCAAATGGTCAGAACTGGAAAATATCATCCTTAGTGAGGTAACCCAATCACAAAAGAACACACATGGCATGCAGTCACTGATAAGTGGATATTAACCCAGAAGCTCAGAATACCCAAGACACAATTCACATATCAATTGATTTCCAAGAAGAAGGAAGGAGAGACCCCTGGTCCTGGAAAGCCTGGATGTAGCAGTGTAGGGGAATACCAGGACAGAGAAGCGAGAGGGGGTTGACTGGGGAACAGCGGGAGGGAAGGGGGCTTATGGGACTTTCGGGGAGGGGGGGAACCAGGAAGGGGGAAATCATTGGGACTTTAAATAAAAAATATAGAAAATAAAAAATAAAATATTAAAAAAAGAAATTGTTTATATAGTGGATTACATTGATGGATTTCCTTATATTGAACCATCCCTGCATCCCTGGGATGAAGCCTACTTGATCGTGGTGAATGATTGTTTTGATGTGTTCTTGGATTCGGTTGGCAAGAATTTTATTGAGTATTTTTGCATCGATATTCATAAGAGAGATTGGCCTGAGATTCTCTTTCTTTGTCGGATCTTTGTGTGCTTTTGGTATTAGCGTAATTGTGGCTTCATAGAACGAGTTGGGTAGTGTTCCTTCTGTTTCTATTTTGTGGAAGTTTGAAGAGTATTGGTGTTAGGTCTTCTTTGAAGGTCTGATAGAATTCTGCACTAAAACCATCTGGACCTGTGCTTTTTTTGGTTGGAAGACTTCCAATGACAACTTCTATTTCTTCAGGGGTTATAGGACGGTTTAGATGGTCTATTTGATCCTGATTTAATTTTGGTATTTGGTATCTGTCAAGGAAATTGTCCATTTCCTCCAGAATTTCTAGTTGTGTTGAATACAGGCTTTTGTAGTAGGATCTGATGATTTTTTGAATTTCCTCAGTTTCTGTTGTTATCTCTCCCTTTTCGTTTCTGATTTTATTAATTTGGATACTGTCTCTGTGCCCTCTGGTTAGTCTGGCTAAGGGCTTATCTATCTTGTTGATTTTCTCAAAGAACCAACTCCTCGTTTTGTTGATTCTTTGTATGGTTTTATTTGTTTCTACTTGATTGATTTCAGCCCTGAGTTTGATGATTTCCTGCCTTCTACTCCTCATGGGTGTATTTGCTACTTTTTGTTCCAGGGCTTTCAGGTGTGCCATTAAGCTGTTAGTGTATGCTGTCTCCCGTTTCTTTTTGGTGGCACTCAGGGCTATGAATTTTCCTCTTAGCACTGCTTTCATTGTGTCCCATAAATTAGGGTATGTTGTGCCTTCATTTTCATTAAATTTCAAGAAGTCTTTGATTTCTTTCTTTATTTCCACCTTGACCAAGTTATCATTGAGTAGAGCATTGTTCAGCCTCCATGTGTATGTGGGTTTTCTGTTGTTTTTGTTGCCATTGAAGACCACCCTTATTCCATAGTGATCTGATAGGAGGCATGGGATTAGTTCGATCTTCTTATATCTGTTGAGGTCTGATTTGTGACCAATTATATGGTCGATTTTGGAGAAGGTACCATGAGGTGCTGAGAAGAAGGTGTATTCTTTAGCTCTAGGATGAAATGTTCTATATATATCTGTTAGTTCCATTTGGTCCAAGGCTTCAATTAGATTCACTGTGTCCCTGTTTAGTTTCTGCTTTCCTGAACGATCCATTTCAGAGAGCGGGGTGTTGAAGTCACCCACTATTATTGTGTGAGGTGCGATGTGTGATTTGAGCTTTAGTAAAGTTTCTTTTATGAATGAGGGTGCCCTTGCATTTGGAGCATAGATATTCAGAATTGAGAGTTCTTCTTGGTGGATTTTTCCCTTGATCAGTATGTAGTGTCCTTCTGTGTCTTTTTTGATGACTTTAGGTTGGAAGTCAATTTTATCTGATATTAGGATGGCTACTCTGGCTCGTTTCTTGGGACCATTTGCTTGTTAAAAAAAAAAAAGAAAAAGAAAAAGAAAAAAATAAGAAAAGAAATGCCCTTTAGAGGCCACTGGAGGTCGCTGTAACCTCTGTGTAGTTCACCTGCTGTTAGTAGAGGGTAGAGACCAACAAGGCAATGGTGGCCAGCTGGGTCGGGTCACTCTCCTTACACACTCCCACGCTAGGAATATCTAATGATGTACACTCTGCCTATAAACTAAATCAGTATTTACAGTCTTCCCACAAAGAAAGACAAGATCCAGATAGCTTAGAAGCAAGTTCTCCTATGTACTTAAGGATGAGATAATTCCACACTTCAAAAAAGAAACCAGGAAGTACGCCCCCATTCGTTTTATGAGCTGTCTATCGATGGAATGCCCAGGCTAGACATGAATACTATAAGAAAGTTAAGTTCCAGGCCACGTATGGGCATGAGAACAAGAGTCCTCAACGAGCCATCTGTGACATGAATTAAGAGGCGTACAGAGTGACAATGTGGTCGGACTGAATTTGTCCAGAGGAGCACAGCAGGTTCAACATCACATGTGAAGTTAGGCTTGCTATTGGTAATGTGCTGTTCCAGTAATCATAGATTTAGAGACAGCAGGACGATCTCAACAGATGCAGAAGAAACACCACTAAAATTCAATAATCTTCACAGAAAGAAACTTAATGGTATGATGAAGTTAATCCTTGCCTTGCTTATGGTGAAAATTAAGGAATTCCTTTTAAAGTTTGGAGCCAAAGACACTTTCCCCCAACTACACACACACGTACTCACATACACACACACACAGACACAAACACACACACATATACACATACCACACACACATTACACACACCGCACACACCACATTACATACATACCACACACATACACACATACATGCACATATCACATACACACCATACATACACACACCACAAACACACATACCACACACACATTACAGACATACCACACACACATTACACACATACTACACACACCACACATACACACATATACACACACCACATACACATCATACACACTCACACACATTCTCTCTCTCTCTCTCTCTCTCTCTCTCTCTTCAAGATTTTTTGATCAATTATATTAAGATACTTGGCAAGGAAAGGAAAGAAAAAAGAATGCAGCATGAAGACTAGAAAGAAGGAAACCTTTATTGTTCACCAATGATACAAAGGTCTACATGGGAACAAAAATGTTACATATAGAAAGCGAAAGATAGAGATTGTAGCAAGTGGACAAGTTAAGATCAATGCATAAAAATGACATCTTACAAGGTAGCCATGAAGAAAAGCAATTTAAAAGAAGATACAATTAAAGCTCTGTTAATGCTGCTAGTAGTGGTCTAGTTAAGTTGTACTAACCACCCTACTTAGAACAAACTTCTTAAAATGTAATAGATTAGGGATACAAGAAAATGAGAAACCACAGAGATCTTTGGTAAGGAGAGTAAGAAAGGTTATCTTAAAGAGGATGGGAGGATGTTGTGTGTGCTATTCATATTATAATGAGTGAGGGTCAAGCAGGGAAGGGGCTGTGAACAGAGAGGGTACGAGAAAATCTCAGATGGTGTCTGCTCCTTCACTTGGGTAGTCATTACATAGATATTTATGGCAGCCCCTTAAGCTGTGCAATATTTATATCTTTATTTCATTTAATATGAATGTGGTTTTAAATTGGCATCTGTAATAGCTACTAAGTTTTTGGATAAAATAAGAACTTTATCAACTATTAACAAGACTTAACAGGTCAGAAGATTAGATTTGATGAAGATAGCAATCTCGTTCAAAGTAGCAGATAGATTCAATGTAATATAAATAAAAACCCAAACATGTTTTTTTTTGTACAGTAAAGCAGGCTTTGTAATTTATATGAAAGAGAAAACAGTGTGTTAGCCAAGGTCAGACCAAAGCAGAACTAAAGAATTTTTACATGTGTTATAGGATGTGACAGGCAGGCAGCAGGCACAGAGTCAAAGCATCACCCCCACTGGCTCACGTGGCTGTCAAGACTGTAAGTCAGGAGCTCAGTCAGACTCTATGGGAACAGAGCAGAGCTGCCATCTACAATGTCTTCTCTTGTGGGAAAACCTATCCTGCCTTTGATGCCTTCCAACAGCTCTGACCAGGCTCACCCATGTCATGTCATTCATGATCATCCTTTTCCTGGAAAGCTGAGCATGGTGACATATGCCTGAAAACTCCATTACATTGGAGACAGGTGTAAGATGATTATTGTAAGTTCAAGGCTATCCTGATCTACGTGGCAAGCTGCAAGACACCAGAGAGCCCCTATGACCCTGAAAGTGCTTGCTTAGTATGCTGGTATATGCCCATAAATCCATTAAGGAGACACCTACTTGGCCCTGCTGGGTGCTGTGCTTCTCGTCTTGAATCTTGGCACTGGTGTGGTCTGTCTACTCAGGAGGAAGTGTCTAAGTCATCAAGTTTTAGTGGTATTACACAATACAGTCTCCCTCCCTCCCCCTCCTTTTCTCTCTCTCTCTCTCTCTCTCTCTCTCTCTCTCTCTCTCTCTCTCTCTCTCTCCATAGACTGAAGAGTGAAGTATCATGGGTAATTTGGAAGGGAATCTAGGAGTATCTGCCTGTGACTTCGAAGTAGGGGAGATTTCTTAATGCAAGACATGAAGGAATATATCGATTGTGTTACAGTTTCTAAAAATTCCATTATGTTTCATTTATCAAAGCCTGGTAGAACACAGGGCACACACTGAGAGACAACATTTTCAATACACTGAATACTACAAGATAGCAATATCCATACGTTAAAGATAGAGAAGTTCTATGAAGTATCCAAAAAAATACACATAGGAACTGAAGAGGGTAGAACGATTATAATTTTTAACGGAGACAATAATAAAGTCAGAAAATTATTTTATGCATGTATTATGAAATATATATATGCATATTATACTGATTACATTAATATAAAATATAAAGTTGGATATAACAATAGCAGTCAAAAATATGTCATAGGGACTATTACATACTGTGAGCATGATTATAAATTGAAATAATTACTTTGAAAAGTACGTTGGGGTCCCTCATGAATCAGGCGTTCACAAGTCTCCTGCTATATACCTTTCGTCCAAAGACGAAGTGTAAAGAGAACACTTGCTGACCCACTGCAGAGGTCAGGCCCAGGAATGATCCCAGCAGCTGTATTCATACTATTTGAAAAGTGAGGCAACTGGATGTCACTCAAAAGTATAACGAACACAACCATATTCATATATTCACACAGGCGTGAAGAGGAAGGCCAGCTACACAAATCTGCATGACAAATCTTAAAAATATCATATGTGTGCAAGAGCAAAATACAAAGCAACACAGATAATAGTCCCATTCTATGAAGTTCGAAAGCAGGCAAAACTCACAGTACACAGATAATGAGGTCAAATGTAAAGGAGGAACAAGGGACTGGCCGACCATCTAAAACATCTGGATTGTGGTCTCATGTACAGCCTGGGCACAGGGAGGGGTGTGCAGGGTTACAGAGAGAGTCATAGCATGGGTACACAGGGACTCAGAAGACTGTACAGTGTTCTTCTGTCTTATGGGTAGCAAAGAGGAAACATGGGAGTTGGCTTTGTTTCTACTGCCGTGTTTTAGAATACAGACATGACAACTCTCTCTGTGCATTACAATATTAATATAAAAATAAATCCAGGGATGAGTATATCTTAGAAAAAAAATAGCTAGCTGGCCCAGCAGCAACGAGTAGAAAGAAAGGCTTCCTGCTGTTATCTCCCAGGCCAGGGTTGGTGGCAGCCCCACTGGAGGTATACAGTAGTCGCCCTTTCACAAGCTGTTCCCTTCTGACTCACGCCTATTAAGACTCTCATGTAAAATCAAGACCTCAGTCCCTACTGCTAAGCCCTGATCTCTAACTCCATAGCAACGGGAGCATTTGCTCCTCACAGACTTTGTTGTGAAGGAAGCCATTTTTGCAAAAGATTTGTAGTAAGAATGAAGGTGATGGCACCTCGCTGACATTGTTATCACCCGTGGAGCCAGCGAGCCTTTGCTGAAATATCCCCGGTTCCCAGTTTTCTTCCACTTGGCTCCTTCTAGGAGCTCAACTACAATGGATGCTGAGGAGATATCTGCTTGTCTGTGTCAGTGTCTGACTTAAAACAGACTGAGTCAAGATATTTCTCTCTGGGGATCGTAAAATCTAGATAAAGCCTTCAAGGAGTATGATCTTCACCAGGGCACCTTATCTGCTTCACCGGGATTCTCAGTAACTGCTTGGCCTGACCAGATCTGTTTCCCTCCCCTCTAGAATGGTAAACAACACATTCCTCAGAATTCCAAGAATTCTGACATGAGAAAGGTAAGTGCAGAATGCACTTAGCCAAAAAGCAGGCTCTGGTTTTCATTTCCTTGTGGGTTATCTGTCTGTCTGTCTGCCTATGGTGTTTGTTTGTTTTCCACCTTTAACCAACACCCTTGTTGCCAATTTACAAACAAAACATTTTGCCTTCTAACTTTTCTTGCCACTTATTGCAGTACAAATAGTTACTGGGAATAAGAAACATGTTATTGTTCATACAAGTCAAAAAACATACCTGAGAAGATACTAGTGACGTTAAATAAGAACGATAGTGAGAAGGGGAGGTGGCCTGGTGGTAGAACACCAGGCTAGCATGCCTGTTCAACACCTAGCACTGCAACCGGCCTGATATTGGGAAATCATAAACTAGTGTTAAGCTTTTGCCCTCAGCTTGTTCCTTGGTAAGAAAACACAGGCTGAGTCTGTGGATTTTGTGCTCGTTCATAAATGAATGCAGTACCTCCAATGCAGAAACCTACAACGGCAGGCCCTCGTGAGTCCAGATGGGCACGGGACATATGGTCACATCGCCCATCTCTCCTAGCTCAGCAAGGCCGAGCCCAGGCAGGATTCCAGCCTGAAGAAAGGGTAATAGCAGCATCTCTGCTTCCACCACTAGACACTTCTAGCCTCTGCTAGCTTGCCCTCTTGGGGTTAAGCTCTTTCTACCATAAGGAATAGAGGGAGGAGAGACAGAGGGGAGGGAAGGGATATAAGAAAGAAATGTTGTCCCCTGCTTCACAGCTATAAGCTGGCTTCCACTCTTGGGCTGGCAACAGCCCAGGCAAATGGTTTCTATCTTTTCCACATCAATGGATGTTTTATATACCCTCATCAGTATAGATATTTTCCCCAGCAGCTCTCTGGACATGTATGCATATCCAATTCTGTTTGTTTGTTTGTTTCACACAAGTTCTCAATGTGTAGCCTTGGCTGGCCTGAAATTCGCTGAGGAGACCAGACTGGCTTGAACTCACAGAGGTCACCTGCCTCTGAGATCAAAAGTGTGCCTTGCATATGTATTTCAATCCCTTTTACGGAAGGCTCCTAGTCCCATCTTTTATTTATTTATTTATTTATTCATTCATTCATTCATTCATTCATTGTTGAGCTACATTAGCCCCTCCAGACACTTCCTTGCTCATGACTTGAAGTGACCCAATGCTGTATGTTACACCCAGATGTCACCTAGAAGATTCATGACAAATTCTGAGAAGCCTGATTCATTCCATGCAGAGCTCCAGCAGAACACAGCCCAGCAGCCATTCTCTGGAAAGTCCCAGCCCACGCTGAGCCTATTCCTCTGAGAGGGACACACTGGGACCCTCATTTGAGAGAGCCCTCTTACAATGCCTGGAGACCAGAGCAGACAGCCCTAACCCCCTCCCCTGGTGGGTGTGGTTCTTCTATAAAAGTTCTTTCTATAAAAGCCTTGCCACTATGGTCTGCCGACATCTAATGCCTTCCATGTGGCATGACATTCAGAAGTCATCTAACTAGTCACAAATCCCACAGAGCATAGCTGCTCTTAAAACTTTAGTGTTTCGGATAGAAGTTTCACTTAACACCCTGCTCGTCGTGTAAAGAGCCAGGCTAGCAGGTCTTCTCATTCAAAGCACCTGGAAAAATTGCATAAGAGAAGAAATGATAGCAAAAGATGCTTTCCAAGCAGGAATGGTCCTGGGCAATAATGGTTAAACACACCACACACACACACACACACACACACACACACAAAACAACAACAACAAACAAACAAACAAACAAAAATGCTGTCTATGTCAAGGAAGAAGCAAAAGGGTTTTCATTGTAGAATTTGGGGGGGGGGGCAGGTGGTGGCAAGGTCTTATCATAGAAGAATTTGAAGATGAATAAACAATAGATAAGCCTTGTGCCATGTACACTTATGTCCTGTTTTATCATTCCTAAATGAAGTGGTCTAATGTACTCTGATTTTATAAATATATGTTCCAAAGAAAGAAAGAAAGAAAGAAAGAAAGAAAGAAAGAAAGAAAGAAAGAAAGAAAGAAAGAAAGAAAGAAAAAAAGAAAGAAAGAAAGATGGACGGACAGATAGATTTAATAAGTATTAATGACAAAGGGGAGCATTATTCCTATAAATACAGAGCAGTTATTCTGGGCAAGGTCCCAGAGGAATGAAACTCAACAAGATATTCCTTGCTCTTGGCTGGTTTGATTCTTAGAAGGGGTGAACAGGGCTTCTTAGGGAAGGAGACCTGGAGATAGTCTGTGACAACAATCTGTGTGCATCAGAGGAACCATATTGGAAAAGACATTCCAGGCAAGAGAATGGAACATAAGGCGAAGAAGCAGGCTGGGACAGCTGAAGAGAGGTCTCCAGTGTCCCCCTAGAAAATTGTACCCCACCTTTTACAAGGAACAAATACAGCATTTTAAAGAAGAAAAAGGAGAGAGACTTATTTTTTGAGATCCACCTGCTAGAGAATGACACATGGGATTTGAAACTAGAAGTAGGAATGACAAATAAAGATTGTAGCAGGTTGGGGAGGAATACAGAGGCTTTAAGAACTGGGCCAGTTGAAAAACTGCTAGCAGAGTTAATCCATAATGGCGACTATATTAATAGGATGCAGGAAAAGATACTAAGACACAGAACCCCAAAATATACTGCTTTAAAAATATGGAGGTTTCTATCTGTTACATGGTACTTGTGGGTAGGGTGAGGTATGGGGTCACCCACAGAACTGGGGGTCAGATCTAAACTGCCAGTTGTTTATAGGTTTATAAAAAGCTAGCCATGCCTGTCATTTCCCTGGTGTGTGTGTATCTGTTTCCTTTTAAGAAGAGTAGATATACACTTTCAATAGAGACCTCGTGGCCAGAAAAACAAAGTATTTGCTGTCCCATCAATTATCCAACAGACCATAAGCATTGTCTCTCAGGGCAAAGACATGGCTCCAAGCCTGAGGCTATGTCTAATCAGGGTGAAGAGTGAGCTCAGATATCTTCAACAGGGACCTTCTACATTGGGTCCAGGGAAATGACTGCGATAGTATCATTTCCCAGGAAGGGGGAAAGACAGAGGGTAAGACTCAGCCTCCCTCAGACTCTACCTCCTAAGTCACCAGAGGCTTCCTCACTGCAGAGGAGACTGGAGAATTTAGTCCCCAGACACTTGGCTATAGCTCTGGCTAGAATGCACTGCACGGCATCTCCTGGAATACACGAGCATGCTCACGTTCTGATGTCTCTGAAGCCAGGCTTCTTCCTAAGGGCTGGCGTTCAGCCTGGATTGAAGTTGTGTTCTTCCAGACTTCATTCTCACTTCTTTCCTCCAGAAATCTAGTAGCACTGCCAGCCTGAAGTGACTTTAAGTAAACGTGCTACTTGAGATATTTATTAAAACCACACTCGGTATGACTCTAGACCAGAAATCAAGGTACCTGCTCCTCGTTTGAGTTCTCACAGGAAACTGCCTGTCTCTGATCTCTGGCAGCGTGAGAGGCTTCAGCTCCTTTTTCTTCAGTGAGTGGGTGGGTGGCTTTTTTCTCATGTCCTTTTCAATAAAGAGCGACCCCTTGGTGTCTCCTCTTGATTGTGGCTTTTGCTTAGACTCGCCATTCTGAAATGGCTTTTGTTTCTTATATATAAAAATGTGACGGATGTTGCCATAATAATGTCTTAAATATTATGAATCATGGCAAAAGCTAAAAGAGAATCCATACTGGTAGGCAAGTGTGTAAACACCCAGGAGAAGTTCCATATGATGTAGACAATAACGCTCTTTTAAACTCTACTTGGTGAAAGAATTGCATGAAATTTGAATGAGCTCTTTAAGAGATAATACGTATGAAGAGACATTGAATGGGCATCCTTGAGACATAAACTCACTTCTATAGTGTGGGGATGGAGAGATCAGAGTTCATGGAGGGGTGTTTACTGTATGGAGCTATGGGAAGGTGGTACAGAATAGCTCCAGACCTTAGAGTGGTCATGGCTGCCGATACCTCCCCATTCCCACAGCCTCATGCTCTCAAAACAACTGAGCACAAATATAAAATATGGCCTAGAATGGTTCCCAAACGTTTAATCTGTGTTTGGTAGCCCTATAGCTCAGCATGGTCTATGGATGGGTAAGCATGGGAAGTCCTGAGAACAAGAGGCAGAATGCAGTAATGGAGGTGCCATCGAGATGGTACAGGAGAGGGAAGAGGGTGGGAATGGATGGTAGAATGCAGGTAGGGATGCTGGAGACCTTTGTTCCTGGCTGGAACCACTATGTGCATATAGTGCTGTTAACTAAACAGAATACATATTCCCCAAAAAGCAGATTTAGATACTGGCTGAGATGTGGAGGAAAATTTGTTTATTTGGAAGCAAACTATATTTGGAGGTGTCTCCTCATTAAATAAGAAATGGGGCCAAAAATGAATACTATAAACAAAGTCTAGGAAATAGCTTTACTTTACACCTTGAAGAATAATCATTTGGGTGTGTGGAGGAAAAAAATGGGATATCTGAAGCTACCATAACAACATGCCAAGTTTACCTGATTGAAAAAGTTAATAAAATGGAAAATGTTATGTAGTATACATTGAATTGTCTTTAAACCCTGTAGGAAACCTATGCAATGAGTCCAATCTGACAGAAATAAGTGGATTGAGAGTGAAAGTCTTGAGGTGATTTGTCAAGGGCACTGGGCAAGCCTCATGACCTCCATCATCCTGCCTCATGAGGTAGCCTGGCTGCTCTGCCCCCACGTCACACACAGTCTTTCTGCTTGTCTGGCCACCTTGCCTGGCAGATAGCCATGTCTCTCTTGGAGTCCAGCATGTCACCCATCTGATACTCTGTCTGATTTCTTGGTCCTATCCTTCCTTTTCTTCCCTTTATCCAGGCCTTCTGTGGTTCCACAGCCCTTTGCCCATCCACTGCAACTTCAAAACTACTTAAAAGTCAGGGAGTTAGTACAGTAAAAAAATCAAAGAAATGAGACAAGAAAGTTACAAAACATCAAAAACAGGCATTAAAACAAATATGTGCAAATATGGAAAGTCACATAAGCTTAAGTTTTCCACACAAAATAAAATCAAATTATTGTATATGTTTTTCCAGAGAGCAAATATACAAATATTCTACTTGTGGAGCTCTTTGGGATGGGAACAGTACCAAATATGGTTGAAGTCCTTTCTGGGTATTATTTTAACATTGATTACGTTGTGTGTGCTTGTGGACACATGTGTGAGTGTGTGTGTGTGTGAGAGAGAGAGAGAGAGAGACAGAGAGAGACAGAGGACATCTTCCAGGAGAGAGAGAGAGAGACAGACAGACAGACAGACAGACAGACAGAGAGAGAGAGAACATCTTCCAGGAGTCAGTTTCTCTACTACATGGATCCAGGAGTCAAACTCGGGTTCAGGCTGAGCATCTTGCAGGCCCTAGTTTACTTTGTCAGTTTAGAGTCTCCTGTTTCCCACTGTGTTTATGCTTTTGGGTAGAGTATTCCCCCACTGTGGTGTCCACTGCCGTCCTCCTTCATAATACCTTACCATGTTTTCCACTCCAGATTTTAAATTGGGAGCACAGTGTTTCCTAAAGAAGAGTACTATGTACGATGCAGTGAATGCTTGCACAAACCACTGTCATGAAATATGAAAAAGATTTTAATCTGTTTTATGGGGACACAGTGAAATTCTGTGCATGAATCTGAGCACTCATAAACATCCTTGTGGATCACATGATTGTGCTGAGGAGAACGGCTATTTCTGCTTACGAGATACGCTTTGCCCCAAGATGAAAATAGTGTAGTGGGGCTGTATTTACTCAGCCGGCCAATGCTTCAGGCAGAGAGAAGACTGAGGGAGGATTGATTTCAGTTTTTCACACGTAAGATTAATCTTAATTTTATGTAACATTTTATACACACAAAGAATATGACCGTATATATGAAAAATCAAGAGTCATGCCTTTTGGGGCTTTGGATGACTTACTTCTCTGGCCATATCTCAAGTCCAGTGCTGAATACATACACAAAGCTTTTGAATATGAGGGTGATGATGATGAAACAGACAATACTGAAAATCACAGAAACATGGAATCTACAATTATGGAAATCTATTCCTGAAGTCTCTGGAAAAGGAAAAGCTGATACAATTTTCGAAGCCTTTTGATAATTAAAACCGTCAGTAACAAAATGTCATCATATGTGAGTCAGCCTGCAAAGACAGAGTCTTTCCCTGAACTGGAAATGAAGATATTTAGAAAAAAACAAACAAAATATTGTATGTTTCAGGTTCACAATACTCTGTGCGTGTCAGTGTGCATGTACATGTAAGTGGGCACATGTAGAGGCCAGAAGTCAGAGGTCAACATCAGGTATCTTCCTTCCTCATCATCTTCCATCTCAGTTTTTGAGATATGGCCTCTCACCGAGCCTCATTAGGGCAGCCAGTCTGCTGACCAATGAGCTCTCACTGAGCCTCAGAAAGGCAGCCAGTCAGTCTGCTGACCAATGAGCTCTGGGATCGCCCTATTTGTTCCTACCTCCTCAGTCTTTTGATTATACATTTACACTAGAGTGACTGACTTTTATGGGAACTGGGGACCCGAACTTGGGCCCGCATGTTTGTGTAGCAAGAACCTTAACAACTGGGCCATGTCCTTGGACTTCTTCACTAGACAGCTTTAAGGCATTCGGAATTGAGCTACAATTTAGTTTGATAAGTCAATGATTCCCAGTCTCTTCCTGTGAGAAAGAATAAAAATATTAGCTAGAAACTACTGAATTGAAGGGATTATTTTAAGTGCACAGAAAAGAATCATATGTGTTTAAGATTACTGAAATAGCCAGGTGGTAGTGGTGCACCTTTAATCCCAGTATTCGGGAGGCAGAGGCAGAAGGATATCTTAATTCAAGGCCAGCCTAGTCTATAGAGCAAGTCCTAGGACAGCCAGAACTACACAGAGAAACTCTGTCTCAGATTCGGAGGATGGGGGAAGGGTTGGGAGGGAGGGATTACTGAAGTAGTCTAACTGGCTCTAGCTGACATTGTCACCTGCAGTACGGATCATGCTTTCAGAAAAGAGTGTGACATCGCCCTGCCTGTCGACGAAGCCAGAGAGTGATCAGTTATGTACTCCTAGTGCATCCCTGAACTGCCTCCACCCAGGGGAGCTGCTTTTCCAAATCATATACATCTTCCCCAGTGGAAGCCCATGTGGAATTACTGGATACAGTTCTGCTGCCCCCCCCCCCCTGGATTGACCACAGCCTCTGATGGAATTGCCTTGCCGTTAAACTCTGTGATCATCCCCCCAGAAAAGGTCCCGTAGGTGGATCTCCAGCTCAGAGCCTATTTTCAGGGACTCCCTTTGCCACCACAGTAGACATAAACCAAAAGTAAACTAGTTTTTAGAAGAAGTTTTTTTTTTTATACAGCAATCACAAAAACATTTCCCTATTTACATTCAAAGATGACAAAAGAAATACTTCCAGACAGAGTTGAGTAAGAAGCACCACAAGAATGTAGAAGGAAACACCCCACCTCTCCATATATTTAAACCTCAGAACAGATGTTGTGTTGAAACTCTGGAGAGGTACCAGTTAAGTTTATCTCAGGCAGTCCTAGAAAATTCCCAGCTCCTTAGGCTGATGAGTCTGCCCTTCCCAAAGTGCTCTCAGCCTGGGAAGCATGGGGAACAAGCAGAAGCCTTCAGTGATCAGCCTGCCGCGATGCACATGGGTAAGGAGAAACCTAGCCCAAACAAGTTATAAAACGGCAAAGTGCGGATCTTCACCGAAACCTAGTCACACACACACACACACACACACACACACACACACACACACACACACACCACTCTTAGTTCATAATGCTACCTTTCTTTCTCGAGTGCAATATTTAATATGAAACTGTAGTTCCATCTCAAAGATTACCGTTTTCTGTGTGGGCCTGCCAAATAAGCAAATTCATGTCCTTTTATGGTGTGATGTGTCTGCATTTCCCTATTTACAGACCTAGTCTCTACCTCACACCCTTCTTCACTCCATCAACACAAGACCCTACTGCAGCTCACCTTTCCTTTACTGCCTCCCACTTCTCACAGGGAAACAAGGTTTACACAACACTACTGCTTACCTGCAGAACCAGACTAGCTGTTAGCTGGTTTAAAAGCCTCATAGAGGGGTCATCTCCTCTGGACTTGATTCAAACTGTTTCCTTCTTTATGCACTGTCATAGCTAGTAGCCAGGGGTAAATATTTTATTTGGGGAAACCAATTAAGAATTGATCTGGAGTGGCTTGTACCTCCCCCCCCCCTGCTTCTCTACATTTAACCCCACCCCCACCCCCATCTACATGACAGGCTGTGTAAACCCTGAAGCTGGGGCTGCTACTGAAGTAGCAAATCCAACAGTCCTGACTTCAGTCACCAGAGCAGCACCTGTCAGTGAGTCAACCATCCTAGTTATGATTTGACTTCCCAACTGTCCAAATGTGTCTAATATCTCCTAACACGTAGAATAGCAAGGGAAGACATCAACTGACCTGAAATAAACACTGCAGCTTAGAGGGGTCCTGACACAGAATAGTGGTCACTTGATGAAGGGGAGCTGTTGGGGGTTGGTCTGATGCTGCTATGTATTCCAGTGTTAAATACTGGCCCCCAAGATCTGGCTACTCTTGACGAGCAGATCCTCATGTACACCAAATAATGCTACATAAAACTTGTCCCCCAATTTAAAACTATCAGTTAAAATAAAGTGGCCATAGCCAATTGTTAGAGAGAATAGAAATAGGCAAGAGTTTCAGTTACAGGGGTGAGAGTTACAGGTAGGGACCACGAGGAAGAAGGAGAAGAGGAGAGAAGGAGAAAGGAGAATGAAGGAAAAGGAAGATGGAGAGAACAGGAGGTCTCCATTGAACATAATGGACCAGGAGCATGTGCCTGAGAGAAGCGGACCTTGAGGACATGCTGATGTAACAGAAGTAACCTAGTCAAGATCCAAACAGCAAGTATTTGGGTAGTGCAGCTGGGAAGTAGCCAGTCTAGCATTTGAAAAATAGATTTAGGGGTAATCCCTCAGTAATTGTGCCAGAGTTGATTTAAAAGTCCATAGGACTCTGCCTTGATTACTGGTTGGGTCATATTAATAATTAATAGAGTTTATCAAACTCCATTTATAGAGAGCTGTTGTTATTATTTGACACACTGATGATATGACTCACTTTGAGGCCAGAAGAACTCCTGGAAAGAAGTTGTGTCTGCAGAGACAGGCTGATTAGAACTACAGCACTGTGTAGAGACTGGAATGTTGGTGATCTAAAGGCTAATTACCTTGTCTCAGGCAAGCTTCATCCTAGATCAGTCATTCCTTTCCCATCTCTGTGTCAGAACAAACTTCCTGTGACTAATAGACAAAAGCCGTTAGGATCTATTGACTTAGCAGACCACCAGCTTCCACCAACCCAAAAGCTAAAGATGTCACCACATGGCATTTCAAGTATACAGAAAAGCTTCCCCATCTCCATGTAGCACTGCTCTGACATACCTACTCAAGTGTATTTTAAACTCGCTTCGACTGTGACTTGTTCTGGTCTGTGAAACTTTATAGTTTTGTAACTTCATGGACAAAAGCAGCCATGTTGGAACATAGATTTGGGGTAACCTAAGTCTCCGTCCCCAGTCACTCAGAATAGCTGGACAATAAGCTATCTTTTATTTCCTTGAAGATGAGAGCTGTGTTTTGGTTTTGTGTTTGCACTGGCGTAACAAAAGCAGTGCAGAACGAAAAATGCCACAACCTTAAAGGAGAGGGGCCTGCCTGTCTTACACAGTTACCGGGTGGCAAGCTTTGGCTTCTCCCATCTGTGTCCTGAATCAGCTCAAGTCTATGGACTGCTTACACGCGCATATCCTTGACCACCATTTAAACAATAATCTCACATCAGGACCCCCCTCAAAAAGACTTGAGAGGTTTGACAGGTTAACTGGATCTCTTTGAGCCACCTTCCTTTTCTCTGCTTCCCACTCCTAATGTGGCTCTTTAGATTGCATTATTGAGAATGGTGGCCAGACGACCTGTGACCCCCAAGTTCAAAACCATGTTCGCAGACTCCAAGCACCATAAAGGTTAAGTGAAGTGAAAGCAGACCTCTAGGTCCACTGGATGAAGCCACATAGACGTCTGGTGACCTGGCCAGAGGACTTCTAAAGAGTGCTGTATTAGAGACAGACTCCCCCACCCCCATAGGAACAGTGGTGTTTATGGAAACAGAGATTCAGAGGATAAGAACAGTACTTTTCTCATCTGTCTTCACAGAGAATAAAAAGAGAGATAGATGGTTATGCAGGAACTTAAAGGAGCTTTGGTCCTGTGGGGGATGGAATTAGAAGATATTTACAGAAGCAGCTGAAGACCCGGACCGAGTGGATCACTCATAGACCTGTGAGAGAAAAGCTCACAGAGCGGCTCGAAGAGAGAAAAATGATGTCTAGGAAAAGATGTCAGAACAAGCAAGTTTAAGGGAACAGAGAGGGGAAGAGACACTGGTATTTCTTTCCTTCATGAAAGCCACGATTCCCCTATAAAATAAAGCTTATTTTTAGTGGTACCTTAACATAGGGAATAAAGCCCTGAGTGAATGTGTGTTACTGACATGCACACAGCCATGTTAAGGACTCCAATGTGTCAAGGTCTTCTGTTTGTCACAGGAGTGGCAAAGCCTTCCCCCAGGTGAGGTTCAGAGGGATGCCAAAGCCTTCCTTAGGTCCAACGGCAAATGCGGCTGCAGAAGATGTCCACCATAGCTTTCTCCCCTTAGATATTTACTTCCTGAATACTGCTCCTTGCAGAGACTGTGCCTACTGAGATTAGCTGAACCTGACTCTTGATTCAGATGTTTATAAAACACAGTGAGAGCTGATCCTTGTTCAGCGGTATAGAATACAAATAACCCTACGACTTTGCTTATCTGTAATGAGTCCACCTTTTTGTTCAACAGTACGAAACAACCTCACCTCGCTGTTCAACTGTATATAATAAACACACTGAAAAGTGCTGCATCCTGTCCATCCAAGGGCCTAGATAACCGGATCTCAGCTTCTCTAGGCCCTGTATCTAACCTTCCTACATTCCTTCGCTGCTCCAGCTGGGTCAGTCCCTGCAGTTCTTCAAGAATGTGGCACCTCAAGGTACTGCCTTGAACACTTTTAAACCACTTCTTCAGAGATAATGCTACAGTTTCGACCATAGACCCTGTAAACCACGTGATGAAATTGCCTGGCCAGGTCAGTATCAGTAATAGGACCAAGGAGGGGGTGCCGAGAACACCCTTTGACTCCCGCGCAGTCTGACAAGGGCTAGACCCAGCAGTGTGTCCAAGAGCACTACACAGAAAAAGCAGTGGGCCCAGGCTATGCTGTTCGAAGGGACAAAGTCTCAGGTTCTCTGCAGTCAGCCTGCCTGGCAGACTGGCATCTGGCGGTGATAAACATTCAGCAAGCACATCCATGACCCTGTAGTAGAGAAATGTAGCAATTGGTACCAACTGACTATAGGGAAACCCCTGCACGCTTAGTAAAGGCAATACGGTAAATGTCTTAGATTTGAAGGGAATCTGGTCTCTGTATATTTTAGAAAACAGGACTTAAGGGACTAGAGAGATTTCTCTGTGGTGGAGAGAACTTATCGCTCTTGCAGAGGACCTGGATTCACACAGTGGCTCCCCTGGGTCCCAGGGGATATCCTCCCCCCACCCCGTCTTCTGAACTCCCCAGGCAGTAGACACTCATGTGTTACAAATACATACGTACAGGCAAAATACACAAAATAATAACTTTTTTTAATGGACAAATTGACACAAACTCAGGTTATCACAGAAGAAGAAGAGGTAACTTCAGTTAAGAAAATGACTTCAAGCCAGGTGGTGGTGGTGGTAAAAAACCTTTAATCCCATCATCCAAGAGGCAGAGGCAGGTGGATCTCTGTGAGTTCGAGGCCAGCCTGGTCTATAGAGCAAGCTCCAGTACAACCAGGGCTGCACAGAGAAACTCTGTCTCAAAAATGAATGAATGAATGAATGAATGAATGAATAAATGAATGAGGGTGGCTGTAGAAAGGGGTATGGCTGGAGAGGGGGGTGGCTAGAGAGATGGCTCAGCAGTTAAGAGCACTGACCACTTTTCCAGTGGTCCTGAGTTCAATTCCTAGCAACCACATGGTGGCTCACAACCATCTGTAATGGGATCTGATGCCCTCTTCTGGTGTGTCTGAAGACAGCTACAGTGGACTCACATACATAAAATAAGTAATTCTTAAAGCAAACAAACAAACAAACAAAATGCCTTCATCATATTGATCTGGGAGAATGCTCTAGGCATTTTTAAATGATTGGTGTGGGATGGCCCATTGTACCATGAGCAGTGCCAACTCTGAGCAGGTGGTCCTGGGTGGTATGAAAAGGAACAAGCTGAACATACCAGGAACCAGTAAGCAGCGTTCCTTCATGGTCTGTGCCTCAGTTCCTGACTTGAACTCCTGGACTGTAAGGTATAAGGTGAAAGAAAGAAAGAAATCTTTTTCTTCTCAGCTTGTTTTTGGTCATGGTCTTCAGTGCATCAAGAGAGCAAACCATCAATACAACCGTGGTGTAAGAAAATCTTATTTTCTCAGTGATTTGTGGGTTAAGGATCCTTGGACTTTACTAAAAGAAATGTTATTGAAAAAAATTTTAACATTACTTCCAAGTGAAGTTGTTGACAGCAATGGACATCATTTAGATATGAACCAGTCATCAATCAATCATGCCCTAAGCATATATACATCAGCTGGGAGTCTCAATATAGCTGACAAGTTGTTAGACAATGAAAATGGGCTTCAATATACATGTGTATATATCAAATATGCACACATTGACTATATTGAATACACACACACACACACACACAAAAACACACAGGTGACAAAAGGAGATGATAAACTTGGGAGATCAAAGAAAACTTGTTGAAAATACCAACTTGACTTCATGTTCCTGAGGACACTGGTCTCTTGTTGCATGAAGGGATAACAGGGGAGCGATGGAATCCTGGGGGCATTGCAGTTGGGGGTTGTCAAGGCAGGGTGCAGAACGTTCTTCAACAGCCCAGACATAAGGGCTGATTGCAAACTTGGGAGGGTTTGGGACTGAATGCCAGGTACCAGCTCACAAATGAGTAAACTACATGAGGTTTTCGCTTACTGGCAGCCCACACACGGCAGGCGCTTGTACTGTTGGGCAAGTCAGGAACCGTCTACATATTGACATATTCACCATGTCTAGCCTTCAGCACTTCCAGCCTCCCCTTTGGGCACTCACCCAGGTAAGCACAGTTCCTGCTTCAGTTAGTTCTTCATCTACTGCCATTAGTGAGCACATGTCAACAAGGGCCCAAGGGTCAGCGAGTGGGAAGGGACCTCGAGATGTTCTTATGCCTACGTAAGGGGCAAGTCTGCACAAATTCATTTTCAGGTAGTTCTGTAGAATGGTGGGTTTTGGGTTTTTGGAGGGGGGGTGGTGGTTGATGTTAACAAATAGTTAAAGGAAGTCCAGGAAAATAAAGACCCGTCAAGGTCACATCAAATCTCCTTGTGTTGGAGCAGTGGCTCTCTAGGTGTGGCCCCAGACCTTCTGCAACAGCTGAAAGCTTGCCAGAGAAGCACATTTGGGGCTCCACTTTCATCTGCTGGATCAGAGGTTGTGGACAGCTATTGGCTTCAGAATGCTAGCACATGATTCCGATGCAGGCTCAAGTTTGGAGAACCACAGTGCATCACCATCTCCAAGAAGCCACTACAGTAGATACCTGGTTATCTGAGTGGGCGAGACAGGCTCCGGTCACACAGAACGGTAGCACAGGGGAAGGAGGCAGACTCATCTTTCTTGCCACTCACGTTGCCCTGGTGCCTCCCAAACGGCCAGTAACTACTATGTGTAGCTGAGGAGAGGAACGGACCCTGTCATCTTCCCTGTTGTGCATAGCGATGTGAGTCTGGACTAGGTGGTAGGTCATTCGACTAGGGTGAAGTTATCACAGGTGACAGACTGAGTTTCAAACTTGGTGTCAGGACACATTGCCTTTACCTGCTAATAGTCCTCAAAGGGGGGACAGGTAGTCGTGTGGAGAGGTCAGCCCCTCACCTGGTGATCTTTCTACAGGGCACCACTTTCAGGGCATCCAACAAGGAGCCAGCATGAACAGGGGGTTACCTTTCTGTCAGGCCTCTGCATCTGCTGCCATCCATCCCTCAGATGCTCCAGAATGATTAAATTCGCAGGCAACCCGAACCCAGCAGGACCCAGCCCACAGCCTGTTCTCGAAACTTCCCAAACTAATACCGAAACTCACCGCACCCATTATGCCTCTGGGCCAATGGGCAGGACAAAAAAAAAATCAGGAAGAACTTTCAATGCCTGGACAAGTAAGCCTGTTGTTTTGTTTTTCCACGCAATGCTGAGTTATGTTTAAACAAACATGCACTCACACCTCCGGGTGGAGGAAGGGCGACAAACGGCAGTCCCCCCACCCCCCACCCGCATACCCTGTGGGCGAGCACCAGGCAGGATGCACACGGGCCAGATGACCCCACTTCCGGTGAGTATTTTCTCAGGTGTTCAGGGTAGCCCAGTCGGGCAGCTTTTTCCAAACTACTTATTAGAATCGGCACCTTTGTGAGTTACTTGGAGGGGCCGTCTGAAGCGATATTTATATTCTCTGGGATCATGCAATATCAGATACAGGGTGTCACACTACTACACTCCAGTGCCAGTCTGGCTTCTTGACTTTTGGAGACCCGCATGAAGTTTTCTCTTTCTACCATCAGGCAGCAGAGCTGGTTTCAAGAGAAAGTTAAAGACGTGGCAGTCACACAAACTTTCTGTCCAAGCCTTTCAAAGGGGGATTTTTCAATTAGAAACCAGCAGTCATATTTCTTATCCTCAAACTGCATGAAGGTTCAGAGACATCATATAGACCTCCTAGTGCCCACCTTCTCTCCAAGTAGTGATAATCTGAAAAATAAATAAATAAATAAATTCCTAGCTGATTGGCCTGCTCTAGAGCTGCCTACCGGTATTTGTAACACATTAATTCTCCGAGCGAGCAGGTTCCTAAGCCGTCTCCAGTTAACATGGAAACATCAATTTGTTCTGGTCATGAACTAACCAAGTAAGTTATCTCCCAAGCTCCTTATGATTTGCACCATTTGAGAGGGTCGAGTATCAACCCCATGGGGCTTTCTGCAGCACTTAAGTAGGACACCGTGGTGCGTGGAGTGTGGGAGAGAGGCAAGCAGCTAGATCAAATGAAGGGCAGGCTCTGTGTACACCGACCGCAGTTTCGTGCCAGTGTTCATCCGTAATTTAGGCCTGCCTCACCTGAGTACGTCAAGACAGAAGCCTCCTAACCACGATACATGCAGCTCTAAATGTAATTGCAGGTTCGCACAGCTGAGGCCGGGAGAGGGCTGGAAAAAAACGAAGATAAAACTGCAATCACAGATGCGAGTCGGCAGGGAAGCGGGGTTAAATTCCAACTTTGATTTATGGCTTGACCTTGGGCTCATTTATGAAATCACCGGGATCTTAATTCGTGGGCTTTGCAAAGTGGAACTGGGACAGGCTTCGATGGCTCTCTCTGGAAAAGTGACTGTTGGGCTGGCTCGGTGGGAGGGCACCTGGATGCTGGCAGCCATGTGTCTCCTACCTAACCAGGAGCAACCCATCATTTGTTTCTAAGTTAAATGTTGATGCCTCAAAAGAGATGGGGGAGGGGGAAAAACCCTAATAGATTCTGGCCTGTCGTGGTGACTGCCTGCCTGCTCTCAGGGTTTAAAATTACGGTTTTCTGGCCAATAGGCAAAAGCAAAAACCCTTCCTGCAGTCAGCGGATGCACAGGCACACTGTCAGGTTCTTCTGGTTAGTCTCCCTTTCCAGCCAGCAGTCTGTCCTTTAAAGAAACACCCAGCAGCACAGGGCCAGCTCTACCCTCCCAGCTCAGACCACACTAACCTGTGCTTTGTTTCCAGGGTCCCCCCCACCCCCCACCCCCCCGTCCCCCTTGCATGATGTTAGTTTTCAAGCTACTCCCCCCTTCCCCATCCACTCCGGCACAGAAGCTCCTTTGAGAAACGAGTCAAAACATAGTATCTGAAGAGGGAGGAACGGATAAATTCTGGGTTAAAGCTGAGATAAGGAAGAAAATGAGCTCCATTGACCCAAACTATAAAGCTCGGGCCACGGCGAAATGGAAAATATTTTGTGGGAGAGATTTTCCTCGATTGGGTATTTAATGGTTTCTTCCTTGAAACTAGCCTTATCTTGAGCCGTTCTTAAGTAAAAGGAGGAAGCTTGACAGAGACCTGTTGAGAACCTCAGCAGTAACTAAACTAATTAAGATGCACATATCAGACTTAGTCAGGGTGGTGAAAGCCTTATAATCCTAGCACCAGGGAGCAGAGGCAGGAGGATTGCCAGTTTGAAGCCACCAAATCCTTGTTGGACTAAAGAGCAGAAAGTTACCTTCATATAACTTGGGGGCCTATATTTAAAACAGTACAAAAGCTTTTAGGCAAAGTTACCAGTAGAATATGATCCTGAGAACGCTGCCTGTCCAGTCACACACTGCTAGGTGGTGCGGACTTAGAGAACTCCTAAAGACATCATGGTCATGGTAGCCGGGTCTGTACTACAGCAACGTCAATGTCCTGAGAGCTTGTGTTCCATGTACTCCATTTAGTCTCCTTCTAAGCTATTAGAGGCTAAATCGCTTAATCAAACCCACGTGGAATGGCTGGGATTCAAAGCCATGATTTCATTGGCATCTTGAGTTGAAAAAAAAAATAACTTGGAAATGCTATTTTAGAGCATACACTTAGGTCCTTTCTTTCTCTTCCTTTCTTTTAAGCATGCACATTGTCTTTTTCCTGGGTGTGTGTTAAAAGTCCCTTTAAAAGAAGTCTATTGGTCTTGCACTGATACCTGGTGAAGGTGACAGGCAGCATATCAAGACCCATCAAATAATTCTGCTTTTGAGTGTCTAGGATTCTCCACAATCAGAAGACGAGGGCTATTTTAAAACACTGTTTTAACTGGCTCTTTCTAAAGTGAAGCAAGTCAACAATAATTGGTGAAGTAAGACTTCAACTCTCTGAGGATGTCACCTGTATTCACCTGCAGCTCTACAGCGGAGCCTGTCGCCACACCGGCCAGGGCACCGGTGGCTCAAGGAGAGGCATTTCCACAGGGATAGGACTGGCTTTTCAGGGCCACTTCCTGATACAGAAATATTTTTTTCCTGGCATTCTTGTGTCCATTAATTATATCTTCATGGGCATGGCAATCTCCCAGATGATGACAGACAGGTTGCTGTGCAAAAAAGCTGGTGTTTCTGCTCTCACAGGTAACCAGTTGGTAAACTCTTAAGAGTTGGCTGGTTACCAACATTCTTCTAAAATTTCCAGAAGGAAACCAAGGAGTAGGTAATCAAGTCATTTTACAGTTTCTTTCTGGTACGCTTGTTTATCTCCTCTCTTTCTTTGACTTCAGCTCCTCTATGGCTGTGGCCTTTGTTGTTTTGCCACTTTATTCATTGAGATATAACTCCCTTGCTAAAAACAATATATATATATATATACTGAGAGAGAGAGAGAGAGAGAGGAGAGAGAAAAGAAAGTGGGAGGAAAGGGGGTAAAACCTTCCTACAAACGTCTTTTTCTTCCTGTATCTGTTATTCCCAGCAGACACAGAAGTCGGTGGAAGACTGGACTCCACCCTTGCCTACAGGAATCAAAGGACCTGGAAAACAGTGAGAGCCAGTGCTGCCCACCCTCACCCCCAGCCCCCAGCCAAAGGTCCAGAGCTTCGGCTACTCAAAAGGAAGCTCTCACTTCCTTCCCCTTCTTAGAAAGGCAGTTGAGGTGGTTGGTGTTGACTCCACTGTGGAGCCGAAGTTTGGACCCACCGCCCTGAAGTTTAAGAGCATCGCAGAGTCAGTCGACAAAAGCCATCAAGAGGAAACAAAACCTCTCAAACCCCAAACTCAAATCGGAACACAGCAGGCAGGTGGACGTGGCACAAACAGGCTGAAGGAAGGAACTAAGCACGAGGCCTTGTCTACAGTAGCTAGCTCTCCTCCTCCACTCTGTCTCTATCTCTACTTCTATCTGCTCACCAAAGCCAAGCAAGATAAAAGAGCAGTAAATGGTAACTGACTGGCCAATGGTGACCTTTATGGGAAAGCCACAAACAAAGTACACTGGGAAAGTTCGGTTAGTTTTTCAGAATCAAAATGGCTCTCTTAAATAAATTCTCTATGTTTATCTGAGTAGAATCAGTCCTTGAATTACCAAGACCGATTTTCTAGGCTTTAAAATCAGGATATGTCCAACTCTTAAAATAGAGGAAAGAAAAATGGGTCCCCACTGGTTAGGAGGCAAAGTTGAAAACCATTAAATGTCATGGACGGTCACCTCCAAAGTTTTTAAAAATGTGTATACACGGGCACATACTGACTATATGCACTGAATGTACAGAAGATGAAGAGGTATAGCATTCGCCTGGTTGAAAATGGCTTTCCAAGGGGTCCAACTGGCCAGATGCCTCAACTCACAATGCTGAACCCACACTGAAGGCAGTCCTGGGCTCTGTCCTGTGTGGAAACACGACTTGTAAATAAAGTCTCATCAGGAGTTATTCAAAACTACCTGGCTAAAACCTAGACACTTAGTGGAAAGAAGTTCTCTGTGTAAGAACTCAGTTTTCGGCTAGCATTTTGAACACACAAAGTAACAATTTTTAAAAAGCTATGGCCAATGTCCATGATGAGTTTATTTCATTGGGGCAATCCCCTCCCCCAAACAACCCCATGATTTCCCCAGACACCCCAGTGACTGGCACTCTGCCTTTTCTCTTTCATCACAGCATACGTAAAAAGGAAAAACGACACAAACACAGTAAAAACATACCCCTTAAATTAGCAGATTTAAAAGTAGATCTTGAAGCAATGTTTTGTTATGCTTTGATTAAAACTATTTACAGATCAAAGTGCACTTGTACAGAGATAGCAACATTTCTATTAGGGTATAGGTTACTTTTGCTTTATTGTGGTCTTTTATCCGGATATAAAACTTTTAAAGCTTTCTTCAGCAACAGTCATTCTTCTGTGATACATAAGTTACGGATCCACTGAATTTCTGAACCAGCTTTTTCTTTCTGTGCTTTTCTGCTGTATACTGTTACATGGGTGGTGTGTAGCCTCTGGAGCAGGCACAGCCTAATGGCTGTGCTCCTCAGAGCCGAGTCAGGATGAGGGGGCGAGGATGGAATGACGTATCACGAGTCTGAGTCTTTGGTTCATCTTTTCGAAGAAATCACTTGATGAAACTTATGAATCACTGACAAATTCATCTTTCTGGTTAACAAACAAGCCAGCAGATTACTGATTAAAATGTGCAACACCGCTTTAAAATGACCACGCCCATGCTCCCATCTTGCTGCTCAAGGATGCCACTGTTTACAACTGGTGTGACAGGACAGGATACAATAAGGCACGGAGTGGATGGTACAGGTAAAAACGAATACTTTAGGCCTAATTGGTTTTTCTGCACAAATACGAAAATATGTACCGTCTTCAAGATAAAATAACAAAGAAATACATCATTTTTTTTTGTTATGAAATACCTATACAAAATTTTAAAATTTACACCATCTGAGCTGCCAAAAAAGGTTAAAAAAGTATCTTTTTCCCCCCCATACATAAAGCTTCCTCTCCTCGGTAGGTCCGTAAGAACTTGGGTTCAGAATGTCCAGCACTCAGTGGAGGGAAGAGGACCAGAATCCCCCTTCCTGCTCTCTCTAACCCCAACACAAGACAAAAACGAAGGTCAGATGTTGACAGTAGTGTATTCTACTTATTATGAGCAACTCATATTGAACATAATCAGGATGGGAGGCTACTGGCACACGGATGGACGGAGGGATGCATAAGGCACTTGGTGCAAGAGCAGCATCCTGGCAGAGGGGTGGTGGACACGAGGACGGCAGGCAGGAGGCTCCTCAGGTGCACGGGAACATCTCTACAGCAGGGAAGACACAGCAGGCAAGACCCGGAGGTGAATGCTACACAGACGTGGTGGTCACGCGCTCAGTGGCGTGGTTGACCTCGTTTTTGTTTGAATCCAGTCCTTTGGCGGCATTCATGTCATTCCGTAAATTCTCCACTGTCTTTTTCATGTTCTTTAATTCCCCTGGGTGTGGAGTGGCTCGCCTCTGAAGTGTTCTCTGCAAACAAACAGAGGCCCGAGTGTTTGGTTTTTATCCGCTACTGTTTCAAAGCATGCAGCTTTGAGGCATTAGCATTCCAACACAAATTTTACAACTTTAGAAATCCGAGTTCCAGGGGGAAAAAAGAGCTTTCTTCACGGCTATGTGCATTCACGGCTATTCACCCAGTGTTCACGGAACAGTAAAGTGACTTCATGGTCATGACTGAATATAGGAATACACTTAAAACTAGTAGGACAGAGTGATAATCAGTTTCTATGTGTCCACGGAAAATAACAAAATTTTAAGATAAAGCTATGGAATAAAGAAGAAAATAATAATAATAATAATAATTTAAACTTGCCCTAATGCTCTTTTATTATTCAGAGTAGCTCTGGTTTCCCTCACCCCTCCAGGCTTGGGGGCTGAGAAAGAGAAAGCCAGAGAGAAGGGCTTCATCTGGCACGACCGCTGGGTGCCATTTGTTGTTCTGATGAAAGTACATGCTCTTCTAATGAAGATCACAGTGCTGAGAGGTAAGTAACAGGGCTTAGCAATTTGTAAATTTTCCTATTAGTTAATACATGACATGCTCATTATCTCACAAAGCAGCATTTACATCTTTCAAAAGACTTATCTTGAAACACATTAGCTTAACAAGGAGCATTTCTGAGGTAGTAAAACCACCACTGAAATAATTACACTCTGAAATGTCTGTGGTGAGCATTAAAGAAATTCCAACTTTGAAGTTCTCACCCCTAGCTCCCATCTTGCTCTCTACTAAGACACATATATGCCTATCAGCCATCTGCTAACAGCTGGACTAATAAAGATGGCAGCAATCATTTCAAACCAGTCTTAAGTGGGGGGGGGGGGTTTGCAAGCCCCACCCCCTAAGCATTGGTGTGAAAATCCCAATTGGTACAGAGAATTCAGAAAGCCGGCTTAGGGGCTAGAGAAGTGGCCCTGCCCGGTGGTAAAGAACACATAACTGCTCTTCCAGAAGACTTGAGGGGCCCAGTTCCCAGCACCCATGTTGGCTAGAACACAACTGCCTTTAGCTGCAGCCAGCACCAGGGCATCTGACAGCCTCCTTGGACAACATGCATACTTAAGCACATGCATACACGATTGAAAATAAAAATCTTAAAAAAAAACAAAAAAGCAGTATATACAAGGACCAAGCTGAGACACAGAATGTCTGAGAGATGTTTTCAAATATGGACCAAGTTGGGGCTTCAAGCATAGTTCTGATTTCTAAAAGGACACTTGCCAAGATAGTACAACTAACATGGCAAGACTCTACACAAAGGCCATGGTAGCCTGCTATGCCAAGAAGAGTTATGTCGTGTACTGAGTCCCATAACGGCGTCAGAATAGAGTGAACAGGCATGACCAGTGTGGGAGATAGGAAAGACGGGCCACATAGGTCAGAACCAAAAGGGATGCATTGCCAATTTTAAAGAAAAACTGTGGGACATGAGGGAAAACTATCACAAAGAAATAAAAACAGCCAAAAGTATTCCAGTAACAACAGCAGCAGGTCAGTCTGCCCCATTCACGTTATGACTCAGTGCCTTAAGAACTACTCTGGTTTTTTGTTTTTGTGTGTGTGTGTGTGTGTGTTTAAACCTAGACATTAAAAGGCAAAACAGAAAAAATACTACACAAAGCCAAAGCAAATCCACACTGGGTGGCACTGTCGCCTGGGATGAGTGCCCATCCCCATACCGTTTCGTTTTCATCTTCATCCTTCTCATCTTCCAAAAACCGGATTGCGCTAACTCTGTGGACCGAGCGGTCATTCCAGGCTTCCTCAGAGACATCGGTTACCAGGCTCTCCAGGGCACCGCAACGCGACAGGCTCTCTGTGGTGACAAAGACGACATCAGCAGGGAACGCTGGCCGTGGGAAGGGATACACTGTAATTTAGTGGCTGACTGGTCGGAATCCATATGGAGACCCACAGTGCCAGAAATAAGGAGGGCAGACCACTGTTCCAACCTCTAAACTTTACTCTCCGCTAAAATATAAGACGAGAAGCAAAGAGGCTAGGGAGGAATTCTTCCTTTATGATGGAACCCTATTTGAGATCCTCTGGGGTATCTGATAGATCGGGACACTTCAGTGTTTCATTACAAGTTAAAATATATGAAAGTATGTTCTTTCTTTCTTTCTTTCTTTCTTTCTTTCTTTCTTCCTTCCTTCCTTCCTTCCTCCCTTCCTTCCTTGTGGAGTCTTTTCACACTGTGTGTGTGTGTGTGTGTGTGTGTGTGTGTGTGTGTGTGTGTGCATGTGCGCGTATCCTCCTTGCTTCCCCTTCCCCCAAGGTGGTAACACTGCAGTCGAAGGGGGTTGGTACTTCCTTTGTAACATTCTGCTGTACTTTCCTGAAACTATCAGGGTCATTTTGGAATATCCCAGTTCAGGGGACTCTAGTATTCCTACCAAGCCTGTACCTTTCAGCAATGGATTCATACCATCATGTTTCAGTGATTTTTTTTTTAAATCGCGAAATTTACAAAACAAAGCTATAACGACTCAAAGTAACTCGCTGCCTTAAAAATACTGGGCCAAAGGTGTTAACTGGGACTCCTCCAGTATGTTTGGATTTCAGCAAGCTACCACTTTGATGAGCACTACGCTTTCATCCTTACCTGTATGGTTACAAACCAAAGCGTTGCTCAGAATTTCAGACATGGTAAACAGATGTGAGTGGTCCTTTCCTATAAAGGCCTAGGGGACCCTTCCAGAGTCGCCCCGCAACCGCTTCACCTTGCTCTAGTTGGGCAAATGGAGCAAAGTGCAAGCACCTTTGGGAGGAGCAGGCCCTGTGGGCGGTCATTAGTCCCACTCGCGGGGACTCTGTCCCTAAGAGAAAGTCACCTTGGCAGATGGGTTCGGAAGGTATCTGAGGAAGTAAGACACAAGTTAAAATCTTCTCCCCGGTGGTGCGGTCTATGTCCGTCTGGAACGTGAGGAGAGGCTGGGACTGGTTGTCGGATAACCACAGGGCCTTTAACTTCAGGGTGGTCAGTGATAAGGGCAGATGATGCAACCTGACACAAAAAAAATAAGAGATGTCACAACCAGACAAGCGGAGAACCGACTCCTTTCAACGCAAGTAGGAAGACAAGAAAAGAACCCCAGGCACAGTTCTTACCCCTGCACAGGGCTGCAGCCTCACTGGTCGGCTGCTGGGAGTCCCCAGGGGTGGCAGGAAGGAGAGACTAAGAGAGGCAAAGAATCACGCTGCGGCAGCAGAGACCCAGCCTTCCTGCATCTGCCATCTCCAGGGCTCCGTTTAAATTCTGACCCTTCAGTTCCCAGTGGCTCCCAGTTTTCAGACTTGGGTGATAATTAGCATTCACATCAAATTATTTTGTTTCAGATGACAAAATCCATATAAAAACACTTTAAAAGTTGAAATGTGACACCTGAATATTAGGTGTATATTTATGCTTGCACCAATATTTGATAGATTGCAACCATCAAAAATGTACTTCGCAAAAGTAACCAGGGACTGTTACCTGAGAGAGTAAACTGAAGTAAACTCCTTCCTCTCTAATCTGCTTTGCTTGTAGTTCCTATCACAGCAATAAAAATATAACTAATATAGACATTTGTACCAGGGATATGGTTTATTCCTGTGACAGACACATGACCATGCTATTTTGGGAAAGACTGTGAAAATGTACAGAACTTTGGGCTGGGGATGACGTTAAGTACTTAGAACTCAGTGGGCTATTCTGTGGAATGTTAGACTAAGATACAGTAATGAGAGCGGTGCAGACAATAGGGGGCTGGCTTGTAAAATTTCAGAGGGAAGCAAAGACTCTACTGGGACCATATCATATGTAAGGTATTCTGACGTGAGAATCTGAAGGACCAGGGATGATTAACAGAAGACCAGGACCATGGAAGTGAAACCTTTGTTTTATTGGAACAATTGATGATCATTGGGTAGAGCTGAGAAATTAGCTTTTGTCCTATTTAGGGTTTCTATTGCTGAGATGAAACACCAGGGCCAAAAGCAACTTGAGGAGGAAGAGGTTTATTGTGCTTACACATCACAGCTCATCATCTGGGAAAGTTAGAGTAGACTTCAAGGCAGGAACCGGAGGCAGGAACTGATGCGAAGGCTTACAGGCTTCATCAGCCTGCCTGCCTGCCTCCTTCTCCTTCCCTCCCTCCCTCCCTCTGTCTGTCTCTCTTTCTGTCTCTTTCTCTCTCCAAAAATTTATTTATTTTATATATGCAAGTGCTCTGTTTTCATACAGACTAGAAGAGGGAATCAGACTGCATTACAGATGGTTGTGAGTCACCATGGAAACTGAACTCAGGACCTCTAGAAGAGCAACTAGTGCTCTTAACCACTGAGCTACCTCTCAGCCTCGTCCCCAACCCACCCTCCAGGCCTACTTTCTTACACACCCATAACCACCAGCCCAGGAGTGGCTGGGCCCTCCCACATCAATCATTAAGAAGATGCCCTATAGGAATTCTCACAGATCAGTCTGATGGAGGCATTGTCTCAGTTGTGGTTCCCTCCTCCCAAACGACTCTGGCTTTTGTCAAGTTGACATAAACCCAGCCAGCAGGCACTGATTAAGAAACCAGCAGCTCTGGGATAGGACTTCTGGGAATATTTTCCCAGGGTCGTGGAACACACAAAATTAACTTGTATGCCCCACCCACCCAAGGACCAGGCAACTTCCTGGAATGACTGGAGTTGTAGTTTTTGGAAAATAACAAAGCCTCATGGGAAATTACTGTGGCCTATGGCTTTTGTCTTTATAAGCAACCTGCAACACGTGTCTTGGGGACATCTAGCTGCAGGTTCCAAGGGATGGTCCTGACTAGAGTCTGTCTTGGTCAGTATTTAATAAAGCTTATTCCAAATTTGGCTCAAAATGGTGGAACTGGATTTTTCCTACTGAATCTCAGGATTAACACCCAGTGCATAAGTCACGGTCCAGGGTGGGCCAAGGCTGCATGTGATACTGGCAGCTGACCTTGACAGGGTCTCAGAGTCTCAAAAGTGGCACTAGTTTTGAAGGCAGAGCCTCAATCACAGTAGAAAACCTAGGATTGAAGGGTTCACGGGAAAAGCTGAGGTGTGGTACCATGTGGCAGATTCAGGATCCCTAGAGAGGCCAGGAGGCCACAGTTGAAGGTGCAGACTGGGGAGACCCCAGCACACTGGAGATACCAGCATCAAACCACGAAGGACAGCAGCAGCTGTGGAGTGAAGCTGGCCTGGACGTGAGAGACAAGCTGTGCTTGCTACCCAGGACAGAGCTGAAGAAATGAAGCCGTACTTTGGAGCCAAGAAGACTACAAGTCCCAGATAGCACACACGGAACTGCTTGTACTTTTCAACTTGGGATTTGCTTTGATTTGATGTGACTATGCCCTGGGTTTTCCCTCTTAAGAGTAAAAGGGTATGTGGTTATTTTATTTTATTTTATAGGAGCCCATAGTTGAGAGGTTTGAGATACTTTAAAGAAAATACTTTTACAGAATTTGAATTTTTAAAGAGTGTAGGGTTTTTTTTAAGTTGCTTATTTTTCATATTATGTTATTAATATGAACTATGGGTATGAACAAGGAAGGAAAGGTTACAGTTGAAAAGTGGTGTGTTTGTGTGTCAAGCTGACAAGAGGTCAATTGTCCTGGTTGGGTTTTTGTTTGTATTTTGGGTGTTTTTTTTTTTTGTTTTTTGTTTGGTTGTTGTTGTTTTTTCAGTCAACTTGACATAAGCTAGAGCTATCTGAGAAAAGAAACCACAATTAAGAAACTACTTCCATCCAAATTGTCTATAGACAAGTCCGCAGGGCATTTTCTTGATGAATGATTATGTGGATGGGCCCAAGTCATTATGGGTGATGCCAACCCTGGGCATGTGGTCTTAGGATGTATAAGGAAGCAAATTGAACAAGCTAGAGGGAGCAAGCCAATAAGCAGCATGCACTCCTCCATGGCTTCAGCTTCAATTCCTGCCTCCAGGTTCCTGTGTTGGCTTCACCCAGTGATAAGCTGTTACCTGCAAGGATGAGCTAGAAGAAACACTGTCTTCTCCAAGTTGCCTTTGGTTGTGGCCTCTATCAGTGCAGTAGAAGCCTAACTAAGATAATACTGCACGAACAAAGATCCCACTCATGTCCTTGTAGTGAAGAGCTCATACCAATACAAGGACCTCTGGAGGATCTGAGGGGAGACAGCTTGTCTCTACCCTCTTGTCACGTTAGATGTGTTTGCTCTTCAAGTAAGATGGCAAGTGAAACCTCTCGTGCTACCCCAAAAACCATTTCTCTTTGTAACAAATCTGTTGTAAGCAAATTCAAATTCAAAGAAAGCAGAGACATTGTTTTGGAGGAGGCAGACACTGTGAAAGAGATATTATGTACAAGCATACATACATATGTGAATACAGGACAAAGGACACAGCTCAGTGGTTGGGCACTTGTCTAGTGTCTACAAGGCTCTGGGTTTGATTCCAGCAGCACAAATGTAGATGGACACATGGACACACAGCTCAAGCATCACATTATGAAAAAACACCTTTATATCACAGAAATGAAACAGTCTGAATTTTTATGGTTTCTTTTAGAATAGGAGTTAAGCTAATATCCTCTAAAATGTTAAAAAAAAAAAAAAAAACCCAAGTGCTGCCCGAAAAATATTACAGTCAGCAACTCTGCTGTTCTTATTCACAACCACATAAGGGAGAGAAAAAAAAAATCAAGACTTGAAAATTGGCACAAAACAGACAATCTGCTCCCCCATTACCTCAGAGCAATCACCGGCTTCCCAGTGAGCACCGCCAAAGGCAATCGGAAGGCTAAAAATATCGCCAACAAATAACAGCTTCCAAGGATGACAAGTGGGTGATAAAAGCCGAAATAAATTACTAGACTCTCCAACAGCGGACCCTTATAATCGTATTCCAGCTCGTATTAACGAGTTGTCTGAAACACTGGCTTCCCTGCAAACAGCCCGATGCCAGCCGGCTCCAGCACAGATGCTTCAGGCCAAGTCTACAGCACACACCAGCCCGTCCTCGGCAGCTCTGTACAGAAATGCTTCCCACAGTGTCCCTTCCCAGTCTGCACACGCTCGGCTGGCTGGGCCAAGCCCCTACTCAGGACTCGCTGTCGCCTGCTCACTGTAGACACAACACACTCCTCAGCTTCACTCAGGAAGATCGCCTGACTAGAGGTCAGAAAATGATATAAATATCCAGCTTTCCAGGGGAGTCAGTCCATTTTAAATTTTACTTTGGCGCCTTCTCTGTGCCGCCGAGTCACAGGAAGCCTCGGCCTCACTGCCACACGCTGCTGTGTCCTATTGAGCACCACACAACCCCAGAAATAAAAAAGCTGGTCTTTACTGGTTTACACTGATGGTCAAGGATGAGAGCAAACAAACTGTGACCGACGCCAGCCAGCCTCAAGTGACCTTCCATGCCTCAGGAATATTACAGCAACCACTTTGCCAAAGGTATTCAAGAGCCCAGTGTGACTACTGGCTAATGTCCTGTTGCCCGATGTTAACCAAGGGGTGAACGGGGCTGCTACACTTTGGTGCTTCATCTGTTTGATGCTTCCAAGTGGAATTTCCTCGTTACAAGCAGTTTTCATTAAATAAAATCAAGTCTGAAGCGTAAAAAAGGTTAGAACAGAAGCAATGAAAAAAGAAAGGTAGCAAAATACATCAAATGAGAGTCCTGTATCTTGCACGTCTCTGCCACTGTCTTCTGCCAGGAGCTACTGTCTGTAGTTTGGGCTAGGGCACAAATATGGTTTTGTTTTAGAAGACAAGAAAACAAAACAGTGCAACACTATTCAGGACTTGTTTTGCAGTCAGAATCATGAATCTTCATTTGAATGCAGAAAGAAAATTTCATTTCAGATGACTTAATATTCCAATTGAAAACTGTTTGAACTGTTTTATTAGGACACGTGTGTATGTATTTATATATATACACACACAATACAAAACTCTAGTCTAACTTATTTCCCTACTAAGAGACACTGTTTCTAGTATTTGGCATTATATACACTGAAGCAAGAGTCCCAAGTATCTACCGTATTGTGTGTTCCTAGTGAGTATTTCTGGGCAGAGAGTTTATTAAGAGTTAAGAAATTCTGTCCTGTGTCCACGAGTAGTTGATGATAAAGGACACTTCCTGTCACTGCTACGGAGGGCTTCATGGTTCCTACAGGGCACTTTACAGTCATCCCTGCTGTAATACAGCCTATCAGGTTCATTAAAGCGCGCGCGTTCCTGCACAATAACAGGCAGTCTCAGCGGCAAGCGCTGCGGTTATATTCATGAGAGCAGAGAGAGAGGCTGCAGCTTCAATCATCCCCCACGGGTGACATTTCTGCAAGTTTCAACACTGACATGGTAGTCTTATTATTATTATTATTAGTTTCAGTACCAAAAACAAGAAGTAGTGATTAAACACTTTTAAAGGTTGAGAATCTAGCTATGAATTTATATATGGGAGGACAAAATGGCACATTTGACTGACTCAGATGATGACTGTATACCTTGACTTCTTAAATGTATGTCTCTACTCAACCCAAGCATAATAAAAGATTAACTTCCATTTCTTCTGAGAACTGGATAATGATGCCCCTGCTCGTAGGAAACACTTTTAAAAGTCAGAGTCATCTTTCTGCTCAAGAAAGATGCAAATTCATGGTCACCGGTGTGGCAAGGACCAGGGAAATGTTCAGAGTTTCTGAGTTTCTTGGGCTGCGGAGGGGAAGCTGAATACAATGGTACCCCTCACGGTACAAAGGCTGCAGTGAGCAGATGGCAGAAACTGAGATTCAGTACCAATCACCCTGAGTTTCCAGTCACCACTTAATGGTCTTAAGAATCGATCGAGGCTTCCCCAGGAGTAACCTATAAGGGTGAACACTCCGCAGGCATAGCTCACCTCCAATTACGGCTTATTTAGCCCAGCTGTCTACGGGTCCATTGCAAGGGATGAAGAGTGGTGACCTGGGCCTGACCTAAGTGACCAAGTAATCAGACATGGGAACTGGTCACCCAGCACTCTACACGCTGTAGGCCTTTACCGAGGAAAGCCAGCTTTCTCCAGTATAATGCATTACTGGTGATCTATCCCTACCACTTTCAAAAGCAATTTTAAAATCTGTTAGCAGTGAAGGCTACAACACACGTTTCAATATCATACTGCTCATTCCGAAAAGCTACTCGGTTCGGTCAAGTATGGACCAGTCATCCACTGTGTGCTGGACGCTGTGATGGGAGCGGAGATATGATGGCACAGAAGCAGACCTGTGCCTCGCGGTAGCATCAGGCTCAGGAGGGTCACACACATACATACCAACCAGCAATCACTATAGGAATGCTCTTCACGGAGATCACAAGGGAGAACAGGAGAAAGAACGAAGTGCATGATGAAGAACAAAGGCAGAGTCGGAGAAGGGAGTCCCAGGAAGGAAGGCCAGCTTGCTCAGGCCCAGAACGGTGTCGCTGTCATGGAGACGCCACCTGGACGTATAACTGTAGTCTGGACTCTGAATCGTGTGGCTGCCCAGACATTGTGGAGGCTGCTCTCCCCACAAGCATGTCCCTGTCCCTACGTACACAACCTTATTTACAAACTCAGGAAGTCGGAAGTGATTAGCACAGAATATTAAGACGTATGTTTAAAATCCAGCCAGGTTTGGTGGTATGTGATTCTTCCCAGCTTCTTGGGAGGCTGGGGGTGAGGAGGATGGCTTGAGGAACATATTGAAACTCTGCCCTGCCTCATTAAAAAAAAAAAAATCAAAACTGATGTAAGCTTATTTTGCAGATGACTCTCTAAAGGCCCACTGTGACTTGCAAACATCTATAAAAGCTATGGTAAAACCATCCAGGAAGGGCTCTGCTCGGAAGTAGCCCAGGCTGTGCTGTGACAGCTCCGCCTGGCTGTAGTAGTTCGGTTCCCATGCAGGACGCTCTAAGCCTGTGGTTACTCAGTAAAGCAGTGCAGTCCTCAGAAAGATGCCGCCAAGCTGCAGCTGCTCAGAGGCATGGCAAAGACTGGGGCTGGGTGTGGCTCTGTCTCCTTCCTTACCTGTTCCCGGCCACATCGAGGACATGAAGTTCCATGGCCTGTGACACCTCTGCAGGTAGTCGAGTTAGTCTGTTGTCCCGTATGCAGAACACGGTGAGGCTACAGCACCCGCCAATCTACAGTGGGAGAGAAAAGCATCTTTTCTTTCTGCCATTGTAAGCAGGGGTGGGTGTGTTTCAGGGTAGGAAGCGAGCCAAAGGCATGAAGAAGAAGACGCATAGGACTTTTAAATTTCACCATATACAACTACTATAAATGATACAAAACATTAAACATGTTCTAAATTGAATAAAGAAAGTAAGTAATACAGTTCAAGCTGGCATGGTGAACAATGTTCCTTTTTACTAGTGATACCTAGTGCAGTGGTGGTTAAATGTTAGCTAACTACACATGTTCAGGCAGCATTACTTAATCAGAAGGGAATCAAACAATTCTATTTCAAAATATTAGGCTAGGGGTAACATTAGCACCAATACACAGCTCAAAGCCTACCCTATAACTCCATAATTTTCAATATTCCAGGGTTAAGAAAGGGAAGAAGGGACCTGATATGCATGAATTGTCACTAAATACATTTTGATAGCTTTTGGTCACTCATAAATTAATTTGGAAAAAAATCACTTTCCCTTGAGAAATGCAAAACCAGTAACATCTTAGCAAGAAGTGACACTAATAAATATATACATTTGTCTCAGTCATGGTCTGCTGTTAACTCAACAACTGCATTAAACCAACGGCTACATCCACATCTGTTCAAGGATAGCTGAACTTTCAATGTGTGGTCTTCAAGACACACTGGGTTAAGCCTAAGCCTTTCCTGAACAAAGAGGCCATGAATTTTTGAGTCAGAAAAGCTGAACCAAAGGGGAGGAAAAAATAACTTGATCTTACACACGACCTCCTCCAAGACTCCATAAAGCACTGCATTCTTCTAGCCTTTGCCTTCCTGAGGAGAGAAAGGCTCATGAAGGGACCTATTGATTTCTCTCTGACACATGGAAAAATACTACCTTAGGGCCTCTCACTAGAGGAAGATTCCTGAATCCTCAACTGTCTGAATGAATGAATGCATATCACCCTAAAAGAAGAGAATGCATCTTTAAAAAAAAATTGCTACATTTAATTTCATGCATAATCCTTTCATTTCTTCTAAGAATATCAGGATTGCAAATTAATATATTTAACTGCAGAGTTCAAACACGACAGATGTAAACATATTAACATTATAAAACACAGAGATTTATGGCAGTCTCCTGTCACATAGAGAATACCCCAATGTATAGAAAGGCAGGACTATCCCTTTCAGGTCTCAGATTCAAGCTTGTCATTCCAGTAAAACTAGTTTATTCGCTGTATATTTAGATGATCACTTCTTACAGAAATATTTTTCTGATACAGAACAAGCTTACCAGTAATCCAAATTGGTTGAATGTCCTTAAGCCCCTCCAGTTTTCCAGAACCTTCTGGTCACTACAATAAACTACCTTCTACATTTCCTTCATGATTACGGACCACCACTCTAACATGATGAAACGTCTCTCGAAAGTCTCAAGGTCACTTGATCAGATTACTGTTTATTTGCACACATACGTGTGCAGTCAGAATCCTTGATGAGAGCACTACCTTTCTTAATCTACCCACGATCCACTGCCTAAGCACCTATTAAATAGCTCAAGTACACAGTTCATCTTGCTTAGGAGAGATTGTATGTGGAAGCTACCCACTTCTGGATAGGTGTAAGGACAGTAAAACTCTTCTTTGCTCTAGCAAGAATAACAAGAGTAGTTCTTGAGTTTCTGAAACCAAGAGCCCAATGCAATGCCATGAAAGAGGTACACGACTGTATCCCATCTGGCTTGGCACTGCTTGAAAGAGAGGAAGGAAATCACAGGCTTTACCTAGAAGTCCAGGAACATCATGGGACGGGATCAAAGCCCCATGCTTCTGAGGTCTGACATCACTGTCTCTGAAAAGCTTAGGTGGTCCTGACAAAGATCTCCTCGTGGGAAGTTCTCGCAGAACACCATTCCCAACCCACCCAGGAGCAGACATCTATAACAGACCTGGGTGCAGTGTGGGCTATGGGTCTGTATAAAGGTCTGTCTTTTAAGACTGTTCTCAGCAGCCACACCTCTGGCTAACTTTGAAAAGACAAGCTTTATCCATATCCAAAGGAGGCAAAACAGGCAGTTATCAGTTACTTACAGAGTCATCTCATGGACAGTAACTCCCCAGAAGGCATACTGAATGGACACTGGGCTGTGACTATGAGATAGGCAACTTGCCTTGACAGTGTCTCCTGTCTCAGTCCCCTAATACGATACATGTGTGGAGACCCCAAGCAATACTACATCAATATTTTCCAATTGTATCCTATGCATATATTACATGGTAAAAATTGCTTAATTAAAGTAGACCAGAGGGCCTTAAAAATGAGAACAAGTTAATATCCTAAGCATTCGATGAGCACAGCATCAATGTGCACTGGGGTGTGTACGCTATCTGCTGGGCTTATAACCTCATCTCCTCTCACTTTCTCTTTCTCCAAGCAGTGAAAGGCAACTGTGTGCATGAGCCTCTTATTTTCTGGGCTGTCAAAGCCGGCAGCCTCCTGATAGCCAGTGTTTATGCTGTCAGGACACCCAGCACATGCTGCAAAGTAAGAATAGGAGGCCCTGGTCACTCTCAAAGCCGTGCTGTCAAGTACGCCTTCATATCAAAAAACCTGCTTACACATCAGCCAGCAAGGAATGGCATACAATTTTGGTTTTTAGAAAAAAAAATATTAGAAATACCAGCTTCAAAACAGCTTAAAAGCTAGAGTTTACTATGGATACCGAGGGGGTGCCATGCACGGACAGAGAGGATGCTGTGAGATCATGCACACATCGGTGAGGTTTTAGGCTGAGTCACATATTCTGTAGGTTTAGATCGGTCCATTTTTAACCAAAAGTAACAGCAAGAAACTGAACGGAACCACACATGTAATTTGGTGCCTGTCCTGGATGCTGCTGCCAAATTCTCGCAGCAGCTATTCTTTCTCCAACAAGTGAAAGCCACAGATGTGAATGACAAGTCTAATCAACACTTGAGTATATATGGAATTTTTGGAACTATGCCGCAGTGGCTTTTTTTGTAGAGTTTACCTGGACCTTTTAAGAACTACCTGACTGGCCATACATCCCAATACTCTTTTATATGAAAAATCAGTTAGGGACTGATGTGAACTCACTATCAGGTTACCCGAATCATTTGTGTGTATTCTGATATGTCTTTTGGTTTTACAGGCAGAATTTGAAGGTTCCCTGGCGGTCATCAGGATAAAATGTCTATTATCACTTAGAAATTCTGGGAAGCAGAGTCACTATTTAAATAACCTATTACCAGTTATGTAGGAAGCTGGTATTTTAAACCTCCCTTAAACCACTAATAACACCTTCCAAGAATACAAGGGTTTGGATTTGGAGTCTCTGAAAACTAAGGAATGTAGCAGGAAACCCTAGTTTAGCTCTTTTGTGTCTATGTTAATTCAAAATGATCGATCCTATGTTAACTGTCTGCCATTAAGCTAACCCAGGCAGGATCTGGAGATAGCCATGGCAGCCTCTAAAGGTGGTTCTAAACCTTCCTAATGCTGCGACCCTTTAATATAGTTCCTCATGTTGTGGTGACCCCAACCATAAAATCATTTTAGTTGCTTCCTCAGAACTGTACTTTGCCACTGTTACAGATCATAATGTAAATAACGGTGTTTTCTGGTGGCCTTAGGCAGGCCTTTCAGATGGTCTTAAGTGAGCCCCGTGAAAGGGTCATTCAACAACCCCTAAAGGGGTAGCAATTCACAAACCAGTACTCTAAAGGGTTAAATTTTTATGGAGCAGCCTGGGAACAACAATCACACCAATGATTGAGAGAAGCAGCCTCTGGTCAGCCAGCTTCACATCTTCACATGGAAGAGACTGTTTTCCCATTTTTTCAATATTGGAAGCAGAACAGAACCCACACTTCACAGGCAAAAAGGCAAATTTACAAAAAAAAAAAAAAAAGAAAAATCTGGCCTGAAATACAAGGTGAACAAAAAATAATACACATAAATTTAGAATCCTTCTCAGAGCCCATACTATATTATAAAAATGTCCCCCATTTCATGAACATTTTTGAAATTATATGGTTTGGGGAATTCTACTAATTATTGGACCATACATATAACAAGACATAATCTTTAGCACTCACACACACCCACACACCAAGAACATATTCTAAAGTCATTATACTTCTCAAGGATTTTATTGACTCCACAGTATTTTCCCCTGTAGATATGTAACAGATTATTAAACAGTCCATCCATGCTTGATGTTCCTAGTTAGTTCTACCCAGACTCCCTTCACACACACACCCTCTTTCTGGTTTTTCAAGGCAGGGTTGTGCTGTGTGGCCCTGGATGCCCTGGAACTCACTCTGCAGCCCAGGCTGGCCTCGAGCTCAAGAGACCTGCCAGCCTCTGCCTTCCGAGGGCTGGGATTAAAGGTGTGAGCCACCACTATGGCGATATCATCAGTTCTAACACTTATTTGCTTCTCTCCCAGCACTAGTTTAACAATCTGCTGAATGTTGATACTGATCACCACATCAAAAAAGTATGGTAAAAAAATCAAAAATAAGCATATGACACAAGAGACTGGTCCAGGTGAGCTGCTTCATGTGTCTCCAGGATGGTGTCTGGAGTACGCTTGGTGCTGGTGCATAAAATCCAGGATACGGGGGGGGGGGGGGGGTGTGGGTGTGGGTGTGTGTGTGTGTGTGTGTGTGTGTGTGTGTGTTAGCATCCAAGGATTGTATCTTAAGAATAAACTTCTAGAAACAGAAGAGCAAAAGGGATTTGTACGTTTTAATGTTTTAAATAATATCAGTAATCTCTATGACAGCCCTAGACATTTATACTTACATGATAATATCTACTCCCCTGTAGTATTTGCCACACTTCATTGGTGAGCACCAATGAGGCCGAGTCCCCTAGTCTCCTTTCTGAGTGTCACTTGTGTTCTGCTTTGCTTACTTTTCCATCTTTTGCTCAGGGACATGAAGAACTTTCAGATAATAGTTGAGATTTTCTTCATTTGAGATTAAACATCTTCCTACCTGTAAGTTGCTTTTAATCCTCTTTCTGATAAGAAATCTTCTAGGTAACAAGTCCGTCGTAACCAACTGTGTGGTCCTTGCATGCATGCGAAGCTTAGTGTGTGCTTGAAGGTCAGGAGCAACTGCATCTTTTCTAGGGTCTCATTCTCCTAGTTTGTAGACACAGGGTCTCTCTCGCTGACCTGGAACCCCCTAGTCAGGCTACCACAGGAAGCCCTGGGGACCCGACAGTCTCTGTTTCTCCAGTGCTGGGTTGCACAGGGACTGCACTCGGGACCTTACGCTTGTGTGGCGGGTATTTCCCTCACCGAGTCAGCGCTAGCCTTGTCAACTGCTTCTCTTATGATTTATTTCCTCTTCCAAACTTAGGAATGTATTCTCAGTCTTCAGATCTTAGGGTCAACTGTATTTTATTCTACTATGTATAGGTTCTATATTATACTTACTATTAATAATCTTAAACTGAAAGGGCAACTTAGACTAAAACAAACTTAAAGTATAAAAGGCAAAAAGCTATCTGTGGAATGAATACTCTTATCACCACAGACATTTCTGAACATCAGAATACATATAGGGAATTAATTTTTGTGTACTGCCTGAATAAAACAAAAACTTTTATGCATATTCCAAAAGTTCTACCCTTATCCCATTTGACCAAACAGTTACAATATAGTTGGGATACTTTTCTCAGTTTGATCCAATACAGACTAAATAAACAAGCAAGCAAGCAAGCAAACAAACATATCCTGTGTATTCTAAACTTGGTCATATGCTCCATTTTTTTTTTTTTTGGCCAGAAGGCATTTCAAGGTAGCTCTTGGCTGGGGAATACTGCAGGCGCTGTCTGCCAGCATCATACCCGTGATCACGCACCAGCTCCTGCCTACTCTCTCTTCGGTCTAACTCTTCCCGATTCCCAGAGTATACAAACATAAGCCACAAAATGAGAAGTAAAACACAGAGTAAGTGGCTGGGAGCTCAGACGCATGCCGGATGTAGCAAACGAGCCAGGTGGAGCCTTTCCACCACAAGCTAGAATCGTGCTGACAAAGCACAATGCAGTGACGGTGGACAAGGCTGCAAAAGATGCCTTTCAGAGTTTCTGAGTGACTTACAGTGTAAGTCACAGAAAAGCATTCTTTTGTGAATAATCTCAACCAATGTGAAAAACATATACTGATACAACAGACCGGGCCATGCAGTTATTGCATTTATTTTTTTTTAGAAGACGTCCATACTGTACAATGAGGAGCACACACAGAATTCAGCCAGGTTGAATCTCCATGCACTTATGAAGCAAAATGGGAGGTTGAGATGGAACTGTAGTCAGAACAATACTTACAAGATGACAAGTTTACCTGACTTTTCTAAAACTCCAAGCAGCTAACAATTAAGAAAACAAGAGACAGTCGTTGATTTCCAAATGTTTACTACAAATAACACAATGAAACACAAACAGGATCCTTTACTGTGACCCAAACAGTGCACACATCTTCCCTTCAGTCATTTGGGAAAATATATGGAAATGCATGCGGCTGAAGAGTAAGGAGACTGACAATATACAATACCATCAAATGAGACGACAACACGGTATAGGGAAAACTACAGGCCAAACCAACCGCAGATACACAGCTAGGGGTTGGGGACATGAAAACGGATTGGTTCTTGTTTGGGCTTAGATATACTACTTGTGCAACTTAATTGATCAAGAAAAAAGGCAATACACTTTTTCAAAGAGAAGTATCAGCACAGAGGCAGAGCGAGTGTTCACGCACACACAATCACAGGGCGGACCACACTAACTGTACACACCGGTGACTTGATAGTGGCCGGGACACTTTGTGGTGTAGTTGTTGAGCCCTGATGAGACAAGCAGTCAGATCATTTCTCATGGGTACCAAGCTGTGACCCATGGCAGAGCCCGACACAAGGGCTTGGTGAGTTTCTTTATCTAGGAGGGCAGAGCTAAAGATAGTCTAGAAAGATCTCACTCCCAAAAATCAAACCGTTTCTATTATATTAAGAGGCTAAAGAAAAAAGTATTCGTTTTATTCACTTATAAAACCCTTCATTCCAGGAAATCAATCAGAATGTCCAAGAAAATAAACAAAACGTGACGGTATAAACACCTTAGAGACAACCGTGTTTTGTGGTGGACTTCAGCAGACATAAAGGTGCTACCTGCCACTCTCTAATCAGAAACTCGGCTGGAGATTCACTCTTAAAACAAAGATGAATCACTGTTAAAGTGGCAGAGGCAGCTTTATAGTAAAAAAATCTGCAAAGTTCTTGGCTAAAATGTGTCCCTGGAAAAAGGATTCCTGAGGGGTCCAGAGACACTGGGAGAATGCTGTCATTAACCCTCAAAGTACTCCTTTTAGCACTGGCATCAAAACTACCCCTATGCCGCATTAATGTTCTGAGCACCCAAACCGAAGACGGCTTCACCTTTCCTTACTTAATCCAGGTTTTCTACATGCTCCAGGTCACAGCTGAAAAGACTACAATGTGCCTGAATCCCTTGCTTTGCTGTTTTTACTTGCTAGTCACAGGAATCAGAGGTTGGGAGAGTCATTTTGGAGCTGAAGACTGAGCAGCCTCCATTTCTGCATCTGTGAACTTAGGAGATAAGATCATCAAGACTTGAAGAGACTGGGAGTTTGGGACTGGACGAGAGGTGCCATGGACCACCCAGGGTAAGGAAGAAGGTGACACATCTTCTCGTGCTGACTGCATCCAGTTCTATCCCTACCTACTCGTGCTATTCTACAAGGGGAACCTTGGTGTCCACACTATCGGCTGTGTTTTGGTTTACAGTTTACAGAGCAGAACCGAAATGCTTTAATCAGCAGAATCTTAGTTGTGTCCCAGTTTGGCTGAGGGGTAGACTTGAGTATTTCTGTTGGTGACAGTTTTGTTTAGATGTGATGGCTCGTATTAAAGGTGTGTCTGATTATAAATGTGCTGTGTTTTTAGTCTGTATCCTGTTGCTTCCACTCTGGAAAGTTATCCATCTTACCCAGAAGAAAACTGGGCCCTGTGAGCAGAGAATCAAGCCGGGGAAGGGAAAGAGGAAGCCTACACACCCTGTACAGTAGCCCTAGGAAAAGAAGTAGGTGGGCCTCAAGTTCTGGCTGGTTAAATACCAACTTTGAAATTATTCCAAGATAGACAGTGGAAGGGAAATATGAACAAAATTGAACCTGGCCAATGTTGAGGAAAGAGGATTTTTACATGAGGACAAACAGGAAGTCTCACCAATGGTCTGACTATTCAGTAAAGGGAAAGGAAAGGGCCACACACTCAGCCTTTGATTGTGTGACAAAGCATTAAAAACAACACAAGGGGAAGCCCAGTCTCACTCCTTCCAGTACAGCTCTCCCAGTCCCCACTGACTGTAAACCCTCTACACTTCGTGCTCTGTGGGGTCTCTCTTTGGTTGGCATTTCCACCACCTCTGGTGGACGTTAAAGCCTCTGAAGAGCCTAGAGTTCCTCTGGGCAATGGAAGGTGACTGTCTCTTTTCACTAGAGGGGTAGATGGTGGGAGAGGAGGAAGAGAGGGTGATGGTGGTAAAGGTAGGTATGCCTTTGTAAAGGATTCCTACCTAAACATTAACATGTACTGGTTTAAATCTCTGCGAAGAAACAAGGGTTTTATGGAGGTCCGCTTTTATAAGCACAATAACGGTTTATAGTTAAACGTGACAGTTAAATTTAAAATCATCCACATTCTCTGGCAAAGTCCCAAGTTATCCACTTCTGTCAATAGAGTCACTCTCTTTAGATCAAAGTATCAATCTCATTCTTCTATTTAAGTCTTACTGAAATGTCTTTCTCAACTCTCTTTAACATGACTGACAATTATTCTTGGAATCAGTCCTCCAACCAAGTTCATATTCATGACTTTAAATGTATCATACATCTATTAAACATTTAAAAAAAAAAAACAACCAGCCAATGCTCATCAATGCTCAAGGACATTTTTGACCCTTTACATGTAATAATTATTACCATATTTACTTCTTTAGCAGCACCTACCTCTTTTGGTAATGACACTAATTTATTCCTGTCTGCATTCAAGTTGCTCAACTTCTTAAGTTTTCCAATGCTCTTAGGTAAAGTCTGTTAAAAATAATACTCTTGTTATTAACTGATCACTATTGTTTTTAACTTAGCTCAACAGAAAAAGCAATAATTTACAAGGACTTTAGGAGTGTCAGCAAAAGAAAATAGTTTTTGAATATCCGATGTCTATAATGGTCACTTAGAGATGTGTAACTAAGTATTCTGAATTTCTGTTGATATGATCGTATGTTTTAAAGAAAATAGCGAAAGGCAGAGACGGGGAAAGGTAATGCTCTTCCACTCAGGCAAGTGTGTACTCACACTCTCAAGGTTTATACCTGCCCTGCACGCATACCAGACCACCACAGGTGGATGGCAGCTTTGACACTTGAAGGCTAGAATGATGTACAGGCGCCGTGAGGCCAGGGGAGCAGAAAGACCCAGGCGGGCACGAAGAAAGCTAAGCAGGGCTGTGTGCACAGCAGAGCCCTCCAGCAGGAGGCTGGGCTCTCAGGGGCTAATATTGCAGTAGAATCTGAGGATGACTACTGTTGTAACTTTTATTTGTAAGCCTAAAACCACCACCAAGGCAGGATGATCAGGGAACTTCTGCCAGGTCTAAGGTCTCACTCTTCTTAGGCTGTCTCTCATTGCTCTTTCCACCTAAGAAAAAAATATTTCCCTTAACAACACAGAGAAAGGGAAAGTGAGCGAGATGAAAAGGAGGAGATATGGGGTACAGTGCAGAGCGCGCACAAGATAACTGCAGTCGAGGAAAAGGAGGTGAACAGGGGACCTGACAGACAAAGCAAAGGGAGGGCAGGAAGGGAGCAGACGGACAGCAGAGACTGGCGGCCACTGTGCAGACACGCCCTGGGGCAGGTGGTATGTGCACTCTTTGCCCTGGTTAGGGAGAGGAAGCTTAAAGTGTGAGCCTGGGCAGCTGCCTGCAGTCCTGGTTTCCAGAGTGCGGTTAGCGGTGGTCTTGTTCTAAGTTCTCAGACACCTTTCTCCAGCTCAGGAGACAGAGCAGTCTAAGCTTCCATGTCCCGGGGCTTTCCCGGGGGGAGTCACCATTTCCTCCTCTGGAGAGACTCACACACCCCGGACTTATGCAGCTTACAGGGAGGCTTCTCTGGGGATGCAGGTGGTGTGAGCTCAGTAAGCACGCCATGCTTTGAGTGAGGAGTCAACGCTCTTTGCTTCTGTAACCGAAGTTGGTCTTCAGGCACTTACCAGGAGCCGGTTTTCTGTAAGAACTAATTCCGTGAGATTTTCACAATCCCCAATTGCTTCAGGCAACTGTGTGAGTCTGTTCTGATCCAACTTCAAGATTGACAGATTCTTTAGTTTTCCTACAAAAATGTCATTTAAACTCATTAGCCGTGATTCTTTGCCTAATCACCACTTGGGTTTTTTTTTTCCTATCCGCTGTTCTTTTACGTTTTAAATAATTACTTGTGTTTTTTTTCTTCAGCCAGCTTTTCAAACTGATACTGTATCAGTCTCATTTAGATCACTGAAGGTTGAGAGTCAAGAGTAATCTGTTCAGCACATCAGAAAGTCGGTAATTAGAAACAAATCATTTTTGCAAGGGCTAACTAAAGAGACTGAAAGTCAGAAATTTCACAAAGAACTAACAGTTGTCTACTGATGCACTCTTAAGAGTTTTGCGGATGGAAGAAGGGGCCCTCGTATGATCCGTCATCCTGACTACAAGAGCTGAGTAGCCGCCTGTGAATGCAGCAGCTCAGTGAAGACCCTACCTGAAGTAGCTCTGTGTGTGCAGAAGAGGCAGAAGCCCCAAAGAGCTTCGGAACAGGAAGTCTTGACAGACGCCCAGAGGACAAGAGGAAAGAAGAATGCGCCAACAGCTACCTCCCGAGTCCCCAGGAAAAAGAGAAAGAAAAAAAACCCAGACCCTCTATCATTCAGAGCCTTCCTTTCAGCTGACGTCAGGGAATCAAACAGCACCGGTGACACCCTCCATTGCTACTGAGATCCTAGCCTGACACCTTCCTTCCCCATTAAATGAGAAGATCCCAAATAGAAACGTGAAGCTGGGTGAAGAAAAGTGACGGAAGAACTATCTGATCTTGGGCAGAGTCGTGGGGCGAGGAAGGCCTAGCCAACAACCGGCTCATTATGGAGCACCATCAGTAACATACTAGGTGCCCCGTGGGTCTCCACAGGGCCTCGCTATCAGAAGACATGCCGGGTTACAGAGGGTACAGTGCAGCTTGACATGGCTTCTTAACCTTATTCCCAGCTGGAGGCTCTACAGCCTGAAGAGTTCCAGTGAATGGGGTACTTGCTCCTCTAGGAAGAGTCGCAAAGTAGCAATTATGTCTGTTTTTGTTAAAGCTTTTCAAACGAACCTGAGACGTGTGATCCTCAGCAGTTCACCCATCTGAACTACAGGACACACGAAGCCTGCTGCAGAGGGGCCTGCTACAGACAGCCCTTGAGCGCCCACAGCAGGCCAGCTCCCCTTGGCCAATGCCTCCTATTCCGAATCCGGCCTCTATAGCACAGGATGCCATAGATGATTCGGAATGATCTTTTCTACAAACTCGAAAGCCCCATCCAGTTTTCACTGGTACTAACCAAACATGGTGTCTGTAGCCTAGTTAACAGCTGTCATCGGTCATTATTTCCTATGACCTTGGCCATACTCTTCTTTGCAATCTGTGATTAAACAGGTCCTTACAGGCACCAGGGAGCACTGTGATGGGGCCACCCTGAACTTATACTATGACTCTCTCGCCTCTCATGCACGTGTGCGTGCATGCATGTGTGCCTGAATGTTTTAATTTCATTTTGATAATTTTATTTAATTTTTAATTGATTGATTCTGCTTTCAAAAATTCTAGATTATATAACTTTCTATCTGAGAAATTCAAACAAATGAACAACAACCAAAAAAAAAAAGCACATTAACAGACATTTCTTTTTCTCACAGAATTAGCAGTGCATACAAGGAAAACATTATGAAAACCCCTACTTCAAAAAAAAAAAAAAAAACAAAACAAGTTCAGGACCTTGTTTATTAAGACAAGAAACAGATATGATAAAAAGCATTTTCTCACAGCTTACATAACTTGTTTTTCTATCGCATTCTGTACTAACTTCTCACACTGGTCTAAGTTCCTTTATAAGAAAGAAAATGGGGTGGGTGTGGTATGGCCTTCAATCCCAGCATTTGGGAGGTAGAGGCAGGCAGATCTCCATGAGCTCGAGGCCAACCTGCTCTACATAGCTAGTTCCAGGACAACCAGAGGTATATAGTGAGACCCTGTCTCAGAGGGAGAGAGGAAGGAGAGAGGGAAGGGGAAAAGGGAGGGAGAGGGCAGGGGGATGGGGAGAGGGAGAGAGGAAGGAGAGAGGGAAGGGGAAAAGGGAGAGGGAGGGCAGGGGGACGGGGAGAGGGAGAGAGGAAGGAGAGAGGGAAGGGGAAAAGGGAGGGGGAGGGTAGGGGGACAGGGAGAGGGAGAGGGAGGAGAAAGGGGAAAAAAAAGAAGGAACTACCTGGATTATTTTGAAAGGAAACACCAAAGGCTGGTTAAAAGTTCTCCCCTAACATACTGGAGAAGGATGAGCTCTATCGCTGCCCCCTTCAAAAGCGCCTCCCAGTGCACTCTTAGCAAGACGCCCAAGTCCAATGCATCACTAAGTTTTAGTGATGTCTGAGTTATGCCCTCATGAACTTTTTAGGATGCTGATATGAGACGTCCTAGTGACTGTTCGTTTGCCTTAAACACGTCCTCTTATTTTGATTATTCACTTTTATAATTATGGTAGTATAGATATGAATCAACACTTGAAAGTAACAATATTATAGGTTTTGCCAAACCAGGATGAATAGGTAGATGCATTTGAAACTTATACTACATTAAATATTCCCTGCTTTCCTTCTTTAAAAGCAAATAAACAAACAAAAAACCCATTCCCAGCATGGAGCAGAAGGTTCTAAGCAGAGGACAGCAGTTGGAACTCGGTGTCTGGTCCTATTCAATACTCACCAATGCCATCGGGAATTGTTTCTAGCAAGTTCTGGGAAATGACTAAGTCTGTCAAAGAAGTCAGGCCACTGATTTCCTCAGGAAGTCTTTCCAGCCTGTTCTCAGAGACATCTAAGCAGAGCAGGTTCTTCAGATTCCCTATTTCCTGTGGTAACGGCACAGAAAGAGAAACACATGCTTGGAGCCGCGTAGCACAAAGGAATTTGCTATGGGGTTTCTCACAACCAAACCCCAGGTCCACATCCCAGGGTAAGGAGAGCATGTTAGAGCCGGAGGATGGGGTGGGTGGGCGCCGGGAAGCAGTCTTCTGAGCGTGCACTCGAGAGTGCGGTCAGATGTGGCTACCTGCACAAAATGAAGCTGGGCAAAAAAAGCACAGACTGGGCCGGGCTCTTGAGTCTCACCCCAGTGAGGAGCTACTGGCAGCGGATGGCTGCTCGGGAAGGTCATTTCCTTCTGGGGAATGTGGCCCAACGGTGGGTAGCCCCACGCCCACGTGCATATGGGCAGCACTGGACTCAGTGGGTCTGGCAGGAAGCAGGATAAGGGGAGCAGGAGGATGGGAGCTGAGAGGAGGCACATATCTGTATGAAAAACTGTCTTTACAAATCCTCAGTTACTGGGCTGGAGAGATGGCTTGGTGATTAAGAATCATGGATACTCTTCCAGAAAACTTAGGTTCAATCCCTAGCACGCACATGCAAGTATATAACCATCAGTAACTACAGTCCCAGGGGGCTCTCATACCTTCTTTTAGCCTCCAGGGGCTCTGAGCAAACATGACAGTCATACATGAAGGCAAAACCACTCACACATAAGATACTAAAATGAGATAAGAGAGCTTAAGGTCTCAGTTCTAAGAATGTTACTTTAGCCCAAATCTAGGCATAAATACATGAGTAAATTTCTGGACCCCTTTCTGACGAAAATGATAAAACTCTATGAATCACACAGGGAGGTTTTGGATTAAGCACACTTGATAGATAGGCAAATGAAACTTTTCGATAAGCACTTACAGAAGGATCAGTTGGACCTCCCATTCCTTTGTGGTTAGAATGCCATATGCCACATGGTCATTACACACATCTGCACAGACACACGCTATCCCCTTTTGTTATCAGATGGCTAGTATTTTACCACACCCCTGACATTCCACAGTACTCTTGCCTACCCAAAAGTTCTCTCCTCAAGGAGTCTACACATGCTCCAGTGAAATGTAAGCATCGTCACAGGCCACAGCAAGTTGCTTATCTGCTTCTCTTTCTGGGCTGTGGCTCGCACCTCTGAAGTAGAGTCTAATTAGTTTCTCAGCTCCCTAAGTCAGTAAGTGACATCACGGTAACCCTGGCAGCATTGTAACGGTGACAACTAAGCTTTTAGATGAGTGCTTCCTTCTGGCGTCAGACTTCCTGGCCTTGACCTGTCACTCCCCACCCACAGCTCACAGCCCCATCACTGCTGGGCCAAACAGTCAAGTAGGCAGTGTGCAAACTGCTTTAAAATATGACTCTGCCTATACGCCCACACCGTGAAAGGCAGAGTGTCTTTGAGCACTCAAGATTCAAACTCTGTGACAGAGGAGGAAGGAAATATGGGGAAGGAGTGTCTGTTGTGTGTGTGTTTGTGTGTGTAGGGGGGAGGCTCTTCTACAGAGGATCATTTGATCCCTCTGAAACTACACCCGCCTTCTGGACTCCACTCAGGTGACTGCCCAAGGCCCGTTTGGTTCATCTAGAACGTGGGTCTCACGGCTGCCAACAGCAGAGAGTCGACTAACCGCGAGGCGTACCAGCTCAAACCGTGAGTGCTCTGAGGACGCCGGGAGCTCTTAATATTGCTTTTACATCAACCGCCACGGGAAAATGCAGTCCAAATTACCCGGAAGCACTTGGGCACGTCACTAAACAGTAGCAGAAATTTATACTGTCAGGGTTATGGCCTTTGTAATGTGCCAATCTGCTGGGTAGTAAGATGAGAAGAAAGACTTTTATGTCTCTAGAGGTGGTAGGCTGTAGCTGTCAATCTCCCCTGTGGCAAGATGCACAATGGCGAAAGCTCAAGGCCTGTTTCCAAATGTGCTTTTGAAACAATGTTTCTTGTCCTTGTGATCCTCTAGAAAGACCCACGGATGCAGGGAACACACACAGCCTACAGTTGCTGCTATGCACTTTTGGAGACACGCTTAAGTTCCCACTAACCTGAGGTAATTCAGACAGTTGATTTCCATCCAACCAGAGATCCTTCAGATGTAGGAGCGCCCCAATTGATTCTGGCTGAAACAAAAGGTAACATTATAGTAACAAGACCCCAGACCTCCATCTTCCATTATGGAAGGAAGAATCATCAAATGGGAACAGGGTACCACAGCCGGGTTAGTTGTTACCTCTCTCATATCAATACCGCCCCTGAAACCGCCCCAAACCTGTCCCCAGTGCTCAGATCTCTAGTCCCGACTCTCCCCAAACCACATTTCTTAACCACTGTTAACTGAAGTACATTTCTTCAGTGTTTGAAGCTGAAGCATTTCCAAGCTGTGCTTGAAGAAACACACATCTCCAGTGACTCCTCCAAACCATCTGTGATCTTAAGGACAGAAAAGCATCAAATCTCTGGGATACACACTTACCAAATTATAGATTTCATTGTTTCCTAAATCAAGTTCTTCTAGTCTCCTTAGCTGGGTAAGAGAGCTGTCGAAACAACCAACAACAAGGCAAATACTCAGAGACACTCAAGGACGCAGACGAGGGACAGGCTTTCTTTCCTGGTCTAGGTTCTAAAAGCACGTTCATTTGGATGGGGCAGGAAGGACTACACTTCCAGGCACTGCACAGAACCCCATCTTACTTTCCCCAGAGACTCACTCAGGAAGATACGTAAGAAGATTCTCTCTCAGTTCCAGTGAAGCCAGGTTATAGAGACTAGAAAAGCAAAGAGGAAACCGGTGTTAAGGAAACGCCTTCAATATCCCACTCTCCCTCCACTGTCCACATCTCCCACGCGATGCTCTTATTAAAACCTTTTCCTGTTACTGCTCAGGATAAAAATATTTACCACTACCACCCAACGTAACCTTTACGTCCCTAATTTCCCTACAATGGCATTGATAAAAGTAGTGTTTTAACCCACAAATCTCTTCTAAATTAGACATGTGGAAATAACTTGCTAGCCACTAAAGATGACCGCTCCCTGAGCTGAGAGAGAAGCCAACTACGGGCCTCTCAGCTACAGAATGTTAAAGATGTGCTATCACAAGAAGAGGGGTGCCTTTCATCTCAAGGGGCGAGGAGGAGTTCTTCCCACTATCAGTGAACAATCACACCTGCTGTAAGGCAGAGTGCCTTAGTCTGTCTGATGAAATGGCTCAGTGTATGAAGGTATTTGCCACCAAGCCTGATGACATGAGTTCACTCCCCCTCCCCCAGGATCTGCTGGTAGAAAGAGAAAGCCAATTCCTGCAAACTGTTCTTTGATCTTCACTGTGGAATGCTGTACGGGGTTGGTCTGGTGCTGCTATGTATTCAGATGCTAAATAGTGGCCCCCCAAGATCTGGTTGCCCCCCAGTCAAGGAGATCCTCATGTACACCAAATGATGCTATGTAAACCTTTGCCTCCCAAGTTATTCCTGGTTAGTTAATAAAGATGCCTACAGCATGGGCTGGGCGGAAGAGATGGGATGGAGTTCAGGCAGGACCCAGAGGAGAACGAGGAGGAGAAACAAAGGAAATGGCCATGGAGTAGATGAATTGTGAGGGCATGACCCTGAGGGCTGGCCTTAGGGAGCGGGGGACAGCCCAGGTGGAACAGGGCAAGGGATATCTCGGGGATCACCACAGGAAAGTAGACAAAATAGCATAGAGGGTTGGTGTCTGCTCAGCTATAGCGCTTTTAAGCTTATTATAAATCTAAAGGCTCTGTGTCTCTTCATTTGAGAACTATATGATCTAAAGTGGAGCAGAAACCCTTAATAGATAGATACAGGCAACAAGGGTATGTAGCCAGTACCCAGAATAATAATAAATAACCACAACATGTCCCAGTCCAAATAATTGTAATATATTATAAATTACATATTTCTTATATTTTATTCTCTCTCTCTCTCCATATATATATATATATATATATATATATATATATATATATATATATATATAAAACATTAAACTAAGGTGTCTCACCTACAGAAGACAAGTGCTCTACTCCCATGGCCATCAAACCACCAGGGAAAATACGTCCCCTTTAATTTGTCCAGGATAATATAGTAGGAGGCTCTGACCATACAACTGACTTATACTGGGGCTATACTGACACTGCTCTCGTCTTTACTAAACTCCAGAATGGAGCTCTTTGCAGCAAGACTCTCATGCCTTTCACGTGTAAGAGAGCCAATCGAGACACTATGGAAGAGGCAGACCCTCTCCCCTGACAATGATTATCTGGGACAGAGTCAGTATGTCCCCAGCACAAGTCCCACATAGGGAGCCAACTGAGCACTGCATGGCGCAGAGTCCAGAGTTGACCTTCATCTCACAGGCACGTAGGCTCCGTGCCAACCCCAAGTAATCCTGCAATATCCCTTTAGCAGCATCTAGATTGGGAGGGATTTTATTTCTCAGCATACAGGAGTCAGAAGCTACATCAACACTAATCTGCCTTAATCTTTTACTCTGTCTTTCCAACAACAAACAATAATACTAGGACCACGTGGGCTAAAAGGCTGCTTTTATAACGCCAGAAAGCATAAATATGATAAACGTACATATGATGTATCTGTACATACATAAATTCTCAACATTTTTGTTTGCCAAAAATGTTTTTTAACTATACTATGGACCGTTTAGATTCTGTATCCTGTCCAGTTAAAACTGAGAGCTGGGCAGCAGTGAAGGGGATGCTGCTCTTGCAGAAGACCTGGGTTCGGTTCCCAGCACCCGCATGCCAGTTCACGACAGTCCCAGGGGCTCCAACGTTCTTCTGGCCTTCATGGGCACTGTGTGCATACAGTGCACACTCATACACCCATACACATAAAAATAAAACATTTAAAACTGAATAGGAGTGTTCATCAAAGGACAAAGCAGACAGACAAAGTTGTTGAATGCACACGATCAAAGAAAACCTAAATCCTTGCTTTAAATAAACAATAATGGATTTAAATGCTCCCAATAGAATGGAACTAGCTGGAGGTTCTAGTTTTAGTTTCTTCCGATGACGTGTTCATGTGCAAGTACTGCCATGGGGGGGCGGGGGCTGGGGCGGGATTGCTATCCAGTACTGACCTGCACGATAATAATAATTGCACCGAAAGGGAAAAGCAAAGGTTTGATTTCGGAGGCGTGTGTTCCTGTCACTGCACCAGCGTTATTGGAAAGGAGGAAAGCCTCTATCTGTGTTCACTTAGAGTTTTTAAAAAAAAAAAATCACTGATTGAATTGTCACGTTATCAATTCAACACTCATTACTTCCATATCTATTTTGACAAACTAAGGACTGATCTACTGAGAGAAGGAAGAAAAGTCCTTTGCTTCAGGAAATTTCACTTACTAGGCATCATCAAATGCACTTTAAGATTTCTAAAGCTCTTTTAAATTTTTTTAATTATGTGTCTTGGTTTATGTTTGTGTGTGCATGCACATGTGCACGTAGGTGTCCACGGAGACCAGAGGTCGGCATCAGGTCCCACAGAACTGCCGGTTACAGGCAGTTCTGAACTGCCTGATGGTGGGTGCTGGGAACAAACTCAGGTCCTCTGTAAGAGTGGTGTGTACTCCTACCACTGTACCACCTCTCCAGCCCCATCAAATACATTTGGAAGCTGTTATTTACACGGTTTTTGAGTCTGTGCTATATCATGTTTCTGAAGCTTTGGTCTGAGCATGTGCACATGAAACACAGAAAGGAGCCTGGAGAGACGGGGAGGGCACCTCTCACACCACTTCTGACTGGATCGCTTACAACCACCTTGTGGGCAACATTGTGATGACACAAATGGAAGACAGGGGTATCCTGAGTCAGGAGGATGCAACATCACAGTTCATCCCGGCCCCCAGCCCCGGAGTGTCCTCCCACTGGACCCGTCAGGCATTTTAAGAGTTCACGACTAGCTCAAAGTTTCCAGTTAAACATTAAAACCACTTGTCATGTCTACTTAAAGTATATAAATATATATGCATATACACACACATATACATAGTTTAAATGCAGTGACTCCACTTGGGGTGATAATACTCCCCTCAAGAGTCATGACTATTGTGGATGTCAAGAACTGCTAGCTGACAGGAGCCTGATATAGCTGTCTCCTGAAAGGCTCTGCCAGAGCCTTACAAATACAGAGGCGGATGCTCGCAGACAACCATTGGACTGAGCGTGGGGTCCCCAATGGAGGAGTTAGAGAAAGGACTGAAGGAGCTAAAGGGGTTTGCAACCCATAGGAAGAACAATAATATCAACCATCCAGACCCCCCAGAACCCCCAGGGACTAAGCCACCAACCAAGGACTGCACATAGCTCCGGCTGCCTATGTAGCAGAGGACGGCCTTGTCAGGCATCACTGGAAGGAGAGGTCCTTGGTCCTATGAAGGCTCGATAGATGCCCCATTGTAGGGGAATCGAGGGTTGGGAGGTGGGAGTGGGGTGGGTGGGTGAACACCCTCATAGAAGCAGGGGGAGGGGGAGGGGATAGAGGGTTTCCGAGAAGGGGGGGGAACCGGGGGTAACATTTGAAATATAAAAAAAGAAAATGTCCAATAAAAGAGAGAGAGAGAGAGAGAGAGAGAGATTTTCATTGACTAACAAAACCCCAAGTGCAAGGCATGGGGAGTCTCATTTCAGCTGTTGGTCAGAGGAGTCCAAGGAGAGTCCCAAAACAGTACAGGCTGTGGCTGTTCCTCGTAGTTGCCCCCAGAACTCAAAGATAGCACCCTGCTGCTGAGTCAGCGCACACTTTGGGCACAGGGCTTGGAGGACCTGAGCTGGAACTGACCCGAAAGCCTCCTCCCTGAAGATTAATGCTCGCATCTGCAGATGCATCGCTCAGCTTCCAATGTGGGAGGTCACTCACCAGCTCCACACTGCTGTACAGCCTACAAACTGCAGTGACTGGCTGGACAAGATGTCTCCAAGGGGACAGTTGTGGCATTTATATCTTAGGGGTAACCAACAGCTGTGTAGGTGGGCTAAGTCACTGTCAACGGGAGGGACTTCATGTTTAATACTGTAAACCTAGCCAACCACCACGGCTTGTGAAGACATGGACCTTGAGGAGAACCTATTACTGCCCCCTCCTTTAACCAGAGTAATACTACATCTGTAAGCAACAAAGATGCTTTCTGCAGCCACCATGACTTCAGAAATTCACAAGTGATCCAAATACAGAAGGCAGTGGGGTACCCAACCACAACTGATACATCTACAGTACAACTCCTATACTGAAGGCTCAGGGAATACAGTGGGAGAGCGGGTAGAAAGACTAGAAGAGTCAGACAGAAGACCAGAAGACTGCTGCAAAACAGTGTCTTCTACATATGACAGCTTAACAGCATGGCACCTAATCAAGATCTGACCAGGTGGCGTGCCAATGCAGCTGGGAGCGCATCTCAAAAGGCCCCACCCCTAGATAAAGACCTACAGGCAACTGATGGCTGCTGAAAGAGAAAAATCAGTCTTGTCCAGAGATGAGAACCCATGAAGTGTCCAATCTTCAGTGGTCAGCCCTATGCATACACATAGGAGGAATATTCAATAGATAGATAGATAGATAGATAGATAGATAGATAGATAGATAGATAGATAGATAGATTGATTGATTTTTCACATGCTGTATGTATGAGAGAGAGAGAGAGAATTGAAGAGTTGTGAATCTGAAAGGAAGCAGAGGAACTGGGAAAGAGTTGGAAGGGGAAAAAAGAAGGGGTAAAAATTATGTAAATACAATACTTGCATACAGAATTTTCAAAAATTAAAAGACCAAATTAAAAACAAATATATATTTAAAAAATTCTCCTTAAATGAAAGTATATGACATATACTTTCCATGCATATCTAATACTCAGGCAAAACCATTACTAAGATGCCTACAAAATGAAGGCAGAATTCCTACCCTAAAGAGGACCCCATCCACACCCCCAAAGCAGCTCCTAGTTTCTACGTTTTGGAGGGGGAAATGCGGATAGAAAAGACAGAGCAATGATGTGGACTGAGGTAACCCATGACTCAGCATGCTTGTCACCCCTGCTGAGAGTTTCCAGTCAGTCCCTCAGACACCACATCACACTCAGAAGCAAAGTCAGACTTATACTTGTTGCTAACATATGTACAAATAATGGCTCCCAGCAATTAAAAATAAAGATCCGGACATCATAATCAGACTCTGCAACCTCATGATGAAATCCACTCTAAGTCTGAAAAGCTCAAATCCTAGCCTGTTTGGATGAGATATTTCATTACTAGATCTCAATGCCTCCTAATACACTGTGTCTGTTATGGTGATTAGGGCTTAATGCATTTTTCCTTTCAAATTTACAAGGCTAGTTTTTGAAAATCTTGAGACATCCCTTGTTCTTAGTTGGGTACGTTACAAGAACACAAGTCTAGTCAGTGTCTGCAGAGAGCTCAGAGCACTCACCTCCCGCCACTGAAATCTGAGAGGTCAGACCCCAGGAAGGAGAGGCGCTGGCATGGCCATTTTGTACCTTACCCTACGTACACTGTAATTCATGACTCATAAAACAGGGGCAGAAAACAAAGAAAAGGCTTTGGCTAGAGTCTCCTTCCTCCTCCCTGAGCCCAAAACTCAGTATAATCTGGACAAGTCATTCTCAGTGGGAGGACAATGGACTAATTTGAAACCACCATGGGCTGGACTCCCGTTAGCATCTTGTCGTGGAATATGCTAGACCCAAGTACAGGGTCTACCAACCCAGATTCTCCAGACTGCCGTGGTGACGTAGATCTGTGTAAAAGTAGTTAGACACTGATACAGAAAATCTCTTTCCTCATCTCCCAGAATACAGCATTAGTAGTCTCTCTGCTCCCACCAAGGCACCACATTCAAGCAGCGTCTCATCTCTAACAGAACCTACAAAAGAATGTGCCACTGAGGAGCAAGGCGTGATAGCACGCGTCTTTAGTCCCAGCACCCAGGAGGCAGAGACAGGAGGATCTCTGAGTTTGAGGCCAGCCTTTTCTACAGAGCTAGTTCCAAGACAGACAGACACAGACACAGACACACAGACACACACACACACACACACACACACACACACACACACACACGGAAGAAGAAAATAAAAATGTGCTGCTGAGAGAGGGGCGTCACTGGGCTGGGGAGGAACTTTAGGCAGATAATGTCCTTCAGTCCCTGCTCTGAAGCAGGTCAGCTGAGAACTCAACAAGCATCTACTACTCCAGTAAAGGACGCTGTGGCCAACATGAAAATCAAGCATTTTTAATGATTTATAAACATGATAGAAGTTAGAGACTTAACATATCTAAAGTATTAATTTTTAACAATTCTACTAGTACTAATGATACTGGCGATTTACTTTATGATGTATTATTAAAGCTGCTTTACAGGGACAGAAGCTGAGCAGTGTCTCACACAACTGGGGGGTAAGAGGCCAGGAGTCCCTGAGAGTCTGCACTGCAACTGCTCCAGTGTTCTGCTTCTCACCCGGGAGTTGGGGAGTGAGCCTTGGGAACTGGCAATGCATATACATGTATGTGCATATGTATATAAAGATATTATATACATGTGTGTCCATCTTTTAAAATCCACGTGTTCAACAAAAGGTTTTCATTCCATACTTATTCCCTTTTAAAGCACCCTCACAATTACTTTCCAAAAGACTTTTTAGCTAGAATTTTCCTTTATTCAAAGATAAGTGGGTGTGACTCCACAGTCTTCTTTAAAGGGTTGAAAAAAGAAAACTCTGTGTGTGTGTGTGTGTGTGTGTGTGTGTGTGTGTGTGTGTGTGTGCATAAGCCTCAGAAGCTAGTAGAGGGCATTGGATCTCCTGGAGCTGGAGTTACGGGCAGTTGTGAGCCATCCCACAAAGGTGGCAGGAACAGAACCTGGGTCCTTGGAAGAATAGTGAGCACTACCGTTAATCTATGCCTTCAGTTCCCAGTCTTTGGGTTTGTTTGTTTAAGATTTATTGTGTGTGTGTGTGTGTGTGTGTGTGTGTGTGTGTGTGTGTGTGACTGGCCTGTGTGTAGATAATACACAATATCTGCATGTTTGATGCCTATGGAGATTAGAAGAGGGCACTAGAGCCCCTGGAACTGGAGTTATAGATGCTTGCGGACCATCATGTGGATGCTGAGAATCGAACCTGACTACTCTGCAAGAGAAAAAGGTGCTCTTAGGCAGTGAGCCCTCCCCACCCTGCCATAATGACCCGGAAACTGACACCTCCAGTACATCTGCCACATGCTCTTCCTCAGCAGATCTTGTCTTTTTTTTTTTAAACCTTGTACATACTGTATTTTTAAAACTGCTGCACAGTGTCTCATTACCCACACAAATTTTAATTTTAAAAATCATTCCCTATTAATAAGCATCTCAGCTTTCAATTTTGATTCCTGGCAAGTTCAATTTCCGTGCATTCCTGCTGGACCGGCCTCACGGCCTTGCAGGACAGGTGAATTACCTCTTGCCACTAGCACTGGCCCTGCCTTCAAGCAGTGGCAGGGCACAGAAGCCAGGGAGCCTGCCGGGACACAGGAAGTGGGGGGATGGGGGGGGAAGGCTGGTTTCATACAGTTCAGAATAGCAGAACAGAAGTTACATTCTCTCTAAGTTAGAATGGAGGCTGACTGTATTTTTAGTATTCTATTTCAAGGGATTGAATGGTTATTTTAAGAAATTTACATTTTTTAAAACTGTTTTAAATACTTTTTAATCCAATTTGATTCCACCAATTTTCATTACCAAGTTATCCAGAAAATAGAATGAAAGTTACTTAAGCCAAACAAACAAATGGCAATATACTACAAAATCATTTTTAAAAAAAAAAGTGTGTGTGTGTGTATGTGTGTGTGTGTGTATTTTAACAATTAGAGTGAAAAAAAACAGAAAACAATTTTGCTGGTGAAAGTATTTACTTTTGCTTTTAAAACAGTAGTTTATAGCAATCCCCAGACTTCAAAAAGGAATTATTTAGTATGGCAGTTTTCTCAAAGCTTTTTCTCTTCTACCACACACAGCTGAGCAGCTCAGTGCTAGCCTTGTCAGCTATGGCCCCAGGGCACACTTAGTTCAAGTCCACTGAAATCAAGGTCACCGTCTCCAAGGGCAGCACACACAAAATCCTACCCACATGTTCTAGCTCTGCCTGCCAGAGAACCTAAGGCCTGCCCACTTGTTCTATTTCTACCAACAAATTATCATAATTGCATGTTTACTGATAAGAACTATTCAGTGACCAATGTCTGTGCTGGAGAGTACACTAGCACGGCACGGACATTTCTGCTATTCTAAGCAGGCTACGCTGAGAGGAGAAAATTTAATCAAAGAAGTACACTGAGGCTACCTTTCCTTTTTATAGCATTAATTTAACAGCAAGTAATACGAACTTTTCATGCCTAAGTTACATAGGTCCAAGACAAAATAGCACACTGCCCAAAGTTGGGTGGCTTCCCAGGCCCTCAGCATGCTCTGCTAGTTCCCACTGGGGTCTTGTGCCCTCCAACCTCCACCCTACCCCATTTCCACACCCCTCCACCTCTACCCCCACCCCACCTCTACCCCTGTCCCACCTCCACCCTCACCCCACCTCCACCCCTGTCCCACCTCCACCCTCACCCCACCTCCACCCCTGTCCCACCTCCACCCTCACCCCACCTCCACCCTCACCCCACCTCCACCCCTGTCCCACCTCCACCCTCACCCCATCTCCACCCCACCTCCACCCTCACGCCACCTCCACCCTCACCCCACCTCGACCCCCACCCCATCTCCACCCTCACTCCACCTCCACCCCCACCCCATCTCCACCCTCACCCCACCTCCACCCTCACCCCACCTCGACCCCCACCCCATCTCCACCCCCACCCCATCTCCATCCCCCACCCCAACCTCCACCCTCACCCTGCATCACTTGAGCGCCACAGAGACTGGCTACATGTGTCTGGTTGCTCAAGGGAGCAAGTCATGTGGACTGGTGACCCCAAGGCAGTTCATCAATTATTAAATTCTTTCTGGGGTGTACTATTCTGTGTTTTTAGCACATTTATGCACAAGCTATGCAAACATTACCAATTCCTGAAAAATGTTTACCCTCTTCAAAAGAATCAAAGTCATTCTTGCATGGACATGTTTTTAATTCTTTCAAGTACATATAACTGGGAGAATTCATTAAAACTCAAGCCTTCATCTTCAAACCTGTCCTACCCTCCAGCCTCTAACAACTGTAGCTTCTTTTCTTTACAGACTTGAGCACACTCGCCATTCTGCATAGCAGGGCTGGACGGATGTGCCCTTTAGGGTCTGACCTTTCTTTCCTTTGTTTTTGTAAAGTATCATTTCAAGGCTCATTGGCGTGGCAGCATGTAGCAGTACTACATTTCTTCTGCAGTAGTTTACTGACGGAGGCGCATCCACTGACGGATCCAAGTCTGAGTGGTTTCTACCATGAGGGTTTATGAGGAACACCACTATGAACTCACCAACAAATTTGTGTACGGACATGTCTCTATCTGGAGTACCTATGACTAGGAGAGTAGCTGTGTTCCATGGGAACCAAGCTCAGCCTTGAGAGAGAACCTGCCCAAACCGCCGCAATCGGGCTGCACCGCTGAACATTCCCACCAGCGGTAGGTAAAGGTTTCAACTTCTCTAGACCTTCCGTGGCACTTGCTACCACGTGCCCTTTAATAATCACCCTAGCAGATGCACACAAAGACTCATGACCTAAAGCATTGAGACCGTGGAAAGGAAGAGTCAATAAATGTGCTTCCTGGGAGAAGGATCTGATTTAAAAACAGCAGTATCTGCAGGGAGCCGTGCATCCTGCAGCTGACCGGACCTTGACCATCGACAGCAACGCAAACACGAAGGTTACTTATCACCGCTCTGCAGAAGAGGCTAAAGGCGCTCGGTGCTCGGGGTGGCTGGTGTCAGCCTTGGGAGCAAGGGTGCTGTGGTGAGAGAGAGAGCACATGCTCTTGGGTAAGTGCATGCCTCCCTGCAGCTGCCAGCAACACCTTACCCCGTTCCCTACTTCCCCTCAGTGCACGAACGTTAACACAGCTGCTCCCACTACATTGGAATTAGCTCCAAGCTTTCTGGCAACAAAGGCAGAGAAGTAAATGTGATAAATGTCAGAACTGGTACTAAAATGAGAAAAGCTTCCCATTCTTTGGTAGATATATTTCCCTAAAAATAACTCCCTTTCTCCTTAATAGCTCCTTATATCAGAAAAAAATTAAGCAATACTAATAGACAATACTTATTCTTCATTAGAAGCTGTACTTATCATAGTTACTTCATAACTACTTTTTATAGCAGCTGAGTGCAGGGCATTGCATCAGGACAGGCTGACTGGTTGCGGCAGTTTCTAAGAACTCTAAGCCCAGAACCTGTCATACCTTGCTGTGCTGAAGGAGTAAATCCTGTGTGCTCTGCTGTGTGTGTTCCACTAGTAGGTGAAAAGGAGTACCAGTCAAGGTCCCTGCTGTTGATGGAGTGTCACTGATGCAGGTACATATACTGATTGTGGACATACAGTTGAACACCCAACACCTAACCTTCTCTGTATAGACAGAACAGAGGCGATTACAGTACGGGCATAAGTGACAGCTCAGCAGACCTGTGGGTCTGGAACTGAGCTCACCTCTACCAGCCACTACACAAGGTGAGGCAAAACAAAAGGCTTCCAACTCGTACATGAAGAATATATAGACTTCAGTCAGTCTGGAAAGAGATTGCACTGGATGGATTTTACGGTACATTTGTATGAAAGTCTCTGGAGTTCTGTTTGGTCCATGCACAGATCTACACCACAGTAAATCTGTCTAGCCCATGAAGATACAATGATTCACAGGCTGTCTGAAACTCAGTCCCCAGATTTAACTAGAAAAAATGTCTGTGGCGGACACTTCGAAACTAAAGCTGACCTGACACAAAGGTCAGCAGAGACCACCCAAGCACTGGCTATTACTTCTCAGAACGATCTGGGAAGACTTCAATGGAACTCGCTGGAATTCCAGAGAAACAGGCCTGGAGAATCGCTGCTACACAGCTGAGTTGTAGCAGTTTATAATAAAAGGGTGCTCCCCACACACCTATAGTACGCCTTTATAGTCCTTTCAGTTATTATTTTAAATATAATACACCAATATGATATTCATATCAAAAATATGACAGGTTTTATTTTGTAGCCTTAGATGCCCTGAAGTTCACTATGTAGACCAAGGTACTCACAGAGATCTTCTGCTTCTGGGATTAAAGGTGTGCACCACCGCACTCAGCTAACATTTTATTAAAAATAAGGAACTCTACAATGTGTGCTCCTGCAATACCGCCACCATCGCCATCCTCTACACCTAAGAGCACTAGGCTAGGATACTTATTATCTTTATGCACATACAGCACAGGCAATGTTTAATCATGTCAAACATTTTGTTTTACAAAACAACAGGCTAGGAGTTCCTCTCACTTCCTGATTGTAAGATTAAAGATGTACTGCAAAGGCAGGTGTAGGCATAATGTGTTTTTGTGTTTCTGTAAACATTATCCTTGTGTTATTCAAATGCTGACTTCTCTGCCCTCATATCTTGTTTCAATCCTCTCAAGGCATTGCAATGCTTATGTCAAGAATCTCCTGTCTCAAGTTTGTGTAAACTATTCTTACTATTTAGTTTTTGCCTTGTCAATAAATGCTGACCACCCAATGGCTAGGCAGGAGAGAAAATAGGGCGGAACTTCCACCAGCTAGGGGAGGGAGAGAGGGAGATTGATATCTGCTACTAGGAGACAGGAGAAAAGAGTCCTTTGAGTTCAAGTGGCGAATGGAAGGCCACCTTGGATGGGAGACAGCCAGATTAGCTTATGGGGTTAAGATAGATCATTAGACTGCCCAGGTATTGAGGTGAAGCTTGAAAAGAAATCTTGGTCTCTCTCTGTGCTGCTACTGAGAACTAGCTAGGATAAAGAAATACAGCCACAGTATTAATTTACTACATACATTTATATTAAAAATAACATTTACAGGCAGGTGCACCTGTTAAATCACCATGCCAATTTTTACATTTTCGTCTATTATGGAAAGGTCTTTGCTAAACTGCCACACTCCCTGCCTTCTTTTTTTCCTTCCTTTTCTTCTTTCTTACGGAGTTTGAACACGGTATTTCTTAGCCGCTCTTATTTCTTCTCTAGGGAACCCTCTGCTCTGCTCAGATCCATGGCCTATTTTTTAACTGGGTCACCTTCCTGACTCTGTTGCTGGAGTTCTTTGTATATTCTCGATACTGATCGTCTATCAGCTGGCACAGTCCCCTCCCACTCTGTGGGCTTCTTCTTCACTCAGCTCATTACTTCCTCTGCTGGACAGGAACGTTTTAATGAGATGTCATTTGTCCAGCATTGGCCTAAATTGCAGAGCAAATGGAGTCCAGAAGTCAGTTCCCAGCACCCATCTCAAGCAGTTCCGGGGAGCCCAACGCCCTCTTGTTGGCCTCCGTGGGCACTCAGCAAGTACATGGCATAGATACAGACATAGGCACACACATGTTAAAAAAAAAAAAGATCTGGAACAAAATGAAACTCTGAAGCAAATCAGACTTCTTACAAATAAAAAAAAATAGCACTGCAGTTTATAACCATAAGGATTTAGGGACAATTGGACACTGCTGAAATGGCTCAGTGCGTAAACGCATGCTTGCTAAGCAAGAATGGGAATCTGAATTCCAGAATTTATGTAAGAAAGCTGGGTGTGGCCCAAGGTATGCCTGTGACCCCAGAGCTGTGAGGGGCAGAGATCAGAACCACTGGGGATGGCTCAGTGAGACTACCCCGTCTTAATGGAACAGAGCAGAGAGTGATCTATGACAGAGCAGAACACCACAGCCCACTGTCTCCTGTCCCCTGGCCTCGCACGCGCAGTTGTACACAGGGGAGCACAGACGGGCAATAAATAATAAGACACAGGAGCAACTGCACACTCAAACGGAAGGCTGACGTTGATCTTTCTTGAAGGTGACAACCTAAGAATGGGTGACCCCCTGTTGTGTAAATGCTGGAAAGGTACAGAGCATGAGGCTGATAAACAAGGTCCTTTTAGCACTGGCACTCACAAGCGCCTGCAAAAACTTACTTTCCAATATTCTCTGGCAGAGACTGCAGAGAGATGTCATTTACAGAAAGACATGTTAAGTTCTGTAGCTCAGGAAAGCTCTCAGGCAACCTAAAACAACAACAAAACAAATACATTAACAAGTAAAGCAGCGTACACCAAGTATAGATACAGCCTTCCCCCAGCACCGGCCGCAACAGCCGCCTGCAGTTGCCTTCTATTAAGGAATATTCGCCTTGTCTTCCTACGTGTACTACACCCATAAGCAAAAACAAATGGCTTTGTCCACTTTCTGTGGACAGGCCACATAGATGATTACTGATGGGGCGATGCAAACACAATCCCTAAAGCGGGTTGATGTGCAGGGTCTGACACAGAGTGGGTGCTCTGGCGGGGGGCTACGTGTTCTGTAGGAAAGATGCTGCCCCTGGAGCCAAAACTGATGGGAATTTGGCTGGCTGTGACGGCATGCTCCTTTACTGCCAGCGCCCACGGGTAGAGGCAGGTAGATCGCTGTGAGTTTCAGGTCAGCTGAGACTGCACAGTGAGGCCACATGTCAGGCAAAAAAGAAGAAAATCCTAAAAAAACAAAAACCTGCCGAGGATGAAAACACTGCACTGATTAAAGAAAATGCAGACAATTTAGCCCATGGGGGTTTAAGCCACAGGACAGCTTGTGATGCCCACCCGGAGCAAAGGATGACTCTGCACCGATGGGCTGTCAGCTAACTGCTACTGTCTAACTTCTTTTTAAATTCAAGGTGTCACTCATTTAATATAATTCTATCTTTCACTGCATAATATATCCAAAAGCACTTTAATATGCCTCAAACTCCACAAAGTAGTAAAAATCCAATATTAAAAAAATCATTATTTAAATTTTACAAAGAAATTCTAGTTTTAATAATTCCTACACGGGCGGTGGTGGCGCACGCCTTTAATCCCAGCACTTGGGAGGCAGAGGCAGGAGGATTTCTGAGTTCGAGGCCAGCCTGGTCTACAGAGTGAGTTCCAGGACAGCCAAGGCTACACAGAGAAACCCTGTCTCGAAAAACCAAAAAAAAAAAAAAAAAAAAAAAAAAATTCCTACAGTTACCTGTGTTTTGGGGGAAAGTCATGACTAAAGTTGAAAGGATCTCACCACATCTAAAATGAGATGCAACACACACACACACACACACACACACACACACACACACATACTTCCAGCACCAACAGACCTCTGGCTTTAGCGGTGAGCTCTTCACCACTCTATTTGTCTTTTCCTTTGTTAGATTCATTTGCATAAAAAGAAATCCTGTATTAATGCTTGACATTTAATACAGGTCCATCTCATAATTCAAAACCAAATCCAGGTATCCAAGAACAGGATACCTGTTTTGTTAAGATGTTAGGAATAGCTTTCTGAAGATTGTTACTTACAACTCAAAAGACATAACTTACTTGGTCTGTCTTGACTTTCGCCAGAAGTGTATATCCTTTTATGATCTCAAAAGCAGCAAAAATGTTCTTAAAGCAAGTAAAATGCGTTACTAGCTGACTGGCCCGCCTTTCTGCCAGCTGCTCGCAGGAAGAGCAGTGTGTGCATATAGCATGAGGAGGGAGGCAGAGGCAGGGAGAGGAGGTTCCAATGCTCGCTCCACATTAGCTACGCTGCCTAGAGGTCCGTTCACCTAGCAGAGGATTGGTTTCCTCAGCCATAAAGTAAGCGAGCCACATAATTACCAAGCTACCTTCAGCTCACAGATAACATCTTAATTCTTTACATCAGGACACCAGCCAAACTGAAATGGCTTATCTCTAAGAATCCTGCACACAGGAGCCAGGACAGAACAGGAATAAGCTGGGTGTGTTCCAGCTGAGACAGGCAAGTGTGGAGGCAACAGTTGGCAGACTTTAGGAAGAGCAGAGCAGAAAATCAGAAGGTGATTCAAGTGACTGAGTGGGGAGGTCTCCGCCGCAGGAGAGAGCTCCCGGCTCCCCAAGCCTTATAAGCTGCGGCAGCGCTTAGTCCACTCAGCTCTGTGAACACTGACTGAGCACTTCCTCCAAGAACTACAGTTGGGCTGGAGATACAATAATAAAGGAGAGAGAAATGCAAGTCACTGCCTCAATTCGGAGGGGGGTCTTTATCAGAGGGATAGCTTCAGTGTAAATTTCAAGTGCGATGAAAAGCACACGAAGAGAACTGTGAATGGTCAGAGGGGGCGCTGGGGAGCCAGGGGAAGCTTTCTGAAGACCTGAAGGGCGGTGGAGGGGTGGGACCTGTCAGGAACAGGGGGCTCTGAAATGAACAGTGCTTCATTGCTGCTCGGAGTCTGGCCAAAGCAGGCGAGGACAATCGGGCAGACACAGAGTGCTGAGGATGCAGAGCCGGGGGGGGGGGGGCGGCACTGAGTTTTGGGGACAGGACACTCCAGATGTTTTGAAACAAGGGAGGAGTGTGTGAAGGGAAGCAGGAAGGGCATGCAGCTTGAGGACAGGAATGAGTTAAGGAAGGCAGCAGGCTTTACAACAGAAAAGATTATTATTTTTAAGTTATAGATGATAAGAGTACCAGTCGCTGAAATTCAAAGGAGAGAAAGCCGAAACGCTGTAAAAACATATTTAACTCTTGGCAGTGAGACATGGGTATAACAAAACTAAACAGGGAATGGTTCCATACTCAACAGTCTCAAGTTTGAAATGGAGGAGATGAGTCCAGTTCAGCTTCAAAGAAGGGAACGGCCATGTACGGAGCCTTGAGAAAGCCTACAAACGGACTCGATGGTCCAGAGAAGCCTCTAGAAGACACGCCTAAGAGCTGTCTCTTCACTGCCTGATGGGTGCCAATCTATTTATCCTGGCAACAGACACCCGAAGGCAGGTGTCAGTGGACTGCCAACTCAACCAGGCCACAGGGACTCTAGAAAATGACCCTCAGCCACACCCAGACAGTGCTCTCTGTGAAAGACCAGGAAGGGCAGACTGTACTGCCTTAAGGAGTAAACGGGGCAGGTGGTCACACTCAGATGACAGGCCCAGGGAGCCCCGCAGCTACTGCAGAAGTAAGGGAACCATGGCGGTAAGAGCTTCTCTGTGAGCGTTTCTTTCTATAAAAAGTTGAGATTATAAACGTTTCATTACTGGACTATTAACAGTAAGTCGAATAAGACTTTTCAGGCTGGGGATATGCGCACGTCAGTGGAAAAGCACACGCCTAGTAATTATGCAGCCCTAAAGTCAATGAAGACAAGCAACTTCCTGGGTAAATGTACTGGAGTCTCTCTGGTCTCAGCCTTATCCCAGAAGACAGAGACAGATTGGGAATTTATTTTTTACATTTCTCTCTCTCTCTCTCTCTCTCTCTCTCTCTCTCTCTCTCTCTCTCTCTCTCTCTCTCACATACACACACACACACACACACACACACACATGTGCCACGGTGCATGTGTGAAGGTCAAAGGATAACTCTCAGGAGTCAGTTCTCTTCCACTGCGTGGGCTCCAGGAACTGAATTCTCACCACCGCCAGACTCACTGCCGAGTGCCTTTACCTGCTGAGCCAATTCACCTGCCCAACCGAGACTCGTTTAAGCTGCAACTCTTTATGCTGCGTCAGAAATGTACTCTTTAACTCCTGCTTTGTGCTGTCCTTCTCAACGACTCCATCAGTCCACAGTGTACCTTCCTCCGTTGCTTGTCTCCCGCTGTTTATTTATGTTTATTTATTTATGGAAAATCAGTCATTTGGCAGAGACAGGGACCCATCAGGCACCTCTTACACGCACCACTTGGCTGTCTGTTGAGCTTGGCTGTCAAGCGTGCTGGCTGGAATAGAATGTGAGGTAGAAAGGTTACCTGGTGAGTGGGTTTCCGCTGAAGTCAGCTACCTGCAGCGCTTTACAGAAAGAGATGCTTTCTGGAATTTCAGGTATATCTGGAGGAACAAACAAAGCCCGGCAGGATTGTTAACATTTCATCATTTTCAGAACAACCCAGATGCTGTTACATCATTCGAATATGGCCCTGGCTTGTTCTTACAGCAATTTTTCTACATTTCTTCAGAAAATATGTTCTCTAAGGAAGCACATTAAAAATGTATAGGCCCAATGAGCAGAGGTTCTAGGTTTCATGCCTTAGCTCACACAGTTGAAAAGATGCCAACAGATAATGTCAGTTGATGTGTGAGTCAAAGGATGGTCTAGTGGGAATGAGTTGGAGAGGTCTGATAGTCCTTGGCCTTGTGTGGATTTGAGTGAATCAAAGGCTCAGGGAGACTGGAAGGCTGGAGAGGATTTGCAGTGTAAAACCTAACCCTCCACAACAGGGGGTACAGAGAAGACAGGCCCTTCTGCACTCACAGTGGGAGTTTCTTGCCCTCCTACTCCAGGAGACAGACTTGTGAAAGGGGAAGCTGCACATGGGAGGAGCCATTGCTTCTGGCTGTATGCCAGGCCTTACCGCAGGAGTCACGGCTACCCAACTGACAACTTAAACACATCGGGCTAACCGGATCCCAGAGCTGCAAGGGTCAGGAGGCAGTGCTGCACCACCAAGGGCCAGGAGAGTGCACTTGTCCTAACGGACAACATAAGCAAAGCAATGTCCCTCGTGGTCTCACTCCTGCAGACCTTTGGCACTAGGTAATTAAGCATGATGTTCCCAGGAGTGAAAGAGATAGAAAGCATAAGTTCCTGCTTGAGCTATACAAGCAGAAAAGGTGTAGAATAAACAAGCAGTTGTCTTGACTCATGGCAACAGACATTCGTGACACCTCAACAAATCCCCAAACTTCAGCTAGTTTATTGACCCAGGACCCCGTGAATGAAGGGGAAGCCATGCTTGCTTGAGGAATGCCCCCCCCCCGCCCCGCCTGCCATAGCGGAAAGCTTTACTACTCCTTTCCTATCTTACTCCATCCTTCCTTTTAAAAGACTATAAAAGGCCGTTTATAATGGGGAAAATCAGCTCTTTCAGGGCCTCTTATACACTAGCTCACAACTGACACTGAACTGAGAGCCCATAACCCCACCACCACCACCACTACCTCAAGCATGGTGGCCCTCCTGCTAAGGTAGGACCCCACGGAGGCAGGTGATAGGATGACGGCAACTTCATCATGTGGTGACTCCAACTGCAGCTGCTATAACAGATGCTACACTCAAGTCCTTATCTGAGCACCCATTGATCTTGCAATTGCTTTTATCAATACCCATCCTCAAGGACCAGGAGAAGCAGTGTCTTGACTCTTCTTCCTCAAGGGTATTATTAGCTCTCCAGTCCTAACTTAGTTCACAGGGATTCTGATCACTTGTCTTTTCCACATTATGCTACCTGTGGCATTGTAACTGTGTCTTTCAAAGGCCAGTCCACCATCCTAATTATACTGATGACTTCATGCTGTGACGGCCAAGTAAGTAAGGAGGAAGCAACTACTCTGAACCTGTCCATAAAGCCTATGTGCATCCAAGGACAGGCAATAGATCCAATCAAAAGCTAAGGACCTTCTGCCTCAGTGACAGGTCCAGTGGCATTGGTTATACAGAGACACCCCTTCTAAGGGGAAAGATAAATTGTTGCTCCTGACCCTTCTACCCCCACAAAAGAAGCACGGTGTTGACTAGGCCTCCTTGTACTCTGGAGGCAGCACATCCCTCCCTGTGTGTTACTCTGGCCCATATACCAAGGACTTGGAAACCTGCTAGCTTTAAGTGTGTCCCAGGACAGAAGGCAACTAACTCTTCAACAGGTCCCTGCTGCTGCGCAGGCCCTTCTGCCTCTTGGGCTCTATGATCCAGAAGACCCACAGTAACTGAGGTGTCAGTGACAGACAAAGATGGTACTGGGCACCTCTGGTGGCCCCCACAGTGATTCTCTGCAGGTACCACCAGCAGTGGACAGCTACAGCATTGCAACTCCTGTCTGGAACACTCAGACAGAGATGAAGGGAAATCCACATAATGGGAAAAAGTTGGGTGGTGCATATAATTGTCTACCACTGATGTGCAGGTAAACAGTCATCTGTGAGCTGTGGCCATGTGGCTGAATGGCAGGAACCTTGAAAGAAGCAGGGTTAAGAAGACTGGTGAGTAGAAAATTGATGAGAAAGGCAGCTGAGAAAGAGACACGCAGACAGATCTCTGTAATAGCAAGGAACACGAAGATATTTGTATCACATATAAATTTTGGACTGAAGGCTACCCTCAGCAAAGGAGAGCTATTAATAATAAGTGGCTAGGATGACCCACCCTATGGACCACAGTCAGCCTCTTTCCCTGACTATCCCTGTCATTGACCAATGTCCACATGGACAAAACGGCTATGGTGGCAAGGATGGGTTTAATAATGTATGCCTCCACTCACAAAGGTGGGCCAAATACATCAGCTGCAGAGATCAATACTGAGCCCCCACTGAGCACCATTCCAGGGGTGATGAGCCAAGTTATCTGGTAGTGGGCTTTATCCTTAACTGGAAAGATACCAAATACTTCTGAGTGTGGACTTGCCTTCCTGCAATGTAGTTCTTCTGTCAAAATTACCATCCATTAACTTACATAATGCCTTACCACAGTCATGGTTCCCATACAGCACTGTTTCTGACCAAGGGCTCCCTTCTCTGCCAAAGAAGTGAGGCAGTAAGCTTATGTATCCTGAAGCAGTTAGCTTGACAAAAGGGTGGACTGGCCTTTGAAAGACAGAGTTACAATGCCTCAGGTAGCAATAGCCTGGAGGTCGAGGGCAGGGTTCTCCAGAAGGCTACACCAGCATCCATAATACAGTATTGTTTCTCCTTGAGCCAGGATTTATGGCTCCTGGAACTGTAGGGTAGAAGTGGGGATAGTACCACTCATTCACCGTCATCTTTAGTGACCCACTAACAAAACTATTCCTTGACCTCAGGCTCTGTTGGTAAAACAGTTTGATTCTAGAGGAGGTAATATTCCTGCTGGAGGCACAACGAGTCCACTGAACTGGAAACTAAGGCTGATCCCCTCGCCACTTTCAGTTCTGATGCCTTTGAGTCAACAAGCTAGAAATGAGTTAGTGTTAGAAAGGATGATTTATCCAGACCTTCAGGAAGAAACTGGACTGCTGCCCTTCCCCCTCACACACACACACACACACAATGCAAAAAGGTATATCCAGAATAGAAGAGATCCGTGATGGCGTTTCTTGGTGGTATGATTTCCTATGATTAAGGTCAGTGAGCAACTACAATTCCAACCAGGCAGGGATGATAAATGGCCCATAACCTATAGAAGCGGAGGTGTGAGTCACCCCTCCAGATAAAGAACCAAGCAAGACCTGCTGAGTTGCTTGCGGAGAATGAAGGAAAAGCAGAATGAGTACCAGAAAAAGGTAGCTATAAATAGCAGCTAAGGCCGGATGACCAGTTACAGAAATGAGCACTGTAATTGCCATGAGGGTTCTGTCCTGTTTTGCTAATAATGGCGTTTTAGCTGTGTGTGGGATAGTTGTGTGATGTAGGTAGAATCATGGCCATTTCTGTTTTCACTCAGAAAGTAAACATGACATAAGGAGATATAATTAGGTATCATGCTGGCAAGCAGTGAACTGCTGATGGCTAATCTTGATTATCAACCTCACTGGGTCTGGAATAAACTATGAAACATCCCTCTGGACAGGTCAGAAAAGGTAGTTCCCGTAAGGATTAAATAATGATGGATGATTTTCCCCAGAGTGAGTGGCATCTTCTGGCACAGCCCAGATGTGATTGGCCTGAGGGAAAGCAGTGTGGCTTTCGCCTCCTCTCCTACTGATTAATGCATCTACCCTGTTGCTGCACCCCCCCACCCTCTCCCCACCACCCCACCCCCACCACCATCCTTCCCTACATCAGAACCAAGCTTCTCCAGCCTTCCAGCATGGACTGAAGACCAGTGGAGTTCTCAGATTACAACTGCTGAGGCATCCAGTCACGTGGACTGAGCAGGCACCAGGTTCTCAGCCTCTCCAGTGTACATCTGGCCATTGCTGGACCATTCAACACTGGCTTACATTATTTGAGTTGGATAGTTCAGCAATCTAACAAACCCCCTTTGTAATAAACATTCATTCTGCTATCTCTGTCCCTGTACAGAGCCTTGACAAGTACAAAATATCAAATTGGCGGGAGGGGATCTTTGCCAGGGGATAAAGATTCAGAATATATAAAGAACTCAAAATCAAAACATTAAATAACAAAACAACAAATAATCCAACTAAGAAATGGGTAAGATAAAAAAAAAAAAGCTGAACAGGTAGTTTTCAAATGAAGTTCAAACTTCCAATAAATGCAATGCTTAACTAACATGCTTAGCCATCAGGGAAAAACACATGAAAACGACTCATAACCTATCTCATCCCATCAAGAAAGGTAAGATTACTGAGGAAGATGGGGTGGAGGCCCCTTTACACTATTGGCAGGGCTATGATGGGCCCAGTCTCTATAAAACGAGTTGAGTGGTTCCTCCAAACACTAAACATAGAACTACCATACTACCCAGCTATCTAGTGCTTGAGTATATACCCAAAGGAAGGAAAGTCAGTATACAGTGGAGATATTTCTGTATTCACTACAGGACTCTTCATAACAGCCAAATTACATAGCCAGCCTAGACGCCTACTGTTGCATAAAAGGGTGAAGAAAATGTAGTCTGTATTTACGCTGCAGATTTATTCTGCCATAAAGGATGAAATTATGCTGTTTGTAGGAAAATGAGTGGAACGAATGATGGCATAAGCAAATTAAGGAGGTATAACAAAGATGAGTGTCACAGGTGGTCCTTCTTCCATGGGCTTTGTGCAAAAATAACATGGAAGAGACAGGGTGCCAACTAAACGTGGCAGCTCAGGCCCACAACCCCGGCACTTGGGAGGCTGCAGCTGGGAGATCATAAGCCTTGGCTACATAGTAAGATCCAGGATATCTGGGAGACATAATGAAGTCCTATCTCAAAGTAATAACAAGAAAGAGTCGAGGGGGAGGAGCGGGAAGTGGGGTGGAAGATTAAGGATGTGGAAGAGGGAGAGAACAGAAAATGAAAGGTGGATATGACCAGAGCACATACATTATCTACATGCGTGGAAATGGAAGGAAACCCATGACTCTACACAGTTAATGGCTTCTAATTTAAAATCGGGCAAAGGGAATAAAAAGCCATGAATTTGTCACAGGATTAGCACTGCCGTTTCTGGAACCTAGACAGCTGTGGGACACAGGCCTGCCTTGGCCTGCAAAGTGTTCAGCAGCCTGGACAGACCATAACAGTCCCTTCCTGCCACTATTTTGGGTCTGCTGGGTCTGAATAATGTTGGGGAAAAGAGGTGCCTTATAACTGCCTGATGTTCTCAAGGAAAATAATTAGGGGAAAAAGATACATAGCTCAGGAAGCAGACCTCCATTCTGTAAGACAGACAGACAGCTCAGGAAGCAGACCTCCATTCTGTAAGATAGACAGACAGCTCAGGAAGCAGACCTCCATTCTGTAAGACAGACAGCTCAGGAAGCAGCCCGCCATTCTATCTGGGTGTCAGAAACACATTGAGGCCTGAAAAGAAGGCCAGCATGGATCACACGCATTCCAAAAATTCTGCTTAGGAACAGTGTGGAATTCAGGGATCCCAGGATAACAGGCCACAGCTGAGCAAGTCCTGACAAAGCAACCTACGCTAGGTCTGGTTAGAGGAAGGCATTCCTGCTCCAGGTTAAACTTTGGGAATATGTCAAGTAGGAGAAGGACTACAGAGCCAAGCCTGACTTCTCTCCACTGCGGGCACATGCCAATCTTGACCTTTACATCTACGCTCTGAGCTCACAGTTCCAGACGAGAATGGTATAAGTGTAACTAAAAGAGCGCTGAGCACTCCTATGCTTTAAGAGAAAGTTACTGAGAGCTTGGGGGTCCCTGACCGTGTGTTATGGCTTTGCTAAGACAGCATTAGCCAAGTACCTGTTTGGTGACAGCCCATCAGTGGACCTTAGCGAAGAAGCTCGGGAGTAGGAGAGAAGCCACTGGCAGAGGACAAGCTCAGGCATGAATGTGAGGTAAGGAAGGGGTGACTTTGAGGACAGCACAGACTGACAGTGGAGGGTCTGGAGACAGACTAGAAAACTCCCTTGACATTGGCTCAGCCTAACCGTTCACTATTAATTTGAGGCACACGGTTTCCTTGTCTATGACAAGCAGTTACATATCTGCCTTATAGTTAACAAACACATGGAAGAAGAGTCAGGTCATTAACAAGAATATAAGAGTTTTACTGTTGCTCTAATGATCTGAGAAGCAATAATGACTAAACCCAGAATTAGCACAACATATTTCTGAATAAAGGTTAGAGAAATTTAGTATTATATACTTAGTAAATTAATACTTAGCATTAATATTCCCATCAATTCATTAAATTACATAACCCAAAACGTCTACTTGCCAATACTATAAAAGTAAGACAAAAAAAATTTTAATCTTACTTTTTATAGTTCATATTAGACATGTCCATTTACAGTCAAGAATAAAAATAACAAAATCTCTCTCAGGCATTTTTCAAGTATCAGATTTTGTTATTTTTATTCCTCTTTTCTCCAAAATGTTAAGATAACCTTTAATTCAGATCCACTGCAAGTTATCATCATCTCTGAGTTTGAACTGCTTTTGACAAGTGGGTTTTAGCTGTCTTGGAAGGAACACACCAAATCCACAGTTTACCAGAAAGACAGTTTCTGTGGCCAGTGTAAGGACGCTCACATCAGAGCTAGGCTCTGTCACAGAGCAGGCAGACCACCATTCCGGCACTGTTTGCTGGAGGCTGCTCACACAGACAGAGTCTTCACAACAGATACAGCACTTTAGACATGATTTCAAAGGGCATCCCCTGCCCTTCAGGGAATCTACTTTTGACAAACAGGATGAGATTCTACTCCACCCCACACCAAAGCAATGTGTAAGCTTAGTTTATATGTTCCTGTAAGAAATAAAGAAGTCACTGAATCCCAAAATTATTAAGGTGAAGCATCTCCTGATGTTCACAGCACCAATCCACCACTATTTTAGTGATGTCAAGGAAGTTAGGCTATGTGACCTTTTCCTTCTAAGCATGGGTTTCAGTTCTGGTTTCAGAACTCGGAGCCCTTCCTTTTGTGGGAGACTGTGGACAGCCTGCTTTGTCTGTCTTGACACATGACCCTTGAGTGGATAAATTAAATGCTGGCTGGCACTTATTCTGTGTAACAAATACTGAGATGGAGAGTAGCAGGCCTGTTTAAAGACACAGAAGCATCAAAGAAATGGTCCAAGGCCACTCCACTGACAGCTGGAAAAGCAGAGCTTTGGGTCAATCCCTCTGCAAGGAAGACACAACGGTCCCACTGAAGATCTACAGAGCCACATTTGAGGCACTCCAGACCCACTGCAGGAACTACCGATGACAAGCACGTACATGGAGAACCACAAAATACTTTCAGGTTGTCATCTTATACAGAAATGGGGGTGGGTGAGGAGGAAGCAAGAGTGAGTGAGCCTCCTGTTATAAGGATGCAGCACAGATGCCAAGAGGGCCACTGGGTAGAAAAGACAGGAACTGGACACTATGCAGAGGTCAAGAGCAAAAGCATCACTTAGAGTGTGACCCACACAGCAACAAAAGAGGGAAGAAGGGTGTAGCTGTAAGTTAATTTCTAGGAATAAAACTGTTGTCTTTAAAAGGGATGTGAGGAGAAACTAAACCACAAAGGGGCTGAGGAGCCAGATGAGGAGAGGAAGGAGAAGAACGTAAAACAACAGTCAGACTCTAGTCTCCAAAATAGCACACACTAGTTGACTAAACGAGAAAAATGGGGAGAATAGGGTAAGGGTTTCTCATCGTGATGCTGAATGAATGAATGACAGAGGGCTACTGTTTAATTTGAAATGATATCCAGGGCTGGCAAGCTACAATCTGTCTTTTATTAAATTATGGCAAACATTTTTCTTACTAAAATAAGAGATGATAATCCTATGTCGAATGCCAATCGAACAGTAGCAGCAGCAGCAACAACAACAAAAACCCACTACACTGCTCATCTGTTTAGCGTGCATCCCACAGACACATAACCTGAATGTAATTTTGGGCATTACTTAAAGCTGGTTACATGAAGTAAGGGGTAGAACCTTCCACACACGGAGTCATACTGGCACTAGTGGTTTCTAATGTCACATTTCCCATTAGAGACAGCAGCTCATACACGGAAATTTTTGTCAGTGTCATTATCAAGAGCAGATGCAGGAATGGCTTTGGTGAAGGCAAGCTCACCTGCTCCAGAGCTCTGCACAGCTTACAGAGCTGAGCGTTGGGCTTTCGTCTACACATACATAGTCCAATTCCCTAAAGCCAGTGCATCAGTGCAGACTGTACATCTCTAAGGTTCCCTCTTAGATCCTGAGCACCAAAATCTAGCTAGGTATCTTGACTTTCATAACAGTTCACTGGTCCACAGTGCAGCTAAACCTTCAGATCCCAAAAGCTTCCTTGGGTTTTACATGCAGTATTGTCCAGTTCCGAAGACAGTGCAGTGCGCTGTCTTTCAGCAGGAGGCAGGGAGCTCCCGGCTACTGCTCCATTCTGATTTTCCCCTATCGTCTTCTTCCCACCTCTGCCTCCTCTTGTTCCTTGGCCCCACATCAAAAAGCCAGGAAAGACGTTGGTGAGATGACCAACTGAACTGTCTGTTTTGCTCTGCCATGGCAGGCTCCCAGCGTTGTCACTGTCCCACCAGGCCCCTCACTCACACAGGATCCCTCAGAACCATGTCCCATCCTGGCGTACAGCCACCCATCGCCAAGGCGATCTATGTCAGTGCCCAGGGAACAGGAGCCTTCAGTGGTAATTCCAACCTAAGCTTGTTTCTCCAGTCTTCCCGGTGACAGATATGTAAGTACATCTTTATAGTCTACAGAAATAAAAATTGTGTTAAAGGACAATTTACAGTTACACTGAATCTCCATGTCTGAGAACCCGGAGTAGAGCGAGCCTTCAATAATCCTGACCACTGGAAAGAGAGAAAAAAAGAAAAAAGAAAAAGACGTTTTGTTTGAGGAAGGTACCAAGGTTCAGAGGAAAGTCACGTCAGTGTGTTCAGATTTTTTTTTTCTTTAGTTGAAAAATCTAAGTAGCAGAAAGAAACCCTTTCTCAGAAGGCAACAGGAATGCAGCCACATAGCAAGGACAGGGGACGTGAACACCGAGACTTCAGAAGCTACCGACGTGAGAGAGACAGAAGAGGAACAGAAGGGGAACAGAAGGGAATGGTGCATGGGAAGTCTATCAGTGGAGAGCGGCCTGCTGGGACGAGAATCCCCCCACCCCCTACCCCCCCCACCCTCCCCTCCTACTCCCACCCTCCCACCTTCCCCCCCCCACTCCCACCCCCACCCCCCTCCTCCTGAGAACCCCAAAGCCACAGGGGAGCAGAGCAAGAATAAGATCCCAGGGCCTGAAGGAAATGAGCTGCCACGACATGAACCGCTTCTGGGCAGAGAGTGAGCGAGGAGGGAGGGGAGGCCATGATGGTGCATCCTATTATGCAAAAACCATGAATTAAGCCACGGCCAGAGTCAGGATTCAAATTCTACCAGGACCACAACAACCAGCAGTAAAGGCAGGCTGTGGTGACATACTGAACACTGTGACTTTGGGGACAGCCGGTACAGCGCATTGATTCAGTTAGAATTATTTACTACTAGAATAAAACAAGGTCCTTGTGTGCCAAACAGGCTGGCTGATTAAGACAGTTTGAATGTTGTGCTGCAGGCTGTCTGACTCAATCCTGTTTAAAAATATCTGGGATTGTCAAACAAGACTAAATATGAATGCGCTCTCCCAGTCTCCCTTTTGCTGTCACAGCTGTTCTTCTGGTAATGAAAGGGAAAAGCTAAAAGCAGAATTTCTTCAAATGTTTCCATTTATCATGGTATCCCAAGCACTACAGACAGCCAGGAGGCAGCCAGCCTTGTACACAGAGCCCAGCTCTAGGCATCCATTTCAGTGCACAAGAAGGCCGACAGGCTTGGGCCTCACATGGTACAGAGAAGAAAGCAAGACAGACAAGGGCCCTTCATAAACGTTATTTTGTATAAGTCTTGGAACAAGTCATGTTACTTGCACTGAAAAGAAAAAAAAAGGTCATGCTGGGTGTGGTGGCACACCCTTATAATCTCAGCATAGGAGAGGCTGGGACAGGAAACTCAGGAGCCCAAGGTCATCTCCGGCTACACTGTGAAATCAAGGCCAGCCTAGGATACAGGGCACACTGTCTCAGAAAAGGTTCCAACTAAGAATTCTGGCAACAAACCTCAAAACAATCATTAGAGCTCAGCTTTTCCTTCCCCACAGAGTTGGCTTAATCATGTCTGCAGGTACAAGGTCTTGTTTCATAAAGACAATATTAAGTACTAGGTTTCGCACAAAATAATGGGAAGGAAAGAAATGTAGCCATTTGCCATTCATTTACTTCTCTCCTAAAACCAGTTATGTTTAAATATATATTCATATATGATTTTGATTAAAGGCTATTTATACTTCAAGAAAATAGCAATTATCAAAAGCGGAATAGTTTCATTCATCAGAATCTTCCCTTTTCATTTAAAATTACAGCTCTCTGGAATTATTCTGAGTTAATACAGCTAAAATACAGTCACTGGTACTTATATATCAAATTCTCTAGAAAATTCTAATGGAGGTATATTTTGATCCAGAAAGTCTTAACTCCACACCCCTACCCCAACTTCTCCCTTATCTTAGACCACGAAACAAAAATTCTCCCTCTGACTCACCCCTGCAGCAGCCCACTGCCCACACCTCTGCAGCAGCCTATTCCCCACACCCCTGCAGTGCCCCCCTCCTCTGACCAGTCTCCTGCTGCCAGTTTCCCTGCTGTCTTTTAAAAGCACCTCCTGCCCTTCCAGTTAGGTCACACCCTACCGAGCCGAGCTGTGTTTGCCTGCCACACCACTATACACACTGACTGTCAGCTGAGAGACTCAACCACAGGCTAAGTGAGTCACTCTTTGGATAACACACACACACACAGAGTAGGTAAAAGTGCAGGGCCAAGAGTGAACACGGTTCTATAGAAGTGCAGGGAGAAGCCATTTGGCCTAGATAAACCAGCCAGGACACCATTCGCAACTGGTTCACTACTGGGATTTTCCAAAGCACACCCCTAATATAGTAATATAACCTTTGAGTATTCTAGCAGTGAGGGGTTTTCAATCTTCTGGCACTGATGAAATATCACGTGAGGTAAGGACAGTTTGAGCTATGGAGTCTCAGCCCTAACACCAATCTCTGGGGCCACCGCCACCCAAGAAGTCAAGAGGGCAGCCCAGGGTGGGCCTAGGGCACTGCCTCAAACAAGCAAGCCAACAAAACAAAACCCTGCCTCACTTGAACCCAAGACCTAGCTAGACTCAAACCACTACTGACTGAGGAGCTGGCCATTAACGTGGCACATCACAGTTACTCCCATGCACACTTTACCTCCACAGCAAAGTGATGTCCTCCTATAGGGACAGATTCAACTCCAAAGTCTATGCTGAAGGTCTGGTTAAACTGCCTGGGTTGGAAGATCAACTCGGGCAAGAAAGCTGTTCTGTAGGTGGTCAGAGGTGAGGCGAAGAATGATGGATGGAGACTGGAAGGTAGATCTCATACAACCTCTTCCTCAGAGGCTTCGGATCCCTTGGAGCTGGGGTTGCAGGTGCTTGTGAGCTGACCAACATGGGTGCTGGGAATGGAACTCAGGCCCTCTACAAGAGCTGTTCATGCTTAACAATGGGGCCATCTTTCCAAACCCTAAAATTAATTCTTTCAAGAAGTTGTCTACCTCCCATACACTCTTGACATTTTTTTCCCCTAAAGTAATCCTTAAAAGATACAGAAGAAAATGGAATACAAGAAAAGCACTCCAAAGAAATTCAAAACATGTTTACATTACTCAAAAGAATACTGTAAAAAGCTTCCAAATTACAAGTTGTCAACTGACAGATGAAAAGATACTCATAAGGGTGTTTAAGTTCCTTAAAAGACACAAGAGAACTCAGGCACTGAAACTGGCACTGACTCTTCAAAGCATCCATCACACAACACTCGCTGTCCCCCTCGCCTCCCCCCACTTCTCCTTATGTTGGCACTGGATGAATATTATGAAATGCATGTTGTAAAACTAGTGTTTTCTCTGTAATTTACAAAAAAACAAATTCAAGATTAAGGCTCAGAACAAACCATGTAGCACATTCCAGCTAAATCATACCCTGGAGATTCCATGTTGTAGCCAGGCTGACTTCCACGCCCTTACAACAACCCTCCCAGGTACCACAGTCCAAATTTCTGGTGGGGGAGGCAGAAGGTGAGATCCTTGCTTTTGCTGAATGGTAAATGAATCACTGTAACAGACCTTTGATTTTTTTTTGAACTGAGCAAAAATAATGTTCTGTACAAATCGACTACCTCTTATCTGAAATGCCTGAAACCAAAAGTATTTCAAATTTTGGAATTTTCTGAATTTACCTATGTCTTAACAGTTTCTGTTACTGCAATAAAACCAAAATGACCATCAGCAACTCGGGGAAAGAAGAGTGTATTTTATCTTAAGATTCATCTTAGTTCCCATTATGAATTGAAGTCAAAGCAGGAACCTGGAGGTAGGAACTAAAGCAGAGGCCACAGAGGGAGGAGTGCTGCTTGCTGGCTTACTCCTCAGGGCTTGCTCAGCCTGCTTTCTTATAGCACTCAGGACTACTTGCCCATGGGTGGTTCCTCCCACAATGAGCTGGGCCCTCCCACTTCACTTGTTAATCAAGAAAATGCCCTATGGGCTTGCCCACAGGCTGGTCTGGTGGGGACATTTTCTCAGTTAAGGTTTCCTCATCCCAATGACTCTAGGTATGTGATTTTCAACCTGTGGGTTGACAGCCCCTGGAGGATGTATATCAGATATTCTGCATATCAAACACTTACATAACAGTAATTCATAACAGTAGCAAGACTATAATTAGGAAGTAGCAATGAAATAATTTTATGGGTGGGGGTCGCCACAAAATAAACTAATAAACTACATTAAAAGGTCACAGTATTAGGAAGGTTGAGAAGCACTGTTCTAGCTTGTGCCAAGTTGATATTAAATTATCCAGAACAACAGCTGAAAATCCCTATAGCCAAAATTCACTTGGATACTCAATGTTTCAGGTTGTAGAATATTTCAAATTTCAGATCTTCAAAATAGGGACATGTAATCTATCCATATGTAAACTATTGTAGATTTAGATGAAGACCAGAAAGGTCAGACTGTAGCATCTTTTTGGCCTAAATACTACTTTAGCATCTGGACACAATCAAGAACTGCCCAGGTTCTGGTGACTAGCTCCTAATTTAAGTTTAAAGTTTTTGGATTTTTAAATACAAACTTTGGTTATCTGGCTTCAGAAATTCTGACTTGGCTGAGATGGAAATATGGGATTTTAGCAAGGATTCTATGTAGGTGGCCTCGGAGCACATCTGCAGAAACAACTGCTCCAAGTGAAGGAAGACAGACCACAATCCAAAGTTAACATTTCTAGAAAGAATCCCAGCTGCCATCACCACCCTTGAAACCAGCGCTCTCTCTGGCTGACGACAGTGAGGGACTTCTGAGTCACCGCCCTTGGGGGTGTGTTTTCTTTTCTTTCAAACCTGCAAGCATGACTCTACCAAGGCGGCTTGCACATCCCTGAGAACACACAGCATCGTGTCCACTCCTGGTCACCGTGGCTCTTCCTCTGCTACGTGTGACCATAGCTAGTGCCTGACATGCAGAGCAGCAGTGAGTCTCTTGGCTCTGGAACTTAATGTAGAAGTCTCGGTGCCCTTTAGAACAACTTAGAGAGAACTATAAATATCAGCTTACAATTCCACAGATGTGCAATCACCCCATTTCCACATGTTCTCGCCACTCACCAGCCAGTTCCTGAGCAGCTTAACCCTTCTATAGTTTATACAGTGCGAGCTGCATACAAAGTCTAGAGAATCCACCTTCCTAGCATCATCTATATAATAAGCAGGCCTGTGATAAAAAAAAAAAAGACAAGCATGATGCTCTGCTGTGTATCTCTAGAAACACAGTTGAGGAGATAAAAATGGTGGCACAAATGGCAAAGCTCAGTCTGCTCGCCTGTTCATTTGTCCAATCGGACTGGGAGTTGAACCATGCTGAACAATTTATGCTGAACCATGCGGCAACAATTGAGAAGGAGTGATATTTGCCCACTGTGATCTCAGCAGTCGAGACCGTCATAAATGAGTGGATAAAGTCAGGCATGGTACATGTGCACACCTTGTAGCCCAGCTATCTGGAGAGGAGAGCCTCTTGGATTCAAGAGTCAGGGCCAGCTTGAGCAGTATCAGAAGATTTCTCTCTTGGGAAAAATAATAAATAAAAGTAACCACATATAGTAGGATACTCAACTGACAACCTTAGTCACCACGGAGGAAGTTTCCTTCATTGGCATTTTATAATGACCACACTGCTTTTCTAATTCTGAAGGGGAAAAAAATTCCAAATGAAATAAACCTGCAATCACTGCATGATGAATGCAGTTAAAAGGCTCAGAAGGGAACATGTGCCTGGGACCCTCAATCCTTAACACGAACTAAGAGGCCTAAAATGATCATGGCCTGGTCCCACCCACAGCCAATGTTTAGACTCCAGAAAGACACCATTGACTGGCTGGTTACACACTCCTTTACTACTGGGTCTGCCTCGCTACGGCAACGACCACAACACACCCTAACATCACACAACGCCCAGGCACAAGCAGGATGCAAGTGGAGTGCTGTGAAATTCCTCCATCATTTATATCTGCAGCAGCTGTCCAAGACACACCCGCCATTGTCAGCAACCCCATCCCTCAGTACCACTGAGCCTCAGCAAACAGTAATCACTGCTGTTTCCTCTGGGAAATGGAGACTGCTAATGCATCTCAAGTCTTCCTCTGATCTCTCAAACCTTGAGTATGACAGCACTACACGGCATAACTGCTCCCTTTGGCTATTGCAGGGGACCTCTGACAAACGTCGTGGAAGTTCAGGGAACACTTTCTGTCCATTCCCTCCCACTTTATACTCAGTCCAGCCTGGGATGCCCGCACACCCGGGTTAGCTTTCTCAGCGCCCCCCCCCCGCCCTTTTTTTTTAACTTCTTCCTTCCTGGTTTACTTTTCTGGGCACTTTTTCAGCAGCCCTTTAAAGACAGAGCAGCCCAGGGTTCTGTCCTTCCACAGGCTATGTATAATGGATTCATCTATGTCAACAGACAACAGCCTAATCTGCAAAGCGTTGTTTCTACACTGCATCTCTGTGAACCACTGTTCACTGTTCCTTGTCTGACCTTTCCTACAGTGGTAGTCAGCACTGCTGGCCAATCCTCCACTGAGTTCTTCCAGAGCCCACTCCAAGTTCTTTCTCTTTGACAAGAATGTTCTTCGTGCTCTTCTGCCCCTCCAGCACCTGTAGCTCCTCCCCAGAGTGGTTTCATTCATACAGGAACTTCAGACCTCAATAAAGATGGAGGATTCTCAGCCTTTCATCTCTTCTCCCAGAGTGTCCTTTAAATCTCAGATCCTCATATTTAGCTGCCATTGGAACCTCTCCACTGACAAAGTCACCTCGCACTCACATGGACAGAAATAGGATTCATCCTTTCACTGCCTCCTTTTTCTCAGGGTGATAGGTAAAGGTCATTTACCATGACAGTAGCACCCCATCTTGCAGGCTTGCAGTTAGCTGCTCTCTGGTCTGATCCATTTAGTCTGGTTTCCCTCACAGATGCCTGGCCTCCTGCATCCAGCTGTCCTTACGTAACTTCAAGCCTCCTGCTAGGTCCAGGGAGATGAGCACGCCACTCCTCTACTACACCACCCTTCACAGCTACCAAGAGCTTTCAGGAATATGTTCCAGGGCTTCAGCCTTTCAGATCTTATAGCTGTCTTCCTCTTCCTCTCTAGTGTAATTTTTCATTGGCTCCAATAATGTATTTCATTTCCCCCAAATTTCCATATCATCTCAAGCCTTCTAATCCAAATCTAATCACGGTTTTATGAGCACAGATGAGAATACTTAGTTGTCTCCATCAACTACCTGTTCCCCAGAGCTTAACTGTCTTCGTTCCCAGGAAGCTGTCCTCGGCCTTTCTTGCTTGACTAACTCAAGAGCAGTTGTTCATCTTTACCCCACTGCCCTTGGTTTGATGACTAGAAAGCCTGCTCCTTAAGGCTTTGCAACACCATTACATCAAAGTCGAAAGCAAAGTCAAATACTTGAAGGCATCAACTATTAGTGTGCATGGCCCTTTCAACGGGCACTCTGCAAACAATACATGGTGGGTAAACAGAGAGCCCAGTTGCTTCACAGCACTTTAGAAAGTCTCACATTTATCCCCGGTCTGTTCCTGCCCACATGTCCCCATACGCCTTTCTGACATCATGGCTACAGCGTGAGTGTGTCTACCCAACAGGTTCCAGCAAGGATGGGATCTGAAGCCAGCAGACTTCAATGCTCAAGGGTCATCTTTCTCCACTCAGCCCAGTTGGCACTTATATTATACTCTTCTGGAACTTCTCGTGTGTGTGAGCCACACTTTGCCAGCCTTAGCTTTGGCATCTAGAGCTTTCCCGTTGGTGGTAAAGTTACAGGTCTGTTCAAATTTTCTCCAGGAAGGTAAAATAATTGAGTTATACTGATTAATCTGAATAAGTACCCATGTTGGCACCAGAAACGCTCACAACCCATATTAAGTAAATAAAAGCAGTATAGGCACATCTACTGATGAATGATGCCAATTTTTGTGAAACAAGTAATAAAAAGAGAAATACAAAAATATCCATGATAATTATTTCTGGCTAAAAAATATAAATTTCATACTGAGGAAGCAAAACTGTAATTTTAGAACTAGGACACCTAGGCCAGTTCTACACCTAAATCGCACAACTGGAGTCAGCTGTTGGTGCAAGCTCAGCTTTAGCATCTCTAGAGGGAAGACTTGAGCCGATGCAGGGAGAGGTTCTGAGGACTGAATGAGAAAATGCATATGAGGGACTCCACCTCATATTGGCACACAACCCACAGCAGTAAACCTGCCAACAAAGAAGACCTACACAGTTGTTTCGCTTACAGAACTGGCTCCTTATGTCTCTTGCTATTCTCCTTAGTACTCTTAAGAGCTCAAACTAAAACAGTGGTGACCCTCACAGTTCACTGCACTGATCTGCTTTGGGGGGAGGGGGGGCTCCTCTTGTCCCTTCCGGGGTAAGAAGCAAGGAAGCCCGTGGACTGTTACTCTGAGTTACAACGAAACTTCAACAAGGAAAAGTCAGTGTGCTTGGAGCAGAGCGTTGCCCAGATGCCACCGATGAGCTGAGCTGTGGCAGTGAGCTCAGAGCCCAGGAAAAGTTGACAGCAAGCAAGCGACCCTGAGAGCCGATGCCATCCTGACCTCTCACCACCCAGCATCTACGTCAGGAATCCCAACTTCCCCAGCGGTGCTCAGCGAACAGCCACACCCTTGGAAAAGAGCACTGGGGTGGAGGGGGGAATTAAGCTAGTCAGCAACCACCAGACCTCACAAAGTCAAAGGGGAAAGCCACACCTGATTCTGAGGGACACTCACTGCTCTCTAATGGCTTTGTTTTTTCCTTTGAAGGTACAAAGCATGTACGTTCTGAGCTCCCTTCTTGGATCTCTACTAGAAATATACCCATCTCTTGCCACAAGAGCATCGCGCTACCTCAGAACTATTGTGTCGGGTCTTTCTTCACCTGATGGTAGCCTGTTACTGGCCTCAAGATGGTCACAAACAACATGGTGTCCCCTAGATGGATCCTAATAGTCGAAATGACTGAATTAAGTGGAGCCTTTGGGAAGTGAACAAGTTATGAAGAGTTTATTCCTTATAAAAGAGGCTCCAGCCAGTTCCCTTGTCCATTCTGCCACCAAGGGACGTAGCGTGAAGGTGCCATTCTCAAAGCACACAGTAGCATATCCTCACCACGCACCACATCTGCTCCGCTCCTGAACTTCCCAGCCTCTGAATTACAAACACAAAACTTCCCATAGTATGGAAACTACTCAGTCTAAGGCAATTTGCTACAGAAGCGTGAACAAACTAAGAAACCACCTTCTGGAAAACCACAAAAGGGCAAGTGTTTCTGTCTTCAATTCAGAGATTGACAACCTCACATCTCTAAAAACATGGAACAAACTATTAGCCTGGGCTTTATTATCTTCAATCACAAAACGATGAAGAGTGTTATTCTTTCATGGTGCCGTGTTTCAGTTCCACCACACCTCTAATGAGGAGTAATTTGGGGCACATGGTACTATCTTCGAACCTCAGTTTCCTTACCCATACTGAGACAATGGTACCCCCAAATCACAGGATGGAGGTGAAAGTAAGATACAAAGGGCAAGCCTGAGACAGTGCACGGCATCTGTTGTGTCTGTCACTCCTTCGGCTGCACCTCAGCTGGGTCCTCACCCAACTCCTCAATTCTGACCCTCAGCACTAACTCAGATTTTCAAATCCAAAGGCAAGCGGGCAGGATTAACTGCAGCACACACTGCTATGACCCTCCATACAAGGTGCTGCTCTAAGCGCTGCGTGTAGTCTCTTCACTAATCTAATGCCTAAACTCTTCACAGACAAGCAAACGACTTGGAAAGGCCAAAGCAATCTGTTAAGTAACAAAATCTGGCTCCAAATCCTTTACTGACCTCGCATTGCTTAAAGCCAAGAGCTTCAAGGAATGAATGCCTGAAGCAAAACACCAACTTTTAAACTCTATCTTAAAGTTAAGGTTCAAGTTTCGAGTTAGAAATCACACTTATTAGCATAATGCTGTCTACTTACTATCGCTGGCCACCAATGAGGCGGAGCTGACTCTGGTTGTATGGCCTTTCTGCAGATGTGGGAAGAGCACTATTCTCTTCTGTTCTGGGGTGCATGGGTATTTCCTACAAATGTGGGGCTCACTGCTGGAAGGCAGAGACATTACCACAGGATTATGGGGATTTGACTGTTTGCATGATGTTTGCTAGGTGTGAGTAAGTTTATGCATTAACTTGACCGCAGCGCGGTGTGACCCATGATCTCCCTGGGGGTGTGTGTGTGAGGACGTTTCCAGGTGAGATCAACATTCAAACAGACACAGTTGATGAAGCCAACCACACTCCCCAGCTTCAGAATCAAGACAGGAATTTCAACAGTGCACTTCCTGGAACTCCAGTTTCCCCAGGGCGGAGAACATGGATTTCTGAGTGTTCCAGACTCCATGAGGAGGTCCCCACGCACTGACCTCCCCCTCCTCTTCTTGATATTCTTTCTCGGGCACAAAATGATACTATATCAGCATGTTAAAAATCAGGTTTGCAGATGATCTTGTGCTGTACCAAGATCCAGGAGTCCCTCTTTTTCTTCCAGCTATCTGCCATTTCCCGGCTCCTTTCAGACAAACAGTCCAAGCATGTCTCCCCTAAGGACCTGGAAGACCTTGGATGACAATGGGATACCACAAGGAGAAGCCCAGATCTGTGAAGCCGTGTGGTGCAGAAGCCCTTAGCATCTACCCCTTATAATACCCTTCACACGCTACACTGTACATTCAGCAGTAATAAAACTGCCCCGTTTTGCTGAAACACCAAGGTTCTTTAAAGTAATCGTCTATAGCAACTAGTGAGAATTTACTACCTTAACCTGGCAAAGTTCCCTATAACACACCAGTCAGTTATCTGTGCAACTTTAGATCTTATTTAATACTATTCCCATGATCTCATGAATATTAAAATTGTCAGCGGAGAGCTAATAGGTAAGCCCTGATATATTTTCATTTTAGTGACATCACTGGCTCTAAAAATCTACAACAATATTGCAAATATATTCATAAGAAACAAGAGACAGACAAGCTGAGAAGGCCACTTGTTCACTGTACAGAGAGACTGCCTGGGCCACAGGAGACTTTGCTCCAATCAAACCAAGAAAAAAAAACAAGCAATTCTGAAACTAGGCTGTAAGAATTGTTAAAGCAAATATTTATTTACAATAAAAAGAAAAATGGAGTTCGAAAAAATAAGTGAATTAAAAAAATTATTAAAGCCCATCAGATTTCAAGATCAAACCACAACAGCTTTTCCAATTCTACGTACTGACCTATTCGCATCTTACTGACTCCAGTTACTGAAAGATTGGGTGCTATGAGGTTTTAGCATTTAATGCACACTGTATAACAGTCATTTACGTGTAGTTTTAGCTGTAGTGCCTGTGGGTTTTCCTCTATAAGTGGCAGGTGAACTTAACATAGAACTTTATACTTTAAGTATTCAATTAAAAAAAAAAAAAGTCAGAAAAGTCCTCTCCATGTCACCAGCATTTATGCTTTAAAAAAAAAAAGGAAAGGAAAACCAGGTGCAGAGAGACACCCTTTATAATCCTAGTGCGGGGACGCAGAGCCAAGAACGTCTCTGGGAATCACTCTCCATTTGGTACAGCCTAATTAGTGTGCATCAGGATCAGCGAGAACCCCTGCCTCAAAAAACAAGATGGAGAGCAGCTGAGGGAGCTATCCACCATCAACCTCTCCCATGCACGCGCACACATACGCGCACGCATACCCTTCCCCACAAGCACTTATAAACAAAAACAAAGTCAAGAGCTGCAGTTAACTAAAAACATTTTTCATGCACCAGAGTCAACGGCTGCTTTGTTTTTCAGAAGGGACCCGTGGTCGCTTTCATCACTGGTTTTGAGCAGCTTTGGTAACTAGACCGAAGAAAGCTTATTCGGGACTCACACCAGTAACTGAAAATCAAACCATCACTACACATAACCACCAAGTCACAGTTCTTAGTAATGCCTCTCATTCCCAGACTTTCTCTCTAAGATCCTTTGTCCCTTTCTTGGAGTTGTCTTTTCTAGCTTGACATGCTAGGCAACAGTGAGGCATGTGGCTTAGACCATCCGTGAAGAGGGACCATCAAGCATTCAGCTGCCCCAAGGCTCAGCACCGCTAGGGTCAAGCAGAATAGCATGGCAAAGGCGACCTCAACTTCAAAGTGAAGCAAGCATGAGCACTCATCCCAGGCACTGTCAGGGCTGTGAGCAATAATGCCACTAGCTACAGAAATGGTCTGCGTGGGAAAGAAGCCACCACACTATGGTGGCTATGATTTTATTCCAGGAGAAAGCATTGGGATTAGTTTTGCTTCATGCAACAGCCTGCTGGATGTAAACCCACAGTATTGTGGGGGTAAGCAACTTTGCATGTAAAGACTGAGGGACAGGGACAGGTGGCGAGGGTTGGGGGGTAAAGAAAGGAAAATAAAGATGAAAAAATGGAGAAATCCTTTAAAGAACCTGTAAATAAGTAACTTGTTCATATGCATACACATATATACATATATATGCATATATATATATACACACACACACACATACTCAGAGATATTGTTTTCAGTTATTATGGACTTGCTAATTAAAAAAAGAAAAACAGACATGCTACATAAATATACTATACTATTCAGTACAATTTTGCTGATAATGAGACAGGAGTCACATTAGGAAGAGGCGACTTTTCACCATTTCCGTGTTCTGGTATAATATGGGGAAGTTAGGTACCCTAGGAAGATCCTTCTAGACAGGAACAAAAAAGACTGAGAAACAGAAAAAAAATCAAGCAAAAAGCATAAAATATACTCATCAAAAGAGATTTGTGGCTTAGCCATCTCTCCAGCCCTGGAATATGATTGTTTGTCTCATAGAAGCCCAATTGCTTTCTACATTCATTCTAAAAATAATCCTTTAGAAGTGCCGTTGTGACTTGAACAAGAACAGCCTGATAAACCTATATATACTGGAGTGTTTGGTTCTCAGTAGGTGGACTATTTAGGAAGGATTAGGAGTTGTAGCCTTGCTGGAGTAGGTGTGCCACCGAAGGTGGGCTCTGGTGTTTCAAAACGCCCATGGCGTACCCAGTCTCTGCCTGCCGCCTGTGAATCAGGACGCAAGCTCTCAGTTACTGCTACAGCACCATGCCTGCCTGCCTCTGATCCTAAGCAAGCCCCCATTAAATGCTTTCTTTATACGTTGCCTTGGTCATAGTATCTCTTCACAGCAACAGAACACTAAGTACTTTGCGTTTTTGCAAGTACAAAGCAACCCTATTTTTTTCTGTATTAACTCACAAGAAGGTACAAACTAAGGCAGAAAAGGCACCTGAAAAGAGGCAGAAATTCTTGTAACTCACAGGGCAGGCTCTAGGCTGCGTGCTGTCTAGCCGCCCTGCATGAGCCAAGCTTCCTTTTGTTGGTGTCTCTCTTGGTCACTGGTGACCATGACAAGGAAATCTCTCCTGGTCCCGCCGAGCAATGCGCTAAGCACAGTGTTAATCTTGGGTCTGAGTCAGGCAGCCAGAGAGACAAGAGCAATGGCTTCATTCCATTCATTTCATTCCTGTCTGAAGAGCGTGTGGGTAACAGCAGACTTGTGCTCTTCTGGTGTGTTATATATGGAGTTAACCACCAAGAAACCAAATGAGAGCAGTGTGGAACTGAGGAGGGGGACAGACGGACAGACAGACACACTCTAGATTTGTGCTGTCAGAGAGATCTTTTCTCAGGACAGACTCTGAAGCAGGCACGAGATCACTTCAGCAGAGGTCTCCAGCCTGGTTATAAGTCACACCAAAGAAGCCAAAAGCTGCAGACCACAGGCGTTGGCAAGCACTCCCTGCTTGGACAGAAGGAACTACCCTAAGCATTAAACTGAGGCCCGAGCTCAGAAGACACAGGAAGACCGTTCTGCCCCCCGTGCAGGACAGCCATGGTGCTGTTACTTATGCTGACAAGACCGTACGGCTGAGTTCTTGTTAACTCAGGTTTGCTAACTAGCCACTCACAAGCTGGGATTTTCCTTATAAGAGAGTAAGCCTGAGCCTTCTTTGGCTCAGTATGCAATACTACCCAGCATTCCTTCCACCTGGCCATCCTCAGTGCCACCTTCAACTGTTAACACTCCATGTGGTCTTTATTATTCTTTTAAATTGCCCTTTTAATCTCAATAGTTATTTCCCAAAAGAGCACAGTGTTTTTTAAGTTACAGAAACAAAGCCACTTTCATCATCCAAAATGAATATTACATAAATAGAATATGTGTTATAAGGTCTTATACACAGCAACTCACGGATAAAACTGGAAAGTGGGTAGTGCTCTCACCATGATTCAGTAGTAAGTGCTACAGGTTTTTGCTACACCAACACGACCTTTAGCAATGCCAGCGGTTGAGGCCTCATACTTTGGGAAAAACTACGAGGAGAATGGCACGCAATGGCTGAAGCCAAATTAGTGTCAACTACAAAAACTCAATCTACTAACACTGGGGCTGATTCACGATACATTAGGAAAGTCTGCCCAGATACTTGGATATCAGATCATATGATGGATCGATTATATGACCAGAGGCCATTTCCCTAGGACAGCTAGGAACAGGTGGACATAGAAAAACAGATATAAAGTTCCAGTACCAAGCTACAGGCATTGAACTACAGAAAATGCCTTACACTTGCACTGTTTGTAGTAAGTCTGTACAGTTTTATATAAGATTTTAACACCATACCCAGATTTCAACTCCATATGCTCTATTCCAGCCATCCTTTAATCCATATTTATGGAAAACGTGCAGTATCTTCTTCTCTTGGCATATTTTGGTCCTTCCACTTGACATGAAACTTGGTGCTCACTTGTTTCAGACAAAAGTGGGGCCTTATTCCATCCCTTCACAGCCCAGCAGAGCCAAGAGCCAATCCAAAGCAGTTCTGGCACTGATGACAGAGCCAGGACTCTGGCCCAAGGTCCTCAGCCAGTAATTCTGGGAGTAGCCTCTACCCCATAGCCCCACCAAAAGGGGGTAGGGGGGCTCACCGCCTAGCATTGCTGTAAGCATCGCCCTCACCTCATAATCCTTTGAAAAGAATCTTAGTTACAGACTTTCTTAGAGAAAAACACAAAACCTCTTTCTCTTTTATCTTCCATTTAAGCAAAGAGAGAGAATTCAAGTGAATGTGAGCTTAGCATACTGTCCTGGACCAGGAATATCTTGATGATTACCCATCTTACAAGCAGAGGCGTAGGGTTGTCTGAGGCAGTGAGAAGTTAGACTTCTCACTGTAAGACTTCTGAACGAAATCTGTAGCAAGTCTGAATGCTGACTTCTAAAATATTGCTACTGTCTGTTTGGTAGAGCAGCAGGGTTAGCAGCCCCTGGGAGGGTTTGAAGCCCCTGGGAGGGTTAGCAGGCCCTGGGAGGGTCAGCAGCCTCTGGGAAGGTCAGTAGCCTCTGGGAACCAAGGCACAAGTCTCAAGGTCACTTCAGACCCACTACTTCAGAATCTTCAGTTTAACAAAGCTGTCAGGTTGTCACTGCACGTTTCAAGTTCAACACGCAGCGATCCAATGGCTGTGTGGTCTGGCGCCAACACCTTGCCTTCTTCCATCACAGTCAAAGCACTGCTTTTTTAGAAACACGGGAACTGTCATGCCATTGAAAGCCCTATCAAGAAGCGGCCAGCCCTGGTGGGCAGGGAACTCAGGACAATCCAGCTTCTGTTTGCAGCAGGCAGCTCCAATTAGTGCAACAGAAAAGCAGTGACTTGACAGGCCTCAGACAACAGCCCCAGATCCTCAGTGTCCCAAAGTAGACAGAATAGGTTCTCACATCACCTCTAACAGGCTGCAGGCTTCGTGACCTTTATTTATCTACTCAGTTGCCTTGGAAATTAATATTGATGCCATTTTATCTGCCAAAAACATAATTGTAAATAAAAGGAAAAGGGAGAGGAAGCACATTGAGACCTGCCCATCTGGAAACGGCCTGAGACCCTGTTCCTGTTAGTTATAAAGTTTGTTCTGCTCTGTCAGTCTGGCAGGGCTGTTCCCTGAACCCACCCATGCTCCACGCTGCATTTTTCCTACATGCATGGCGGTTCCTGCCCCTATCCCATGAACTTGCTTCCCCACCCCAAATTACCACATTCCCTAGCAAGCCAGATAATGAAGGCAGGCTCTTTGAGGACAGTTTAGGGCCCTCAGCATTTCTCAATCAGCCTCAGGGAACTTGGAAAAAAAAAATGTTGGGTCCTTCGTAAGGCCCCAAGACTCGAAGAAGGCATGGCTCGAGTTCGAAATCTCAAGAGGTTCAAAGTAAGTATCCCCCGGGCAGGAAATGGTATGGCCTGTCCCGGACTTCAGGCATGCTTAGCCTCGTGTGTCAAGATGCTGGAGGTGAAAATGAGCGCATGGAAGAAGCATGTAGCTCTCCCTCCTAGCTATGAGTGCTGCCCTGAGAACTGTGGGGCCAGGAAGGAACCAGCCACTACTGACCTCCCAGGGCTTCCCATCACAGCTAACACAGACCTAATCCTTGCTCCTCCTCCTCCATGTACTTCCTGGCCCCTATTCATTTCTCCTTTCTAACTCCAATTTCAAAGATGTGTTTTATTTCCTCAGACTTTGTGATTTCAGTTTTGAGTTGGTTGCTGCTTCTTTGCAAAATTAACAGGCAGCTTGGCAACTTCTTTTTTTTTTTTTTTTTTAGTAACTCAGGTTACTGCTAAGATGAGAAGTCATTTCTATCTTATAGGCACTTCCTGGATACACTACCAGCCAGACCAGGTCCCCCTCTCAACTCCAGAGTAGAAAAAGTCTGCTCAGGGCCAGAAATCCTCAGGGAGAGAGGAGTCACTTCATGTGAATTGCTCTCATCTCCCAGGACAGCCATCTTGTAGCTTCTATCTGATGGTTGGTATAAAAAAGGTAAGCTTGAAGAACCACTCTTCCCTTAGCAAGGAAGTCACTGATAAATGGATACCACCTCAGGGACAGAAGCAGAAAAAGGACATAGACATGGGCCATAAAAGTTGCGGGTGGGGGGAATACCAAAGGTGGTGGTCCCAAGAGAGCGGGCTAGCGGAGAGGGAAGCTCTGTCCAGCAGCTAGGACAGAGGAAGCAAGATGGGGGCTATGAACCCCAAGTGGTATCAATGGTAGCTGCTGGAATGTCCGCTCAGCTCCAGCCTAAGTGTAAAACCCACTTTACTGGAGCTATCTTTCGTTCTGTGCTGTATAAGCCAGTTTAAAGCAAGACTTTTTCTCCCCAGTACTTTCAAAGGAAGAAATAGTTTTCATGAAAGATAAAGGATCCAAGTCAATGAACTAGCACAGCCAAAAGGCAACTCCCAACTTACAGGACGGAATGTGAGAGAGCCATGTAAGAGGTGTTTAAAAAGGAGGGATCCCTCTCCTTCAGTACTATAACAAAGATCCACTCCCAAATATGGTTCTTGGACCTACAGTTTCTGAAAGTCAGAGACTGAACTACAACTCACAGATTGTTTTTGTTTTGTTTTATTTTCAGGAAGAAAAAAAAAGAAAGTGTCATAAGGGAACTGAAACAGCTCTTCCTCATAGAACTAATTCTAGCTATATCGGACCCTAGCCCGAGGGAATCACAAGGGTCCTTATAAGACTGAATCCCACCCCTAGAGAGGACCACAGCAGGAGCTGCTGTTCCACTCACTCTGCTGTAAGCAGCAGGGCGGGTGAGGATCTGGAAAGGATGTCAGTCAGACTCTACTGCAACACTAGAGGCGCTCGGATATCTATCCCTTGTACAATGTTTAATAATGGAAAAAGGTATAACAGTAAAACCTGAACTCACAGATCAGCTGCATAAATGCAAGACAGAACCATCAGTCCCTGATTAAAAGAGCAGAAGACAGCTCACAGCACCTCAGTCTGCTGGGGTGGGGCACTCTAAACTCTAATCAGGAGAGATCAACCTTTCTCTGGGGCGTGGCTTCTCTACACAGCATCCAAGCACTGACCAGCAGCTCTCAGGCCAGGTTCAGTAAGTAGAAGGAGCCAGTGCTGGTCACAGTCACCCATAACCTTAGGACTCAGGAGGCTGACACAACAGATTGCCATAGGTTCAAGGCCTGATAAGGTTACATACTAAGACCTCTTCTCACAAACCAAACTGAGCAAGGTAAGTCACACGGTCTCCAGCCAACTTGAGGAGTGAAGACTGAAGCTACTTTTAAAAGTTACAAAAACAGTGTTGGTAAATATTAGAAGTTGACCAACTATTTAAAGTGTTATTAGCCAAGCATAGTGAGACATGGCTGGGATCTTCATACTTAGGGGCCTGAGGTAGGAGAATTGCAAGTTCGAGGGCAGCCTGAGCTACAAAGTAAGACCTTGTCTCAAAACCATAAAATTTCAATCTCATTAATTTCCATATACAAAAAAAAGTATGCATAGCTTTCCCATAGCTAGAAAAAGCACCTCTAATAACCTTTATACACTCATCGTTATTAATCATGTCCCCAACATCAAAAAAGACACAAGGACAATCTAAGTGGGATGGATGCCTTCTTACCATTCCGAGACACGTCGAGTTCCACCAGCTGCATGAAGTTTGCTATTTCTGGAGGGAGGCGCTGAATTTCATTATCACTGAGTCCAAGCTTTCGTAATTTGACTAGCTGGAAAAATTGCTGAAAAAGAAAATGGTTTTACATGTGTTTCATATATTTTTGCATGGCCCTTCGAGCTAACAGAACATTTCAGATTATATTTTAAGACTAATGAAGACTGGGGCAATGTCAAATTCTTGATCTGAGTAGTAAAACTTATATGAAATATCTTCATATACAAATATAAAATATAAATATATCTTTATATACAATGAACCTCTCAGGACATACAATTTTTGTGAATTCTTATCCATTTGTAAGAATTTAAAAATAAAAATGTTTAAAAAATGAACAAGCAACTTTGTGAGAATAGATTGCCACATCTACTTATCAAAACTAGTATTAAAACTATATTGAACATGTAAACAGAATAACATATTTTAGAAGAATTTTAATTAAAACTTTCTATAAAATATAATGCACTAATTCTATTGATTACAGATGCAATATTTCACATTGTATGCAGCAAGAAAAAAATTATTTTGACCAAGCATCAAAAGTCTGCACCGGATTCCCATGATGGAGGCATACTGAATATGTAGTCTTTCTCCTACGCCCTTCAATGTCATACTAAAACTTACACAATGATGAGCACAAATATAAAAATATGCAATAAGTCTATGAAGACTACTAACATATAAAGCAAAGGGGAACTATATAATTATGCAACAAAATTCTTAAAGCCAAAATTTGGGAAAAAATAATAATAAAGTTTTTTTTAAAAAAAAAAGAAAACAGGGCTGTGCTGTAAGCAGACATAAAGAAGTTAGGTCAAGTACCTCTAAACGAAGGAAAGTTGATTGAAAATTCATCTTTAAGAAACAGCTAAACCCTTCTCTTTTCTGTCCTTCATGGCCAGGTAAAAAAGCTAACAGAAAACTCAGGAGCTTTAAGGACAAGAATAGGGCAACCCTAATTTAAGGGGGAAAAAAAGTCACAGATTATCAGTGAGAGCTCACCCTCCTGTCTGGGGGCGACAGGACCCCAGGCACGGGCACAGAGCCAGAGAGGAGCTGGTGAGATGCGCCCACCCCAGCACACACAATGTCTACACACGTTCATCTCACCCACACATCCAGGACCTGGACCTCTAACTTAAGCAGAGTCCAGCTTCTCTAGATACCTAAGAAATAGCCTACGATATGCAAGATGCCAAGTGTGTGTGCATGCAGATGAAGGACAGTGCATGAGCGTGCACATACACACAAACACACACACACAAAACAATATAGAGAACCAAAGAAAACTTCGTCAGCAAAAACATATAGTATTGGAGAGGAGGTGAATCAAGCTGAAGCTGTACATTACCAAATCAAGAAAAACTTGAATTAAACACTTAGAAATTTAAAAATATTATAGACTCCACAAAAGAATCTAAGAGAAGTAAATAAAATTAACAAACTCCCTTAGAAGAAGTTTGGTAAAACTCAACTGATGGCAAAATGATGGGAAGGTGGGGTCGGAAAACCAAACAACTCCACAAGTAATAATCCATTGTAAGGATATGGAGCTCAAACACGTGAAGCCAGGGAACACAGCTTTCTGGCTCCCAAAGGCTCAGTGTCAGGACAACACGAGTGTGCTATGGTTTAGATCTGAACTGAACCTAGCTGGAAATGTAGAACTTGACGGTCGAAGCCCAGATCCGGGCTTCACCTCCCTTTGTCTGAGTACTGGCCCACCACGAGGGAACAGGCCCACCTTGTGCTCATGTTCCCATAAATGTGTCTCTTTCCCCTATAATGAGGGACTGAAACTATAAGTCAAAATAAATCTTTCCTCCCCTCGTTTCTCTTAGTTGTTCTTATCATAGTAACACAAAAATAACTATGACAGAATGAAAAAAAGCACAGTCAGGGAATATTGCAGACTAACTGGAATGTTTAACCTTCCAATGACGAGTGAAAATAAAAACAAGAGTTGGAACCTCGAATGGCACTGGACTCGACACAAAACTCAAAGTCAACGATATGCTGCCTTAGAAAACACAACACGTTATTCCCACCCAAATGTGAAAAATGTGCTTTCCCACACTTTCCCCAAAATGTGGATGTAGATTTTAAAGAATGATACGATATTTGGAATACGGAATCAACAAAGCTCAGAAAGACAAAAGAAATCCTCAGAATGAACTCAAGGAAGAGTCCCAAATGACCCTGAATCACAAGCCCTGAGGACAACCAGTCTACACAGAAGCCAAATATACAGACCCCAGATGGAAATTTTGAAAACATGAATAAAAACACATCTCAAGATTCTCTGTTGTGGTAGGAACTACAAAGAAGAAATTTGCGAGTCTCCAAATGTTTAGTGATACATCAGAAACAGGAATGGGGACAGTGAAACAAGCAAATGGAGATGAGTTAATTCCTGAAAATGTGTATCACAGGAAGAGAAAACCATAACACAGATGTAAGATTTGGCTAGGAGGAATACGTAACAGTCACAATATTATTCCATCTACATGGATAAAACTGTTATGTCAATATTACAAAGGCAAGAAGCTGAGTGCTCAATCTTCAACTTCCACTAAAGGGACATCTACAGAGAGCTACAAAATGGGACATAACCCACCTGAAAAATGAACAACCCATCCACTGGCCATATGGAAGCCTACAGAAGCACACCTATAGAAACAACATAAAGCAGAAACTTCCCAAAAGCCCAGCAACAGAGTCGTGAAAGGCAAGAGGCCGCTGTTCACGGCTTTGGCTCCCAGCTGATTAGAATTGTGAAACAACTGCATATACTACATTTTTAAAACCAGAAAATGACTTTACAGAGAAAGTCTATACTAAGATGAGAGGATGCTTCAAATGTTGATTGTAAGATGTTAATATTTAGTAGTCATCTTCCCTTTTTATTGGTTAAAAAAAGAAAAGGACTAATATTTGAACAGTGATCTAAAGAGGCTCCGCCTTTTGAAAATCGTGGGGGTAACACACAAAAGACAAAACATTTTCAAGTCTACTGATACACTTCTTTGCACCTCTCCTCGTACTATAGCTAAAAAGAGCAAAAAACGAGCATAGTGCATAACTGCATTACGATGTTAAAATAAAACTAGGAAGCACACTGTGAACAAGGAAACAGGCTATCCAGTTGTTAAATAATTCTGTATTATGCAAATAATAAAAATGACTATTACAAACACAAGAGAACTTGAAAAGGGTTTACAATGCAAACAAAATTCTAAAAGAAAATAAGGTTTCAGGTTCTCTGTAAAAACCAGAGAACCCAGTGAAAGTCCATTGGGTAGCACGGAAGCAGATCACACTTGGGTCAGGTGACAAGAATACTGCGTGAACTACTAGTTTTAACATAAAAAAAAAGCATATTATTTAAATGAACTAAGAATCTGCACAAATGGTTTCACTAATTGGACATATATGATAATGAAAAAGATGTTCAATGGAGGCTAATCCTTGAGACTTCTTTAACCATCAGTTGAGATTTATTTTAAGGGATGGCAATCTCTTTATACTAGTTGTACTAAAGCATTAGCAAACACAAAAGCCATTGAAAAGAGTCACATGTTTGAATAACTGAGCCGGTGCCAATTGTTCAAAGAGTCTGACAGTTTCATAATATATCAATGTGCTTACTCAAGCATGAAAAGCCTACTTTGTTTTCCAAGAAAGGCATCAACAGCAAAAGTACAAAAGCCATTACCAATTCCATGCATCCAGGGCTCATTTGTATATAACACGAGAAATCAAGTGAATCAGGTACTCGGTCTGCAGTAAATAACAAGAACGACAGCCTACAAGTCCCCACATCTAAGAGAGGTCATAACAAGTAAACAGATTTAGGGTTCCGTTCCACAGAATGAGAGCATCCTCACCTACAGCCTGCTTCAAACACTGCTTCAGTCAGTGCAGGAAGGCACATACTAGTTGTAAAAATGTAGTATGCCATGATCTCAAAATGAACCCTCAGCAACTCCCCAGTCCTTTCCCAAACTAGCCTGATGGATCTAAACACGGTGCTCAAATGTTCTAAATCACCTGCTTTCTTACACGGTTCAAGAGGTGTCTGTCTGTCACTCAAACTATATCACATCATAAATTTCCAGCTTCCTCACATAGTCAGAGAAAAGACTCCATAAGCTCTAAGCCCTTCTGCCTAGCTTCTGAGATCAGCCAGGGCACATGAAGAACAATCTGTGTAGCTCTTTTGGCAGGGTGCCTGAGCACTGCGTAATCATGTGACAGAACACACTGCTACACTATTCTTCAAATCTACATGTTTGATTACAGCTCACTGACCCACTTAGAACACATTCTGTGCAATTGTACTCAGAGAAACCCCAATTGCCCTAGGTTGTTACAGGGTACCAGGCTTCTTACAGCCACTATTGTTTTTAGCAGATACTGAGCCTTTCATTCAACAAAACAAAATGTTGTTTCCATTCTCTATCTGACAAGGTCTTTTGCCCTTCTGGGTACTCTTAATACTTCTTTTACTGCATCTGAGAAAGGGCCGCATCCTTTCATGTGACTATATGGCCAACCATCCACCAGTTGTTTCCAAGGTGCCGAAATTTCTCCATAAGGTAGAGAAGAAGCGCCGGCATGGGTTCCCATGAGAAACAATAGGGATGCCATACACTTCTGCACAGCTGTGGCTGAGCTACAATGACACCTACCGCCATGTTGGAGGTATTCTAATCCCTAACCTAAATCACTTACCTTTTTGTGTTTTATATAACATAAATCAAATCCGTTCCCCAGTCCTCAACCAGTTAGGCTGGTTTTTGACCAATCACTTATACAGATAGTGCAAACCAAAAGCGTTTCCTACAAAGTCAGGAAAAAAGACAGAGGGGCCCCGCTGTCTCCAGTCTTATCCAACAGAGCACTGGAGACTTAGATGGAAGTCAAGAGAGAACAAGGGGACGGAGACAGGAAGATGACATGGAAAACCCCAATACTCCACCAGAAAACCCTAGACACCTTCAGAAAAGTGCCAGCATTCAAAATCAGGGCACAAAGCCCAGCAGTCTTTCCATATACCAATAAATGAAGAGGAAGAAACTAGGAGAGAAACAATCTCATTTGCAAATAGCTTCAAAAGAAAACAAAGTCTAACGAAGGAGGTGAAAGACCTCTACTTCACAGTGAGAACTCTGAGACACTGAAGAAAACAAACACCACAAGACAAGAGATCTCCACAGCTATGTTAGCAAGAGTGATCCGTAGCTACAACACAATCCTTAACAAATTCCAATGAGACACTTACAGAACTAAGGAAAAGACTTTTCTAGAATTTATCTGGAAGCATACGTTATCCACGATGGGGAAGAGGTACTATCAACGTGTACTAGAGATCTGGGGACAAAATGAGTATGTTTGGGCACTGAGTCAAGAACTAGAATAGGGGATGTAGAAGTCAGCCACAGCTACAGCCAGATACCTAATGCTGCACAACGGTGTCAAACAGATATGGAAGGAAAGCCAGCCTCCTCAACAAGGGTGGTGGGTAACATGGCTTCCCATGAATAGAAAAAGGAGCCTGGGTCCATCTCTTCCATCCTACCCCAGAACAAAACAAAACAAAATAAACAAACAAACAAACAAACAAAAAAAAGACCACCAATCCAAAACGGATCAAAGACTTTAATGTAAGACCTGAAACTTTAAAAATGGCAGAGGAAAACCTACATAAAACACTTCAAAGCCACTGACAAGGGGCCCCAACGGAACAGCAAATGATCCCAAGAGCTGACAAGCAGAATCCACAAAATTAAAAAGCTTCTGTACAAGCAAAGAGAAACACCACCAATGTGAAGGAGACAGTCTGCAGGATGTGAAAACATCTTCCAATCACAGGGAGTGCAGAGACTTAACCTCTAGGATATATAAAGAAGTGCAAATATGAATGCCAAAAGGTTATCCAATCAGTAAATGGACTAACAGAATAGAGAGTTTTCAATACTCTAGACATAGATGGCAGTGAAGGGGTTGGAAAAGGAATAACTAACAACAGGGATGTGTGAAAAAGCAATATGGAACCCTAGTATTTTATAAGCATCTTATGTACATATATAAAATATATAAATATAAAAGTGTTTAACTAGAATTACCCAACATAGCTTTATTATGTTCACTCACCCTAGAAGTCACAGGTTGCCAAATAAAAAGCCAGTGCCAGGTGTGGGGCACCTCCCCTTTAGTTGCTGGTCAGGTCTGTCCCTGAGACCCCAAAACAGTAACTTTGTTGCCCACCAGAGCTTGGTGGCAGAACCCTATTGCTGAAAACACCACACACGCACACACACACACACACACACACACACACACACACACACACACACAATGGAATTTTATTCTGCTATGAAGACAAACATTTGCAGGAAAGTGGTCAGAAGTGGAGATCAGCACGCTAAGTGAAATAAGCCAGACTCACAGACATGTTTTCTCTCACATGTGGACTGATTTAAGTATGTATGTATATGTACAAACATATGCATATGCATATATGTGTGGGGCTATGAAACTAGAAAGGGGGATCATTAAAAGAAAGAGATTGTGACTTGCCTTGACCAATAAAATGTGGGAGATTTTAAATCTTAAGGTCCAGGCCCAAGAGCCCCACTGTGTCTTAAGAGAATAGGATAAAGCTTTGTCTTGGGAAGAGTAGCCAAGTAAAAGGTTTCATAATAAACAAAAAATCTATAATAGACAAGAAGGGAAAATATTTACAGAATAGTAGAAGAACAAGTTGAGCTAAGTCGAGAATTTTTTAAAAACTCCTCTCATATCCTGAATTTGATTTTTGAAAGGGCTTTATTTAGCAAGCACTCAAAACCAAAAATTACTGGGAGCTGGCAAGATGGCTTGCTCCAGAGAGCTTGCACCTACCCAGCAAGCCAAGCATTCTGCATGCACATTTAACATCCCCACCCGCTCTGAGGAGGGCAGAGATGGGAGGACTTCTGTGGTGGCTGCCTTCTAGCCTGGCCAAGACAATGCCAGCCCAGGTTCAGAGAAAAGAGAATGGGCAGAGAGTGACAGAGTCGGTCACTGCACGCCCTCTTCAAGTGTCCTTGTGGACGCACTGGCACCAGTAGACAAACTCATACAGATGTCCCCCACCCTCTGCTAATGCACAGCATGGGAAATAGAACTGTGTATTACTGTATTTTGAGAGAACTAAGAGTAGCTTCCCAATGTTCTCAGCACATATTTTAAATGTGGTGATAGAAATTTGAGGTGATAGATACAATTAGATCTATTTAATTGTTCTACACCGTATTCACAGATCATAGCATTATTTTTTATCCCAGAGACTTATTCGATTATAAACTACCAATTTAAAACAACAACAACAAGATTCTGGAATACTGATTCACAACATAGGAAACTCATATCCATATACTCAAGGAAACAGTTAATACTGTTAATAAATGTGAAATGAGACCAAAAGCTCCATCCCTTCCAAAAGCTATTTCTTCTATAATTGGAAAAATAATTTGCTTGCCAATTTATTTGCTCAGAAGGCAGATTAATACCCTAAAATGTAATATTTAATAGGTTTGTGTTTTAGCTGCACAGGAAGCCTTTGTGCAACAAAGAAATAACCATTCACTCATTTCTTTCCATAGCCCTAAAATCTCAGATGAGCCAATTTTAAACAGACAAATCTGCTCCCCGCTGAGTGCTAGCAGGTGTGCACTTGGCCATTAATAACAAAGGGGCTGCATTTATTTTGCTCAAAATAAATAGGTCTCCACGTTTCCAGTATTTTATCCCAGTTGATGACGTCATCGTCTCATTTGCTGGCATACTGACATTTCTCATGGCACTTTCATGCCCCATTACTCTTTCGCCATCAATGATCTTTAATAAAGATGTAAATGCCCAAGGTTCCCCCTCCAGTGTTGAAAAGGCTCAAGGATAAATCACTTTGAAAATCACAAAGCCAGAGATGCTCTGTTCTTCGTGCTTGGTCAGAGAAATGGACAAAGTTGACAGTAGCATTTGCAATCACTTGAACAGAAGAAACTCTTAATTAGAACCAGAAGACATTAGGACAGTGTTACTTTACTGGGAACCCAAAAAAAAACTGTTGGCACAGAAAGACCAGGCTGGTGGTACCACAGAGAAATGACAGGGGTAACAGGGGCTAGGCAGGTCAGGATGGTCCAGGAAAGATCAACTAAGAAAATACTATCAGTTAAAATGGGTCACTAGCCATTAAAACGAGCTCCACGGACTTAGGTATACTGTCCTGCACCTTCCACCTCCTCAGACATCTCCCTAAGGCTGATTCCATCTATGTCTGCAGCTCTCTCCTGGGCATGTCACATGGTTCTAGGAATTCCAGCATCCTGAGGTCTCCATTGCAAGTTAGGCTTTCCCTAGCCTCCCAGGGGAGTCTCTTTACAGGGATGCACACCTTGCCACTTAACGTGTGGCCTTAGGAGCTCTCTGAAACTTAAGACACATGCCCCATGATCCCTTCAGACTTGTATCTTTCACGCACACAACACTATTACACTACCAACTCCTGCCACCTGCTTGAGACGAGGCCACCCCCATCCTGACACATTGTTGTTATCAGTTTCTCCATGCTGACCTGGGGTGGGTAGGGGTTATTTTGCTAGGCATCTGGGGAACCAAGCATTCGGCACTAATCCCAGCTTAGGCACTGTCCTTTCAATTGAGTTTGGTTTAACCAAATGAAGCCTTCTGTCTCCTGAGTCTTACCCTCAAGCATCGTTTCCAGTGCAGGACGGGAGCTGTCCCTTTAATGGCGCTGATCTCCTTGATGGACCCACATGTTTTGTGTCCTGCACTCTCCCATCTGAATCTCCTGTCCTTCTTCACTCTCCCCTCTTCCTCCACTGTGGACCCACCTGAGAGCAGTGAGTCACACCAATGGCACAGTTGAATGCTGCCTTGAAATTTCTTTTACCAAACAAATTAGTTCATTACCTTTATATTCAGCCTCAACATGAAAACCTCAACAGTTCCAACAGTTCAGTCCAATACATGAAAACGTACCTAAGCACCTATGTGCATGTCAGTTGGGTTTAACTAATTCAATTAAATATATTTGGCTTTTGTATTTGTCCTCTTTTATTCTATGATGGCTTTGAACTGACTGTGTAGCTGAGTAAGACCATGAACTTCTCTAGCTTTGTGCCTTCTACAGCCCAAGTGCTGGGAATATGTGCCTATGTCGTCACACCCAGTTCTATGGGGTTCAAGAAATTTCACTCCGAGCTTCCAGTGTGCTAGGCAAACACTCTACTGGGCGGCAGCCACATCTCTAGCTCCTTGACTTCCTTTCTTTACATGTAAATTATTTACATATTTATCTTTTCAAGTTTTTCCTGATGCTATCATTGTTCAAATTAAACAGTGATAAACTTCAGAAATCCAAATTCAAGTCCATATACTGGGCTACCAAGTAAGACTCTTGTTTCAAAAAAACAAAAACAAAACAACAAAAACAATGCCAAACCAACAAAAGAGAGAAAATGTGAAGGCTAAAACAACACTTTGTATACACTGCCTCTTATTTTCTGTGATTCAAAGGAACAGTAGAGAAGTAGAGAAGTTGAGTAGTTCTCAATCACTTGGCTTTTCTCTCAACAGATTTTCCCTTTTGTCCCCCTGTCCTGTTACACCTTTTAAGTAAAATAAGTTTTATACTAATTATATCATTTTAGTTTGTTTCCCACCAACCCTGGAATGCCTATGTACTATGTTATGTTATTAGATATTTCCATCGGACTCCACCATGAGCCCGATGCCAGCCATGCAGTGACGGGTCTGGCGTTTTTCCTGTTGGATTTCAGTCCTGCTCTGTTCCCGTCATTCTCTGTTATGCCCTGACTCTTCCCTTTTGGAATGGAAATGTTTATTCTGTGCCCCGTGAATTAGAAGTGTGTAACTTGTTTTTAGATGACAGGAGCTAACAGTTAGGTGAACACCTTCAGGCTGGTCATAGTGGCCTATGTCTTTACTCCCAGCACTCGGGAGCCAGAGGCAGGCAGATCTCAGTGAGTTTAAGACCAGTCTGAGAGGCTCAGACTTTGTACTTTTAAAGCTGTGTTGAGACTGTTCAACACTGTGGGGACTTCTGAACTTGGGCTGAATGTATCTCACACTGTGAGATGACAGCCATGAGTCTATGAGGACAAAGGGTGGGAGGGCCAGAGGTGATGTGTCTGGGTGTCAGGCTGACAAGGCTATCACTGTGATGGTTAATCCTGATTGTCAACTTCATGTGATGTAGAGTCACCATGGAAACCCAGTGCATGCCTCCCCACCTGTCTTGCTATGTCCTAGATCCTTGCTTGAACATCTTTTCTGCCAAAGTATCTCCTTTCTTTATTGATGTGCAGAAATATGTGATAGGAGTAACCTAAGGAAGCAAATGTTTCTTATGGCTCCCGGTCTAAGAGCACAGTCCGCAGTGGCAGGGATCTTGATGGCAGGAGTGAGGCAGCTGACGTCTATGAGGGACTTTTCTTTTGTTCTGCTTGCTTGAGAGAGCCTCGTCAGACAGCCCAGAACTCACTCTGTAGACCACACTGACTTCTGGCTCACGCAGCTTGTCTGCCTCTGCCTTGCTCAGTGCTAGGAGTAAGGTGAGTGCTCACCCTGAATCTATCTACAGGGTTTCCCAAGCTCCACCACTTACTGCCTGGGGGGGGGGGAGGCGACTTTTCATCTTCTGAAGCAATAAATTGATACCGCCCCAAATCAGATTTGACGTTTCTAGAGAACAAGCAAGAACTGGAAGACTGCGGATAACACAGTGCCTTAAAACTTAAGTTCAGCTCACAGATTAAAAGCCAGTCGCCTTCAAGGCAAAATCTATGTATACTTTTAATGAATAATTACATGGAAAGGCCTTTATTTTGTATTCTCAAAACTGCTGTAGAAGAACAAATTTTTAAACCTTTATCAAGAAATCTTGAAGGGGATGGAAATAACTAATAAATATGATTTACCACTTAATGCAACGTAATAGTGAAGCCAAGCATCCAGTCCTTACACCATGGGGCCCACTAGGCTTGGCACCAGGAGCTGTGATTCACTGTACTTCCTTTAGAAAGCTTGTTTCAAGATCTTGCCACAGTACTTTTCCAAAACAGAGGAAGGGGATCTTTATGCAGCAGAATACAGCAAATACTGAAAAACAACCCAGTCACCAGATACACACACCGCAGAGTCCCACAGGACCCCAACTGATTCAAGAACAAGACGTGAACTGGTTTAACCATACAATGCTATGCATTCAGACAGTTAGGCTCTAAATAGATTTCAGAATTATAACTAATTACAGCCACTGTCAAATTTTATAATGGAAGTGGGCTGAACTTCTTGAACATTCCCTAAGTCTGAAAACACATAAGCTATAATATGTTTTTATAATTACAAGATTTAAATTCTATAGTTTTAATGTAAGGGTTTCTCTCTATCCACATAGGCTTACATTCATTTCAATGCTTCTATAGCTCCTGAAGGTGCAGCCTTGAATCTTCAAAAGAAACACTCGCATATTTAAATTTCTCACATTGACCAAATCCACACTATTCCCTACTGGTTGACCAAAACAGTGAAGTAAACAGCAGAACGGAAAAGCTCAGCGTATCCCGTAGCAACTCAACAATGCAAAACCCAAACAGATTTCACACTGACCACTACAGTTTGGCTTCACAAAATAACAAATTCTAACATTAATCCAGATGAAGATCCACAGACACAGGCCTAAGTGAGAACCATTTGAACTGCCCCACTGTTTAAGGCCCAAGAGCAACCACTAACCCACCCCCACCCCCACCCCCACCTGCACTTTCATCTGATTAAATGCTCAAGCCCTAAGTCTGATTTCTGCATGAAGAGAACAGGCAGCCGCTGGAGCCATTCAGTTAAAAGATGTTCTTTTTAACAATCTGTGAACTGTATTTTTTTTTTACTGTTTACTAGCAACCTGGGTAAGAGGCAAAAACACTCTAGAAGTTGTCTAATACTAAGCCTTACAAGTATGATGGATGGGGGCCTTAGGCCACACAGTGAGCTACCCTACTACCATCAATGAGGGCTACAGTTCTTTCCCTGTCACTAAGCTCTTGAAGCTAGTTCTGGCTGTATCCTGGCATTTGCTGGCCAGACGGTTGCTTAAAACATTATTTATTAAGGGCCAAATTCAGAACATCACCTCAAAAGCTCCCAGAGTCAGAAATTTCTGTGACATGCAATCAAAAAGAAAATTGATGAAACCCTGTCTAGAAAAACTGGAGGAGGAGGAAGAAAAAGAGGAAGAGGAGGAAGAAGAGAAGGAAGAGGAGGAGGAAGAAGAGGAGGAGGAAGAAGAGGAAAAGGAAGAAGAGGAGGAAAAGGAGGAAGAAGAGGAAGGGGAGGAGGAAGAAGAGGAGGAAGATTATTCGTGGAAGGGAGACTACAAGAGTTTGAGAAATGGCTAGGCAGGTAAAGCCTGCTGTGTGGGTATAAAGATGGTTTGGAGCTCTAACAACCTGTATAAACACCTGGTGGACAAGGCAGTCTACAAATAGTTGCAGCATTGAAAGACAGACTCAGGGGGTCCCCATGGAAGCATGGGAAATCAGGGAGCTGTGGGTCCAAGTGACAGATTCTACCTGAATATATAAGAAGGTCAGTCAAGGACAACAGCAGACATAACCCTGTGGCCTCTGCACACAGGCATACTCACACTAGCATTGCACACCTGCGCACACAGGAGCACATATATGTGTAAAGGGGTGGTACTGCAAGATATTCCCAGACATAATTCCAGTGTGACGTTTGGAAGAGCATCCTTGGCACCTGACCCTCCAAGACACACGAAAGAGCTGGTGTCCAGGTGTGACCAGTCCTCCGCACAGTCCCTGAGCAATTTCCTGAGCTAGTTCAGTGGTCCCCATGACCTCTCTGCTCCAGTCTCCCAGTGTCTTACTCCCAGGTGACAGTCCCATTTCTTTACCCAGATATGTACAAAACAAGGCAGCACAGCTACTATGCCCTGGCTCACTGGGCCTATCATCAGGACCACCAGGGTCAGAGAGAAAGAGAGAGAGAGAGGCGACCTCACATCCGCACTCCTCCGCCTCTGGAAATCTGTAGAAAACACCTTGTAGAGCCTGAGACTGTGGACTCAGGATGCCCAGACTTCTTTTAAGCAAGACTTTATCATATGTAGGAGTTAAAGCATTTAAGATTCAAAAGCATCACTAAAAGAGTGCTTCTGAAACCCTAATTTCAAAAACTTTCACAACACTGTTTATTTTTCCCAAAAGCAACTCTAAAATAATGAAAAACAAGTCTAATGTGCCAGATAATAGCTAAGGCTTCTACACACATACAATTGCATTTAAGCTAACAACCCCAATCCAGGCTTGATTGTACAAAAGGAAAGACCAGAGCACAGAGAGGGCACCTGGCAGGGTTGGGTTATACAGGCAAATCCCTGCTGAGGCTCAGAGCCACATCCAAAGGCCCGCACCATTTCCTATGAACAGCAGAGCAGAGTGCACTATGGAATCCAAAGTCTCTAGGGTTCCCTAACTGGCTGGTGTGTGAACTCAGGCAAGCAACTTAGCCTCCCTAACACCCTGGTTTCTCCATCGTGAAAATGAGCAACTGTGGGGTCTGTCTCTACTGTGGTGGACATCACATAAGTGAATCTGGGTAACATACCTAGAAGTAGCTGCCCATGAGAAAATGTATATATAGTGTTAGCTATAATAGTTACTTGTTATTTTAAAAAATCCTTTTTTTTCATCCAAGTTACAAGAACTCCTCAAGTCTAAGAAACTCTGACCCATCCATCCTGCGACCTTGGAATATACTCTAAAGATGCAAGTACATTCTAAACTACAATCAGGCTGACACATTTTTAAGACTTCCTTTCGTTTGCAAAAGTCAAGAAGGGCCAAGTACAAGAGATATTCTACAGGGAAGTCAACAGACTGCTGGGATCGAATGTTACAGTCTCAGAGAGTAGACCTTAAATACAAGTCCCATAACCCATAATCCATCAGGTACTCAGGCAAGGAAATCTGAAAGTGTACTTTGTATTAATCAGGCCAACAAAAGCAAAGCAAGTGTGAGCTAAAATATGGATGAAAGGGCTGGAGAGACACAAGGAAAGCTCAGGGCAGGGTCAGCAAGACTCAAGGAAGGGCTGAGCGTAAGAGGGACACAAAAGGAGCAGAGACAGTGGGGGTGGGGGGGCACTGGGAGACTGCACCTGAGAAAAAAATGATGCTCCCCATTCTGACTAGTGTGGCTCCTAGAGTGGTAGGCCAGCCTGCCTGCCCTCTTGAGGCCCAGGAGTGGTACCCTGTGACAGGGCTCTTCTGCCTAAAGACCTGCCAGCAACCTTGAGCACCTGAGATGACAGAGGAAGCTAGATCTCTGTCTCCGCCCCTCTTTACTACCAGCAGATGATTCTAATTATGAAAATGAAAGAACACTGGCTAGGTAAATTATGCAGCGGGTGTTTTGGTTGGTTGGTTGGTTGGATGGATGGATGGTTGGATGGTTGGTTGGTTGGCTGGTTGGTTGGTTTGGTTGGTTTGGTTGGTTTGGTTTGGTGCTTTTCAGTGCTTTAATGAAAAAAATTTTTTTAATGAAAGAAATTTTTTTTTAATGAAAGAGCCTCCACCTCCCCAATAGGTTCTGCTCCTAACACTCCTTTATAGGTCAGAGCCAGACATACCTGTATATGCTCAGGAACCCTATGAAGTCTGAAAACATCTTCAAGTAGGCCTGCTGAGGATCACCTGCCCCCAACATGATAGAAGCATGCCTTCTCAAAGCTTTCCGGGGGCTGACCACTCACTCACCACAGAACAAGGTAAAGCACCCTAGCACATGCTTGTCACCTCACTAACAACCAGCAGGTTTTAAGAGCTTATAAAGTGCTGGCTCTTACACCACCTAGTAAGCAATCAGTTGCTACACACTGATGGGCAGATGTGAAATGCCAGAGCCACACGTGAGGCCAGCTTCTGCTCTAAGTCCAATGCTCTCTGATTCTGCCTATTGGACCTTCGGAGACCTGAGCCCAAGAAAGAGACAGGTGAGACGGTTAAAGTGTGCATTCACTACAGCAGAGACAACACAGTCTCCAGGAGGAAATGGGTGGACCATAAGGAGTTGCAAGTACCTCAGCTATTACAACACTTGCATTTATCTAAAATGCACATAAAATTGTAAGTGCAGAACTGGACAGAGGATTCTACTCGTTCTCCAAGCAGACAACATCCCTAATCTACATTATCAACAGGTTCCCTTAGGCCCTGTCAGAGTTTGATTCAGGTCTGCGATGGGTGACACACTACAGTTTATAAGTATCCCCAGTTGACTCTAATGAGGATCCAAGCCTCGGAGACTCAGGGTAGGATTTGGTTTTGTGGATATGGAAACTAACTGGCTAGGGGTGGGAGAGGACATCAAAGCTGAAATAAAGATCACAGCTTCTTTCCTCCACACACAAAGGGACTTACTCCATGCCCATCTGTTTTGGAACGCCCACACAATATGACTTCTAATTCTATTTTCACAAAAGTCCCTTGTGTGTGTTGTGTGTGTGTGCATGTGTGTGTTCCTAAGTGTGTCTTCCTCCAACATTCATTACTGTATTTTTGGAGAAAGGATCTTTCACAGAACCTACAACTTGATAGCTCAACTAGAATGGCTGGCCAATGATTTGACATCTCTGCTCCTCCCACACCCACTCCGGGCCAACTGCTTGTACTTCTAAAATTAACAATACAAGCAGTTGAGAATTAACCAAACACCTGAGGGAGAGGCCAATATGATACCCAGGCTTCCTGATCAATCTAAGTCTGCCCAAATTAGCATTCAAGATCACTTTCCAAACTTTCAGATTTGCAAAGGACCATAATAAACTATACCCAAAGTCTGTTCTACCTCTGTTGCATAGTCAAGATTTCGAATCTACTAACTTTATGAACTATACAAGGGAACAGAGAAGCCAAACTTTTATAGGAGTCAAATAACTGTATTTCCAGTCATGGCTCTGAGTATCTAAAGACATGCCATGAGCAAAGAATCATACTTGCTTGATACAGTCTAACACCAAGAAGGTAAACATATATACTCCCCTATATACTGAACTAAAGTATGGCTGAATCCCCTGGGATGGCAGTGAGGTCTATGCAAGAGCAGGCCTGATGACAACCTGGTATGTTCTCTCAAAAAATGGTAGAATCAGACATGCGACTCATCTAGAAAGCCTCTTAATGACCCCAGGGTTCTCCAAGTTCAGTTTCGAGGCATATTTTCTCTGCCTGGCATTCAAAATTTGCCAAGGTAATTTACGGTAGCACTGGGTGGTATGCGCTTTGGCCTATAATTGACTAGCATATAAATATAGCATTTACAAGAAGCAACAAGGAAATCTATAGATTATCTGGGATCATATGACAAAATTCAGGCACGACACAAAGTACGGCAGGGCTCCTGGTAAATGAAAGGGAGGAGGAGGCAATCAATGCTCAAGTCAAGTCAGGGGCCACAAGCCACAGCAAGTTTCTTGAGGACTGTAAGAAAGAAGAAAGATCAGACTTAAAACACTCCGGCTTCAGCTCCACAGTGCTGAAATTACAGGTATGTACCACCACTCATAATGATGCAAAGCATTCTTAAATATACAAATATTAACTTATCAATGCTGTATATCTATCCATGCTGATATAAACACACTTTAAAAATTAAAAGGGAGGGTGAGGCTCCCAGATGAGGACAGTACTAAGTGGGAATGCACGACATGCCCGTGCAAAGGGCTGTGATAGATACCTCAGATACCTCAGACACAGGCAGGGTAGACTCAGCAGTGACCCAGGGTCACTGTAAGGAATTGAGATAACTGAAAAGTTTAGATGGTGTCCAACCTTTGGACACTGTCATCTACAGATGCACTTGCTGAACTCACAGACATCTCTGGGCATAGGCATTCCATTCTGCAGATAAATTTATGCTTTGGAAATGCATCGAAGTGCCTGACCACTGGTTAGCCCTGACTGTCAACTTGACAAAGTCTTGGGATCCTGCCAGCTTCCTTCAATGATAGACTGTGACCCGGAAACGTAAGATGAAATAAACTCTTTCCTCTCCTAGGTACTTTTGGTCAGGGTTTGGTCCCAGCAACAAAGAGCAAATTGAATAGAGTCTGCCCTGGTCTCCTTTCTGTTGCTATGACACCACCCCAACCAAAAGCAAACTAGTGAGGCTGGAGTCTGTTTCCAGCTCTCGGGTAACAAACATTCCATCACTGAGAGAAGTCAGAAAAGAACACACTCACAACCAAAGAAGTACAACAGAAACCAAGGAGACACATTAGCTAGCTTTTTTATAGGCCAGGACTACCTTCCTAGGGATGGTGCTGCCCTCCTGCATCAATTCATAATGGAAACAATGCCCCACACACTCCCATAGTCCAGTCTGACCTAGGGAACTCCTCCTCTCAGATGACTCTGGGTAATGTCCAGTTGCCAATCAAAGGTAATCAGGGCATGGGTATTTGTGATGGCTATTCTGGAGGAATCAGGGCAGCATCAGGGCATTCTTGGTTCTTCTGGCCCTTTCTAGCACATGGGAAAGCCTGCACCCAACTGAGCTAGTCTTCCTCACTCATGGAACAGTCTGGCATCTCCCAAAAATATGCATGTTGGCTAGAAGTCTGTAAAAGTTCAGAGAGAACCAGTTCTCTGTGCAGCTGATCTTCCTCACATTCTAAAGGACCATTCCATGAGGACAAAGTGTGTGTGGGGGGGGGGTGGACAAAACGAGAATTTAATTATATTCAATGAGATTTCAATACTTTCCCAGTGGCAGACGAGGTGGCCATTTGTCTGGTAACCCTGAGTGAACTAGAGTAAAAATGTGAGCCAACCACTTCATAGCCCATGAGTCTACTAGAAACTGGCCTCCTATCCAGTGACAATCTGAGCCCTGGAAGCTTGCCCTTCCCATTAACCAGAAGTAGCACATGTGTTCATGACTCCCAGCCCTGGCCTGTGAGGACAAGGGGAATGTCAACCATTTCCTGGTTTTCAGAATACTAAAGATTTCTTCCTGGGTTAGAGTACAGCAACTCTGACAGAATCAACTGCATCTAGCTTCTTCTCTCCCTCACTCCTGGTGTGCAGGTCACTGAATGCCTCTCTGGCTTCTTCTGGACCTATATTTCAGAGCTGCCCATTTGAGGAGTAAAGAGTCAAGTCTACACACATGTTCCCTGCTCTCCCGAACATGTGAGCCTTTGCTAAGTCTGCACCCTCCCCTGGGCTCCTCTGCAGTTTCCCTCTGTTGCTACGTTCTCCTTGCTAAGGATCTGTCCTCCAGTCCAGCCACCCGACCCTTGAGAGTTCTCAGAACACCTGGAAATGCAGAGTCAGTAAGAACAGAGAGAGACGGTCTCTCTCCACACATGACCCAGTGCGGAAATGATATGATGAACTGAAATACTCTACTGTCCCCCACTTAAAATGCAAAACCAGCTTAATCTCACATTAAAGTACAGAAAGGATGAAAGAAATGTCAAGTACTATAAAGAAAAGGAAAAGGACGAATTGCTGTGCCCTTCCAAAGCCAACCACACAGCATAGCTCTGCTAACAAGCCCTTAGCACTGTCTAATAGTGTAGCACTTCTGTCTTCCTCACAGAACAAAAACATACTAAGGACAAGCAAGGCAAGGCCTGGTGACAGTCCTCCAAAGGTAGAGGCAGGAGAATAGCCGCAAGTTCAGAGAGCTACACAATGAATTCCATATCTGCCAGGGCTACATGAGGCCTTGTCTCAAGACAGCAAAAAAGAGGGGGGGGAGGAGGAGGAGGAAGAGGAGGAGGAGGAGGAGGAACTACTCACATAATCAAGACCACAAAATTCTTTCTCAATAAGTGGCACAGAGAGGCAAATTATAACTGACACTGCTAAGTCCCTGAGACAGATGACACTGTCACAGAGTTTAAGAGACACAGTATTTGGGGCAGGGGAGCTCAAAAGTGTTCCAACTTCTTTAATACCCACTGCCTGACAATGAGTGTGTAAAAATGAACCAACGCTGGAATTACATTTGTCCAGTGCTGCCATAAACTATGATTTACATTTTATGGAAGAAGAAGCTATTAAAAGCAAAAAGGCTATGGGAGGGGCCCGGGAAAGTTACCTGTGGCTTTGTCCTGAGAGAACATGCAGAGAAAGTGAGGCAAGTCACTTGGGATCCAAGGCAGACAGAGGAGCCACAGGGTGGTCAGGCGACGTACAAATGCCGCTCTGCAGAGAAAGCTCCCAGTGAACCAACGCTGCACACCATGACAAACATGGAGGAAAGGGCGAAAGGTTTCCTCCCACTGTTCTGAGAAAGCTGGGTGACTGACTGTTGTGTGTCCTTTGAAATGATAAAGAGAGAATAAGCTCTAATACTTGGAGAACGAATGCAAACAGAGATGGCTCTCGGATGCTGGCACTACGGGATATGAGTGAGCAGTGCCCACGGTGCCCCTAAGTCCTGACAGTTCTGTGTGCTGCTTTACCTCTCCCCGCCCCCGCTTATATCTACTTCACTTACAAATATGTTTTGCAAATTATGATCTTACTGCATGTGACTTCAATGTACACCTTTCTTACTATAGCAAATAATGCCCCACACCTTTCAATGAAGCACCTCCAAAGTCAATAATGCGTGAATAACACTTCCTTGGTATTCTAGACAAAACAAGAGAAACACGCTTTGAGGGATAAAATGAGGGGTGTGGAGTCAAACTGGCTGGACAAGCAACAGCCACTTAACAAATGCTGACTGACAGGCTTATCAGCCTGTTAGACCTGTTAGAAGACCCCCAGGGCTGAGGGGTGGAGCGGTGCTTTCCATAGCTGCAAACCTAAGCTTTAGCTGGGACGCCGGTAAGCAGTATGTCCTGCCTACCATATGCTTTACATACTGGCTCATCTGCCAACACACCCAGCCTGGCTCGCAGAGACCATTCCACTTGACTCCAGGGAGACATGTGAGAATGGAAGCTCAAAAGGTGAGGAATTTGGAAGAACGAGCAGCTAGTGAAGAACCTAACCACCGTTACCCGGAAGCAGCCTCTAGCTCCTACTTTCTTCCCAGTCACATAAATGCTGCCAATCTGAGGGTCCTTGAAACTGATCAGGAAGTTGTATAAAATCGGTTATGTGTGGTTTCAGGGAGGTGCTCTTCAGAGTTGGCTGCACTGGGCTTTTACACTGATGTGCTAATCTAATTAGAATAGATTTAGCCTCAAGAAATGCAGAATCTTGCACTGAGACTTACAGTCTCAGTACAAGTACATGTCATGGAGACTTGGCCTAAAGGCAGCGTTCATAAAAAAGACTGCAGAGGGTTTTAACCATGTGGGTAATCTGAGTTCAAGAACCATGTGCCTGAACTACACACATTAACTAAAACTATAAACTCAACAGGGATCCCACAGGCATGTATACAATGCTTTCTCTTTCCCTGAGAAGCTACACAGAGCGCCTCCTCACCCCAGACAGGACCCCAACACAGATCAATCGATGCTGCACAATTAATTCCAGTTTGGTGCGCCAATGAGTCTCCAGATTTCATCATCAAAACTCCTCACTATGCCAGGACAAAGGTAGAGTCAGGAATTCCTAGAGTCCTACCCCAGTCAACCTCCTGCTAGAGCGGTGGTTCTCAACCTGTGGGTCACGACCCCTTTGGGGATCAAACACCCTTTCACAGGTGTCGCCTAAGACCATCAGAAAACGCAGATGGTTATATTACTATTCATAACAGTAGCAGAATTATAGTTATGAAGTAGCAAAAAAAAAATGGTTTCTTGGTTGGGGGTCACCATGCCACATGAGGAACTAACTGTATTAAAGGGTTGCAGCATTGGAAAGGCTGAGAGAACCGGTGCTCTAGAGACACTAACTCTCATTGAACCACCAGAGACCACAAGCAGCTGAATCAGGATTAAATAAACTTGGTGAGAGCAGACGTGGGAGTGAGTGATGGCCTTCCACCCTCCACCCACCTTCCAGGAGGGGATACTAAAGCACGGGAGGGTCTCGAGATATGATACCTCTCCAGGGCCAAATAAGTCACGTGGGAAATCTCAGGTGGGAAGGATGTGAGGGTCAGGAGCTAAGCATGGCCTCTCCTCTCCATCTGGCTTTCCAGATCTTTGGTACACAGAAGTGTCCCATTTCTTTACATACGTCCAAACTTCCTCCACAATCTAGGAGGAAATAATTCAAGGTCCTGCTAACAGCAGTTTAACTCCCCAGGGACTGCAATAGGAACATATGAGAAGAGAGAGGTGATGAAATATTGGGTTTTCAAGTACTTTCCAGGTTCCCTTTGAATGACATCTCTCCTTTCCTCCTTCACAGTTCTACTTGCTACAGATACAAGGAAAAAAAAAGATACAGTGAGATGTGTAACAAAGGGGATGTCAGAAGTAAAATGGAAAAGATATCCAAAATGCCTTTTCATATTAACCTTCCCCACTGCATCACTTGCCACTTTCTAGTGAGACACCCCAGTTATCATTTGGCTCTCACTGTGTCCTTCTCTTCTAGAGCTCTTAATGTTTCTTGTCTCCGACCCTCAGAACTGTATCCAAGCTCTGCTCCGATGGTTCCCTATGTGCATCACCCCCTCCTGCAGTGCATCACCTCCCTGCAGTGCAATATCTCCCTGCAGAGTATCACATCCCCCTGCAGTGCATCACCCCCCCCCGAAGTGCATCACTCCCTGCAGTGCATTACATCCCTGCAATGCAATATCTCCCTGCAGTGCATCACACCCCCCTGCAGTGCATCACACCCCCCTGCAGTGCATCACACCCCCCTGCAGTGCATCACACCCCCCTGCAGTGCATCACATCCCCCTGCAGTGCATCACACCCCCCTGCAGTGCATCACACTCCCCTGCAGTGCATCACCTCCCTGCAGTGCATCACTCCCCCTTCCAGTGCATCACACTCCCCTTGCAGTGCATCATACTCCCCTTGCAGTGCATCACACTCCCCTTGCAGTGCATCACACTCCCCTTGCAGTGCATCACACTCCCCTTGCAGTGCATCACACCCCCCTGCAGTGCATCACATCCCCCTGCAGTGCATCACACCCCCCTGCAGTGCATCACACTCCCCTGTAGTGCATCACCTCCCTGCAGTGCATCACTCCCCCTTCCAGTGCATCACACTCCCCTTGCAGTGCATCACACTCCCCTTGCAGTGCATCACACTCCCCTTGCAGTGCATCACACTCCCCTTGCAGTGCATCACACCCCCCTGCAGTGCATCACATTCCCCTTGCAGTTCATCACCTCCCTGCAGTGCATCACACTCCCCTGCAGTGCATCACATTCCCCTTGCAGTGCATCACACCCCCCCTGCAGTGCATCACATCCCCTTGCAGTTCATCACCTCCCTGCAGTGCATCACACCCCCCTGCAGTGCATCACACCCCCCTGCAGTGCATCACACCCCCCTGCAGTGCATCACTCCCCCTTCCAGTGCATCACACTCCCCTTGCAGTGCATCACACCCCCCTGCAGTGCATCACTCCCCCTTCCAGTGCATCACACCCCCCTGCAGTGCATCACATTCCCCTTGCAGTTCATCACCTCCCTGCAGTGCATCACACCCCCCTGCAGTGCATCACATTCCCCTTGCAGTTCATCACCTCCCTGCAGTGCATCACACTCCCCTTGCAGTGCATCACACTCCCCTTGCAGCGCATCACACCCCCCTGCAGTGCATCACATTCCCCTTGCAGTTCATCACCTCCCTGCAGTGCATCACTCCCCCTTCCAGTGCAGATTCATCTGTGCTCTCTCCTCCTCCAGCGTGTCACACCCTTGGTCACCACCCTCCCTGTAAGCCTCAGGTCAAGAGGAACTCTTCGTGCGGTAGAGTTTTGTTGTCCTGCTTGAATCTGTATTCTCTGCCTTATATGATTCGTGCACCAAAGGATAAAAGCGTGTATGAGATGAAATTAAATAGGATTTAACTACTCATTGCCGCTTCCTAAAAGTGAAGTGATTTGGCAGTCACTTCAATGACCTTGATGTCTATTCTGGGAAAAAGTCAAGAGCACATTAAAAAAGGAGGAAAATAATGTAATGGTGAAGGCGTTTTTAACCTCGCCCCTCCCTTCCGTAGCTTCCTTCATGTTTATAACATCATCTGTTAATGCACATATACCCAGACACACATAAAGCTTTCCATAGTTGGTGAAAATGAGCTATTACGCAATCTTGAGATCTCTGCCTGCTCTTTCTAAAGACTGCACCACAGCCACACCACAATGGAGCCAAACAATTTCATAGAAAGGAGCTTTCTTTATTTCCATTTTTCTGAGTGTTTGTCGCCTCTCTGCCACCACAGAAATGAACTGGCAAAACCCTTCACTATATATCCTGGGGCCTTCACCATCTTCACAGCAGGATGCCAGGGCTGGGACAGGATGCTGGGATGCATCTACTCACACGCGCACCACAGTCCTGCATTTTAAAGGCAGGTTTTACAAAGATCAAATGAATTCATACATGTGAATACAGCGCATCCGTGGAAAGAGATGAAACACCAAACAAGGGTCCATCCTGAGCTTTATAACGAGGAGGAAGGGTCAATTCCCATTCATCATACGCACCCCGTCTCTGTATGTTATATACATCACTCAATAAAAATATAAAATTCTCCTTAAACTACCTATAGGGGAAAGAATGAAAGTACAGACTATACAGAATTGTCTTTATTCAATTAAATGGTGTAAAGTCAAAAGTGTATAGAATTTAGCTTCAACTTCTTAATCTGTTTTGAATACCAACTCTGGAGACACACAGTCAGGTTCCTTCCCTCAAGGACCTCAGAGTCCAATAAAGAACAAGCCCTGCACTATGCCAGATAAGCAGGCGAGGTGGAGGGGAGGGCCAGGAGGCAGGGTGGAGCTCTGAGAGTGACACCTGTAGGCTCCTTTAGCAGCTGCCACCTTGGTAAGCAGGCCAGGTGCCAGCCTGTCTCTTGGGACTGGGCTCTTTTTAAGTAGAGGTTAAAGGTGACTCTTCTCTTTTTTCTTTCTTTATAAACATTTCTGAATTTGTCAAGGTTTCTAAAATTGACATTGATATAATTTCCATTGGGAGCAAATGAAACAAAACAAAAGCAAAAAAACAAAACAAAACAAAAAAAAAAACCCTCCTTTGAAAATAGCAACCCAAGCTTAACAGTTTGTTAATGTTTCTTAGCTTAACAGTTAAAGCCCTAATTGAAATCCTGGCTATTTTCTCAGTCTTTAATGAATGTTCAGAGGTCTTTTCAAGGAGATGGTGTTCCTATTTGGGGGTGGGGGGAGGGGGGTGTTGGGGAGTTCAGACTGTTCAGCATATATAAAAGCAGCTACGAGAAGTAATGGAAGAAGACAGCGCGGCAAGAAGCAGGCGTCCACCCTGTCCTCCCCAACCCCACCGCACTCCAACCCCATCCCCCGCTCTCTAGCTTCCAAGTGGCTCTGCAGCTAACCAAGGACTACAATCTGGAGCTGGAAGAGTTTTCAACGGCTCCAGCACTGAAATACTGTGAGAAGGTGGAACCCTAAAGGTGTGGGACCTGTAGGAGGGCGGCGCTCACTGGAAGCATGCCCTGTGGGAAGCAGAAGGGTCTGGCTCCCACGCCTCCTTTTGCTCCTGATCTTGAGGAGCAAGGTTCTATTCCATCACACACCTTGCTAACAGGCCTAAAGGCAGCAGAACCAACCCGCTGTGGACTGCGCGCCTGAAACTGTGAGCCAAAATCCCCCTTTTCTCTTTGAACGTCATCTGAGGTATCTGTTACAGCAGCAGAGCCGGCTAACACAAATCTTTCTAGAAAACATGTAGGATCTTGACTAAGGAACGCATCACAAACACACTCTTACTATGATCGAGCTGTATTCAAAGTGAGTGGCTACAAACAGCTCTGCGTGGATTCTGGCAGCCCTGACTGACTACAAAAGGCTTCCTATCTGTTTCTGTAGGCAGCATTTCCAGCTAAGTCACTGTTCTTTCTCTGGATGTTTCTTTTTGCATAACATTCAAGAGCAGTTTGGGAGAGGCACCAGGGGAATCAATTCTAATCCTCAAATGCTCCTACAGATTCTGTCAGGTAATAAACAAAGGCTTAACAATAAGACTTGAATGTACCCAGTATCTAGTGTATGTTTTAAGGCTAACTTATCCTGACTGTTATCACCAAGTTAAGAACTACAAAATGCCAAACAAGAAAACGGTGTGCCCTCTGCTACCGTGGTCATCGCCATCCATGGGCGGAGATTACCCAGTAAGTGTCCATTGCCAAGGGCACTGAAGACACACCTCCATGCACTTGCCAAGTGAGCTCGCACTATAAAAATCAAACTTTCAGCTTAAACTTTAAATGACCAGCAAGAAGAGAAAGCAGAGGTTTCCCCGCTTCCAATACTGGAAAGGAAAGATGAAAAGTGAAAGGAGCAGTGCACCTGAGCCCCGCTGGGCAGCGCTTGGGCCCAGCTAACCGTGCACGGGAAGAACGCGCTATGTTCCCACCACACGGTAGGCTGAAGCCAAGGACTGTCTTTCACTGCTAGCACTGAACGCAAATACAAATAAAATACTTTAAAATGTGCCACGACCATCTCTCAGTAAGATCAAGATCATATTGCCCGGGGCAAAAATGTTTCTGAGGAACGTTTGCCCACTGACTGCTGATGCCTTAATTTCCCTACAGGCACAAGGGGACGCCAGTCTCACTGTCCAGAGACAGTTCCTGGGCTTTGGTAAGCCAGTATTATAATCACATGGACCATATTTCAATTCTCTGAATTAATCCTCAGGTACTACAATGGCTCCTTAGAATCTGCTCAGCTTGTGTGTTTTCCCTCCCTCCAGCTCTCCCTGTAGTGTGTGTGTGTGTGTGTGTGTGTGTGTGTGTGTGTGGTTATGTGCCTGTGCCTATGTATCTGTGTATATACAAGCAGGTGGAGAAACAGAGTGTAAGGCAGAGGAGAGAATCGTAAATCTCACACAGGAAACCATGAAGAGGAGCCCGAGAGACTCATGACTTGCAGTGACATGACACTATTTACCACCAGCATTAAGGAGAACCATCACACTCAAAGTCTATGTGCTTCATACGTAGACTGTGTGCAGTAAACTGTAGTGCAGGGCTCTTAGTCTTGGGTGTTCTGTACTCCCTCCGACAAATGTACGAGCAATTAGGAACAGGAACCCTTTCTTTCTGACAATAATCAGCATCAGGACAGCGCTGGAACAGAGCTGGGTGCTTTGTTTATACTCACTGCATTCCTCATAACGCCGTGATGGATTTATCATTCTCACTTAAGGATTTACAAAACAAAAAAAAACTGAGGCTAAAAATGCTACGTAACTCTGCAAGATCACATCGCCATTAGGTAGTAGAAAAAGCACATGAACCTACATGTGTTTAATACCAAAGACCTCAACACCAACACTTCACAAAGTGTGGCCCCAGGGACATCAGCAATAACCCGAAAGTGCTTTCTGACAAAGCACTCAGTGTAAGCCACTGTGTTGGTCCTATACTGACCAGCCAGAGCGAGGCAACCCAGCTGTTGATTTAACAAAGGATTCAAGAGGTCTGGCAATGAGCCCAGTTTAAGTGTCCACAGCCGTGGACCCACACACATCGTTGTTTAAAACCTCTTGGGGGAACCGATCTACCCAAGATTATTCCTCTGGAGGAGAGCAAAGCCAATTTCACAATTATTTCAGATTTCAGAAGACCAACAAAAAAAATGCACATTTATCTCCAACAACAACAACAACAAAAAAAAAAACCTAAACTGTCTTGTCTTCGGTAGTGGGAAATTTTAACTGTTAGGCCCTTAATAAACACATCATATTGGAAAGCAAGTGTCTTAAAAAGATGTGTTGAAAAGGAGGGAGCGGGCAGCACACCCTACCAAGCAGGCCACCACGGTCAAGTATCTGAGTCTCAGTGAGTCAGCGTGTCATGACTTCATGTTAGCGCACAACCTCATTTCCCAAACTGATCCACCACACCCTATGTCTCTACGCTCGGTTCTCTGACCCAGCCATCAAATGTACCTTAAAAGGGCCAGGATGTGCAAACAAAGAAGGCCAGTCGCATGCACAGGCAGCCTGAAAATAATTCCTAAGGAGTTCCAACACTGTTTTGAAATGAGAATAAATTCACAAGGTGATCATACTGAGGGGCAAGGCATCTACCGAGATGTGTCTGTACTTTCAGCTGCTGATTCAAAGACATAGTTCCCTACCATGTAGTCACACCTCAGTTAATTCACTGAGTTCAAACACACTAAGGAAATAAGAGTACAAAACTGTCCTGAATCACTACAGAAAAACGAAACTGACCTACATTTTAGCCAACTAACTTGAGCTGAATTCTATGAAGAAACAAATCAGACAGAGTGCAAATGAAGAAGAAAATATGCTAAGGGAGAAAATGCTGGGGACAAGCTGAGGTGGGAGGGGCTGGAGAGACGCACAGCTCCTGAATAGGACCTGAGTTCAGTCTGCAGAGCTTTGCTGACTGCTCACAACCACCAGCAACTCCAGATCCAGGGGATCTGACACTTCTGGCCTCCGTGGGCAGCTGCGCTCACAAACATAAACCCACACATGTACAAATAATGTAAAAGTCACCCAGATCTTTAAAAACAAACTGGAGAGTCAAAGAGGGGCGCTCGACATGAAGAAAGAAGCAAGCTTACTAGGCCTCAGAAGGGGCAAAAAAGGCTTCTCACCCAGCTTGCTGTGCCCTGGAGCCCCGGGCTTCAGATTACAATCAAGCCCTATTAGCTCCTACTGAAAACTAATTAGCTACTGAGTTATCTTCCAAGGCGGATGAGATGACCAAAAATGGGAAGGTGTTCCAAGACTCTGGTATCTGACTCACAATCATCCACTTCACCCCCCCCCCCCCGCCGTTCCTGGTCCTAAAATCCAACTTGACGTGGTCTCATACAGACCATAGTGCCTTTCCAAATTCTTAAATAGCTAGCTGTCCATTTTCAAGTTCTTGAATGCTTAACTCAGGACACTTCCGCCCAAAAGTTATTTCCAAGGATGCGGGGTGAGGTGGAGAAGCAGGGACAGCTCCGCAGGGTGGGGACAGACACCCACTCCTACCTGGCCATGCTGGGTGGGACAGGGGGAGGGGGCCCCTGTAGATGACGCTTTGGGGTTTACCACAAGTCTGACTACAGTTAGGTCTTCGAATACTATAATTTGCCCACCTGGCCTTTCCACGACTTTGTGGTTCATGGTGGAATTGACCCACCCACAGAGCAAGCAAGCACAGCCACTCCTGGCCTCTCTAGAGGGCAGTGACCGACCCGCCACACCCCCTGTCTGCTCCTTGTCATGAGTCACAAGCCTGGCCTTACCCCGAGCCGTTCCCCTTCCCTTCACAAATTGTCAACTTCAATATCTCAGGTCTGGCTATGACCTGTTATGTGGCCTCCGCCCCATGACAACCAGTACCACTTTCACTCTGAACCACTCACTTCTCACAGCAACTCCCTTTTTTCTCTGCCCAGCCCACAGCATCCCAAGTACCTTTCTATCAAAATCCTACAAGGTCTGACCCCTCCTAGCTAGCCACCACTCTTATGTAAGTGGACCTGGTACCCACATCCGCTTTTCTCTATCCCAGGCTTGGACGGCAGACCACTCCCAAGGAAATGAACAGCAGAGGCTGGCTTCTTCAAGACTGTATATGTATCCAACAATACCCCCCCATCTCCACTTCCCAGAAGCTACCATGTTCAACCCCACCTCACTCACTGAGCAGGCTGATGCATCATGAGAAAAGTGACCTTGATCTTTTCCTTCTAAAGGCCCCCCTGCCCCTTTCCTCAGACTCTGAGGTAAGCATTCCAACTGAGAATCTCTGTTACAGGGACTCCCCAAGCTCCTATGTTTCAAATCTGGCTAATCACCAGACTCTGTCCCTGCTTTGCCTCCACCTTTATCCTGGCTCCCCTCAGGTGCATGCGTGAGCTGCTATTAGGACATGGTCTCTAAGTACACGTCTCACAAGACACTCATTCACCCACAGAACGAGAGCCAGACTCCTTTACCTTGCGTTCCAGGCAACCCAGGCCAGGACTCCAACCCTCTCCTTAAACAAACTGTGCCTTCACTCTCAGTTCTGCCGTGTCCCCTGCCTATTCCCAGGCTGCCCAGGACCTCCAGAAAGAATCTGCTGCTGTCTCCACAAGCCAGGCTTCCTCATAGCCTCATCTACCCAGCTGCCTGATTCTATGCTAAGCCTGAGACCCCTGAAAAGAGCAACTCTAGCATCCCCGTGACCTAGTAGCTCACATCTAGTAGCACAGAGATCACAAGGCCACTCCTTGTTGGACCTTCATAATTAACATGAAAAAGCATCTGTCTTTGGAGTCTGGCTGACTGTACATTAACCTCAGCCTAGTCTTTTCCCACCTCCACCCCCACCCCCACCCCCACCCCCAAAAGCCTTCAGTGTCAGCTTTATTACAAAAAAATAAAGAAGAAGAAAAGAAAGAAAGAAAGAGAGAGAAAGAAAGAAAATCCCACATACCACATCAAACTGACCTAAAGACTGAATTCTGAGTAAGTGCAGCTAGACTACTCCCAGCAGTTAATACACAGCTACTATTGGTATTTCAAAGACTATAACTGTGGTTTCACTCAACTCTCTCCAGAGGGAGGGCAGATTATCTGGCATGTGGACAACAAAGGCAATGGCTTCAGAAACACTTCCTGCCTTTTGGCCATTTTGCTCCTCATTAACGCCCCTGCTAAGAGGCAAGGAGGGGCGGAAATGTCCTTCCGTCAACATGACTAATGATGTGATATCTCTGGTGCTACCGCTGACCCTCTGCCAGCAGGATCTGCTGACTCAGCCCCAACCCTGCTCTCCGCCCCCCCCCCGCCTCTCCCCCCCGCCCCCACAGGTGCATAGCAAGCAATTGCTATTAACATGGCTGCCTTGGGCCGGTGCTGCAGAAAGCATACAGTAGGCAGACACAGGCTGTGCAGAAGCAAGGCGCATCTGGCCTTGGGCTGGTTGAGTTTTTTGTCAACTTGAGGACAGCTAGTCACCTGGGAAGAATCTGAACTGAGAAAATGCCTCCATCAGATTGGCCTGTAGACAAGTCTGGAGGGCATTTTTTTAACTAACAAATGATGTGGGCGGGCCCAGCCCTCTGTGGGCGGTGCCACCTCTAGGCAGAAAGTCCTGGGTTGTATAAGAAAGCACAGAGAGAGGAGGCCATGGGAAGACTGGCCAGTAATCAGCACTCCTTGGCTTCAGCTACAGTAGCTGCTTCGACATCCTTTCCTTGAGTTCCTGCCCCGGCCTCCCCCAGTGGTGCACTGTAACCTTCAAGGTAAAATAGCCCCCTTCCTCTCCATGTTGCTTTTGGTCATGGTCCTTACAACAGCAATAGAAAGTAAACTAAACCCAAGCAATCCTTAAAGACTGCTGGAGACATGGGCGGCTAAAAAAGCCAGGGATCCCAGCATCGGTGGTCTAGAATACTGGCTAAGGAGTTTGTTTATTTGAACTACTTCACAAATAAATAAGTAAATGAATGAATGAATAAATAAATAAATGCATTTTTCAGTACAATATGGGGTGTGTGTGTGTGTGTGTGTGTGTGTGTCTGTTTCCCTGTGATTCAGGTACTGAATTTCCCAATGCCTTAGACAGGTACACATAAATTCAGAGCTGATGACAAACAAGTAGAAAACAAGCAGGTGCACAGCTAAGTCCCACGCTCGCACATAACCAGAGCGGCTGTGGGGGTGAGGCAGAGACATGCCTGGGCTGTGGACTGAGGCACCACGGGCACAGGACAGGCGCGTCGGGAGCAGAAGTGACAGCATGAGCAGTCACGGAAATCCCTCGCGTCAGGCATGAGCTGAGTGGTCCCGATATTTTATAATATCCTACTTACTTAATTTCTGTTCTCTTCAGAATTCCCCCTGGCATTTGGTGAGAATGAAATCTAGGGAAGGCTCTACATGTACAGTCATTCCTTTTTGTTTTGCATTATCTGAAAAAGAAATCGTTTCTGCTAAGGATTCTTCCTCAACAGATGGTCTCTGTGGTTTTGGCAGAAGGCACAGGGTTAAATGAGAGGAGACAAAGCTACCTGTTGCTCCATGATGGAAAGGAGTGTGCACAAAGCCCAGCAGGCTCAGCAGGCATGCCTGGCGCGGCTACTCACCTGCCTCCCATACCCCTCACCTCACCCTTGCCACTCCTACCCTCCTTATGCCTACCCCCCACTCACATCAAAAGTGGGATGGGGAGAAGCCAGGCACTGCTAACCCCAGGCTTTCTGATGGCTATGAACCAAATACTTTGCTATGTCTTCCCTTTCTGCTTAGGGGGCCACCATGCAAAGCAAGTGGCCTACTGACCTAAAACCACTCAGGTTGTGTCAAGCCACCAAAAGCCTCTTTGACCAGAGGCACTTCAGCAGGAGAACTTCTGTTACTTGAGGTCCAAAGCATTCGGCAGGACTAAGTACTTGTATGTGAAAGTGCCAGAAACCATGACTTACCTGGTGCCTCCCCCTTGACCTCAGACATTAACCTGACACCGTAGAATATGGAACCTTCTTAGAAGAGTCAAGGAAGTATGTATCGCAGCAAATATCCTCTGCCATGTTTATACTCTAAAAACATCTTCCCTCTCTTCTATAGCACAAGCTACTAAAGAGTCAAAGGGAGAGTCAAAGGAAGGTAAAGTTGGAAAGCTGAGGTCTCTGGGCAATCTCAGAGAATCACAATAGTTACAGAAAATACTGGGCACATCTGGGCAGTAGTGACAAACACCTTCAATCCCAGCAGGTAGAGGCGGGCAAGTGGCTGAGTTCAAGGCCAGCCTGGTCTACAGAATGAGTTCCAGGACAGCCAGAGCTACACAAAGAAACCCTGTCTTGAAAAACCAAGGGGTGAGGGGAAAGGAAAAGGGAAAGAAAAACAGGAAGAGAAGGGAAAGGAAGGGGGGGGAAGGAGAGGGGAGGGAAGGGGAGGGGAGGAGAACAAAGGGAAAACACTGGGCACACGATGCAGTCCCAAACCTTGCCATTTTAGAACAAAGTTATGGAAAACAGAAACATATAAAAGTAATATACTATGAGGTAAGCTGAGTGGCTTGATTTGAATCTGAAATGTCCCCTATGGGTGGGTGTATTTGTTCCACACTTGTTCTACAGTGAAGATTTTCTGAAAGCTGCAGAGCTTTTACAGATGGAGCCCGGCGGGGAACAAGGGGTCACTACGGCCTATGAAGGGCATCCCCCTGTCCCTGACTCCGGCTTTCTCTACTTCATAGTCTCCACAATGCTCCCTCTACCATGAATCAACTCTAGCCTGCCATCCCTGCTCTGGCAGAATGAAATCCTGAAGCCAGGAGCTGAAACCAACCTTTGCTCCTAAAGTTGTGTCTGCCAGGTATTTGTCACAGCAACTGCTGTAGGAGCTACTATACGACATCGTGTTTCATTCATTCATAGCACCCAATGGCAGCAGTGTGAAAGCACATGCATTTCCAGGAAGTATAGTAGGACCCACTTTATGGTACGAGCAGGCATGGTCAAGACTAAAGACTGTCACAAGCCCATTTCTTGATTTCATGCAAACAGTAATACAACCCCAATCGGTACTAGCAGATACAATGGAGCAGCGCTCTGAGAAGCGCCCAAGATTCCCTTCACTGTTCCTAACAAACGCACTTTTACCCTGAAAACGGGTAAGGACTCAAATGTAAGTTACACCTCCTGAGAGTGAGTGAGAACCCCAGACCCAGGAATGGACGGACGCCACTCATCTTTGAGAGATTATGCATGAATGAGCTCATTAATACTCGGTGACCTGATTCTGAAAATGATCTCTCAGCTCAGTGCTCTTTTTCTTAATGATGCAAAAATAGCCCAAACATCGTGAGTCTCTTTGTTGCCCTTTACAGAACAGATGGGGCTCAGCAGGGGCTTCTGACGCATTCGACCTTGAGGCACCTCAAATGCCAGCTTTGTTGTGGGGGGTCTCTGTGTCCCCTGTTGGGGGGTCTCTGTGTCCCCTGTTGGGTGGGTCTCTGTGTCCCCTGTTGTTGTGGGGTCTCTGTGTCCCCTGTTGTTGGGGGGGTCTCTGTGTCCCCCAGTGTCCTCGTCTGTAAGAAAAGCTACCTATGTGAAATGAGGATGAGGCTGTATGAGGACAGAGCGTGCTAATCACAGGGAGAGCTCAAACAGATTGAGGCACAGGACCCAGAACACACTTGTAAGTCTCATCACGGGCTCCCCCTCCTCAATTCTAGGTCTCTTTAAATTCCCACCATGACTCAGACACTCGCCTGGGTCCTATACTGCCAAATCCACTTATCCAGTCCTCTGCAAATCAGCATGATCTCACACTTACCATGTGCCATACGGCAACTGGTGACAGACAAGTGAACCTGTCACCGCTGTTTCCCACTGCTATATGGGTGGCAGTGACAACAGTGTGGTCAGTACACGTGTCACTCTCCTGCAGGGACCTTGTGGGAGCCGGGAACCTCTGCAGACTTAACTCTTGGCTGTGGCCCTTCGGTTATCAGATTTGCTATTTGTTTATCTGGCTTACCTGAGGGTTCCAGAGACAAAGATGCTCTATCTGTCCTGCTGAAAGGAACAAAGCACAGTCTGTACTCAGTAAGTCCTGTGGGGAGCAAGGAAGGAGGCAGAGGGCTTGCTGGGATGCCCGGAAGCCCAGCACCAACACCCTGTCAGAGCTGACACTTCCTCGGGAGCACAGAGCCACGACTTGACCCTGATCCACTGATAATCCTCATTATCAGTCCCCAAACTACAATTCCCAAATAGAGTCTCTTGGTTACCGAGTCAGCCTAAGGGACTCCTCTGACTTGCTTGAGCTAATTTACTAAAGACACACAAAGTCCTGGCCAGATTCCTCAGATCCCTATAGCTTTAAACGCTGAGACAAGACAAACAACTGACAGGCAAGAAGCATTCGGTATTCAAAACGAACGTGTGGGCTGGGGAGAGATACGCACGCGCACACATGTATGGAAATGTATGAGTGAACCAGAGGAAAAGCTGCTCGTCTTTCTTCCTTAACTGACTCTGGGAATCAAAGACTGACCACAGAAAGATACTCATTTGGAATAGCTTTGCCTGATTATCAAACCCTTGATTATAATAATTAAACCTAGATCTGTGGTTCCACTAACCTCACTAAGCGCCTCCTGAAGCACGTGCCTAACTATGCCACCGCTCTCCTAAAGGTCTTCCTGGAAGATCAACTTGTGACACAAAGAGACCTCACAATAGCCACACCCTCTACCATTCGTGTAAGAGAACTAGGCAGTGACAAGAACCTAAAGTTGTCCCCTAAGTCAGGGCTGTTTTTCCTACACCATGGAACCATACATACAACAGGGACTGCTGACAGTCAAGTGCATCTTGGTTTAATCTCCAGTCTCTCATTTGCAGGTATAAAATCAAAACCCACTTGGTGTATATGTGTGTGTGAGTATGAGAGAGAGAGAGAGAGAGAGAGAGAGAGAGAGAGAAACAGGAGTGATAGAGATCAAAGGACAGCCTCCAAGAGTCAGTCTCGCCCGTTGTCCTGTCGGAAACAAGTCTAGTTATTTCCTGCTGCTGTGTGTGCCAGGCCAGCAAGCTTCAGGAGATCCTCCTGCCTCCACCTCCCGTCTCCTGGCAGAAACTCACTAGAATGAAAGCCATAGGTGCTACTGAGCGCCCAGCTTTTCATGGGTCCTAAGGATCCAAACTCAAGTTGGCAGGATTGGGTGCTAAGTACTTTACCCACTGAGCTACCTTCCTGCCCCTCAAAACCCATTTTAAACTTCATTCACTCCCTGAAAAGGGTCACAGGCTTCTCAAGAAAATCACTCAGTTATGTAGTTGATGTCTTCTCTATGCTAGCTGCTTTAATGAGCAGCAGAAGCAAACACAAATTCTCGGGGGTGGGTAGCTTCCATCACTTGTTCTGAAGGAAGACGGGGATGTCTGCAGGCAAGAGTGGTTATCAGTGGACTCCAGAGACAACAGAGGAGAAGGAAGGTGGGCTTCCCAGGGAAGGGTTTCTCCTGATCTCTGTCCAGTAGGATCAGAAGCGGTGGTCCAGGCAACAGAGAGAGGTACAGCAGCACACGTTCAGTCCCTGACATGAAGGCACACACATGGGACGGTGCATTAGTGACTCATTGCAGCTAGCTCTTGTGCAGCACAGGTGTGGAGGTGCAAAAAAGGGCAGAGAAAGCTGATGACAAGAATGCTGCCAAACTTACCCTGCAAGTGCAGGGAGGCCACTTAGGAGGCGGCACTCCATCCGTATCTCAGATCACTCTCACCAAGTATGGAGAAAGAATTCAAAGGTAGGAGCAATGAAGGTCTTTGGGCCTCTCTTACTAAACAATATGGATAAGGATAAAACTGCATCGTCTTTTCCTACCTGCCAACTACTGTTCTATTACTGTACAGGTGTTAGCACGGCTAATCTTCACCCAACCATACGAGGTAGGGACTGTCATTCCTTTGTTTCCAAAGATGATCAAAATGAAACACAGGTTCGTTGCAGATACGCTGCTTAACTAGAACAATCTCACAAGTGCCATGCAATACTTTCTCTTCAAGTCGGAGATTCGGGCCCCCACACAGAAGGCGAAGTGTGAAGGGCAGCGGGTAGGCTGACTCATATGGCTGTCACACCAAGGGGACGCCCAAGCTTTGTGTTGCCTTTATCCTCCGTGCCACTGTCACCTTGCTCTCCAAAGAGGACCGTGTCAACTCAGACTCTTTTTCTCCTAACCCAGCATTATGTCATCTTGCAAAAGATAGCCGTCTGCAATGCCCTGTCCACTGTCAGGTCCTCTGAGCTCACCTGTGGAGAAAGGCAGAGCCAGGAGCTCTTCCAAAGCACATATAGGTACTTGGTCTTTACCCCATGGGACACTCATCTACAGTAGGAATTCCAGAATGCTAAACTTCTCTCCCTAACTAAATGGTTTTTAAGGAAAACTAAAACAATTAATGGGTGGGATATCACTACAAGAGAAATGGGTTTCCTTCTTTCTTTGACTATTTCAAGCAGAGAACAAAAATCAATCTTAACAGAAAAACCAATCGGGATGATAACACCCCAGCCCACACTCAAGTCAGCTATAGTAACAGCATGAATCCAGAGGTGCGTAGCCAGCACTTTTGAATCAACTCAAACGGTCTGAATTCACATCATATCCTGAAAGGTCTGCAAGCTTCTTCCGGCCCTCACAACTGCCCATCTAAGATAGAGCTCTTACCTCCAGCACAAGCTGACTGTTCCTCTTAATTATATTTTCCAAAGAAATGGGTGTGAACTGGGGCAATAAGGGGCCACAGTGGTCCTACCTAGTCAAACCATCAAGAAATCATCTAGAGTACTCCATAATTAGGTTCAACACCTCCTTCCGCCCAAAGGAGGTAAATCCACTCCTTGAGGTAACTCTATCCCTTGACATTTTTAGAGACAAAAAATACCATTTTCCCCCAAATGAGTCAAATCTCTTGAGTCTAGAAGTTACAGCCTTCGTAAATATACTCTCCAACAATAATTGGAATGACTTCCTTCAAGGACTCCAAGGTATTTTAAACTACACACACACACACACACACACACACATACACACACACCCCATTAGATCTTCTAAAATACCACATGCAACAGTAAATTACCATTTCTGTCCACTAAATTGCACCTAAGAGAAAGTTAATGGACATCCAGAAGATTCTTCTGTGTGTTTACTAAGCCTGACCCATGATTTCAGCACCCTTCATGCAGATCTTGTGGCAGAAGACAGAGTCCTTCTAGCCCCGCTTGGGATGGAGATCCACACCTGTCAGCCTTGCCCGTGACCTCCATGGGCATTGTGAGGAAGTCTACTGCAGCTCTCCCTAGCTGCCCATCACACTGCAGCCCTCCCTCTCCCACACTCCAGACTGTCACCACTAGTATTGTTGGCATTCTATAAAGTCAGCAGTGTGTTAACTAACCCCCAAATCCCAAGTCTACTGAAACGTCATGGCACAGTACCCACACATAGATGTCCTCATGCTTCACACGAAAACACAGTCCATGAAGTTACCAGGGTCACTATGGGTAGTGATAACTCTATTGACCAGAAAATAGAAAAAAATACACAACTTCTACCTACCCACAACACATCTGAGTGACCATTTTCTTCCCAAGGAAGACTACATATAAAACTCACAACATTTTAGTTGAATGAAGGCACCCCACATTGAAAGAAACTACATCAACAAAAGAGAATCAGGCCCAGTTGGGTTAGCATGACAGGAAGGTAATTCAGAGACTAAGAAATCCAGGAATGAGTGTCTCGGGGCCTTGTCCCTAGTTTTCCTACAAATACGCCATTATTCCTCTGGCCCTACCATGGAGGGGCTCCTGACTCATCTCCCAATATGATCCGCTCTACCCCCATCACTTTCCAAAGACACCAACCCACAGCCTCCGTTGCTAACAGGGTAGGTTCAACCCCACTTTAGTGTGGCTGCTGGACTCCACCCTCAGGTGGCCCCTTCAATCTCCACACCTGCTCTTCCCTCTTTCTCTTCCATTCTGAATCATGACCTCTAAAGCTTTTTCTCATTTTCCCCAAAAGTATGAAACTCCTCAAAGCTCTATCAGCTTCCAATAGAGACTCTTAAATGCCACTCATGGGGTCAGGGGAGGAGCGGTGAGTCCAATGTTCACACCCTCTTAACTTTCTTCAGTATTCTCCTGCTTTTGAAAAAACTGAAAGTATAATGGCTAACATGGGTTGTTACGCTGAGTAAGAAAAATGATTTGTGTGAAGAACCTACTACAAAGTTTGGAACTTAGTGAGGGGTGGCTATAACAACCAAGTCACAGATACTATCTAAATGCTTCTTAGACTCTAATCCCTACTAACCTGGGAAAATTACAGCTTCTCTAGCTTGGTTTTCTCATCCCTGAGCTCAGGGACTAAAGAAATCTATGGGGAAGGCATAGAGCCGCACAGAAAACAATCAGAAAGCAATGAAGTGCTAAACTGTGTAGTAATACCAGGATGTCTGAGACAAGAACTGCTTCTCTAACTGGAGAAATGTGTGCATCAGTAGGGGAAATACTCCTTTCAATTCCCTTTGGAGTCCCATCCCTTAAACGTGTAATTGTTCTTTTATTGAATAATTGAGTTCTTTATTATACACTCATTTAAGTATATAGGTGTATCGGCCCTATGCCTTAGCCCTTATATAACTATGAGGTAAAGTAACTCTAAAAACCCAATAAAGACAAGAAAGGAGACCTCAACAATAACTTGACATCATGCAGCAATTAAATAATTTTGTAGATGCTACTCGGCTGCTCACAATGTATTAAGTAATATTAACTAGGTGCAGGCCCTTGGGTTTTAATTCTGAGTAAGACACCACAGAGGCTGTTACCCCTTCCACTCTCCATCATGTCTCTCTAGTGAAGTACAGTAGATTCTCTGCTCTTCCAACTCCAGACCTCACCTGACTCTCATACAGCCACATCTACTCTTCCCTCGTTAGCTATAAAAAATAAAAGGAGTGCTCAGAGAACGCAATGCAATAATTACTCACCTATAATGTCATCTGGACATTTCAGGAAGTGTGATTTATTTTTTTTTTAATTGCTGAAAATCATATCAAAAATTTAATTTGGGTTTAACAAACTCCTTAAAGGGGGAGGGGCTCTTTAAACTTCAGTTAAGAAGTCTTGTCAGAGTATTTAGAAAGTTCTCACACTTACAGTGGTCTTCCAAAGCCTCAGTCCAACCCTATAGAGCAGGCGGTAATCTTAACATCTGCAGAAAGTAAGGCTGGAGGAGAGTATCCAAAAGACAGAACCCTGTCTTCAACTATCTAGATCGAAATCCAACATGGGGGTCAAGCTGTCTCTTCAACCAAGGCCCAAAGAGCCTTGGTAAAAGATGACCAAAAGGTCATATGAATCCAGGTGAAACCAAGGAGGTGGGTGTGAGAGACTGAGAGGAAAGAGGGCATTTGAGAAAATACAGGCCATGAGGACAAGAAACATGGAGAGGAAACTCAGTCAAAGTTGGAGACAGGGAAAACGGATGCCCCGTCCCTCAGAACTAGAATTCCAAGGAGAAATACCACTTCCAAAGAGAAGACCTGACTGAAACATGACTAACCTTGTTCTGAATAGGGATGACAGCCTCTTTCCAGAGCAAACTACAGGGGCTAAAATTGAAGTCATATTCATGGCAAATGTTCATAGAGTACAAGAATTACTTCAAAGGTGGTCAAGAGCCTTCTAGCACCTTCCAAGGAAAGACAAGTGATTCCAAACAAAAAGGGAAGACTTAGTAGTTTCTACAGACTTGTAAGTCGGGCCACAGGAAGGGAATTATGATGACCAAGAAGGTAGGCAGCCTTCTGAACATGGGCACTCATTCATTGTTGCTAGATTCTTTTGTTGCAGGGACAAGCACTTGCGGGCCCACAATGTATCACACAGTGGCCTAGTTTCAGCCATGAACACACCTGCCCTTGTGGAGGTAATGGTTTAGTTGGGTAGACAAGGAACACGTAAGCAATATGGTTTGAGCTTAGGTCATGATAAGTGCCCTAGAACTAGAAAACAAATAAATCAGGATATGAGAAAGAATGAGGGGTAGGGGGGATGGGTGTTTGAAATACTTTCATGGGACAATCACGGGGCTAGGGTCCGTACTTACAGGGGAGAACAAAGGCAAGCAGGCACTTCAAGGAGTTAAGAGTTTGATTGTTAGTGCAGACAACAAAAGAATCTATCGCAGGGACTGCTGATGCCAGATAAATCTAGCAGCAGTCAGACGAATGACTGTCATTCGACCAAAAGCAAGCTCAAGATGGGGGTCCTGACCCTCACTCTGCACTGTTGAGAGTCACCACAATGCTTGTCTGCTCCTGAGGTAATAGATTAGGTAAGTTATTACCAACATGTCTGTGGCTGGCAAGTCGGCTGATGAGATGAGAGGTACCCGCTCCACCCCATACTCACATCAGTATTTAAGTCATGTCTCCCCACAAGACTGGGAACAGCTCATAAGAATCACGGCTTCTTTAATCTCTATAGTCCTAATAACTAGTAAGTAATGGTACCGCAATAAACGTTTAACAAGGCCAAGTTGAAGTCACATGACTCAAGGAGGGACTAAATAGCTAAGGTTTCATGGGTGTGAGAGACAGACAGGCCAGACTCATCCTATGTGTTCAGTGTGATTGCCCTTGTCTGACACTTCAATAAATGGAGGCAGCCAGACACTGCATCTATCTAACAAAGTGCAGATCCCTGAGAAAAATCACTGCAATTCTGCGTCTCAATTTGTAAATGAAAATGTTGGAGCAAATGGGAGGTTGCAGACCTTTCAGTGGAGTGTAGGCATCTATCATTATCCCAAAGCCTGTTGCCCAGGTAGAGGGTGCAAGCCTCCCTTTCAGATGTGCTCCCAAATTATAGGCAATAAAACATACAGCTGGTATGGCTGGCACACTAAGAACCTTTGAAGCCTTCCAGCAAGAGGGGGTGATATGGTGGTGAGCAGACAGGGGCTTGGAGTTAGAAGCCAGACACACCAGAGAGCAATAGTGATGAGTTACGTGATCTCAAACACGAACAACAGCTAACCCAAGGAAAGACTGAAAGAAACTGACTTTCAAGGTAGTTGTGGCTCCTGTCTAGCATGTACAAAGCCAACAGTCTGGGTGAAAGAAGACAGAGAGGAATCCATTTTACAGGACCTTGATTTAAAGCTATTAGAGCAATACTTACCAATAAGGAAGGCCATCCATTGGTTTCGAAATGTTTATTTAGTGTATTTACAGAATGCCATCAGACCTTATTTTGAGTCTCTGAGTTGTCACTTACCATCTGCAGAAATACCTGACGCTTCCAAAACTCTGAATTTCCTATGCCAAGCAAAATTCTCCAGCATTACAGAAAAACTCACAAACTATAGAAAGGAGTGAAAAGCCAGTCCAACCCAAAGAAAGCTTCCAATTCCACAATAGAACACAAATTCTACAGAAAGCTCTGGAAAGTTTATAGTCCAGAGTTTTTTACTAAGTCTTTTAGTAACTTTATTTCAAATCCCTTGAAGAGCATTAAGTAACATTTGCTACATTTCAAAAATTATACAACTTAAAGTAGTGAGCTTACCACTTAAGTAAAATACAGTGAAGCAAAAAACAAAACAAAACAGATCATGTGTTTGAAAATGCCTGTAAAATAATACATGCCTGAGGGATCTGGATGGTTTTTCCTACTGAATTAAATTAAGGGGTGGGAGGGGTGCTCTGCGGAGATCCTAGTGAGGGTAATCTTTGTGATTACACAGAGGAGGCCATGGGAACCAAGGAAAGTTAATTCACGGTGAACTTCACTAGAGATGTTGAAAGAAATACACTTCTGATTTTCTAAACGCTGTCAGCACTGCAGATCAGATCGCTATCAGTCCGTGTTCCAACAAACCAGACATCTGATCAGAGTTTCTTTGAAAATGGCAGGACGTTAGCTTTAACAAAGGCCAAACAAGGTATTTGCATTCCGAGGCTCAGGCCTTTAGGCTCTCTCTCGGCCTCCTAGCAGACTTCCATTTCCTGCACCTTTGGATTGCCATAGGCTTACTTCCTCTGTACACCTGGGTTAGGGATGCGACCTCTTCAACAGTTAAAGCTAAAATCCTGAGGCAAATTCAAGGGTTAAAAGTTCAGCGCCTACCCCAGCCTGGCCTTGAAGCAAAATCAGTATCTGTCACTGGCCAAGTTCGGTGAGGCAGATGAATAATTTTCGTAAACAGCTTTGAATAGGTACGGCATTAGTGATAGGACAGACCCAAACAAGCTCTGCGGGGGCGGAAAGGCAGCAGCAGGGCTGACTCGCAGCGGGAGCCACTACACACCTTCATCGCAGTTCCAACCACGTAACAGGTCCACGCACGCAGTGCCCCAGCGGCGGGAACCTGGGCACCTGCCGCAGCTCTCCTCCTGCCCAGCACCCCAATGTCGCCATGGGGCCATTGAAGCCGACAAAGCGCCATCTCTCCAGGGCACAGCCCACAGAGATAAGCCCGGGAGCACATTCCTTACAGATGCCAAGATACTAAAGCTTACTTTCACGCTGCTGGGTCCCAATGTCCTCTGAGACCTGCTTTGGCCCAAAATGAGGAGCTCCGGGCTAGAGAACTGGCTGCTAGCCGATCGCCCCGGGGCGTGATGGGGCGCATGGTCGCCCCCAGCTGGGAACAGTGTGAGCTACCTGGCTTCTCACCTAACCGGCGTTAGTTCCCTGTCGTGGATCTAAGCTACTTAGTGGACCAGAACGTTTCTTCACTCGCCATGTAACTACTTGTTAAATACCAACTCTTTCGGTATAAATGAAAAAGAACTTTTATTGGAGGATGAGGTTAATCGGGAAACAAGGAGGGACAGGGGCGGTTGAGGGCAGTAGTGGGTCCCCGCGGGCCAGTCTCCCGGAGCGAAGCAGTCAGCGGAGGAGCGCACGGACCCGGCCAAGGTGCCAGGTGAGGCGGGCACTCACCTCGGGGAGCTCCCGGAGCTGGTTGGCGTCCAGCAGGAGCTCCTCCAGGCTGCGGGCATATCGGTAGATCTCCTCCGGGACGTAGACCAGCGAGCAGTGGCGCTTGTCGATGGCCTCCACATGACGGTTGCACCGCCACAGGGGAATGCAGTGGAACATCGCCGCCTCCACCACCAAGAGCCGTGTCCCGCCGAGCCGCGGAGCCCGGGGCTCGGAGCCCGCTCCGCCCGGCCGCCCCGCTGCTCCCCGCCCTCCGCCCGCTCCTCGCTCGTTGCTGGCCCCAAGCTCGCTCGCGCCTCGCAAGGGCTCCACCGTCCCGAACGTTCTAAGGAAGCCGCGGGAACCCTCGCCGCGTCCCGCGCCTTCGCCTCTGTCGGAGCGTCCCCTCCCACCGCCCCCTCCGCCGCGCTCCGCTTCCTACTCCCGGCCGCCGCGCACTGGGCATGCGCACAGGGCGGCACGCGGAGGGCGTGTCCCGGCCGGGGATGCTCCGCTCCGGGTTTTCCTGGAGACCCGGCTCCCGGGAGGGTCGGAGATAGTGCTCCTGCGGTCCTCTCCTCCGCGGGGAGTCGCACAGCGTGCGATTCTGGAGGGAGCCGCGCCCCATAAAGGCCCTAAGGAGGGCAGGGACCAAAGACCAGAGGGAGCAGAACAACTTCGGAGTTTTCATTTTACTCACCGTGCCTGGTTTTTTTTTTTTCTTGCTCCCCTTCCCCAAAACAACTTTCTCTTCCGGGGTCAGGAAGTACCGCCCCGCCGAGTACCTTGAGCCCGGGGTGGCGAAGGAGTCGGTTCTGGCTTTCCGACACCCCCTACTCCTCGCCCCGCTTGTGCCCCTGTGTTTGCGCACACTCGCCGGCAGGCCCTACGACCTGAGAGCATCTTCGGTGAGCAGGACTTATCTGAGATATACGCGTCACCCACTTCCTGGTGCCACCAAAAGCAAGGATGTCAGTCTTCAAAAATCTTCTAAAAGATGCTCCGAGAAGAAAGGAGATGGCAAAGGTGCGCCTCTGCACTAGTTTTACCTTGGCCAGATGTTGTGCCTTGGGGGCTAGCCTGGGCTGAAGTACAGAAAGCACTGGTGCAGGAAGCCAGATTAACCTCCTGTAGATGGCTCCTGTATTTCTGTGACAGCACCCTGCGTTTTACAAAGGAGAGATTGCAACCCACGCAGTGGTTTGGGGCAGGGAGCACTACTCTTCCTTTGCTCCTTACAGGTGCCTGTTGCCACAGCCAGACATTTGAGCCCCCTTTTCTTCTGTTTTCACAGTCAACGATCCAGAATAACCAGTCACTCCTTCATGAACAGTTGTTGATTCGGTCTAGGCCAAATACAATAGGGATAGACTGTTTTAAGAGTCTTCTCTGACTCCTCACCCAGCAACGGAAACCCTATGCTCCCGCAGCTCAAATCCGGAGTCACAGACTTCACACTATGCAGAAGACCGAAAATTGAACTTGCTTAGTAACCAAGGCGGAGTTTGCTCTGAAACTTTTTTTCATTGTCTCTTCAGCAGTTCTAACTGCACAGGGCACTTGCCCAGGTGGAGAGGAGAAAGGATACATAATGACTTCCTCTCTATCAGGAGGATCGCTTATCTTAGTTGATGAGGGAGGAAATTTGACGTTTCTACCTCAGGATTATCACCTAGGCTTGATAGTTACAGCCAGCCTAATTCCTGCCACTATGCTGACTTCACCTTTTAATCTGACTTGGTGCCTGCATTCTTGAAGAGGACTTTGAGCCTCCTCCTCCTTCATTCTTACATTCCAGAAGCGTGTATAAAGCCCATGTCCTGCCACCTCCCTTGGAAAACTCTGGTTCCTGATTGAGACATCCAAGAAGATACGTCATTAACTTTGTGGGTTTTCCAACTGCTTTTTTTTTAAAGCTGTAGAAAGCTGACCTACTCAGTTTTAATGTTGATTTTTCAGAAATACACACACTAGGTTGTTTTAATAAATGATAAGTATGCTTTTAAAATGTCTGGTCTTTTAAGGATTCCAACCTGAATAAGCATTCCTTATTCTTCTCTGTGTTGTGATCATGTATCTTCTTATTTCCAAAGACGTCGTGGCCTTCTGAAAGGCTCGCCTGCTTTGCAGATCCTGAAAACTACCACAGCCCAGATGACTTAACTGCCAGATTTGAATTCAGTCTACTCTGTGTCCAAGTTCGTTTCCTACTGGTGGGATAAACACCATGTCAAAAGGTGGAAAGGGTTTGTTTGGCTTACATTTCCAGATCACAGTCCATCCTTCAGGGAAGCCAAAGCAGGAACTCAGGCAGGACGGAAACCTGGAGACAAGAACTGAAGCAAAGGTCATAGAGGAATAGTGTTTACTGGCTTGTTCAACTTTTTTATACCACCTAGGACCAGTCTACGGGTGGTACCAACCACAGTGAACTGGGCCCTCCCAATTAATCTTTAATCAAAAAAAAAAATGCTTTACAGACTTTCCTACGGGTCCATCTGATGGAGACATTTTCTCAATTGAGATTCACTCCTACATGACCCTACCTTGTGTCAAGTTAACAACCAACCTGCACAGGGAGATGAAGGATTATTTGGCTTGAATGTCAGGATCACAATCCACCCTTAGGGTAATCAAGGGCAGGAACTCAAAGCTTATTGGCTTGCTTTCTGTGGTTTACTGAGCATGCTTTCTTATATAACTCAGAACCACCTCCCCACTGGGCGAATATAATTTAGGAGAGTTTACTACATAACAGCAGATAATAAATGAAGACATGATTTACCAGACATATGCTAGATACTAGAAATACAACAAAGAAAAGAGATTCCTAAAAAAAAATAAAATAAAAAAAAACAAAAAATAAAAAATAAAAAAAAAAAAAAGAAAAGAGATTCCTTACCCCGAGAGAGAATGAAAACCATGCGGTTAATGGTGTGTAATTTTAATTCCTAATTTTATTTATTTATTTATTTATTTATTTATTTATTTATTTATTTATTTTGTAGAATGGTATAAACGTTACATTTTTAAACTACAACTACAAAGTGGTATCCGGTAAGCTGGAAATGACTGGAAATTCAGAAGGCCTGACTTGTAAATTTTAAAATGAGCATGAGAAACCTCTATCTAGCCACTGGAGTAAAAAAACCAACAAACCAAAACAAAGCCACTCAGGATCCTAAGTTTTATTAAAGATACAATGTAAGAAGCACTCAAGCATTGCTGGCAAGAAAGAAAAATGTTGAAAACAATATTTAAAACAATTTGAAGTTTCTCTGTGTGTGTCTGCTGTAATGATCCATCCATTCTACTCCTTGATATTTAACACAAAAACAGTTGTATGTTGTAAAAGTTATTTGTCAATATCCATTGAAATTTGGTTAGTGTTAGTCAAAACATTGAAATAACTAAATATTCATCAACAGATTAAAAATGTAGCTTGTAGAAACAATGGGAAAGAACTCAACAACAAAAGAAGATAAACCGCTAAAATGTATTAACAAATAAGTATATCCCAAAAGATCATATCCACAAAAGAAGCCATGTACAGAAAAGTACATAGTATAGTATGTAATGCATAAAATTATTTTTTAAAAAATGAAAACTAATATAAAATGATATAACCTAACTCAGTGGCTGTGTGCAGAGCTAGTTTGCATGGAAATGGAAGAGGGGCTGAGATGGCAAATGGCTCAAGAGAATGTGGGAAGTGATGGAACTATTTATTTAGGGGGTAGTTGCATACATGTGTGCCTTTACTAAACTCCTAAAATGATCTACTTAAATAGAAACCTTTAACCACACAAAATTCAATATATGTGTGTGTGTGTGTGTGTGTGTGTGTGTGTGTGTATAAATGTGTTTAACTTTTTAAGTAAGAGGCTGGCAAGATGGCTGGAGGTGGGGGTTCAAGCACTTGAAACATACACAAACTTGAAGACGTGAGTTTGGCTGCCCAAGCACCTATATAAAAGCCAAGTATTCCAGCTTGCTTGGCTAGCCAGAAAAAAACAAAAACAAAAACAAAAAAAAAAAACAGCAAGCTACAGGTTGAATAATAGACCTTGCCTCAAGGGGATAAGGAAGAATGAGACAGGACACCTGATATCCCCTCCAAGCCTCCTTACACAGGAGTGACAGGATGATACACACACACACACACACACACACACACACACACACACACACACACTATAGGTAAATGTATCCTCCAGGCAGTTGTAAATTAAATCCTAGGCTAAGAATCACATTAGAGTAGGTGGTTACTAAGTATCTGCCACAGGCCAGACACTGGGTTACTTTTCTGGGAAACAAAGGGAGTAGCAAACCTTGGCGTCTTCCTGGAAGAAAGGCTGTTGTCAAGGGAATGGTATCAAGATAGAAACTATAATGGGGTAGAGGGTAGTTTTTCCTATTCTAGAAAATCGATATCAAGAGGCTGACCTTTTCATCTTGGAAAGGAACACAAGACGCTCTGAGGATGTATACACAGATCAAAGAACTAATCAACTCATGCAAAGCTGGTCACTAAGAAAACAGCTCAATTTGCATAAAACCCCAGGGCACCTTTAATAAATCAAACTCTCAGAATTTAATCATGCTTCTCTAGATTTAAATTTAAGAATTTTTTTCCCAAAGATTTTAGACAAGACATTCAAACCGTTCAGAAGCCTGAGAACCTAAACAACTACATAAATGAGTAGAGTTCAACAATCTTCATAATCAGAAGGAAGGCTGATAGCTGAAGTCTCTTATTTCTGATTAGTTCTTAAAATCTTTCTTCCTCCCTTGGCTTTTCTAGAAATTACATTCGTGTGTGTGTGTGTGTGTGTGTGTGTGTGTGTGTGTGTGTGTGTGTGTGTGTTTCCCCACACTTGAGTTTCAGGTTATCATCAGGCTTGGAGCCTTTACCCACTGACCCATCATCACACTGACCCCTTCCCTTGTTTTTCCATTGAAACATTTATTGAATTTACACTCGAGATAGTCCAGAAAAGTTATACTTATGTTTTCTGTTTTAATTTTTGTTTTCTGTTGATGCCATCTGTATCTCCTTCCTTCCCTTGTAGAACAGTTGTTTCCTCTGAATGGAAACATTCCCTCCAAGTGGACAAAGAAGCAGTAAACAAACATCCCATGTCTGGGAAGAGAAAAGTTGAAACATGATCGAAAGCTCCCTAAACAAATTTATGGACACAGTAGACAGCTGCTGGGAGGGAAGACCTACCAGCCAGGCTGCCCAGTGGAGTTTTCTCAGACCTGCTGGTCTGCTTGCACACTGTACAGAGCTCCAGGGTTACAGCTCTTAGGAGCTATCACCAGTCCTGGGGTGGGTTTTTGAAGGAAGTAGCTGCTTTTAAGTCATCCCCGCTCCTATAGGGAACCTGGCACCTGTACTCCTGGTAGTAACCCCAGTAATTAACACCAAGTTGGACTCTGGTGCCTTGGTTACTTTGATCTGCTGCGGGTTCCCTTTCTGGGGTGAATATACCTGGCTGTGTGTGTCACGCACAGGACATTTTCTTTTCCTGCTATCTTTTGACTGTATTTTCAGACTGCATTTTATGACATCCACTAGTGATAGTGGTTGCTCTAGTGAACAGAATATACATCCTTACATTTTCATAGTCAGGCTGAACAATAGAAGCAGAAATTGTTGGTCTCTTCTAATGGGGTGTCTCTCTTTTTTTCTTTTCTTTTTTTTAAAGATTTATTTATGATATATAAGTATACTGTAGCTATCTTCAGAGACACCAGAAGAGGGAATTGAATTCCATTACAGATGGTTGTGAGCCACCATGTGGTTGCTGGGATTTGAACTCATAACCTCTTGAAGAGCAGTCAGTGCTCTTAACCACTGAGTCATCTCTCCAGCCTGGGATGTCTCCCATAAGGAGAAGGAAATGGCTTGAAAAAGATGCTTCCTTCGCACTAAGAAAGCAAGCTATGTCTTTCACTGAGAGGGGAAAAAAGTTCCTAGATGGCACCCTATTTTTGTTGGGAGGATCTTTGGGTTGTGTGCATCTTTGATTGCTTCTCCAATGTGCAGTTAGCCACAGAGGCATATCTGAAATAAATCACAGAGCTTTTTGCATCTTATCCAGATTATTGTATGAATTTGTGTATGTGATCGTTACCTGTTTTGCTTTTTGTTGTTGTTGCTTGGTTTTGTTTTGCTTTATTCTCCTTTCAAGTGGAAACCACTGTTTGTTTGTTTTTTTTAAGTGTTCTGGGGTACTGAATTTTATGAATTATATTTCGTTAAAAATTCTATAGATGGGGTATGGTTACTCATCTCTCTATCTGTAACTCTATTATTTATTGAGCTTTTTCTAAATGAACATTTTAACATTTCTTATTCAGCTGCAGCACCCTGCAAGAACTAAGAGCAGAGGAAAATGCCTACTAACCTAGACTCTGAAAGTGGGAGACCTCGAGACCTAAACACACTTGAAGGCAGTGGGCCTTCACCCAATGAGCTATGGGCAGCACCCAATAGCATCTGACTCCCTCAGGACACTAGCTCGCTAGAGGTCAGAGTAGCCAGAGACTAGCCTGGCCGGGAGGACCCGAATCAATCCTACAGAGCATGTCCGGAGTGAGGTAGGAGAAGCAGAGACTCTGAGGCCCAGCAGCCCCTCCTCCCGCTTATATCATATTCATTCCATGATATCCATGCTACAACACACACACACACACACACACACACACACACACACACACACCATTCTGTGGTTTATATATGAGCAAAATCATAACCTGTCTTTCTGAGCCAGACTTATTTCACTTAGCATGATGCTCTCTATCCATTTCCCTGCACGTGCCATAATTCTATCATTCTTTACTGCTGAATAACACCCCCCACCATTCACGTACCAAGCGCCTTCGCTTACCTTCTGATGGACTTGTAGGCTTGTTCTGAATCTTGACTGTGCAACAATATGCATGGGTGTGCAGATCTCAGTGGAATGCTGACTTAGAGTCCTTCAGGTACATATCGGGAATGGTGCAGCGGGGTTCACATATAACTATTTTGGGTTTTTTGAGTGACCTGAATACTTGTTTCCAATGTACCTGCATCAGACCGACATTCTCTCAGCATAATTAAAATGTCCCACTTACCCCACACCTTCACTAGTAGTTTTGTGCTTTTGTCCTTTATCTTCTTCTTTCTTGTTTTTTTTTTAATTTTTATATTTCTAAACACCAAATGTAATAAATTCATAAATGCATACTGCATAAAAATACAAAATTGCAATGTCCATTTTTATTGGCAGAATAAGTTATTGGGGTAAGAAGTATAAAAGCAGATTTTTGCTTTTTTTTTCCTAGAGAGACAGTCCAATCCTCTGTTAGAGAAAAGCTAAGAGAAACCTCAAGTGAACATTTGAGAACCCTGCACATGCTATGTTTCAGTGGTGCTGTCTGTCCATTCCTGTGTGTGTTTGTGCAAGCATCATGGACACCAAACACAACAACGCACACTGGGAAACACGCTAGGTGACAAGCAGAGACCAAGTGAGACCAAGAGGCAGTGTACATATGGCTGCCCTAAAAGAGACACATAACGGAGGTGCTGGAGATCAGGGCGGTGTGTCATAAGATTGGTACATCTGAGGACCAGGCTAGTGTGAGCACCCTGTCACCTACCTCTGGGGTCTCCTTACAAAGAGTGTGAAATGCAGATTGTGATTCTGATGTTCATAAGCAGTGATGCAAGAAGATTCCAAATACCTGTCAAGAAAGCACAAGAAGATGTTGAGCTTGGGCTACACCTCGTATGTATGTTCACTGTTTCAGAGGGACAACTGAGGTGTGCTACAGAAATGACAAACAGTCCCTTCACTTACATCTGACTATTTGTCAAAACCTCTAATGACAAGAAAAAAAATCAGCTAATGGAGTCTTATTACTATAGGACACTCTTTCATGTATAAATATTTCCTTCCCCCTCAAATTTTAATTTAAAGTAAAATGTTCTCATAGCTGATAAGCAGACATACCACCTATCTCTGATATCATCTATGATTCAACGAAGCCACTGCATTGTTTTCAAAAGGATGAGGCCAAACACAATTCTAACTCTCTCCGCACCCATCAGATACTCCTCCTGGGGAAGGGTCGCCGGTTTAGAAGCTCCTTGAGGTATCAGAGGGCTTTTCAGTGAGCTGCTGGAAGCAGTATCAGTGTTTTGGGAAGGGTCTCCAATCCCTGCCAAGATCCATAGTTTTGGTAGGCACTCTGAACTCAGAGTAGACATATGATCTGAATGGAACTGGCAAATCCTGACGTCCGGTTTAGGACCACAGATGATAACGTTGATATCTTCATGAATGGACAGAAGCATTTACTTTCTCACCATCTCTGTGAAAAGCCAATTTGATATCTGCAGTTAGGTCACTAATTGAAATTAAAACCTTTAGCTGTGATTTCCCTGTCAATCACAACTGGCCACGTGGCAGTGTGTGACTTCACGAGCATCCCCCAGTCCTAGCTTGGCGACATCTTCTCGTGCTTTGATGACAGGTATTTGGAATCTCCTTGCATCACTGAGCATCAGAATCACAACCTGCATTTCACTCCCTTTGTAAGGAGACCCCAGAGGTAGGTGACAGGGCACTCACACTAGCCTGGTCCTCAGATGTACCAATCTTATGACACACCGCCCTGATCTCCAGCACCTCCGTTATGTGTCTCTTTTGGGACAGCCACATGTTGTCCGAAAGCTGGCTCCTTTTTACAGTCGTGCATCCTCTGCGCTCGTAATTTGCCTTTGTCATCACCTTGGCAATGCATTCCACTGCCTTGGTTTCAATATAGAGGGGAATCAAGCCACCAGTCACAGACCATAGAGTCAATCTCCCCAAAAGCACTTTCCTTCTGTCTGTTTTGGCCTCAAAATCTTCAAGATAAAACAAATGTGTTGGTAGCTGTTCACTCTCCCTAAATGAGGTTACTCCCTTTGGTAAACCACAACAGCTGGCCAGCTGAGTCTGTAGAAATCAGGTAGGGAAGGTCTGTTCCATAATGCTTTGCTCTGCTTTGGACCTCTCAATTACAGAAACTCCTTTGAGGATGAGGAACTTTTGTTGCAGCTGATACATACAGGTCAGGTTTGCAAACAGGGATTCTATACTCATCTGTATCTCACAGGATCAGAGCCATTGTAAAAACCCTTGTGTTTGTGGACACTCCCTTTGGGTCCATGTCCTCCTCCTTCCCTAAAAGAGACACATAACAGAGGGGCTAAAGATCAGGGCGGTGTGTCACAAGATTGGTACATTCTGAGGACCAGTTTATCCTGAGTACTCTGTCACCTACCGGTGGGTGTGAAAGGCAGATTGTGATTTTGATTCTCATAAGCAGTGATACAAAGTGATTCCAAGTAACTGTCATTGAAGCATGAGAAGATGTCAAACTTGGACCAGAGGATGCTCATGATCCTGAGAGCGCACTTTGGGATGCCCCTTCAAAGCAGGTACAGGGCAGGCTGCTGGGCTCCTAGGGAAGCTGCAAGGCAGGAAGGGGGCTTTGCTCCTAACCCCATTCAGTGGCTAGTGGTGGGCAGAAAGGCAGTAATACAGTGCAAACAGGAGCACAGCAGCTTGACAGAGAGCGCAGGTACTTCCTCTCCAAGTTGTCTTAGAGAGGCCACCTTATAATCTCATTTAACTGCTTGGCCTCCATTCTGACTGGGCTGAGATGAAATCACAAAGCAGTTTTAATTTGTATTTATTTCCCTTGCTGGCTAAAGATACCAGAGACCTTTTCCCCCAATATTTACTGGCCATTTGTAGTTTTTCTTTGATAACATCAGTTATATTCATTAGCCATGACATCATCGGCTGGCTTATTGGGGTAGGCAACTCTTGGAGTTCTTTATAATATCAATACCCTATTAGATGTGTAATTAGCAAAGATTTTTCTCCCATTCTGTGGACTGTCACTCTGCCTACTGAGTTCTTTTCTTGTGCGAAAGCATTTTAGTTTCATGAAATTGTATGGATCAATTCTCAGGATAATTACCTGTATTACTGACATTGTTTTTAAAAAGTCCATTCTTATACCTGTATGTTGGAATATTTTCCTCTGTCAACTGCAGAGATTCTGGTTTTAAGTTCTCTGATCAAGTTAGAACTGATTTTTATGCAGAGGGAGAGACATGAATCTGGCCTCATTCTTCTCCATGTGGACATCTAGATTTCAAACACCATTCATTGAAAAAGCTAACTGTGACCCAAAACATGCTTTGGGACTTTCACTAAAAAGTGGAGCCCTATAGTAACTTGGATTTGCTTCTGGGCCCTCTGTTGTATTCCATTGGTCTGACTGTGTGGTTTGTGTCAGTGCCATGTAATTAATGTTATTATAAGTCTATAATATAATTTGATAGCAGGTATTTTCAGTAGCGTTGCTCTTTCTGCCTAGAATTGCACCATCTGTTTGCAGTCTTTTGTGTTTCCATGTGAATTTTCTGATTGTTTTTTTTCACTTCTACAAAAAAAAAATGTCATGGCAATTTTAAGGGTGATTGCTTTGAATTAGTAAACAATTTCCAGTAATGTAAACTATTTCCAGGATATTAATTCTACCAATTTGTGATCATGGAAAGTCTTTCTACCATCAAGTGTTCATCATCATAGAAGTCTTTTATTTCTATAAGGTATACTCATAGTTAATTTTTCATGCTAAATAGGAGTGTTTCCCATGATTTCTTTCTCAACAAATTTGTCATGGAATATTGAAAAGGTACTTGGTTCTGTGTGCTTTTATAGCCTGATACTTTGCTGGAATTGTTTATTAATGAAAAGGTTGTGCGATGGAATATTTGGGGTCCTTTAAATATAGGCTCATGTTGTCTGCAAACAGGTGTGATTGACTTCTTCCCTTCCACTTGTATCCACTTGTCTTCCTGTCTTACTGGTCAAGCTAAAACTTAAAGCGCTTCAAGTAGAGAGTTTGGGAGACCTTGTCATGCTCCTGATTTTAGAAAGAGTCTTCTCAATTTTCTCATTTAGCACAATGGTGGCTATTGGTTTGTCATAAATAGGCTTTTATCATATTGAGGTAGATTCCCTCCATCCCTAGCTTTCTTGGGGCTACTATAACAAAGGGATATTGAACGTTATCACAGGCCTTTTCTGCATCTTTTGGGATAATCATGTCTTTCAATGTGTTCATAAGCCATGTTACATTTATCGATTTGTATGTGAACAAGTTTCTTTGTGTCCCCAGTTGAAAGAAAATTCAGTCATGAAGTAGAATCATTTCAGTGTTTTCTTGAACTTGATTTGCTAATATATTAGAGAGAGAGAGAGAGAGAGAGAGAGAGAGAGAGAGAGAGAGAGAGAGATAGAGAGCTCATATGGAGTTGTGTGGCACTATTCCTGGAGTGCCATGAACAAACATCTACACACCCTAGACAAGAAACTGACAACACACCAAAGTACAGATACCACCAGAGTCTGACTTGGTGAACCAGTGAGTTTTATTGGGGCTACTTACAGGAGATGAGATGACTCAAAGACAGATTCTTCGACAAAGCCCTCCTCCCATGGGTAACATCTCAGCAAACCTGAACACATTGCACAGCCTGAAATCAAGTTAACAGGTTGAGGGAGCCCTTTCACAGCTTAGCTGAGCTGAGCCACTTGCAGGCAGCTCGGCTGTGTAAGCTGTGCATTCCTCCCCTTAGTGAGCTAATGCCAAGTTCAGAGGTGTATCCCTTCTTATCAGTGAGACTTGGCCAAGTTCTGCAGTGTATTCTTCCCCTTAGTGAGACAGGGCCCAGTTCCACCTAGCATTTCTCAACCTGGAGACACACACACACACACACACACACACACACACAGCAGAAGAACTCATCTTCAGACTATTGTGTTTCTGTTCGATCCTCCTCTCCATAGCCTGTGCTGTCTTGATGTCTCTTGGTCTGTGGCTCAGGCAGGCCCTGTCTTGTCTTTGTAGCCCAGTCTCTCTACAGCTTACTGTTGCTATAATGTCGGGGTTGGGAGGAGAGAAAGCCTCCCCAGGACCTACTGCAAACCAGAGCGCAGGCAGTGCAGTGTACCTGCACACCAGTTGGCTGCCACTCCTGATGCTTCCCAGGAAAGGACTCAACTCGTTTTATTTCTTTCCTCTTCTGCATTTTTCTCTCATGAACTTAAGTCTGATGTTTTCTAGCCTGGTTCTTTTCTCTCACTCAACAGTACGAAAGTGCCTCTTAAGCTGCCTTCTTACCTGGAAGAACTAACAAATCTTTACCAGTTTCTTTCTACAAAGTAGAAAGGGAAATCTTTTTAGAGAGCATCAGTTTGCTGTAGCTAACCTATGAGTAGCTAATAAACGAATACACTTCTTAAAAATTAACTCTATTGGAACTGTAAAAGAGTCGAAAAGGAAGTTTTTGAAGAAAACGTCAGTACCTGATATTACTGAATTCTCTAACTGCATCAACGAATACAAAAGCTGTACTGTCAGCATGTCCTGCTTTAAGAAAGCACGTGGTTAACTCATCCTAGACCACATTTCAATGGGGACAATTCCTGCTCTCTCTGCGTGTGCTAAAAGGCTTTACTCAGATTGAAATAAGTGGTTATTTTAATGTAACCACAATGGAATTTTCTCTACTAAAAATGAAGTGACATATAATTTTATACATAGATATGTAGTTACACAAAGCTAAGCATAACTATATTTAGTACTGAATATATTATATTTGAGGAAATTAAACAAGGGATTTCAACCAAAACCCACCCAAAAGCTTTAGACATTGGCTTAAGAACCCTCGTCTGAGGGATTTACTTTCTCTGAGACACAGTGCATGGCAAAAACTGGGGAAGATTCACATTAAAAGCATAACTTTCTAATATCCACATCTTCATAAAATATAAGGGTATTATTGCAAATTTTAAATGCCTTATATCACGTAGAAAATAAAACTTTCTATTTTCTAATAGAAGAAACAATTTTCTTCCAAAATATGAAATCTAATTCTGAATAAAAGCAACCAAAACAGGAATCCAAGGAGACTAAGTCCCGGATTTACAACAGAATGTAATTAGATTCCAGAGACCCCCTCCCCACACACTGCCTTGGTGTCTCACCTCTAACTGGAGCCGGTCAGGACAAAGGCCTGGCAACTCTGAAGGACTGTGGCTTTCCTTGGAAATGTTCTGCTAAGATATATAACACCTGGAAGCAGCAGAAAGTCCACAGTGCATTCGATCCACTTTCCTTTTTTTTTTCATTGTGCTAGTTTTTATTTCTGTGACTATCACACATTCCCCTCTCATCACTTCTACCAGTCAACTGGAGGAGGCTGGTGCAGCTCCCATCTGAGCACCTTGTACTACAGGTAGGTGGCTCTGCTCTCTGTGTGATGTGGGAGAATTGTTCCAATGTCTCACAGAATGCTTGGTTTCCTTAGCTCCCCTGGAGTGGCAAAGTTGATGGTCTGCTTTTTTTTTTTTAATTTTATTTTATTTTCTAAGTTTTTTTTTATTTACATTCCAAATCATTTCCCCTTTCCTGTTTCCTCCCTCCCCGAAAGTCCCATAAGCCCCCTTCCCTCCCTCTTTTCCCCATTCAACCCCCTCTCCGTTACTCTGTCCTGGCATTCCCCTACATCCAGTCTTTCCAGGACCAGGGGTCTCTCCTTCCATCTTCTTGGAAATCTATTGATATGCGAATTGTGTCTAGGGTATTCCGAGATTCTGGGTTAATATCCCCTTATCAGTGACTGCATACCATGTGTGTTCTTTTGTGATTGGGTTACCTCACTAAGGATGATATTTTCAAGATCTGACCATTTGCCTAGGAATTTCGTGAATTCATTGTTTTTAATTGCAGAGTAGTATTCCATTGTGTAAATATACCACATCTTCTGAATCCATTCCTCCGTTGAGGGACATCTGGGTTCTTTCCAGCTTCTGGCTATTATAAATAAGGCTGCTATGAACATAGTGGAGCATGTGTCCTTATTGCATGCAGGTAAAGCCTCTGGGTATATGCCCAGGAGTGGTATAGCCGGATCCTCCGGGAGTGTCATGCCCAGTTTTCTGAGGAACCGCCAGACTGCTTTCCAGAGTGGTTGTATCAGCTTGCAATCCCACCAGCAGTGAAGGAGTGTTCCTCTTTCTCCACATCCTCGCCAACAACTGCTGTCTCCTGTGTTTTTGATCTTAGCCATTCTGACTGGTGTGAGATGGAATCTCAGGGTTGTTTTGATTTGCATTTCCCTAATGACTAAGGATGATGAACATCTCTTTAGGTGCTTCTCAGCCATTAGATATTCTTCAGGTGAGAACTCTTTGTTTAGCTCTGTACCCCATTTTTTAATAGGGTTACTTGCCTCTCTGGAGTTTAACTTCTTGAGTTCTTTGTATATATTGGATATTAGCCCTCTGTCGGATGTAGGGTTGGTAAAGATCATTTCCCAGTTAGTTGGTTGCCGCTTTGTCTTTTTGACAGTGTCTTTTGCCTTGCAAAAACTTTGTAATTTAATGAGGTCCCATTTGTCAATTCTTGATCTTAGAGCATGAGCTATTGGAGTTCTATTCAGGAAATTCTCCCCTGTGCCCATATGTTCAAGGTTCTTCCCTAGTTTCCTTTCTATTAGTTTCAGTGTGTCTGGTTTTATGTGGAGGTCCTTGATCTACTTGGAATTGAGCTTAGTGCAAGGAGATAAGAATGGGTCAATTTGCATTCTTCTGCATGTTGACCTCCAGTTGAGCCAGCACCATTTGTTGAAAAGGCTATCTTTTTTCCACTGGATAGTTTTAGCTCCTTTGTCAAAGATCAAGTGACCATAGGAGTGTGGATTCATTTCTGGGTCTTCAATTCTGTTCCATTGATCTACATGCCTGTCACTGTACCAATACCATGCAGTTTTTAACACTATTGCTCTGTAGTACAGTTTGAGGTCCGGGATATTGATTCCCCCAGAAGTTCTTTTACTCTTGAGAATAGTTTTAGCTATCCTGGTTTTCTGTTATTCCAGATGAATTTTTGAATTGCTCTTTCTAACTCTATGAAGAATTGAGTTGGGATTTTGACGGCGATTGCATTGAATCTGTATATTGCTTTTGGCAAGATGGTTATTTTTACTATATTAATCCTGCCAATCCATGAGCATGGCAGATTTTTCCATCTTCTGAGGTCTTCTTCAATTTCTTTCTTCAGAGACTTGAAGTTCTTGTCATACAGATCTTTCATTTGTTTGGTTAGACTCACACCAAGATACTTTATATTGTTTGTGGCTATCGTGAAGGGTATCATTTCTCTTACTTCTTTCTCAGCCTGCTTATCCTTTGAGTATAGGAAGGCTACTGACTTGCTTGAGTTGATTTTATATCCGGCCACTTTGCTGAAGTTGTTTATCAGCTGTAGGAGTTCTCTGGGTCGCTTAAGTATACTATCATATCATCTGCAAATAGTGATAGTTTGACTTCTTCCTTTCCAATTTGTATCCCTTTGACCTCTTTTTGTTGTCTAATTGCTCTAGCTAGAACTTCAAGTACTATATTGAAAAGATATGGAGAGAGAGGGCAGCCTTGTCTAGTCCCTGATTTTAGTGGGATTGCTTCAAGTTTCTCTCCATTTAGATTGATGTTGGCTACCCGTTAGCTGTAAATTGCTTTTACTATGTTTAGATATGGGCCTCAAATTCCTGATCTTTCCAAGACCTTTAGCATGAAAGGATGCTGAATTTTGTCAAATGCTTTCTCAGCATCTAATGAGATGACCATGTGGTTTTTTTCTTTGAGATTGTTTATGTAGTGGATTACACTGATGGACTTCCTTATATTGAACCATCCCTGCATCCCTGGGATGAAGCCTACTTGATCGTGGTGAATGATCGTTTTGCTGTGTTCTTGGATTCGGTTGGCAAGAATTTTATTGAGTATTTTTGCATCGATATTCATAAGAGAGATTGGCCTGAGATTCTCTTTCTTTGTCGGATCTTTGTGTGCTTTTGGTATTAGCGTAACTGTGGATTCATAGAATGAGTTGTGTAGTGTTCCTTCTGTTTCTATTTTGTGGAATAGTTTGAAGAGTATTGGTGTTAGGTCTTCTTTGAAGGTCTGATAGAATTCTGCACTAAAACCATCTGGACCTGTGCTTTTTTTGGTTGGAAGACTTCCAATGATGACTTCTATTTCTTCAGGGGTTATAGGATGGTTTAGATGGTCTATTTGATCCTGATTTAATTTTGGTATTCGGTATCTGTCAAGGAAATTGTCCATTTCTTTGAGATTTTCTAGTTGTGTTGAATACAGGCTTTTGTAGTAGGATCTGATGATTTTTTGAATTTCCTCAGTTTCTGTTGTTATCTCTCCCTTTTCCTTTCTGATTTTGTTAATTTAGATACTGTTTCTGTGCCCTATGGCTAGACTGACTAAGGGCTTATCTATCTTGTTGATTTTCTCAAAGAACCAACTCATAGTTTTGTTGATTCTTTGTATGGTTTTATTTGTTTCTTCTTGATTGATTGCAGCCCTGAGCTTGATGATTTCCTGCCTTCTACTCCTCTTTGGTGTATTTGCTTCTTTTTGTTCCAGGGCTTTCAGGTGTGCCATTAAGCTGCTAGTGTATGCTGTCTCCCGTTTCTTTTTGGCGGCACTCAGGGCTATGAATTTTCCTCTTTCATTGTGTCCCATAAATTAGGGTATGTTATACCTTCATTTTCATTAAATTTTACAAAGTCTTTGATTTCCTCCTTGACCAAGTTATCATTGAGTAGAGCATTGTTCAGCCTCCATGTGTATGTGGGTTTTCTTTTGTTTTTGTTGCCATTGAAGACCACCCTTATTCCATAGTGATCTGATAGGAGGCATGGGATTATTTCTATCTTCTTATATCTGTTGAGGTCTGATTTGTGACCAATTATATGTTCGATTTTGGAGAAGGTACCATGAGGTGCTGAGAAGAAGGTGTATTCTTTTGCTCTAGGATGAAATGTTCTATATATATCTGTTAGTTCCATTTGGTCCAAGGCTTCAATTAGATTCATTGTGTCCCTGTTTAGTTTCTGCTTTCCTTAACGATCCATTTCAGAGAGCGGGGTGTTGAAGTCACCCACTATTATTGTGTGAGGTGCAATGTGTGCTTTGAGCTTTAGTAAAGTTTCTTTTATGAATGAGAGTCACCTTGCATTTGGAGCATAGATATTCAGAATTGAGAGTTCATCTTGGTGGATTTTTCCTTTGATCAGTAAGTAGTGTCCTTCTGTGTCTTCCTTGATGACTTTAGGTTGAAAGTCAATTTTATCTGATATTAGAATGGCTACTCCGGCTCGTTTCCTGGGACCATTTGCTTGTAAAATTGTTTTCCAGCCTTTCACTCTGAGGTAGTGTTTGTCTTTGACACTGAGGTGCGTCTCCTGCACGCAGCAAAATGCTGGGTCCTGTTTACATATCCAGTCTGTTAGTCTATGTCTTTTTATTGGAGAATTGAGACCATTGATATTAAGAGAGATTAATGAATAGTGATTATTGCCACCTGCTATTCTTGACACTATCTTTGTTTGAGTGGTTATCTACTTTTGGGTTTGATGCAAGAAGGTTACTATCTCATTTTTTCCAGGGTGTTGTTTCTCTCCTTGTATTGGCGGTTTCCACCTATTATCCTTTGCAGGGCAGGGTTTGTGGAAAGATATTGTGAAAATTTGGTTTAATCATGGAATATCTTGGTCTCTCCATCTATGGTGATTGATAATTTTGCTGGGTATAGTAGTCTAGGCTGGCATTTGTGTTCTCTTAGTGTCTGCATGAGATCTGCCCAGGATCTTCTGGCTTTCATAGTCTCTGGTGAGAAGTCTGATGTGATTCAGATAGGTCTTCCTTTGTATGTTACTTGGTCTTTTTCTCTTACTGCTTTTAATATTCTTTCTTTGTTTAGTACATTTGATGTTTTGATTATTATGTGACGGGAGGTATTTCTGTTCTGGTCCAGTCTGTTTGGAGTTCTGTAGGCTTCTTGTATGTTCATTGGCATCTCTCTCTTTAGGTTAAGGAAGTTTTCCTCCATAATTTTGTTGAAGATATTTACTGGCCCTTTAAGTTGCAAATCTTCACTCTCATCTATACCTATAATCCTTAGGTTTGGTCTTCTCATTGTGTCCTGGATTTCCTGGATGTTTTGGGTTATACGTTTTTTGCATTTTGCATTTTCTTTGACTGTTGAGTTGATGCTTTCTATGGTATCTTCAGCACCTGAGATTCTTTCTTCCATCTCTTGTATTCTATTGTTGATGTTTGCATCTATGACTCCTGATTTCTTTCCAAGGTTTTCTATCTCCAAAGTTGTCTCCCTTTGTGATTTCTTAGTTGTTTCTACTTCCTTTTTTAGATCCTGGATGGATTTGCTGAGATCCTTCACTTGTTTGTTTGTATTTTCCTGTATTTCTTTAAGGTATTTTTTCGTTTCCTCTTTCAGGATTTCTGCCTGTTGACCCAAGTTCTCCTGTATTTCTCTAAGTGATTTTTGTGTTTCCTCCTCATGGGCTTCCATCTGTTGATCCATCGTCTCCTGCATTTCTTTAAGTGATTCTCGTGTTTCCTTTGAAAGTGCATCTACCCGTTGATTCATTTCTTTAAGTGATTTTTGTGTTGCCTCCTTGTGGGCCTCCATCTGTTGACCCATGTTTTCCTGCATTTCCCTAAGTGATTTTTGTGTTTCCTTTGTAAGGGCTTCTAACCGTTGATTCATGATCTCCTGTAATTCTTTACGAGATTTATTTGTGTCCTTCTTGAGATCCTCTAATAGCATCATGAGAAGTGATTTTAAATCCAGATCTTGTCTTTCGGGTGTGGTGGGGTATCCAGGACTTGCTGCTGTTGGAGAGTTGGGTTCGGATGGTGCCATATTACTTTGATTTCTGTTAGTAACATTCCTACGTTTGCCTTTTGCCATCTGGTTACCTATGGTGTTAGTTGGTCCTGCTGTCACTGGCTGTTGGTTGGACCTCCTGTGAGCCTGCAAAGCTATTTCTGACCTCCCTGGATTACCAGGATTTCCCTGGCACCGATTTCTGGGGCCTGCCCTGCTCCTGAGTGACTTTGGAGCCCTGATGTGCCTTGCCCCAAGTGATGTTATATTGGGGAATCCCTGCACATCCAAAGGCTCAGCATAGTGGATTCCTGGAGCAGAGGTCACCAAAGGGAGGCTGGTAGGCTCCTGCTCTGTGCAGGGGTGTGTGATCTCTCCGGGGGGGGGGGCGAGGGGGGTCCCTCTGCAGGGCAGAAGTCCCACAGTAGAGCTGGCGCATCGGTTACTGCAGACCTGCCCAGCTCTTGGGAGTAGGGTGCACACAAGCTGCCTGAGACCCAAGCAATATTATGCCTGACTGTCCCGGCGTCTGGAGGTCCCAATTGCCCTGATGCAGGAGCAAAGATGGCGGAGTGCACTCTGCACTCTCTCAGTGCAGATCACTCTGCAGGGGAGATGGCCCACAGCAGAGCTGGCACCCAGACGACCGCAGCGCTGTCCTGCTCTTGGGCGCAGATGGATGCCCAACAGGCTGTGTCCCAAGCGATGTTATATTGGGAGGAACCTGGGTACCTGTCTCCTCAGTGCAGTTGATCCCGGAACAGAGGTCGCCAAAGGGAAGCTGGTAGGCTCCCGCCCTGTGCGGGGGTGTGTGATCTCTCCCAGAGTGGGGGTCCCTCTCGATCCACTTTCCATCTTAGTAAACATCTGCACTCCCTCCCTCCCCCTCCCCCCACCCCTCTCTCTTCTCTTATCACCCCCCCAAGAAACTATTACAGTCAAACCCACTTACCTCGGAATATCCCACCTGCCCTCGACTCCTCATCTTCTTCTCCTTATGTATTTATTTGGCTTCTCATTTCTTTCTATTTTACTGAAAAGGAATTATGTGAACACAGAATTTCTTAAGCATGATTGCCAGTTATGAACATTTCCATAATGAAACAAAAGGTTAATAAAAGCAATAATTTCATTATATTATTATTATACTATCAATATTATATTTAATATTATAATATTATATTTATATCTAATACACAATTAATTAATTATCAATAATGTATAGAAGTGGAACCAGAAATGTCACACCTTCATTGTTGCTCACAAAGAGAATATTTATAGCAAATACATGTTTTAATAGATATACACCAAAATAAATTGTTTATAAGTGCTATTTTATGCTTTTAAAAATATTTTACTATGCATACTCTAGTAATTATACAATTCTTATTTTAAACTTGAATGCATCGATGAAATTCAATCTTTTTCTCTCAATATTTTCAGTTTTGCAAGTTAATGCCCCCAGATAATGCCCTAGGCAGCCAACAGGAGAAAGGAAAAGTAGACCAGCCAGACCCAGGACATTTGCTCAAGGGAGGTGGCTGGAGTTCACTAATTGACTTCTTTGGGGATAATAAACCGTTTCCCACCAGTTTAGGCATGAGAACTGGTATTTTTATTTGCATGTGACTGTCAACATGATGGTTCCCTTTGCTCTCCCTGAGGTAGGAGGTGAGCATGAGTCTGTGTGTACTGACCAGAGAGGAAGTAGAAAATGTACTTTGTGGGTGTCTGCTACTGGGAATGCATTGATCTGTTAGGACTTATGCTTTCGAATCACCCCTTCATTTAGGTGCTGGGTGGACTTACTGACTTGTATCAAACAAATAAGATACAATGGATGTCACACTTGAAATTAGATTATAAAGAGATGGTGACCTTCCTCTTGGGTGTCTGTTCTAGGGAAGCCACCTGCAGGTCCTGAGACAGCCTGTGGGGAGACCTCATGATTCAGCTTAGAAGCAGATCCCTGCCCATGTAGTACTCCACCCATGAACTTGCAAGGTTCTCCATCCATCAAGGCTTGAGACAATTGTAACTTCAGCTAACAACCTGAAAACTAACTTCCAAAAAGTAACACACACACACACACACACACCCGCAAACCACCTAGTTAAGCTGTGTTGAGATCCCAGACCGCAGGGAATGCAAGATGATGTTTGTTATTTTAAGATGCTAAATTTGAGATGATTCATGGGCCTTAGGAGATAAGCAGTTCAATCCTCAGCCAATAAGGAGCATCGGGAGAGTTAGAGGTGGGGAGGGGAAACACGACAGAGTAGCCATGTTGTAGGTGTGTCTTAGGTTGCTCTCTCTATGCTCTAGTATGGACATCATCAGTAGGCATGATTAACCCAATGTTAAATAAGAAGAATTTTGCATATAAAATAACTTTTTTATATGATAGATTTTTTTTTCAGAACCACACTTTATGTATAGGAAGACAATTTATAGTATTAAGAAATATTATAGTCAACTGACTTGATACAGCTTTAAACAGAAGAAAAATCTAGTTACTTGACAGTAACTAGTTTTCATATTAGCCTGTTTAGGAAAAGAGATTTTAAAAATGTTCTGGTGAGGCGATTTATAACTTGAAATTTTCTCCTCTTTTGTTCTGTTTCAACTATATTAATGGGTTGAAGAGATGCTCAGTGGTTAAGAGCCCCCTGCTACTGTTGCAGAGGACCTGAGTTCAGTTCTCAGTACCCGTGTCAACTGGCTCACAGCTGCCTGTAACTTAAGCTTAGGAGATCTGATTCCCACTTCTGGCTTCTACCATTACCCTAGGTACAGGCCATGCAATCACTATGAGATATGCACACCTAGATAATTGTGGTGATTGGAATAGGAATGATCCCCACAGATTCATGTGTTTGAATTCTTGGCCCATAGAGAGTGGAACTGTGTAGCCTTGTTAGAGGAAGTGTGTCACTGTGGGGGCGGGCTTTGTGGTCTCAGGTGCTCAAGCTAAGCCCAGTGTCACTTTCACTTCTTCCACCTGCTGATCCAGATGTAGAACTCTCAGCTCTTTCTCCAACACCGTATCTGCCAGTGTGCTGCCATGTTTCCAGCCATGATGATAATAGACTAAACCTCTGATCTATAAGTCAGCCTCAGCTAAATGTCTTTCTTTATAAGAGTTGCTGTAGTCATGGTGTCTCTTCATAGCAACACAGCCCTAACTAAGACAGTAATAAAGTAAAAACCTACACTTAAATAACTTTTAAAATGATAGAGATACAACTTAAAGAAGAGAGTTTGAAAGCCTTAGAAAAGGAAGGTGATGTACCAAGAGAAGTAAGCTGAACACTGCATCCATTGCTCAGTTCTCCAATGGGGAGGAGAAACTGAAGCCACCTCCAGAGCAGAAGGTCAAGGAAAGCAAACAGTTGAAGCCTATGGTCCTTGCAGACCTCAGAACCAGGTTCAGGCGCTGGTGAAACCATGGCTCCTTTGGTGGAAGGAAAGGTTAATACTCAAAAGAAGTCTCATGTTGTCATGCTCTATGACTCAGAAGGCAGTGACCACCCCTCCCTTCCACGAAGTCCCTGTTCCACTTTCATGTCTTTGTTTTTTCTTTGTGACCCACTAAGTTAAAGCAGGGCCATTCTCATGAGCATGAGTGTGCAGCTATCCACTGGAGCATGAGTAACTCACCAGGGGCTACATCACTAAAGACAATGACTTCCTCAACCCCCAGCAGCTCCTATTGGCTCCCCTTGGGTAGGGTGGGGCCCCAAGACTCCCTGTCTACACTCTATGATTCAGTGAGTGCTATCCTGACAGAGATTCTTTGTTTTGTATTTTTAGTATATGTATGTAATACACATGAGTGGGGGTTCACATACATGCTCAGGTACATGTATGTGTTCATCCATGGTTGATGCTGTAAGGCCTCCTTGATCATTCTCCACCTTACATATTAAGGTAGGGTCTCTTCCTCAACTTGGAGCTCACCATATTGGCTAGTCTGGCTAGCCAGTTTGCTCCAGAGATTCCCTATCTCTGCTACCTGCCCACCGGGATTACAGGTGCGCCATCACACCTTCCTGACTTTTGCATGAGTTCTGGGAATCAAAACTCCTCTCCTCAAGCTTATATGACAAGCACTCGTCATGATGCACCATCTTGCTAACACTAATAATCTATTTTTAAAAATCGAGCTACCCTAGGGATCTGGGACTGAAGACTCACAGCTTCAACTTGTTCTGCCAGTGCTTTTGAACATTGAAAGCCCAGAGAGACAGTTATGAAAAATAAGGGACTGGTCCAAGGGTGTGGGCAGCAGGTGGCTGGCTAGGACTGGGAAATGCATAAAGAGAGATAACTCACCCTTAGTCGTTGGAACTGGATCTTATCAACTTGGACTTACCCTAGAGCCTGGAGTTTGATAGCTCTGAGTCTGAGATCAGCTTGTGGATGAAACCCTGGGGCCACTATGAGTCATTCACTTCCCAAGAACTTAGAATCTGTGAAGTGTATGTAATATCCACACTGTATCTCTTCAGTGGAGGTGGTTATACTCAGGAGACCTTATAAGTAAAGGATAGGCCAATTCCCTGCCCTGATCTCAATACTGAAGTTGCTTTACACACTTTCAATGCACTTCAGAAATCCCCTCTGAGCTACAAAGTCCACTCAGGGTATCTGAAATGTCCATAGTCTATTTGACCCACAGAATGCAAAACCAACCATGGCAAGCAGAGGCCTTTGCTATGCAAAGGGAAACTGCTAAAGTTGAAGACAGCTCTGAGCAATGGTATAAACTGTAGGAAAGACAAGAATCCATACATTTAACTAACTCCCCACTCTCCCCTCATGCAAGTAACTGGCATCTCCGATTGTTAAGAGTCCAGTAAGATACTGTTCTAACTACACACACACACACACACACACACACACACACACACACACACAAACCATTTTCTCTTGTGACTTGGTTTTTCTTTCCTCCTCCCCCTTCTCCTCCTCCTCCTCCTCCCTTCCTCTTCTTCTTCTTCCTCTTCCTCTTTTGACTTGATTATCCCTCAAACTTGCTTCAAACTCATCCTCACCATGCAACCAAGAGCCAAGGAAGATCTTAAAATCTTGATCCACCAACATCCACCTCTTGAGGGCTGGGATTACAGACAGAAGGCACCACTGTGCCCAGTTTATGCAGTACTGGGGACAGAATCTGTGCTTAATACATACTAAGCAAACACTCTCTTAACTGAGTTGCGTTCCCTAGCCCTAACTTTCTTTTACCTACACATTTGGAAGTTTTATCTGTTGTATTTGTTTTTCTGTGTGTTATTCACCTTCACACATTCATACACTTTCATTGTTCATCTTTCCTGTTTGGGGCACCATCATTTCTTGTCCATAGTGATTTATTTCTTTTTGCCCCTTGCGCACGCCCACCTTTCTAGAGATAGCAAGCAGCTTTGTGACTTTATTATATCCAGCTTTGTTTTAAAAAACTTATGTTTTTATCTATCCTTACTGTTCTAACATTTATCTGTTATTTGTTTTTGAAATTTTTCCTTATTGGGAGGTTTTCTTTTTTCTTTTTCCTGATGACACGTTTTTTCTCTTCATCTCAACCACATTCCTACTCACTCCCTTCCTCCTCTCATGCATTTGATCTTGATTTCTCTCCATTTCTTCCCTTTCAATATCTCCCCCTGTAACATATAGTTCCTACTACCTCAAGGTGTGGGAGAAAACTTGACTGACCCATCTGTAATAAAAGCTGAAGAAAAAAGATCCTGTGATCTTTGTGTGTTTTTGGCCCTGCCAATCTAGGAGAAGATGCAATAAAAAACTTCAGAGCCAAACATCACCGTAATTCTTGCTGTCGAAAGCTTAAACTTCCAGATCTGAAGAGGAATGACTACACGCCTGATAAAATTATATTTCCTCAGGGTGAGTCATCAGATTTGAATCTTCAATCTGGAAATTCCACCAAAGAATCAGAAGCAACAAAATCTGTTCACCTGATATTATAGTACTGAATCATTGATTTTTGCCTACTCTTCAAAAAAAAAAAAAAAGATCCAGACAGACCGTGCTACCAGCCCCAACCCAGGTTCCCTTGGAGCCTTGGATGAAACACACACACACACACACACACACACACACACACACACACACACACTCACACACACACACACACACACACACACACACACACACACTCACACACACACATACACACACACACACACATACATTAGCTTATTTTTGATATGCTTTAGCTCAATGGTTAGGCTCTTCCAAGCCTTCCTCGGCTATTGCGTTCTTCTTTTCACTCCCAGCTCAGTGCCATAAATCTGCCCTCAGCTCAGTTGGTCTCTAATCTCTCACCTGCTAGCCCAGACCCAGTCAGGGAAGCAGCCAATGGCCACTCCACCCTAGATCTCACATGGCCGGTGGCTCTTTTTCCCTCCAAAGCATGGCAAATCTTTTTCTCCTCTCCAGCATCTGCTAGCCTGCCTTCAGAAAGACTGAAGTCCCACCTATTCTGCCCAGTTCATTGGCTGCTAGCATCTTTACTGATTGATCAAGAACCCATTAGGGAACAGGACCTTTCACAAACAGATTCCTGATCAGAGCATCAGAATCACTTCCTACATCCCCCTTAAGCTAATTAATTTACTATTTCTACAATTACCCAAAATAAATTTTAACTTGAAGGCATTTTTAGTTTTATAGTCACTGGTGATATACATTTGTATTTCTTTATCTTGTGTATTTGGGGGTTGTCAGTGCTACAGGAGTTTCTTGGGGTTGATTTTTGTTTTGTTTCATTTGTTTTCTCACTCGGTGTTGAAACTTTGAGAGTAGAATATTCAGTAAAAGAGATCCCCTTCCCATCAAAATCCAGATGAGGTATCCAAATCAACAGATGCTGAAACTACAACATGAATACAAGAAACAGAAAAAGGCAAGGCGATGTGACTTCCCCAAGACATCATAACTTCTTGACTACTGTACTCAATGATTGTGAAGTGGGAAAAATACCAGATGGAGACAATTTGAAGTTTTCTGGTAAAAGTGGTCAGTTACATCTAAAATGTCACATGGGAGTGGATGGATCTTATCTGGAGTCTAGGAAAGCAAGTAAGCAACATAGAAAAAAAATCAACAAAATGGATGAGAAAATCATCAAAGTGAATGATGGACCCACTGAAAAGTGCAGAAAAATGTCACCACAAGCTTTTCTACCAGATCTCTTTGTTCCCAGATAACAACTCTGAGATTTAAATTATTTATGAATAAATGTCTAGGCCTTAAGCTTTGCCTTGTTCTCTGACTAGTGTATATAACCTGTTTATTCTAGTCTGTCTATCACATGGCTGGTTACCTCTCCTCAGTTTCATTCATTCATTCATCTTCTCCAAGGCCAAGGTGAGATCTCCTACCTCAGACTATTTCCCAGAGTTCCTATCTTTCTACTAGAACCCCTACATTCTACTTCCTGCCTTTTACTAACATGCCATCAGCTTTCTAATGACAAGTGATGCTTCCACACAGTACAGAAGAGATTATCCCTACAGAAAAGCAGGAGGCGAATGCAGGAGAAAAGAGCAGACAACATGTGCCCAGCCATGGGCTCCCAGTGAGTGTGCTTAAAGAATGGCTTCACCTGAAAGGTGAGACAGGTAGCCCTGGTAGAGACTGGAATCCTGACTAGCCTGCAGTTCTCAGGAGTCTTCCATCTAGCTGGGGACATGGGGAGACAGTGATTCTTTTGTGTGACTAGTGAACATTCAAGAGGTGGTCTATTTTGTCACTCTCCATAAGTGACTGCTGTGTCTGGGCATTGCTTTGAAAGGTAGCCTGTTATTGATAACTAAGCAGTCTTTGAACAGGAAAACAGTGATCGATCAATGGTCAGTGTACCAATGAAAGTCAGCAGCTCAAAAGGAGAGTTGAGGATACAAAAATATTGAAATTGGGACTGGAGAGATAGCTCAGTGGTTGAGAGCACTGACTGCTTTTCTAGAGGTCTTGAGTTCAATTCCCAGCAACCACGTGATGACTCACAACCATCTGTAATGGGATCCGATGCCCTCTTTTGTTATGTCTGAAGACTTCTACAGTGTACTCATATAAATACAAATAAATAAATATTTTTTTAAAAACCCACTAAAATTGAAGTGTTGAAAATCAGTAATTCAGTGATCCAGTGAAATATCAATGACATATTTCAGGCCGTGGAGGTACATGACTATCAACTAGGTTACCTACTATATTCAAGCAACGTTATCTTTTAAAATAAGTAGAGGAGAGTCCCCCACAGAGAAGCCCTTAATGTCACTGCCAGGGAATGTCCAACAGCAGTGTCATCTCCAGGGAATTTCTACTATGACAGTGACACCTGCCAACATCTCTGCCACCATGCCCATAGTGCCCACCCTCCTCTCATTAAGGATCATGATGTCACTGCTTCTGCCACCTCTAGGCCATGGCTACTCAATCACAATGCGTCGGTGGGTCAGCACAGCCCCTGCCAGTTAGCAGTGTGAAGGAATGGCACCAGAAATTTTAATGGACAAGCCTGGTGAAAAGCCATCAAGGGGGTTAGACTAGAGTAGAGAGATCGTGGTAGTACATGTACGTAAACTGTAGCTAGGAAACCTGGATGCTGCACTGACAGCCAGAGAAAGTGACTTCCCCACCCAGGAGAATGCAAGGCAGAACCCAGGGCTCTGTCCTCACGCAATGCTGAGAGGGTCTCCGAGTCTTTCCTTGAATTACAGACAATGCTGCTTGTGTTATACTGTTTCCCTAAATCCTGCAGGACAAGACTGTCACTTGCTGGGGTTGGGAAAGCAGAGGGGAGTCTGGCCAGGGAATACTGACAAAAAGTGGTGAATTTTCACAGAGGTCCTTCTCATCTGGGTGGGCACTCTGAGTTGCCTTGTCTGAAGTGCTGAGCCAAGCAATCCTTTAACCATAGAGACAAACAACAATGACAGTTCCAGGTAATGGGGAAACCAAGGCACCGCAATGGTGGAAGAAGTTTGGCTATACTCTCGTTCTTCATGTCTTGCTTTTATTTGATACTCAGTCTTTTGACATCCTAGTTTAGTTTTTTCTTCCAAGCTTTTTGTTTTTTTATTACCATTTGAAATTATATGCGTTAACAGTCAGGGTATTGTTTCAATGCCAGTCTCACTGGGAAAGACTTATGGCCATCCCTTACCTTTTGGCACCTATAAAAATCTGTTCTTTCTCTCTTTCTCTTTTTTTTTTACAGCTATAATGATCTTTTTACTTCTTCTTCTTCTTTGAACACACCTGGTTTCCTCCTATCTCATCGTTTACTCGCTTGTTTCTCCTTCCCATTCCTTCATCATTTCTGCTACACAAGAATTGATACCCGAGGCTGTCACATCCCCTTAGTGGCATCAGGAAAATAGCACAATATTTTTAAAAATTAAAAGAAGAAAACCAAAAATTCCAAATGTTGACCTGTGGGGAAGGGATTCACACATTGCTATTGAGAAGGCAAACTGGGCCTGTCTCTATAGAAATTGGTGTCAAGTTCCTCACAGAACTAAAAATACAACTACCCTGTGACCCAGTTGTACCACTTCTTGGCATATGCCCAAAGTCCGTGGACCACAGGGATACCTGCACATGCATGCTTTATTATTGTAACACTAAATTACAGAATCAGCTAAAGTGTCTGTCAGTAGATATGGATGAAGAAATATAGAGCTGCAACTTGATATCATCATGTTAAGTGAAATAGGCCACAGAAAAACAAATATTGCATTTTTTCTATTATTTATGAGTTCAAGAATTCTAAATATCTATATAAGCACACATGCATATATAACTACTTACCTACATATATACATACATATGATATGATATGATATGAAATCAGGGGAAGACTGAGGGAAAGGGGAACTAAGGGAGAGAAATAAGACTGAGGTGAATATGATCCAAGCACATGATATATTTAAAATAACTCGTCTTTATGAAACCCAACACTGTACCATGAATAATATACACCAATGTCTTTTTTTTTTTAAGTAGCTCTTTCTGGGAGGTAAGGCCTAATGATGCAAGAAGTGAAATTTTTTTTTTAGAAAGTCTCTCATTGGAAATGTTTATAGCCAGGTGTGAAATTACATGCCTGTAATCCTACTGCTCTGAAGGCTGAAGCAGGAGAATTGCAAGTTTGAGGCTAGGAGTATAGGAAGGCCTGCATTGACTATATAATGTCTCACAACAAAACAAACAGAAGGGCTGGAGAGATGGCTCAGTGGTTAAGAGCACTGACTGCTCTTCCAGAGGTCCTGAGTTCAATTCCCAGCAACCACATGGTGGCTCACAACCATCTGTAATGGGATCTGATGCCCTCTACTGGTGTGTCTGAAGAAAACAATAGTGTACCCACATAAAATTAAAAAAAAAAAATCTTGCCGGGCAGTGGTGGTGCACGCCTTTAATCCCAGCACTTGGGAGGCAAAGGCAGGCGGATTTCTGAGTTCGAGGCCAGCCTGGTCTACAAAGTGAGTTCCAGGACAGCCAGGGCTATGCAGAGAAACCCTGCCTCGAAAAAACAAAACAAAACAAAATTTATTTATAAGGGCTGGAGAGATGGCTCAGCGGTTAAGAGCACTGACAGTTCTTCGGGAGGTCCTGAGTTCAAATCCCAGAAACCACATGGTGCCTTACAGTTATCTGTAATAAGATCTGATGCCCTCTTCTGGTGTGTCTGAAGACAGCTACAGTGTACTTATATATAATAAATAAATCTGAAAAAAAAAGTTAAAGGATTTAAATATATAAAGTAACAATGAAAAAATGATTTAAAAAAAAACAGAAAGGAAGGAAGAAGAAAGGAATAAAAAAGGAAGAAGTGAAATGTCGACATGTTTACATTTGAACATTTGAAAAGGAAGAAGTGAAATGTTTACATTTGTAGCTGATCTTTGCTACTTTGTGGGTTCTTCCTTTTTCCACCCCCAACCCCACCACCCCGTTTCACCACCTATCATTAGATAAGAAAGAAAAAGGGATACAGGAGAGAAAGAGAGAGAGAGAGAGAGAGAGACATGGAGACAGAGAGAGACAGAGACAGAGAGACAGAGATTTATCTGAATCTAATTTCCTTCTTCTTGTTTCTTCTTTGAATCTGCAACCTACCCCAACGAACAACCAAGAACCACTCAGGTCCTCTGAAAAGTTCCCAAAGTTCCAAACATCATACAATCGCAGAAATTAGCTGCAGCTGGAAAACCAACACTTCTTTTTTTTATTAGATATATTCTTTATTAACATTTCAAATGTTGTTCCCTTTCCTGTTTCCCCCCACCCCCAAAAACCCCATAAACCATCTCCCCTTCCCCAATCAACCCTCCCCCACTTCCCTGTCCTGGTATTCCTCTACACTACAGCATCAAGTCTATCCAGGACCAAGGGTCTCTCCTCCCTTTGGTGTCTAACAAGACTATCATCGGCTGCCTATGTATCTGGAGCCATGGGTAACTCCCTGTGTACTCTTTGGTTGATGGTTTTGTCCCTGGGAGCTCTGAGAGTACTGGATGACTCATATTGTTGTCCCTCCTGTGGCACTGCGAACCCCTTCAGCTCCTTGGGTCCTTTCTCTAGCTCCCCCAGTTGGGGACCCTGTGCTCAGTTCAATAGCTGGCTGAGAGTGTCCCCCTCTGTATTTGTCATGCACTAGGAGAGCCTCCCAGGTTATAGCTATATCCGGCTCTGGTCAGCCAGCAATTGTGGGCATCTACAATAGTGTCTGGGTTTTGTAACTGTATATAGGATGGATCCCTGGGTGGGGTAGTCTCTGGATGGTCTTTCCCTCAGACTCTGCTCCACCTTTTATCTCTGTATCTCCTTCTGTGGGTACTTTTCCCCCTTTCTACAAAGGATCCACACTTTGTTCTTCTCCTTCTTGGGCATCATTTCACGTGTGAAATGTGTCTTGGGTATTCCAAGCTTCTGGGCTAATATCCACTTATCAGTGAGTGCATACCATGTGTGCTCTTTTGTGATTGGGTTACCTCACTCAGGATATTTTCCAGTTCCATCCATTTGTCTAGTAATTTCATGAATTCATTGATTTTAATGACTGAACAGTACTCCATTGTGTATATATACCACAATTTCTGTATCCATTCCTCCATTGAGGGATATCTGGGTTCTTTCCAGGTTCTGGCTATTATAAATAGGGCTGCTATGAACATAGTGGAGCATGTGTCCTTATTACATACTGGAGAATCCTCTCAGTATATGCCCAGGAGTGGTATAGCAGGGTCCTCCGTAAGTATTATGCCCAGTTTTCGGAGGAACCGCCAAACTGATTTCCAAAGTGGTTGTACCAGCTTGCAATCCCAAGAGCAGTGGAGGAGTATTCCTTTTTCTCCACAACCTCTCCAGTACCTGCTGTCTCCTGAGTTTACCTTAGCTATTCTGACCAGTGTGAGGTAAAATCTCAGGGTTGTTTTGATTTGCATTTCCCTAATGACTAAGGATATTGAACATTTCTTTAGGTGCTTGTCAGCCATTAGATATTCTTCAGGTGAGAACTCTTTGTACTTCTTTAAGACAATTATTTATGTCCTTATTGAAATCCTCTATCAGCAATGTGATTTTAAATCCAGGTCTTGCTTTTCTGGTGTGTTGGGGTATCCAGGACTTGCTGTTGTTGGAGAACTTGGCTCATATGGTGTCATGTTGCCTTGGTTTCTGTTGGTGATGTTCTTGCATTTGCCTTTTGTCATCTGGTTATCTCTGGTGTTAACTGGTGTTGCTGTCTCTGACTGTGGCTTTTCTGTGCTCCTGGGAGACCCATTCTCTCTGTGTATACCAGCATGTAGGTACTCCTGCGAGACCTGTTCTCTTGTGGTTGTATTTGGGTATGTAGCTCTGTGGCCCCAATCAACTCTGGGTGCAAGTGGTAATCGGAAGACTCCTGTCCCAGGCTGTTCCTAGGTTCTTGTGTCCTCAGGGTTTTCGACTGAGCAGCAGGGGTGGTTCTACCTGTGCTTCCTGGCCTCCCTGCACTCCTGAGTGGTTAGCTACCTCTGTGTGTCACTTGGATATGGTACACGGTGGCAGAGGGTGGTCCTAAGCCGGAGAAGGATACCTGAGGGTTTCTGCCAGAGGGTTCTGGGTGTGATCCTCTGGAGAGGGTGGTTCTATCTGTTCAGGTAGCCCCCCTCCTCCCACTGCACTCCTGGGTGGTTAAACTGACTCCCTGTTCCACTTGGGCGTGGTGCGCTGTCCCAGTGGTTGGATCCAAGCCAGAGACAGAAACTGGAGGGCTTCCACCAGAGGTTTCCCGGCATGATCCTCTGAAGATCAGGGCAGGTCTCACCTGTGCTGTCTTCTCTGTGCTGCTGGGTGAATAGCTAGCTTCCTGTGCCACTTGGAAATGGCACACTGTGGCAGAGGATGATCCCAAGCCGGAGATAGAAACCGGAAGGTTTCTGCCAGAGGGTTCTGGACAGGATCCTCTGAGCTGCAGGGCAGGTCTCACCTGTGCTAACTGTCTGCTCTGCACCACTGTGTAAAACCATGCTTCTGCTAGAGCATGGGTCAAAGCATAGTCAGCTGCTCAGACAGTTTGCCACAGCCTCATATCCTCACATCTGGCATTAAAACGAAAATATATTTTTATAATATTTCAGTGGTTTTTTAAAAAAGAAGCCAAAATTCCAGAATTCTCAAAACTTGTCACTACATACGTTATTTGATATACATATTATAATTGGTAAATAAGTTCTGATGAAATCTTTCATTAAGGGCCAATGAGAATGTTCAACATTTAAGACCACCTACCATCATGCATGACAAATTGTGTGCAAACTCATCATTTTACTTGATTGAAGATGAGAACATACTCTCTGTAAATTGTCCCCTGAAATCCACATGTGCTCCAGGACAGGTGTGTCTACTGCAATAATTAAGTAAAATGAAAATAAAGCTGTAACTACTTTTAAATCTTTCATTGATACAGAAGAAAGAAGAAGAAGTCAATAAATCACTATCAAGTATATAAATCTCTGTGGTGTTTTTGTGAGAGGAATTTGGTATTGCCATTTGCAGATCACAGCTTCAGAATAACATTAATAATATATCCTCTAACTGTGGGTGAGAAAATAACTAGTTTTGGTAATGAGTTTCTTTCAGACCCGGCTTACATTCTGGATCTCACAATGTTCTTTTTATTTTTTTTTTAAGCTCCCATCAGCCTGCTATGGCTTGCTCTAGTCTGAATGCATCCCCCAGACTCATTTGTTAAAACCTAACCATCTTTGGGATCATACTAAGAGATAGGACCTTTAAGCTCTCATGGACAGGGTAAGTAGCCCTTGAAAAGAAGTTTGAAGTAGTCCTTAGAATTCTCATGTCATTTTTAGGAAAACTGCAAGGGCAATGCTGAAACTTTCTTAATCCAAGGTATTGCCTAGTCTGTAATTCACCTACTTAAGAGGCCTCAAGGTTTCTTAGCATGAACCCTGCACCACTATCTTCTTAGGGTGCACATAAAGAGTACCTGCTGTTCATTTCTTTACCTTTCTATGTGTCTAACTCAGAACTGTTCATTCTGAAATGTAACCAAGGGAAATTGAAAGATATTAAATCAAGGCTTCACAATGAAAACTCTATGTCTAGTGGAGTGAAGCAAGGTGTTCTTTTCTGGGCTCATTAAACATCTGAAAGGTCACTCTATTCTAGATTTGCCCAAAGCAACTATCCATCTAAAAGCTGTACCATCCTCCTCTGCTTTGTGCTTCTCCTTACAACTCAGTGTGCTTTCTCTCTAGTCTTCCCGTGGATCCAGTGAGCAATTACAGCGTGGATTTGACAAGACTCTTCTGTGGGAGCAGGTCTGAAGGCAGCTACCTCCATGAAGGGTCGACAGCTTTAGGAACAGGGGGAGAGTTATCTGACTGTCTTTTCTCTAGTTAAGACTTTTTTGTTTAAACTTTTCTAGGACTTTTGGAGGAGGTTATTCTTGTATGAGCACAGTTTTCTTTTCTCACTACAGGAGGCATCACGTATAATTAAGCTCTGCACTCCAAAATAGAGACAGAAGTGCCGATGACATCACTCCCTGCTGAACGCTACCTCCCCACTGTTCAAGAAACTCAGGAGTCCTTGTGTTGTCTGTCATCCCATTTGCTTTTAACACTCACTTGGTCTGTGCATCCATGAAGCACTTTAGGTTAGAAAGAGAAATGCGAACCATCCTGTCAGACTGTAGATCAAGGATTCTCAGCTTGTTCACCCTTCATATTTTGGATTGTAGAAGTCTCTGTAGAGAAGTGTGAGTCCTGTGTACTGTGCAAGATGCTGAATAGCATTCATTCAATTTCCCACCAGAGGCCAGAAACCCCCTAGTTATTACAATGACAGCTATTTACAGATATCATTGTTCTTCTTCTGGGGCACTGTTCCAGTTAGCTTTGACTGTCAACTTGACACAACCCACAGTCGGCTGAGAGGAATCACCTAGATCAGACTGTCCTGCAGGCAGATCTGTGGGGAATTATCTTGAGTATTAGTTGATGTAAGAGGGTCCAGTCCATTACAGACAGCACCAACCCTAGGCAGGTAGTCCTGGGCAGAATAAAAACTTCTAGCCAGGCAGGATGCCTTTAATCTCAGCACTCAGGAGGCAGAGGCAGGCTTAAGCTTGAGGCCAGCCTGGTCTACAGAATGAGTTCCAGGACAGCCAGGACTACACAAAGAAACCCTGACTCGAACAAAAGAAAAACAATTGCAAACAAACAAACACAGCTAGCTAAGCGAGAGCCAGTGAGCAAGCCATCAAGCAGTGTTCTTTTGTGGTTTCTGCTTCACATTCCTGCTTGAGTTCCTGCCATGAGTTTTCTCAGTGATGGATTATCGGATGGAGCGAGCCGTTTGCTTCCTAAGTCACTTTTGGTCAGCATGCTTTGTCACAAGAGGAAGAAAACCAGGAAAAGGACAAAATGCCCCCAGTGGAGAATCACTGCTCAGATACTTGAAGGGTTGGTACGGCTTGTTTCTAGTGTACATTTTATTGTTTCTTTCATTTAAGTCTTACAAAACCCCTGTCTCACACTGATGCATAATAGAAATATAGTTCTTGATCTAACTTACATGGCTTCTAATGGCTTTACAGATAAAGAGGCAATGGGGAGGGCAAGTCTCTTATTCAGTCTAATAGGCTAAACAATGATAATGTATCCACTGTAGGGTACTCAGAGAGACTAGAAGCAAATAGGAAACAGGAAGTTGTATCACATAATTCTCTTTTGATTTCAATCATAAAGCATCATGAAATTTATTTCAGCAATTCCCCACCATTAAAGTTTATGCCCAAGTTCCCTGCACAGAGATTATTCCAGAACTAAGATACTTTTCGGAGTTGGAGTTTCTTAAGATTTTCCCCAGCAACTGTCACACAAGCACATCAGTCTAGCCAAGGACAAACAGGAACAGTGTCAAGAAAGGTGTCCTGAGACCCGATCTACTGGCTTCTGCCTAATGTGTAGTCTCCTTCAGAAAACCAGCAGGAAACTAGCTCAAAGCATGTTTCCAGAAGAAGGTGGGGTTCATACCAAAGGGATGATTACAGAAAGGAACTGTCATACAAAGTCTTTGCTTTGTGATCTGGCTCAGATGCATGCTATGCCTTCCTTTTTCAAAAGTAATTGTATTTATTTATATTGTGCATATGTGTGGAGGTGCATGTGTCACAGCATGCATGTGGAGGTTAGAGGATAACTTGTAGAAGCTTGCCTCCATTTGAATCCCCGGGATCAAATTCAGATAATTAGACTTAATGATAAGTGCCTTAACTTTGCCCACTGAGCCATCACTCCAGATGCTGGCCATTCTTATAAGGCAGTTTTATATGTAAGACATACATATACACATATATATACACATATACATATACATATACATGTATAAATACTTACACATAAATAGTTATTTTTATAAGACAGTCTTATTATGCAAATAAGACCAGGGAAAGTCACATAATGTCTCCAATCCCTAACTTCATCATCTGCAAAGAGAACAAGAAAGACTGGGATATAACACAAATATTAATACATTAACACCCAGATCAGTCAGTACCCCACACTGAAGTACTTTGTCAGTTCATCTATCTTGCATTAGTTCAGTAGAGGGAAGATTTGAACTGCCCTGGAGGGAAAATGTATATTATTTAGTCAGGAAAATCAGTAAGGCAGAAGACATATAAGCAACGAGAATAAAGATCTGAGCATGTGACAGGAAACTATTAGGAGAGGACATTGGAAGGAGAGTGTCTGAAATCAGAGACCTCTAAACTGACATGTTGAGCTATTCTGGAGCTTATGAGATGTGGGATTTCTTTCAAGATGGACTGGCATGCATCTTTGCCTGCTCCACTAAAGGCTGCCCATCTCATGAGGCTGAGCCGACATTCCCTTGAAACCCTTCCCTAGTACAGGATTTTCAGGCCCTTTCTGTCCTTAAATCCTTAGCATTTGTCTTCAATAATAGAATGCACATTTTCTTGGAATGTTAGTTGGTATTATACAAAATGAATCCCATGTCCAAAGAAAGGGGATTCTGAGTTTAAAAGAAGGTCATCAGAAGTTCAAGACTTGCCAGAGCCTTTAAGATACTAATATTCATGAGGAACGTCCATGAATACGTTATGAAGGTTTTTTCACAGGCACTGTTCACACAGTATCCCAGAGACTGTGTCACCTTCCACTCAGTGTGGAGAAAAATCCCAATCTGCTTTAAACTCACAGCAGGACCACAGCAGACATCTGTGAGACTGAGATCCCCACACTTAGGGGCAGGACTGATCTCTACCACAATGTCAGCATGCTTCCTTAGACAATGATGAACGAACTGCCTGGGAAAATCTCCAAGCTGGAGCCTGTGCCCAGCAGCAATCTTCGGCTTTCCTCACACTCACAGGAACCTGACACACAAACACATCCTCACATTCTCTCAAATGTTCTACCCAGAATTGTTAGCACCAGGTCCCCCACCAAATGACTTCATGGAAGAAATAACAGATGGAGTTTACTTCACACAGCCTCAGTGAATATTTTTAAAACTGTCTACTCAACATTCCAGTTACTCTGAAGATCCTTGTTAGCCTTACTATTAGTGTAAGCATTTCTTTATCCGCCACGTGTCATGCTCATGTTGAGTTTCTGTTTGAAAATTGTGATTTCTTTGAACCACTGTGGTAACACATTCAAAGTATATGTCCTTGAGCCACCACAGAATCTTTATTATAACAGGGAGGGATGGCTAGTGTTTGTAAATTTTAAGGGATACAGTAGAGGGTGTTAGCAAAACAAGCCAACACAGAAAACTTTGCTAACACATTATAAGTACCTATCTTTATTAATTGCTTCAAGTTATGCAATGTCTACACCAATAGTATGAATTGACAAAGTGGGGTGTCAAACATGTCAATATTGTGCTTGAAATCTTAGCTAGAGCAGTAAGACTAGAGAAATAAAGGAGGTACAGATAGGAAAAGAAGTCGAAGTATTCCCTTTTTCAGATGATACCATCTTATACACTAGAAACCCTAAATAGTCTACCAAAAGTCTCTTAGAGAAGATTAAAAGCCTTCAGTAAAGTGGCAGGACACATAGTTAACACATAAAAATCAGACTATGTGCCAATAACATACTAACAAAGAAAACAGGGAAGCAATCTGTCTCCTTGACAATACCCTCAACAATACCTGGGGGGACTTAGATGGGTAATAGAACTTAACAAAGGAAGCCAAAGACTTCTATAATAAAAATGCTAAAACTTGGAAGAATGAAATTAAGGAAAGATTCCAGAACAGCAGTTCTCAACCTGTTCTCAACACGTGGGTCACAGCCCTTTGGGTATCAAATGACTCTTTCACAGTTATTACCTAAGACTATTGGAAAACACAGATATGTACATTACAACTCATAACAGTAACACTATTACAATAAAGTAGCAATAAAAATAATTTTGTCTTGGGGGGTCATTGCAACATGAAGAACTATACTAAAGGGTCGCAGCATTAAGAAAGTTGAGAATCTAATGGAATGACCATGTGTTTTTTTTTCTTTGAGATTGTTTATGTAGTGGATTACATTGATGGATTTCCTTATATTGAACCATCCCTGCATCCCTGGGATGAAGCCAACTTGATCGTGCTGAATGATCGTTTTGATGTGTTCTTGGATTCGGTTGGCAAGAATTTTATTGAGTATTTTTGCATCGATATTCATAAGAGAGATTGGCCTGAGATTCTCTTTCTTTGTTGGATCTTTGTGTGCTTTTGGTATTAGCGTAATTGTGGCTTCATAGAACGAGTTGGGTAGTGTTCCTTCTGTTTCTATTTTATGGAATAGTTTGAAGAGTATTGGTGTTAGGTCTTCTTTGAAGGTCTGAATTCTGCACTAAAACCATCTGGACCTGTGCTTTTTTTTGGTTGGAAGACTTCCAATGACCACTTCTATTTCTTCAGGGGTTATAGGACGGTTTAGATGGTCTATTTGATCCTGATTTAATTTTGGTATTTGGTATCTGTCTAGGAAATTGTCCATTTCCTCCAGATTTTCTAGTTGTGTTGAATACAGGCTTTTGTAGTAGGATCTGATGATTTTTTTGAATTTCCTCAGTTTCTGTTGTTATCTCTCCCTTTTCGTTTCTGATTTTGTTAATTTGGATACTGTCTCTGTACCCTCTGGCTAGTCTGGCTAAGGGCTTATCTATGTTGTTGATTTTCTCAAAGAACCAACTCCTAGTTTTGTTGATTCTTTGTATGGTTTTATTTGTTTCTACTTGATTGATTTCAGCCCTGAGTTTGAAAGCATTTGACAAAATTCAGCATCCTTCCATGTTAAAGGTCTTGGAAAGATCAGGAATTCAAGGCCCATATCTAAACATAGTAAAAGCAATTTACAGCAAACCGGTAGCCAACATCAAACTAAATGGAGAGAAACTTGAAGCAATCCCACTAAAATCAGGGACTAGACAAGGCTGCCCTCTCTCTCCATATCTTTTCAATATAGTACTTGAAGTTCTAGCCAGAGCAATTAGACAACAAAAGGAGGTCAAAGGGATACAAATTGGAAAGGAAGAAGTTAAACTATCACTATTTGCAGACGATATGATAGTATACTTAAGCGACCCAAAGAACTCCACCAGAGAACTCCTACAGCTGATAAACAACTTCAGCAAAGTGGCCGGATATAAAATCAATTCAAGCAAGTCAGTAGCCTTCCTATACTCAAAGGATAAGCAGGCTGAGAAAGAAATAAAAGAAATGATACCCTTCACGATAGCCACAAACAATATAAAGTATCTTGGTGTGACTCTAACCAAAGAAGTGAAAGATCTGTATGACAAGAACTTCAAGTCTCTGAAGAAAGAAATTGAAGAAGACCTCAGAAGATGGAAAAATCTGCCATGCTCATGGATTGGCAGGATTAATATAGTAAAAATGACCATCTTGCCAAAAGCAATATACAGATTCAGTGCAATCCCCATCAAAATCCCAACTCAATTCTTCATAGAGTTAAAAAGGGCAATTCAAAAATTCATCCGGAATAACAGAAAACCCAGGATAGATAAAACTATTCTCAAGAGTAAAAGAACTTCTGGGGGAATCAATATCCTGGACCTCAAACTGTACTACAGAACAATAGTGTTAAAAACTGCATGGTATTGGTACAGTGACAGGCATGTAGATCAATGGAACAGAATTGAAGACCCAGAAATGAATCCACACTCCTATGGTCACTTGATCTTTGACAAAGGAGCTAAAACCATCCAGTGGAAAAAAGATAGCCTTTTCAACAAATGGTGCTGGCTCAACTGGCGGTTAGCATGCAGAAGAATGCAAATTGATCCATTATCTCCTTGTACTAAGCTCAATTCCAAGTGGATCAAGGACCTCCACATAAAACCAGACACACTGAAACTAATAGAAAGAAACTAGGGAAGAACTTTGAACATATGGGCACAGGGGAGAATTTCCTGAACAGAACTCCAATAGCCTATGCTCTAAGATCAAGAATTGACAAATGGGACCTCATAAAATTACAAAATTTCTGTAAGGCAAAAGACACTGTCAAAAAGACAAAGCGGCAACCAACAAACTGGGAAAAGATCTTTACCAACCCTACATCAGACAGAGGACTAATATCCAATATATACAAAGAACTCAAGAAGTTAGACTCCAGAGAGCCAAGTAACCCTATTAAAAAATGGGGTACAGAGTTAAACAAAGAGTTCTCACCTGAAGAATATCTAATGGCTGAGAAGCACCTAAAGAAATGTTCATCATCCTTAGTCATTAGGGAAATGCAAATCAAAACAACCCTGAGATTCCATCTCACACCAGTCAGAATGGCTAAGATCAAAAACACAGGAGACAGCAGTTGTTGGCCAGGATGTGGAGAAAGAGGAACACTCCTCCACTGCTGGTGGGATTGCAAGCTGATACAACCACTCTGGAAAGCAGTCTGGCGGTTCCTCAGAAAACTGGGCATGACACTCCCGGAGGATCCGGCTATACCACTCCTGGGCATATACCCAGAGCCTTTACCTGCATGCAATAAGGACACATGCTCCACTATGTTCATAGCAGCCTTATTTATAATAGCCAGAAGCTGGAAAGAACCCAGATGTCCCTCAACCGAGGAATGGATTCAAAAGATGTGGTATATTTACACAATGGAATACTACTCTGCAATTAAAAACAATGAATTCACAAAATTCCTAGGCAAATGGTCAGAACTTGAAAATATCATCCTTAGTGAGGTAACCCAATCACAAAAGAACACACGTGGTATGCAGTCACTGATAAGGGGATATTGACCCAGAATCTTGGAATACCCTAGACACAATTCGCATATCAATAGATTTCCAAGAACATTTCCAAGAAGATGGAAGGAGAGACCCCGGTCCTGGAAAGACTGGATGTAGGGGAACGCCAGGACAGAGAAGTGAGAGGGGGTTGAATGGGGAAAAGAGGGAGGGAAGGGGGTTTATGGGACTTTTGGGGAGGGAGGAAACGGGAAAGGGGAAATGATTTGGAATGTAAATAAAAAAACTTAGAAAATAAATAAAAAAAATGAAAAAAAAAAGTTGAGAATCACTGTTCTGAAAGATGGAGAGACCTCTCATACTCATGGATTAAAATGGCCATCTTACCAAAAGCAATCTACAGACTCAAAACAATCTTAACCAAAATCTCAGTACCATTTTTCACAGAAAACAAACAAACAAGCAAAACTTAAAACGTGTATGGAAGCACAACCTCCAGATAGCCGAATTAATCTTGTGCAAAAAGAAGACTTCCCGAGTTATCATAGTCACTGATTTCAAGTTATACTTCAGAACCATAGTAAACAAACAATGCAGAAACAGACTTACAGACCAGTAAGATAGAAGACTAGGTTAGAAATTCACACAACTACAGCCACCTGATTTATTTTTAAGAGCTCAAAAATGCACACTAGGGAAAAGACAACATCATCAACACATCATGTTGAGAAACCTAGATATGTAAATGTGGCATAATGAAACCAGATCTTTATCTCTCACCTGGCACAAAAATCACCCCCAAATGGATCAAGCACTTCACTGTAGGAGCTGAAATTACTAGAGAAAATATTGAATATACTACAAGATGCAAGTAGAGGTGAGGATTCTCCAAATAAGACAGTCATTCAGGAAATAAGGCCAATAATCAATAAAATGGGACCTTGTGAAATCAAAAGGTTTTCATGCAGCAAAGGACACTGTTGAGTGAAGAGGCAGCCTGGGGGAATGGCAGAAAATCTTTGCCAGTTATACCTCTCATAAAGGACAATGAACAACAACAAAAAAAAAAGCTATGGCACTGGTCAGGGAGTTCTCAAAACAAGAAATATAAATGTCAATTGAACACTTGAAAAGTTTCTACATCTCTAGCCAGAAGGGAAATGCAAATGGTTAGGATCAAGAAAGCAGCATAGGTGTGGAAAATGGGGATTTCTTATCTACTGCACGTAGGAGTGTAAACTGGTGCAGCCACTATGGAAATCAGAGTAGGAGTTTCTCAGAAAGCTCAAAGTTTGATTACCATACAGCCCAGCTATTCCTCTCCCTAGGAACTCTATCTCCTCCTACAGAGATGCTTGCCATCCAACTGCTTTGTTCCATTATTCTCAATACTATGAGATGACGTCAGCCTAGATGGCTCCTTGACATCTAGTATGAATGCTGAGACTGTGGCACACACACACACACACACACACACACACACACACGGTGGACTGTTAGTTATAAAAGCAAAATGAAATTATGAAATTGACAGGAAATTGTTGGGGATTGGTTCTAATGCTTTGAATCAATCCAGCCCCCAAAATCAGAAATTTGCATGTCCAAACACTGAAAGTTCTTGTCTACAACTGGTTTTTGATCAATCAATGAAGAGCCAATGGCCAATGGTTGGGCAGGTAGACTGAGGCGGGACCTTGAGATTTGGGTGGGCTAGGCACTGGGGAAAGGAAGGAGAAGAGAATTCAGAGGGAGATGGATCAGGTTTAGAGCTACAAAAAGAAAATCATCTGAAATGTAGGTGAGAAGGAATGCAGCCCCCAGAAGGGCTGTCCACACACATCTAGGGCAGCAAAGACTAGGGATCCACCCAGAAGGAGCCAGGGCAACAATGATAAAATATAGAATTAGAGGGCGTTAAGCCAAGATTACAGGAGAGAAATGTGTGCTAGCCACAGAGAGGATTAGACCTGCCCAGTCTTTGAGCTAGCCAAGGCATATTAAAATTAACTGGTGTGTGTGTGTGTGTGTCTTTCATTTGCAAATCCAGATGGCTCCTGGGAGGTGCATGCAAGGAACCAAAGTGGCCTAGCTAAGTTTGCTGCTACAGGAAACTGTATGGACCTAGAACATACTGTAGTGAGTGAGGTAACACAGGCTCCAGAAGACAAGTGCTACACTTTTCTTTCTCATAAATGGATCTTAGCTTTAAATTTTTAATTAAAGGAAAATGTTATTAATTTTTATCTTACGCGCATAAATATTTTACCTTCACATAGGTATGCACCAGGTGCATGCCTGGTGCTTACAGAGGCCAGAAGGAAGTGTCAGATTCCCTGGAGTTCCAGGTGATTGTGAGCCCTTATATGGCTGCTGGAAACTGAACCCTGGTCCTCTGCAATAGTCCTCTATCAGTGCATCTCTCCAGCTCCTGGATTTTCACACTTTTATGTTAGGGTTGGATTGTCTATAAAGAGCAGGAAGAAAGAAAATGAGCGTGGATAAGGGGAAAGACTTAGAAGGGGGGCTAGTAAAACACATATAATGTGAACATAATGGATGAATGGTAACATGGAAAGGTTTAAAGAGGAATAGGTCAGCAGGGTGGGGGAAATCACGGCTGTGGAGTAGAGTTAACTGAAACTACAGAGAAACCTACTATTTTACAAGCTAACTAGAACATGAAACAAAAAATAAAGACTTTGAACAGAGGTATTCTGTATGGGTGGGTAATGCTGTTTCTAGAAATCATGGATTTTTAAGTGAAGATCCTAATGCCGGAGGCAGGATACATCTCTACGAGTTGTTGGTTGTGGAGTCCAACAACACCAAAAAGAATGCAGGACTTTGCCACTGCTCTTGGTTACTCACCAGATGAGTAGAGGGTAAGACTCTGTTGCTGATGATACAACACAGTTTAGATACAAAACAAGAAAATCTGGAGCAGAGCTGGAAGCTTGCTCTCCGCTGCTGGTGACAGAGGGGTGCTGTGCAGGCTGCTGGGGGAGGAAAATTAATGGTCCTATCTAAGCAAGATATGACCGGATAATCCACTTCCTTTTCACTGGATTTGAGGTCTAGTCTACTCATGGGACAGAATACATACCTGTTACTGTAAACCAAGTCAAAAGCCTATTGCTAAGACTGAGAAGTAAGCACAAAGACATGCCTTTGATCTCCATTACTCACAGAAAAAGCCAGTTACAATAGTGCCATACTTGAAGTCCTAGAATCCCAGGGTAGTCTAGTCTACGCTACTGAGTGAATTCCAGGCCAATGGAAGACCCTGTCTCAAATGAACATGCAAATAAAAGCCTGTAGCTAGAGAGGCCTCAGGCCCTGTGATGAAATACATTAGTGTTGTTGTGAAATGGACATAGAAACCAAGTGGCTTCTCAATACTTGCGTTTACACTTACAGACTAGTTCTGGTCTCAGCGTTGGGCAGACAAGTTCATTTGGCAGTGGGTGGTAGCTAATGTAGAAACTCACAACTGGGAAGAGTGAGTGCTGAGAACAAGTGTTTGTTGAGTGCTCATCCCTAAATGGGCATTTGTAGCAGCTCCTTCAATGTCGGTGGAACTTTGTGGGAGCGGGAGTAGGAAATAATGTAAGAACACAGACCTGCATGAAGTTGGATTCTTCATTCCATCATGGATGAGACAGGGGTTGGGGTTGTTCATGAGGCCCCAGGTCCCCCTAAGGAGCCGTAGGCAGCTGATGTTTGGTGGGAAAAGGGGTTTCATGTTCTTCAGTGTTGTAACCATTGGTAAGTTTCCCATGCCCCAGTTAATAACTCTCTAACCATGCTCATACAAGCAACCCTAATTCAACTCTGTGGTGAAGGGGGCGGGGGAAGATGAAAGCAGGAGGGGATACTTGGGAGGAAACAGGTCAGTGGGAGTAGGAGGGGGCATAGAGGGTAATGGGAAGTGCACATGATCACATTGTGTGTGTGTGTGTGTGTGTGTGTGTGTGTGTGTGTGTGTGTGTGTGTGTGTGTAGAATTATAAAAACAATGTTAAATTTTCTAAAACAGACCTAACTCCCCTCCAGGATGTAATTCCCAGAAGTCTTAGACTAGAAAAGACCAAATGGAGCTTTGCAGGTCTATGGCTTAAAGGAGTCTGACAACTGGTGGCTGAGGGTTAGGGATAGAGCTCAGATGGAGGTCATTTGTCTAGTGTGGGGAAGATTCTGTGTTCTATCTCCAAAACCAGACAGGAAAGGAGAGGCTTTCCTTTTGTTGGCTGAACTAAGTAAGGTATATATTAAAGTACAGCTGGCTCGATGAGAGGAAAATGGGTGGTGCTAAGGGCACTGTTTGTGCAGAAGGAAACAGAAGCACTACTGAAAATTTTGATTCTAGAGCAGCTAGAGCTTATTTATATTGCCTTTGAGAACCTAGTTGAAGGGAAGGATCATTTTGCTGCTACCCTTAAAAATCTGCATGCAATATGTGTGTGTGTGTGTGTGTGTATGTGTGTGTGTGTGTGTACATACACGTGCACATACACAAAAAATGTGCTATGGAAGCATGTGGAGGTCAATACATAGAGTATTGATCCTCACCTTCTACATTTGTTTGAGACATGGTCTATTATCATCCACAGCTGCACATGCCGGGCTATCTGGTGTGTGAGCTTTTGAGGGTCCTGCTATATCTGCCCTCCATCTTCCCACAGAACTTCAGGAACTGTGGATCTGTGTGCCACTTCATCTAGCTTTTATACTGGTTCTGGAGATCCAAACTCAGGCTGTTAGGCTTGCACTGCGAGTGCTTTACTCGCTGAGCCATTTTCCCTGCCTATTATAGGTTTTCTGACGCACTGATGAGACTTTAACTAAAAAGTTAAACCAAAACGGTTTTACTAGGACATGGCAAAGAAGTTCACACAGCATGTGCACGCCTGTGCTGACTCATGCTTTTTCTCTTTCTATGTAGTATGGGGGCTTTTCAGCAATTGTTTTAAACTTTAAATCGCTAATCTGGACTGATCATGGGCTTCAGTAGAAGACTCTACCAAAACTCAGATCCAGTCTAAACTGGATCAATATTCTAGATGTTGGTGGCACACACCTTTAATCCCAGCACTCAGGAGGCAAAGGCAGGCAAATTTCTTGTGAGTTCGAGGCCAACCTGATCTATAGAGAATGTTTCAGGACGACCAGGACAGAGAAAGTTCATTCACATTGGTTCTATACCAAGAAACTCATGACTATTACAAAATCTGCAACCAGAAAGGCCAAAAATTACACCATCTAAAGCCACCATAATAATGCCTGTGCCTGGAAGCATTCTTGGAGAAGGCTTAGAAAGTGGGCATGGCACAGGAAGCTATGTTAATTAACATTAACAGGAAATATATTCTCTATAGTTTACTGTCTTTTGCTGATTTTAGTCATGATGTAATTGACAAAAGAAAAAGTACAAGAAACATATATAGGGCTGGAGAGATGGCTCAGCAGTTAAAGAGCACTGACTGCTCATCCAGAGGTCCTGAGTTCAATTTGCAGCAACCACATGGTGGCTCACAACTATTTGCAAAGGGATCCAATGACCTCTTCTGGTGTGTCTGAAGTCAGCAACAGTGTACTCAACATACATAAAATAAATAAATCTTAAGAACAGAAGAAACAAACAAACGAACAACAAACAAAGAAACAAAGAGAAATATAGATGCAGAGGCTCACATGTTCACACACACTAGATTTCTATAAAAACCTAAAACCAGAGGTCATAATATATCCAAAAAGTGCCTGGAGTAGAAAACAGATGCTGTGAATCATTGTGAACTCCAAAGGGGCCTTGGATTTCATTTTCTGTTGGCCATCACCTGCTGGGCATGCAGCCTACTCTTCCCAGTGAGACTCCCTTGAAGAAGACCAGTTTTCATTTGCAAGTGACTGTCAACTGGAGATAGCTTCTGAGTTAGGGATGGGGGCATGTATCTACTCCTTCTTTTCAGCCCTAGGATCCCATCTAGTGCAGACCTGTGCAGGCCCTGTGCATGGGCCGCAGTCTCTATAAATTCATACCTGTGCCAGTACTGTTGTATCTAGAAGGCTTTGATTCCTCGGTGTCTTCCATCCCTTCTGGCTTTTGCACTATTTCTGACTCCTCTTCCTCAGAGTTCCCTGGTCCCTGAGGGAAGGGATTTAATGGGAACATCTCTTTTGGGGTGGAGTTACAGGATCTCTTGCATATTGTCTGGCTGTGGGTCTCTGTATTTGTTCCCATCTACTGCAGGAGGAAGCTTCTCTGATGATGGCTAAGCAAGGCACTGATCTATGTGTATTACAGGACATCATTAGAAGTTAATTTATGCTACATGCCTTCAGCAGAATAGTAACATTTGGTTTCCCCTAGGTTCCTGTCCTATCCAGTCTCCAGTTCTTGGAGACTCCCTGACACAGGGCTGCTTGTTCACTTCTCTGGCATATTAAATAGCGTGAACTCTACCTTCGTTCCTCCACACACAGACACCCCTCTCTTCTATTGTCTTCTTCCAGGCAGCTGATGAGGTTTACAGCTTGCCTGCCCTGGGGATTATTTTACAGAGCTTTATTAAAACTGTCCTCAGAATTCTGTTTGAATCTATTCTTAAAGTCTCTCACTAATAAGACTAAGAACCTTGATAGCAGGCCCTCATTTCTTTTGTATTATTTGGCAAGCCAGATAGGACTGATTCCAGTAATATGTTTGTGGGCCTGGCATGGGGACATTATGGAAATTATGAAACAGGTTTCTTTATCTTTCTGTCATTCCTTAGGGACGGAGTATATAAAGCTTTAAGTGGCTCTGCTTCCCTGGGGAAAGAAAAAGAAGACTCTTTTCTCCCGTCTGTCTTAGGCTTTTGTGTCTGACTAGAAGGCCGTGTAGTGGGAGGTAAACAATACCATTTAACTCTATCTTCTCTCCCAAGGCATAAGATTCTCCTCTCCTTTCTTTTCCTCTCCACCACGATTTTCTCAGAGAACTGGAGAGACCTGGGATCATCAGATCTAGGGGAACATAGAAAACTGCCCTGTGGTTCCAATGCAGTTGGTTTTCTCTCTGGGAAGAAGTACCATACAAGGCTAACATGTTCATTACTAAAGGGTTTAAATTTCTGCCAACACAGATGGTCACTGATCTGTCTGATCTCAACCCCACATCATGTGGAGGTGGGACTAAATGGCATCAAGGTCACTTTCAAAGTCCCAGTGGATCCACACGCTCCCACAGTGCCACCTATGGGCATTGGACACATCTCCACACCCCTTCTGCTTGTATGGATTCCCCTACACTTTGGCCTTCCTTACTCTTTCTCCGAAGCTCCACTCCCTTCTATGCACCTGCTTGTCTGATCTCCATCCTGGCTTAATTGGTATGCCTTCCCCAACCCTCCTCCTGTCTCCTCTTCTGGGCAGTTGCTGAGATTTACAGAATAGTATTGTCAGTGCCTCTATCTCAGACATGATGCAAAACAAATGAATTGCTATTTACAATGTAGTTCTATTGAAGGTTGGCACAAAATAAGAGCTATGTGCTTACATGCTTTGTATGCTGTTGTGAGAACTCAGTAAATAAGATTGCCTTGCCCCCAGAGAGGTCCAGGGTATTGACTGTACAGCTTCTGGAAAGTGAGGTTTGGGGGTGTCTTCGTCAAGGTTTCTATTCCTGCACAAACATCATGATTAAGAAGCAAGTTGGGGAGGAAAGGGTTTATTCAGCTTACACTTCCACACTGCTGTTGATCACTAAAGGAAGTCAGGACTGGAACTCAAGCAGGTCAGGAAGCAGGAGCTGCTGCAGAGGCCATGGAGGGATATTACTTACTAGCTTGCTTCCCCCTGGCTTGCTCAGCTTGCTTTCTTATAGAATCCATGACTACCAGCCCAGAGAGGGTACCACCCACAAGGGGCCCTCCCCTGTTTATCACTAATTGAGAAAATGCCCCACAGCTGGATCTCATGTAGGCATTTCCTCAACTGAAGCTTCCTTCTCTGCAATAACTCCAGCTTGTTTCAAGTTGACACACAAAACCAGCCAGTACAGGGGGTAGGTTAGGGGTAGAGGATTCTAAAGTGGAAACTTAAGGTTCTTTGGAAAATCAGTTGGATGATGTTTTTCTGGGGCAAAGGCGTGAAGGAACGTTCCACAAAGCAGATACAGGAGAGAGGATGTTCTGCTAAAGCAAGCATGTGCAAGGACACGTAATAAAAGATTCTTTGCTAATGACGCACATGTATTGGTCTGCCTGACATTGTGTAGTTGAGCTGCATTTGTCAGGACTCCATAGAGAGAAAGGCACCAAAAAAATCTTCTGTCTCTGTGCTGCAGTTTCTTGCCACTTCTGCAGACTCAGGCTGATTGGCAGAGTGATGTCAGCTGAGACAGCAAGACCTGTGAGAGGACGCGTGATGTTTGGCGGGTATAAATAAAACTCAACAGACAGTGGTAGAGGCAGGGCTTGGCTTGCTCATACAGCTAGCTGTGCAACACTGTGGGTCTCGAATCTTCGCTGAGCTTCTCTTCCCTGTGAGAGGCACAGCCAAGAGCTTCTCCTGGCGTTCCTGGTCCCTCCTGCTGACTCGAGTCAATGCTGAGGGCTGCTGTCTCTGCTAGGTGGTGCCGCCACTGCTGATTCACGTTTGCTATCCCGACTCTATGGAACTAGCCTGCTGGCGTATCCATGAAGTGCTTGCGAGCGGATTGAGCTGCTGCTGACCTGTGAACTGAACTACTGATATCCAGACAACCCAGAACTTGCTCCGAAGAACCTTTCTAACCAGGTCCACTTCCCTGTGTCCTTTATTTCTCACTACCTCTGGTGGGTGGTGGGCTACAAGGGATTTTAAAGCGTTTAAGAGCCATCATTAAAAATAAAACTTGACAAAATTAAAGTTACAGGATTCAATGCTCCTCACCCAGTTCACACTCGATATGACTACTGCTAGTAGCCAGTGTCTTTAAGATCAAGTCTGAGGGGGCAAATTCACATCTTCCTATGTGAATCTGTTACAGCCAAATTTTCTGACTTACTGTGCATAGTAAGATTCAAATTTTCTATTACCCCCTTTGCTATCCATTGTTTAGTGATAAAGCAGCAGGTATAAAGGGAGCAGCTGGAAGACAAAGGAATGGTCAGGAAGAAATGACCAAGTTGGGAACAAAGGGCAGAGCAAGCACTTCTGGGAAGTCTATTCTGCGAGCCAAAAACGTTGTTGCAGGATTAAAAAGACAGCATGAAACTGGGCCTGGAAATTTGCTTCAGTGGCTTAGAAGTTGCCCAGTGTCTTCTAGGTTTAATTCCAGCAGTGAAGTTAATTACTTAATCAAGTGTAAAAATGCCTACCCCTGTGTGATGAGATGATGTACTGGCTGGTTTTGTGTGTCAACTTGACACAGGTTCGAGTTATCACAGAGAAAGGAGTTTCAGTTGGGGAAGTGCCTCCATGAGATCCAGCTGTGGGGCATTTTCTCAATTAGTGATAAATGGGGGAGGGCCCCTTGTGGATGGTACCATCTCTGGGCTGGTATTCTTGGGTTCTGTAAGAGAGCAGGCTGAGCAAGTCAGGGAGAGTAAGCCAGTAAGCAGCACTCCTCCATGGCCTCTGCATCAGCTCCTGCTTCCAGGTTCCAGCCCTGCCTGAGTTCCAGTCCTGACTTCCTTTGGTGATGAACAGCAATGTGGAAGTGTAAGCTGAATAAACCCTTTCCTCCCTAACTTGCTTCTTGGTCATGGTGTTGGTGCAGGAATAGAAACCCTGACTAAGACAAGATGAATTTTATTTTCTTCACTCTAACATTCTATCTTTAATTCAATAAATGCACATCAGTTTTAGAACTACATGGAAAGTACTTTTAAATTAATAAAATATGTCACTGGAGAACTCCAAATAAAATTATAAAGGAAGGACCCAAATGAGCAAGAACTGGTTATAAATGAAGAGACGCACAACAATAAAGTGTTTGCATCAACACAGAATCCTCTGGGGTTCGTGTACCTGGGATTAGGGTGGTATGTGTCTCAGTGAAGGCTCCCTTAGCCTGCTTGATGCTTTCTGTTGCTCCACAACACTAAAAATGGGTCAGTAAAGCAAAATAAAATAAAAAAGGGAAGTTAAGATTTACCACCAAAAGATAAAGAGGCAGGAGTCTAGAGAGCATAAACACATTTTTTAAAAAAAAGTCTGCCTTCTCCTTCACAATTCATGTGTAGACCTTAATCACCAGTGATTTTGATACCTTAAGATCTTGGACTTTCAGGATGAGCCAAGAGGAGGGCCAGTGTGTACCTTCCCACAGGAAGTTGAGAAACTGCAGCACGAGAACCCAACCGTGATGACCTCACTCTTCCTGCGGGACAGATCCATCCTACACCATTGGTCATGTGGACCTGCATTTACATAACCGTATGTGTGAGAGTTGGGCAGGTTCTAGGATCTTAGGAATTTCAAAACTAATTTATGACTGTTTTCTCATTTAAATATATTACAGGCCTGCTAATGTTTGCTCTTTCAACCTTTTAGATTCAAAGGGGAAACACTGAAAAATTCTAGCAGTTTATGTGGAGGTGTGTTAAAATTTTCTCTCTAGGACTTAGAAATTTTCAATTTATTCATGGGGTGTGATTCTTTCCCTCGAGAAATAGCTCTCCTGTCTGTTTCTAGCAACAAGGGAGATTTCTTTCCCCTTCCCTAATTCCTGCTCAGTCCTTAGCAAACTTTTACACAGAAGATCTGATCTTTGTCCCCTTCCTTCTCTGCTCCTGTGTGCTCTGACTACACATGTGGTCACTTGCATCCTCTAACTTGGAGGAGCAGGCAGGAAGGGTCATGGTGCCCAACCGAAACACCAAAGTAAAAGGATCATACTAGTTATAATCATAGTTGGGTGGCCACTCACCTTTAACCTACCTAATGCTGCTTCCTCCTCTTGCCCATTTAAATCTTTTCTACAGACAAATTGTTGATCGGAGTCATCCTCCATAAAGATATGCAGGCAGGGATGGTCCCTGGTCCATCCCACATGGGGATACGCAGGCTGGAGGACTGCTGGAACTTCCTTGGCATTTGAACACCATCTTTTCTGTATGTTTAGATCCAGGTTCTGCATACCTATAAGACCTTCCACAGCTCCCATGAAGGTGCTCTAGTCAGCAGAAGCCAGGCCATCTTGGCCATGCTAGGTGACACAGATGGTGACACAGATGGTGACACAGATGGTGACACAGATGGGCAATGGTTCTGAAGCCAGCATTGTTGTCGTCGTCGTCTTCTTCTTCTTCTTCTTCTTCTTCTTCTTCTTATTCTTATTCCTCCTCCTCCTCCTCCTTTTTCTTTTTCTTTTTCCTCCTCCTTCTCCTCCCCTCCTCTTCCTCCTTCTCCTCCTCTTATTCCTGTACATTCTACATATTACATTCTTTGGTTAGCAAAAGGCCCAGAGCATAGCTAAAATTTTAATTTCCTGTCTTAAAAATCACTTTATTCATACAAGAAACATGTAAAAACAAACTCCTCATTTTATCAGATTCCAGAAAGGGACTCATTATGAATTTTGACAGACTTATCTATTTCTTTCTTTTACTATTTTCCAGCTGGATTTCTCTACAGTAAATGTATGAAATATTCCTTTTCTTGACATTCTTCTCACTTGATGTTTCAAGATGCCTATTAGGTAGGAATGGCAGGACAAGCCACACAAATCTTGGGCATTGTGTTTAACTCGGTGGGGTCCTACATGCTCTCCTGCCCTGCACCAGAGTCAGGGGCCAAAAGACCTTAGAAGCTGCCTGCAAGTAGTTAGAGATTGTCTCTGAAGTAATTATTGGCCCATTGCTTCTCTTCTCCCAACCTCTATCCCATTTCCCATAACATGACTTTAAACTCTCAAGTGTTTCTATCTAATCTTCCAGCTCTAAATTAGAAATGTCACCTTTTAAATGAATTAGACTGAAAAAGGAAAAACTGCCTTTAAAGGAAAAGAAAGAGCTTTAAAAGTTGCACATTCTGTTTTGCTAGCATAAAAATATAAGACGGGGAAGGTCATGCTAACTCCCTGCTGGAGTTTTCACATTTCCAACCATCAGTGCTATCGTTACTCCTGGGCTGACAATCCTTTGTGCAGTGAGCTGTTGCTCCCTATTAAAGCCTCTCTTTTGGGAGAGACCTTCTAACAATGACTCTAATTACAACCCAAGGCTAGGCTGGGAGATGGCATGTGTAGCAGCTTCCGTGGTGGGAGGTGGAGGAGGAATGAAAGCTTATAATTTCCTTTGAGGTGTCTTGAAGTCTGACAGCAGCCTGTCCTTGTGATGGGAATATGCAGTGACCTGGAGTGTCAGAGAGACTAAACCAGAGTGGCACGCTGTGTCACCGCTCCATGGGTCACTAGACAACAACACAGAGCTGACCTTTGTGGTCTCTGTAAGCAGTTACATTCTGTAACAGTGGTCTGGGACAGAATGGCTACCACAGCCTCTTGTTAGTTGTCAAACAAAGCTCCTTGTTCCTCGCTGGCTCTGTTTTCCCTGGCCATTAGTAGAGGAAATGCATGCTTATCACCAAGCAACTCCCAAGCAAATTTGTTATTACTTTGAAATAAATTAGCTTCATGAATCGCAATAGTATTCATGGGTACTTGAAAACCAGAACATCTATGCTTTAAAATTGTGATTTACTCTGTTTGCCATTTTCAAAAACAAAAAAAGTGCCCTTAAGTGTTTTCAGCCATCTGCAGCAGTTCAGAGACCTATTTCATCTTCCCTGTCAGCTGCTCCTACCTCAAGGTCAAGACATGGAGCAACTTGTTTCTTGGATCTATTGAGTTAGGTTTATTTTCATAAAAAGTTATTCAGACCTACTGTGCTTTGAGAATCATGCTACGGGTCACAGATTCAGAGTTAGAGATCCTACCCTCAAGAACTTAAGCCTGAAATATGCATCTGTAGTAGGGCAATAGTCACAAGGAACGATGTGCTCACTCCTTCTGGAAGAATGGTTAGAAAAACCATCATCCAGAGGTCAGTGATTAGCATTGTATTATAAGAAAAAAAAAATCATTCAATCTGTAATCTTTGGATTCATCCTCTACAAGTCAACAACAAACCCACCAGGGTATGTTTGACTGGAGGCTTTGGGTTCTGGGTTCCAAGTGGAGGACTGGAAACAGATCTAGAATACCTGGTTCTCATCCTCCCTGGGCTGGAGTGTTTGTCCATAGTTGGTCACTCACTAAGGAGAGAGAGACCAATTAACATAAGGAGTCCAACGATCTCTTCATAGTGCTTGCCTAAGACCATTGGAAAATGCAGATATTTACATTATGATTCATAACAGTAGCAAATTACAGTTATGAAGCAGCAGCTAAAATAATTTTATGGTTGGGCTCACCACAACATGAGGAACTGTTTTAAAGGGTTGCAGCATTGGGAAGATTGAGAACTTCTGCTTTATAGCATAACAACGAGTTAATGTTCTCCCCTTTAAAAACCAGAGAGCCGTGTCTTAAGTGAACGAATTGAAACTTGGGTCTGGAGAGTGGCACGGGACATAGCACAGTGGTTAGCTACTGTCATTCAGAGGCACTCCAGGTTGGTGTCTGTTTCCTTTCATCTGTCACACATTTGTCTCACCATCTCAGAGCAGACAGGGACCCATTTGATAGTCTGTGCCTTAGCAGCTAAGGTAAAGAAAAACTACGTTCTTCACTCCTTATTATGTTCATGTACCAAATACTATATACATGGTTTATAATGTATTCTTCTTATACTCACAGGTGAGAAACCTTGGTCTCCTGGTTACAGAATCACAGCTCACATCAAGGTCTGCCTGACTCCACAATGAAGATCCTCCCCTGACTTTCTGAAGTGTTGTGGGCTGTGTAGACTTACATAAGTGAAATCCAGACTTGAAGAAACAAGAACAAATCTGCCAGCACACCATCATTCATTGTTTCTTACTGACTTAGGATTTTTTTTTTAATTTTTAATTTTTATTGATTATTAGTTTGTAGGTGTGTGTGTGTGTGTGCGCGCACATGTGCGCACATGGGCTTTCACACATGCCACATGCTAACACATGTATGCCACTATGCACATGAGGGAGTGAGTTCTTCCCTTTCACCATGACGCTTCAAGGATGGAACTCAGGATGGCAGGCTTAGTGGCAGGCACCTTTACCCTCTTGAGTCATCACAAGTCCTGACTTGGGACTTACTTATTGATAATGTTCCATTCCAGTCACCTCTGCCAACCAGAATCATGTGCCTCAGTCCACCCACTGTCTCTCTGAAGCAATGTCTGTTAGATGAGAAAGTTAAGGTTGGTGAACCCTATGTTCTCTTCTGGAAAACACCTGAGCATACAAGGTGTTCCACCTGGTGCTCTAGGATGAAACTGAAGCATAATTTCCCATTCCTTACAATTTAAAAATATTTATTTATATCCATGTACCTTTGTATCATGTTATGAAAAAACTTCGAATGTATATAAGCAACATCATGCCATAAATACCCACTCAAAATTTTCACCTAAAGCAGTGATTCTTAACCTTCCTAATGCTGTGACCCTTCAACACAGTTCCTTATGTTGTGGTGACCCCCCAACCATAAAATTATTCTCTTTGCTACTTCATAACTGTCATTTTGCTACTGTTGTGAATCATAATGTGAAATAGAAGTGTCTAGTTTCTTTGGAGACTCAGTTGTGTCATGTGCCATTTTTCTGGAAACTCTTATAAGAGGATGTTTTGCTGAGAACAAACACGTAGTGTTTTGTTTTTTGTTTTGTTGGTTTTCTTGAGAAGTTTTGTGGAAAAGGGTCATGTGATGTTTTGCTAGAGTGGATGTTTGAGAAGACACATGATGTTTGGAAAGGGTATAAGTATAACCCAACATACATGTAGATGACACTGTGGCATTGGTTCACCTTGCCACTCTTTGCTGGTCTTCACTGAACTTAGTTGACGCTGGTCTTCATTGACAATGCTGTAGCATTGGGTCACCTTTCCTTCCTTGCTAATCATTGTTTATCTTAACTTCCACAGAGAGAAACACACCAAAGAACTTCTGGTGGTGTTCCAGCGACTTCTTGGTACTTCCTCAGACTAGGAATGATTGGCAGAGCCTTGCTATTTCTTCTGAATCAAACTGCCGTTGCTGGTTCGTGAATGGTGTTTGTGAGAGGATCGAGCCACTGCTACTGATTTGTGTGAACTGACCTGCTGATATCCTGACAATGAAGATTGGAATTGCCCAAAATAACTATTTCTAAACATGCCCACATACAACCCCCTTTTGGCCTACTAGTCTATCCTTTCTACTACCTCTGGTAGTGGTGGGCTAGAAGGGAGGTTAAAGCATTTAAGAATACTTATTAAAGTAGGTTGTGAAAAATTTAAGCCTACAATAATGTAAATATCTGATATGCAGGATATCTGGTATGTGACCCCAAAGGAGTCATGACCCACACAGGCTGAGAACCATTGACCTAATAGGTTACTATGTATAGTCTAGCTTGCTCACTTTAATTACTGTATTGCAGCTCAGATATGATTACAACATCTGTTTTCTCCTAAGAAAGTGAGCTGGATTTTCTTTTTCATACATAAAACTGCTGCAATGAATTCTTTCCCTAAATGCACCGGTATTCTTGAGGACTAGTGTTACTGGCAGCAAGGCTTCTGGAATAATGGACTAGAGGCTGTTCCTGGCTTATAACTACTTAAGTATAGAATAAACCCTAAGAAACTCTAATGGCAATCCAACTGAGTATTTTTATCTTTTTTTAGATCTAATAATGAAGAATAGTCAGACATAGACTTCGTATATCTCTTTTAAATGTGGTTTTAGAAATTTGTTTCCATTTTGTGTGTGTGTGTGTGGTTTTTTTTTTAAAGTAACACCTTAAACTTTAAATTATGAACTATTTGAAACTGTCTGTGATCTCTAACTTGACAATGGGTGTGGTCTTAGCTCTGAGGGGTTTTCATACAGAGCATCTAATCCAATCTCACCTGCAGTGTGTCGGTTTCCTTCCCCCCACCCCACCCCCCACCCCTCGCCCTTGCATGGCCTGGTTTTTAAGTCTTTTTCCACACGGCAGCTGTGAAATGAAATTTTATTTTAATTAGCATTTCTGTTTAAAAGTGAGGTTGTTCAGCTATTTATATGCTTATTAGGTTCTCAGCTGCCTGACTGGGTAAGATAGCCGGCTCAGTCTGCAAGGGATGGGAACATCCTTTACTCCCAGCTAGAGTTTTAATGTTGTAACTGGTAGAACTTGTTTTGAAGAGAAAAGCCCAGGAACAGCAAGTTTTGACTTGATGGAAGAGTCAGTAGCAGACTAGTGCTCAGGCAGCTGCTTGATTGCTTACGTGCTTGGAAACGCTGGTGCTCTGGGTTTGAGTCAACCACTCAGTCATCACCATTAAGACACTTCCGTAAGACAGTTTCCACAGAGAGCTCTGAGCCTGTTACCCAGTTCTGATTAACTGATGCTTTTGGGTGCTAATGAGCTCAAAGACAAAGAGTATGTGTGAATGCTCCTGTGAGTTTGGCAATTCCCAGGCCCTGACCTCTCTGGATGAAAGGAGTCATCTGGGAAGGGCGTGTGGACTTGGGTAGGATTGATTGAATAGCACCTTGAGAACCTATCTTCTAGTCAGTCCATTGTTGACAGTTCCTGATAATTTCCTAAAGCATGAATAGATCAGAAGGACTTGACACGGACTGTCTCTCCCCTTGCATTTCACCTCACTCTCTTTTTCACCCAGACTAACAGAAAATTGCTTGGAGAGCTTCAGCATGTGGCAGCCTGGCTCACACACCTTTGTTTCTTGCTTGGATGACTTTCCTACTCCCAGAGCACCTGTTCTCACCTCACACTCATAACTCAGCTCATGAACCTCCTCCCAAGACTGCATGCTCCTCTAAATTAAAAATTTTAGTTATTTCCCCACTTGGGAAACAAATTTTTACTCAAGGCACAGAGCATTATTCAGAGAGCTACTAATACAACCCACGCGTCTTCCCTTATTAGACTTGTGGTAGTTAATTTTGTAGTTAACTATGCAGTTGTGACCATAATATCCAACAGAGCAACTGGTAGGAGGAAGGGCTTGATTTTGGCTAATGATTTCAGAAGGTTCATCTCACAGGTGCTTGGCTCTACACATGTGGGTAGAATACCATCATCTTAGTTAGGGTTTTACTGCTGTGAACAGACACCATGACCAAGGCAAGTCTTGTAAGGACAACATTTAATTGGGACTGGCTTACTGGTTCAAAAGTTCTGACCATTATCATCAAGGTAGGATCATGGCAGTATCTAGACAGGCATGGTACAGGAGGAGCTGAGAGTTCTATATCTTCATCTGAAGACTACTAGTGGAAGACTGACTTCCAGGCAGTTAGGATGAGGATCTTAAGCCCACACCCATAGTGACACACCTACTCAAAACAAGGGCACACCTCCTAATAGTGCCACTCCCTGGACCAAGCATACCCAAACCATCATAACTATGATGGCAAGAGCATGTGATAGAGAAGAGCACTCATTGCATGGTGAGTGGGAAGGAAGACAAAAGGGACTGGAGGGTAGATATAACCTTCAAAGGCTTCCCTGCTACTCTTCCAGCTATGCCCTTTCTCCTGAAGTTTCCAGAAAAATATTTAAATAGCATCTTCAGCTAAATACCACCTATTTAACATATAAGCATATGAGTGGGCATTAGATTGTCATACCATAACATTTTTATTATGTTGCCTTTCAAATACATTCAATCATATAGTATATACTTTTTGTGTGAGATTTATTTTGCCTTGATCATATGTTTATATAATTTGTCTATGCTGTTACATACGCTAGTGTTCCTTTTGTAGCTTATAGTGTCTTTCTTACCACTACATCACATGTGTTAATTTGCGTCTTTAACCTGCAGATGAACATTGATCTTTGTGACCACACAATTACTTTGTGATTCTACCTAGATCATCAATGATTCTGCCTAGAACATTAAGGCAATGTTCCTTTGGTACATATGTGTGAAAGCAATTGTGCTAGAAATATACCTCAAATTATACTTCTTGGGTCATGAGACTTTTGGATTCAAATCCAGTAGATATGAGAATCTCCCAAAATGATTATATAATTTATATTCTGATGAGTAATCTTACTTTTATTTTTTTTCTCCCCTTTTGAGCTGGGGCTTGCTGGCTGCCAGAGTAGTTGAAAAATGAGTTCAGGATTCAGTGAGAGACCCCAATTCAAGGGAATAAGGCAGAGAGTAAATTGTTGTGACTCCCTGTAGATGACCCTGTATGATCCTTCTCTTAATTTGATGAGACCTTCATGTGAATTCTGCTCACTAATGTTGACTCTATTCATCTGTACATACAATTTTACCTTTTGATTATTTTCTGTTATATTTTGAATCCCAATCAGCTTTCCATTCTCTATCAGTCTGAGAGAGAACAGCGTGTCTCTTCTCTCAAGTGGCAGCTATGCACAGTTTGATTTATACGCGCTGTTGAAAAGGGGATAGGATTCCAAAAAATCATTTTAGCTCATGTTCTCAGAAGTTCGAGTGTTGATGCCCTAATCCCCAAGTTAGGAAGTGGAGCCATTGGAAAGTAATTAGCCTAAGGAACAGGACCCTCTCATAGCAGGACACTCAGGACCCTTTCCCCTTTCACCTTGGAGGGCACTGTAGAGGACACAGTTATGAGCCAGAGAAGAGGCTTAGTCCAAACACTAAATCTTTTGGCACCTCAATCATAGTCCTCCCCAGTCTTCAGAACTTTGGGAAATAATTGTATATTATTTATAAGTCACCCAGCCTATGTTGTTATAACATCCCTAATGGACTAAGATAAATTACTCTAATGGGCAAGGCTGAGTGTGGAGCCAGCAAAACAAGCTTAGACAGATGGACAGACTGCGGCTGACCCTGAGTGCTCGCACGTCTCATCTTTTTATCTGCAAGAGCTGAAGAATGTCTCTTAGATGCTAAGAGATGCTAGGTTCCTCCCTCTGGGGCTTGGTACATGCTTGGCACCCTCCTGCCTTGGAGCCTGAGAATTTTCCTTCCCAGTCTTTAATTCTCTCGTCTATGTAACCTCGAGACCTGTACCAGAGAGAAAGAGAAAACTCACAGAATAGTTCCTGACTTCCATTGTCTGCTATATAAACAGGGAAAGAACACAGAGAGCTCAAGCCCCATGGCGAGCAGTGAGGATTCACTTAGGGAAAACTGATTGGTTTGGGGGAGGGGAGAAGAAAGAGCTCTGGAATCAAGTGAACAAAGATACAGAGCTGCCATGGCCAAGGCTTCTCTTCGTACATCACAGAGGCCAAGTTCCAGGTAGGAGGATAGTAATTAAGCTAGAAAACTATCTTGACTCACAAAATAAATGGCCATGAAAGAACAGATTAAGAAATCTTGAGCTTTTCATTGTGTTTCTTCCAAGCCTCTTAACTTAATTCATTAGTAGAATTTGAGTCCAAGGCACATACCGGGAGGTCGTTCCGCCCACAATGAGTGAGCAATGGCTGATTTATCGATGCTTAATTACTCAGTCTGTGGCAAGACTATCCAGGTTCAAAACCCCCTCCTCACGTCTTGACTATGACTAAGCTACCCTTCCTGGGTGCTTATAAAGACCAAATGGAAGAAAAGATGATTAGGAAGTCCTTGCTATACCACTCAGCACAGAACAAACTTTAGTTATTAGTAGTTTATAAGATTCCTGCCTTCCTAAATAGTCTCCTTCCATTAAAGATTGAAAACTCTTCCCTAAGGGACAAAACTTATATATATGATGCTACTCTTACCAAGAAACCAACCTAGGATTATGTCACATCCCACTCTGCCAAGACACTTTGAGACAGACATGAGCATTGTTTCTAAAATTTTGCTCGGCCAAATCGCAACATGACCATGACTGCTGAGATCTGTGTCCACATGAGATAAAAATAAAGTAAGAAAAACCTTATACTTCTGGCCATTATTCCGCTTCTGAGAGCTGTTTTTAAGTTTTCCTCTTCTCCCAAAGCTTAGCCTTTCAAAGAATGACTAGAAGTCAGACATACATGATAACTTTATTTTCTTGTCCTGTTTTATAAGCAACTGGTCTGTAGCTGGACATGCTGCACAGAAGTCAAGAAGTAGAGAATGCTAGAATAGGTGAGAGAAGGACCCAGATGCAATGCGGGTGTGTCAAGTGAGTTCACAATTCTGGACTGGATTTTACTTGTCTCTGGTGTGTCCTGGACAGTTGGACCTGATGGACAAATGGATATCAGAACTAACTCGATGCCATCACTCAAGAAAGTCACTTGACAAATCCCAATTTTGCAAAGAAATGCTGTAGTGGGCATCAGAGTCACGACAGCACCCTGGAAAATATAACTATGCCTGGATCACCCTCCCATTGGATGTTCTTCATATCTAAGCTTAATGTTTTTAGCACATGCCTCTCAAGTCTATTTTCAGCTACATATAAAGGATTAATGAAAATAACTCCATCTCATATGATTAATGTCTCGGAAGTGTATTCCATCTGAGAATTAATAGGATATGTGAATAGCTTTAGAAAGATCTCCAGAGGAGTCAAGTAAAGAAAATGAGACCACATGTCTAAGTTTAACATTTGACTTTTTTTTATATTGACATTGAACCTCAGTGATAAACCTTGGTCAGTGACTATTCATTTTAAAAGAAGTCATACTATGTGAGCAACTTTCTGACTCACCATGGGGAAGGGAGAATAGACAGGGATTTAAAGCTCTGGGCTAATGTGGATTTCATTAAATGTTGATGTTCTCCTACAACAGAGACAGAACTCCAATGTGTACAACTGTTACCCCTAACCCCTAACCTTTCAAATCTTCTCTGAAGGAAGGCAAAATACTACTTACTAAAAAGACAATTATAAAGGCAAAGTAAAATCAAATCAATAATTTACAAACCATTAAGTGCATGCAGTGATGAAAGAATGGTGGTGTAAGGGAGACTATAAAATTCTAAACAGTTGTTACTGCTTTGAGATTACCATATGAATATATGTCTACATGTATATATACTTCTTGTTGACTTTAAGTGGAGCTATAGAAACTTTCCTATTACAAAAATATATAAGGATTTTACAGCTATCATATATCAGGAACTATGTGTTTTCTAAAGCTCTAAGAGCACATTATTATTATACTCAAATGTGATTAGTGGTTATTTGAGTGAGTGCAGACAGAATTACATAAAAAACAACAGATGCAAGAACTCCTAGATAGACTCACTAATTGCAGAAGCTGGGGATTTGGAGAAAGAGGTCCAAAATACCCCAGAAGCAGGTGTTCTAGGCATTCCTGTGGCTTGCGTGGGCCTTGGAGGTATTTGATGTGGTAGACAGCAGCTTGCTTGAACGCAGGGCTGAATAAGACAGTTGGCAAGAGGATTACTGGCTGTGGGGAGTTACAGATTAGAGCATGAGGAAGAGATGATTCAAACCCCATATGGGGCCGACTCAGGCACTGTTAGTTTCTGGCTTTTAAGACCCTCTGCCTGCCCCTGCTCCAGCTTATAACTCAGGTTCTCTGCACTCTCCCTGAGTGGGTCTCCTGCCTGCTCCTCTCAGGACTGCCTCTCCTACCTGTGAGCCCCTCCTCTCCACCCCAAGCTTCTTCTCTTGACTGGCTCTTTCTAGTTGTCTAGGACACCTCTTGATTCTTATGTCTTCATGGAGAAGATTCTCCCTCCCCTGTTCTTCCCCTCCCGCCCTCCCTCCCACAAAGTTATATTTCTCTGCACTTTTATCAGGTTCTGCATCTTTGTTTTTTAAACATTTATTCTAAGTTTCTGGTTTGCTGCTGAAATTGAGATTTATGAGAAGGAACTGAATCCCAGCACTTTCCATGTTCTAAGCATCGGTAATTGATGAATGAAATGAATGAATGAATGAGTGAATGAATCTCCGAGGTGTCTTCAGTTTGTACCATTTTCTGCTTGATGATCTCTTCTCTTAGTGGCATTGGTCATGTGCTAGAAGCACCCAAGTCCCTTGTCACCAAGATCTGTGAGTTAGTAGTATGTTAGCCATGACTAATTCTCTTTAGTTTGCTAACTAGCTAATATGATCACTGTACCACATAACAAAATTCTCTAACCTAGATAAAAATTATTTTGAGATTTTTGTCTTAAAGCCATACGTAGAACATTCATTTCTAACAATATAGAAAAGTATCATATTTTACATTACAGAATACCTAGAAATGCTGAATTAATTATTCCAAACACACCTTTAAGTTTAATATGCAAGTACCATAAGCAATATTCCTGCAGGGGACTCTTGAATAATGCTGTTTTCTATGGTCGAGAGATGCTTGAAGAAGTCATCTACTGAGAGGGAAGAAGCAGGCAGGCACTTGGCTTAGCTCATTTTGTCTTCGAAGGGCAGGAAAACATCTCCCACCATAATCTACAGTCATGTCTTTCCTTGGCATGGATTTGGGGTTTATCTCCCAGAACTCAAAACTCTAAGTCCGAATAACTGACATATTAATGGGTTAATGGACTCTTACCCTTGGGTTGTTTGGCAGAAGCAAATGTTAATCTTTTCTAAAGGAGCACCACCTAATCCAGGACTAACAGGAGCCTCACAGGCAGAGGCGAGTCTTAGACACAGGTTTATAATCCAAGTCTATGCAACATTCAACACACACACACACACACACACACACACAAAATCAACATGGCAGAATGAATGAGTGCCTGAGAATTTCAAGTCAGTTGGGTATCTACTGACTAGTCTAAAATGACTAAACACATAAAACAGAAAAATAGGAAAAATAAAACTGCAGAAAATAAGTCAATCCAATGCTGATAAATGATACATGCATTCGTGGGCCCTCAACAGATAGTCAAGAAAGAAGGAAGTGAGTATTAGTTAACTAAAGGATTATTCACAGAAACAAAGAGGGAAAGGATGTCTGATCTGACAGATGCTCCAGACAAGAAATATAAGGGATGTCAATATTTGAACATAATATGATTAAAAACTTTACAAGTTTTTTAAAAGCTTGACTTACCAGATTCAGAAAGTTAAAAAGTACTAAATAATATAAGTAAGAGCAAATCTGTGTATACATGGCTCAGGAGACAAGTTAAGGGTCTTAAATGATTTTTTTGAGAATTTTGTACATTAATAGAGTCTGGAAGTTGGTGGCGACAGTTCAGACTATCGTGTCTTTTCATATTATTCAATGAGTATGCACACAGCTGAGACTCCAGACCAAACAAAAATCTTAAGAAGCAAAAGCCAGATTATCCAAAACGAGCCATGACATTGATATCCTACAGTGAGTGAGAAGACAATGAATAAAAGAATAAAATTAATAATATTGTGTGCCAATATTTTCAAGATACTTAGAAAAGATAGATAGCTGAACTAAGTTTTATGCCCATGTAAACTATTGTTGAATAATAATAATGAAGTGTACCTCATCAGGCTCTGTGAATGGATGCAATTTAAGATAAGTGAAACTAGTTTAAAAGACAAAGGTGAGCTTCAAAAAATATAAAATAAGCAAGCACTTAGCAGACAGAGTTAGCCAAGACGGCTCTGCTGGTAAGGTATATATATATATATATACAGCGTAATGACAAGAGAGTTCAATTCCTGGGTTCCACAAGTTTACAGGGAAAACAAACTTCTGAGAGTTGTCTTCTACTGACAAAAGCACAAAACACTTGTGCACTTGTACACAAACACACACACACACAAACAATCTAAAATAAATAGGTAATAAAACACAATGTGGGTGATTATAAACAGGATTGGTTATATGAGATAACCTAGTAGTAAGGACTAATTTGTGGGGATAGATGAGAAAGACTTAAAACGTGACAGTAATTGTTGGCTTAGAGTGTTATAGTGGTTATAATGGTGTTATTATTTGGAAGGTAGATAAGGACATCTGTTGACTCTACAATTTGTGTCACCTGTGTGGGATCACACTGTGAATATCACCACTAATGGAAGTGAAATGTATAATTTTTTAAAATTTAATTTTATTCTTTTACTTATTCACTTTACATCCTGTTCCCCGCCCCACCTCCTAGTCACCCCCTCCCACAATGGCAAACTGGTCTTTAAAAAAAAAAAATTGCCGGGCGGTGGTGGCGCACGCCTTTAATCCTAGCACTTGGGAGGCAGAGGCAGGAAGACTTCTGAGTTCGAGGCCAGCCTGGTCCACAAAGTGAGTTCCAGGACAGCCAGGGCTACACAGAGAAACCCTGTCTCGAAAAAAAAAAAAAAAAAATCTGTGGTGTGATGCAGTTCACAACCTGACCCACAGCAGAAGAGCTGTAGTATGTCAGCTTTGTGGAAGCTGTGTCCTCCTCCAGAGGTTCCTCCTGGTCTCAGACACCCTGGATAAATCTATCTCTGAGCACAACTTCTTCAACCCTGACATATGGAATTATGAAACGTTGCAGTGTAAAAAGGTTTCTGTATGTGCAGTGACTAATGCTCTGTACAAAGACAGATGCATTAGCAACCAGATGTCTCTGCCAGTTCTCGCCAGGTCGCTTCGTGAAACTTCACTGTATCCTTGGTTCTTAGAAAGAATAGGGTCAAGTTCTCCAAGGGAAAGTGAATCCCTCCCAAAGCCTGCTGAGAATCATCTCCATCAGTCTTCTAAATGCTCCCAGATAAACGCCGCCCTCAGCCTTCATCATCTGGGATGCTTCCTACTGATCGCAGCATACAATTAATTTAGAAACCCATAGTAGGGTGAAGTGCTAAGAGAAAATGATGACACAACTATATCGCCCCTCCCAGGCTCAGAATGAGATGTCCCTATAATGAACTGGGGACAGAGAGAGCGTAGGAGCCAGAGGGTGAAGAGCTGTGCAGTAGAATGCCTCCTTGACTGGCTCCGCTGTGGGGCTCCTGCTTTCCTTGCTGCTGTGGTCGCCTGCACAAGATCTGCACGTGAGGGCGCCCATCTGTATTTTATTAACTCTATTATAAAAATGTTGCAGGTTTAAAAAAAAAAAGTAGTTACACAACAAAATTAACCAGATACAAAGATTATCTAATTCAGTGACCTTCAATGCCACTGGAATACACATTCAGAGCCGGAGCTGTGAAGTTTCACATCACAATTTAAACTTTCAGGATCGAATATATTTTATGCATTTATGCACCCCCACAGAATGAAAACTCCACTACAGCTTTATAACTAGAAAGAATTAGCTTTATATCCTGTTTCTTGACTCCTGTTCATCACCTGCATTCACTCCTTCCTCATTCCCTAATTTTTAGCTTCTCTTGCTCTCTTTTCTACGTGTCATTCTATAGCCACATGTGCGTTTCTTTACACGCATACATATATTATTGGCTAGATTCTGAATATGAGGGAGAATTGCAGGATTTTTCTGAGATCATACGATATCACTTATTATTATCTACCATAAGTCCATCCATTTTTCTGCAATTCTGTGATTACCTTTTTCTTTAGGACTGAATAGTATTCTGGTGTGTGTGTGTGTGTGTGTGTGTGTGTGTGTGTGTGTGTGTAAAACACTATCCATTCATCTGTATTTCATCATGGATGAGGAGAGCCCGAGAGAATCCAATCCTACATAAAGCACTAAATAGCAATTACCAGTCTGTGGTGGCTTAAATAAGATGTCTCCATAGTGTCAGGCTTCTGAATACTTGATCCCTAGTTTGTGACACTGAGTAGGTTTAAGAGCTGTGAATTTGCTGGAGGAAGTATATCACTGAGGGTGAGCTTGGAAGTTTCAAATGCCATGCATGTTCTCTCTCTCTCTCTCTCTCTCTCTCCCTCCCTCCCTCCCTTCTTCCTTCCTTCCCCTTCCTTCCTTCCTTCCCTCCCTTCCTTCCTTCTTCCCTTCCTTCCTCCCTGTCTCTCTCTCCCCCTTTCTGTCTGTTTCTGTCTCTCCCCCCCCCCGTCTGTCTCTGCCCCCCCCCCCCCGTGTGTTAGCAGCAGCTCTGCAGTTTTACCAGGGAGGAAATTCATAACTCATTTTAATCTCTGGATGCCTGGGACAGGGCAGAAACCTGCAGGTTCCCAGGCAGATTTCTTTTCCCTATTAGCATTTCCGTGAAAGCCTTAACTCCACAAACAGGAGGCACAATGTGGAGAGGTCTCTGGTCCCGCCTCTTCTGCCTCTAGCTCGCCAGGGTTCTTAGTGCGCCTATTGTTACCTAGCACTGGAAATAGCGCTTTCTCTCTTAAGCCTCACTGCTATTTGTACGTGTTCTGTACTTGTTCAAAATGCCTGGCTGGTTGCTTTTATCTGCGAAAACTTGCATAATTCCAGGGGCGGTGCTGTGCACATTTATTGGGGAGAAAAACATGTTCTCTCCCAGCTGTGTGCGAGGCGAACAGAATGCAGTAAACAGGCATACATTTGATCAGGCCAGCTTGGGATATAGATTGTCATGATCACTTACCCAAGCAACAGTAACAACAGTGAATCAACTGCTGAGTTAATTAGAACCCAGACTCTCAGCCCATCCTCAGCCCGTAGAATGAGCACTATTTTCCTTTGCCCTAATTACAAGATAATCTTAAATATCATCATTTTGTAAAAGACCCTGTAACTACAAATTACTTTGTAAACCATATTATTGGGTCTCAAAACGTGACTGCAGTTTGAAGACAGTTGCAACTTGCAAAACAAACAGAAAGAAAAATATCATCACCAAAGAACAGCACTGTTACCGGGCAATAGGACCACACCACCTCTCCGTGGATGCTCTACTCTTTGCTCCCCAGTCTCCCCCCCCCCCACATACACCTATCTTTAAAAAGTCATCGGAATGTCTCTTTGTCTTATCAGCAGATTATAGTTGATAGGTGGTAGATCCCAAAAAACCGCCAGGGTGGGTGATGTTTGGGTTTGACAGTCATTTCCTGGCAACCGTGTTCTAGTGTGACGACAGTGTGGATGAACCAACCGTCAAATAATTGTTTAAGATGCTGTGTCACCACCATCGCAATCAACAGCAGTGAAAAGCAGAAGCTAAAAGAAGTTTCTATAAGTAAGCTTGATTAAACTCGGGGACCACAGCAGGCTACTTTGCTGTTAGACCATTACTATAGAATTTTATTTGAACATTTGCCCCAAGGGACTACAATGCTGGAGACTTATAGAGAGCCCCAGTTTTCTCAGGTGCGCTAGCACCATGGGTGAGAAACCTAGGGCAGGAGAACTTGTGTCAAGTGAACAGTGGACCATTACCAGAAAATTTGCTACCACTAGAGTGGCGACAAGCCTATTCTCAAGCACACAGCTTCTCGTGTGTGTATGTGTGTGTGTGTGTGTGTGTGTGTGTGTGTGTGTGTGTGTGTGTGTGTGTGTGAATCCAAACTGTTTTTTAAAATGGCAAACTGAAGGTGAAATGACAGAGTAGGTTGAGAAACTCCCGCGATAATTCAGCTAGTCTTTACCGATGTTCTTCTACGTTATCACCACTAGGGGGCAGAGCAGGCTGCTTCAATTTCCTAGGACCTTTTCCCCACTAGCGGCGCAGAAAGTTACGGAGAGAAGAAGCAGGATACAGGGTTTAGGATTCTCTCTCAGGAATCTTAGTCTTATTAATAAAAGAACTCAAGAATGGATTTCAATGTAAGCTGGCATGGAAATCAGACACATGATGAAAAAGCAGCCACATGGTAGGATGGGAAGCATTAGAGAAAGAGAAAGGACGCCCAGAGAATCAGGAAATGCATAGGCTCTGGGGGAGAGGAGAAGAGGGGGAAAAGGAGAGAGAGAGAGGGAAGGAGGGAGGGAGGGAGAGAGAGAGAGAGAGAGAGAGAGAGAATAGCTAAGTCGTATCTCTCCCGCCAAAGCTCATGGTGTCTCCTAGGAACTGTGCTGGGGGTGGGGATCATAGAAAAGAAAATTACAGTATCGCGTTAAAGGAACAATTATCATGCCTATCTCTTTAGCGTGGCTTAAGGTGAGCCTACCGCCTACCTCCCTAGGGGTAGTCTCTTGCCCCAGGGTAACTGCCTGGCCCACCTAGAACGTTAGGTCTCCACCAGGCCAGAGATTCTGTTCTCTTGACCAGAAGGAGTTTTTTCCCTAGTGGGTGTTTTTATTGCTGCTCTAACACTTTGAACTTAACAAGCCTCTTACCCTCTGTGAGTCCCTCACTGCTATTAGGAGCCCAGGGGTGGGTAAGCAGCATAAAGTGTACTCCATTGGAAGCAAAAGTGTGTGCCTTTGACATTTGCTTCTTAAAATATTTCTTTCTACCCTTCACTCTCCAAAGACTGCATGGGGCTAGTTCTGCACAGTCCCTGGACATCCATGTGGACCCCAGTGGCTCCCCCAACCAGGGACACCCTCGCGTTCTCTAATGGTCATATGAGACATTGACATGGACCTGTTGGTGTTTAGCCCCAGACTCAGACATGGCCCTCAGTAGCAGCTTGAGGTGGACCTCACTGTCATCCCATGTGCCAGGGCTGGCCTCTCTCAACAGGTTTCTCCTCTCCACCCCAGAGTCTCGATGTCCATCTCTCTTCACAATGCTCGAGCTGCCCTACTTCTCTTTCTCTCCCATCTGACCACTACATTCCAGTTCCTGTGGAGACTCCTGCTGTAGGCGGGCTGCGTAGCTGGCAGAGCCTGGAGCCCGGGTGACATCTTCCATCCCTGCTACATGGGGTAGCAGTACCCAGTTAAAGCTACTCAAATCTTTCCTGCCAGCGGCTGCAGCTGCATTCATCACTCCCCTCCCCAATGTTCTGGATTCCCAAATGAAAGGCACATTTCTACACAGTTTATATTTTTATATGCCTTAAGCAGCTCAATGATTGGGCCACTTCCTAACCTCCACGTGGCTGAACTCCCTCCCTCCAATATTCCCAAGTTATTACTTACTAAAACCTATATTCTGTCTTGGCTGCTCTCTCGGACTGTGTTCCCCCAGCTTCTACATGCCAGCTATGCACTCTCTCTGTCTCTGTCTCTCTCTGTCTCTGTGTCTCTTTCTCTCTGTCTCTCTCAGGCATGGCATCTTGGTTCTCCTTCTCCTGGCCTGTCTCCTTCTCTGTCTCTGTCTCTCTCTGTCTCTCTCTGTCTCTTTCTGTCTCTCTATCTCTTTCTCTCTCTGTGTGTGTCTCTGTCTCTCTCTCAGGTGTGGCATTTTGGTTATCCTTCTCCCAGTCTGTCAGATGCCTCCTTCTTCCTCCCAGGTCCCTGGCCTGGGGAATCCTATATGTCCGGCCTCTGTCTCCCTGCCCAGTCATTGAAAGCTAGCAACTTTATTTACCAATCAAAGACAACTGGGGGCAGGGTCCCTCAGTTTTACATGTGGGACACACTGCAAACAGATTTTTGGGAAATTAGCATGACAGTACACGCAGCTGTAACAGGTAGTGGCAAGTGGGCGTGTCTAGGGCCTGCCTAGTGCAGATCTGTGGGTGGCATGGATGTCTTCAGACCTTTGTCTGTCTTCCCCCTCCCATGCTTGGCTGCCTGGATTTGATTTGATTTGATTCGTATGAGTCCTAGGCATTAAACAGCTTTAGCCATCAAGTCCGGCATCAAGCCAGGATAAACAAAGAACTGCTCTGCCCCTGACTGATATAACAACACCACAACTAACATGGTGTCTCGTTGCCTATTGCCAGGAGGGCAAAGATGGCTTTTGATTGCTGGACTTCAATACTTTGATAACTGGACCTTGACAGTTAGCCTCAAAAGGAGGAAGTGGACAAATAAGGGAATAGACCTTGGGGGCTAGCTTTAGGAATGTAATCTAATAGTCTTTAGCAAGGCAGAGGGAATGAGGGAGAAGGGCAAGGCCTGCCAGAACCATATTTGTCACTCTCGAGCTAGCTAGAGTTCCTTCACAATTGCTGTAAGATCAGCCAACACAGCGTTCTTACTGAAACATGTCTGGCTTCTCCATCTTCCTAATCTACCAAATGTGCTGGGAGCTAGAAGCTAATATAGCAGCTCTTCATCCTAAGCACATTTCTGGGCTTTCTCCCCAGACTGGTTGGTGCCTGAGAACTCTCCAGATGATCTCCAGATCATCTGTGTGTCTGAGAGCAGCTGATGGGGTTCTCCATTTTGAGTTTTCACAAGAGACACAAAAACTCCAAACAAAGATACAGGCAGCTGCAGTTTCTCCTAACATTGTTAAATTGTTTCTTTTCTTTTCTTTTTTTTTTTTAAATCAGCCTTCCACCTGTGTAACTTTTGCCTGTACCTTCTGCACCTGGGATAGTTTGTAGACGACTGCTGTTGTTGCAAGGAAAATTATTAGAAAATAAAATTGAATACAATTTTGCAGAAATATTTATCTTGGGTAACCTTTAGGGTTTTACAAAGTATCCCCCTGCTACCTCCCTGAAAGTTCTTCACTCCGACTCTTCATTTTCCTCTCGGGATCTTCCACTGCCTCTCTGGCCTCCTCATCAGGGAAGGACAGAGAGATAGAGGAAGTCACACCGGTGGTCTGCTACTGCTGGTGGTGAAGGTGAACCCAACTCCCTCTCTCCTGTCCCAGCTTGGCCTTCCTCTAGTGTGCCACTGCAGGCCAAGGTCAGAGGCTCTGGTTCCAGTTGCTACCTTCATGGCTGCACCTAGGTCATCTTTGCTGACCAGCATTGTGTGCCTTGGGCACTCGGGCTCAAATGAGGATCTGAGATAGAATGGTTTCTGATTCTATTCTGGCCAGACAGCTAAGTAAGTAAGAGCCCTACAGACAGGTCCGGGGAAAGAGATGAGATGCACCTCAGACAGCTTCCGTGGCTGGTGGTACCAACCTCTCAGGCACCTGACCTGGTTCCACTAAGGGAACAGCCTCGGATTGCTCACAATTTGGACAGTCCTGGCTTTCAGAAGCTGTGGGTGTCAAGAAAAGTATCCAGCAAAGAAGAATGGTTTGGGGTTTTACCAGGACAAAAGCAGACATTGAAGTAAAAGGTAACATTTTCCTTGAGTCATGCATCTACTGTGACTACGACAGCAGGCTTCCACAGAGATAAGGACAAAGCTCATTGGGGTTGTTGAAACAGTGATTTATAACACAGAGAGCTGACACTCTAGCTAACCTAGAGTTCCCTTAGGTCTCAAGGAACATTGATTCATGATGGCAACTCTGTGAGAAAGGCAGAGATAAGAAATGGTTTTTAGGAGAATTACCCCAAGGCCCTAAGAGCAGTGGAACACACAGACCTCATTTGGGTACAGCTGTAGGACACCCCCCCCCCCCCCCCCGTCTCCTTCAGTTCCATGAAAGCCTTATAGCAGCAGGATTTTCTTCTTGCATTTCCTTTGCTGGTGTTTCTATTAACTCCTTGTTGGACACAGAGCATTGCCAGAGAGCACCACCGCAGTAGAATGGGAGTCCCACCTCCCGGTGGTCTCCATGAAGTCCTAGGGAAGCTGGGAAATGTTTCAGTCATGGCTTCCACCAGGAAATTGTCAGCACCGCCAAATTAAGATCACTCCAGGGAGGCTTATATGCTGATATGTGGACCGGGTGAAGGGTGTTGAAATAACACAGGCTTTAGCAACAAGGTTACTAGGCCTGCAGCGAGGGTGCTGCCGTGTACTCAATAGGAACACCAGAGGAACTTCATGGAGAGAGGGCCAGCTTGAAAGAATGGTGAGCCCAGGCCGGCCTGGATATTCATATCACCTCTCTCCCATAAGAACAATAACTTCTCTCCCTTCCCTCCTGTAGGCCTATACTTGGGTCTCCAATACCTGAAGCAAAGGAGTTGGTGGAGATCGTCTTATTAAGTCTGTTCTCTGAAATATTTCAAGCTGGACATAATCAGACTCACTTAAAATAAAACATTTCAATATTCCCATTGTTTGTTCAGAAGCACACATGAGAAGTCTTTACGACAGCCTGGCAAGCCGCCTCTAGATCACTGGTTTCGGATCAGATAGTCTACATATCAGATATTTATCTTCTGATTTATAAAGGTAGCAAAATTACAGTTATGAAGTAGCAACAAAAATAACTTTACGGTTGGGTGTCAGCACAGCATAAGGAATTTTATATATAAAACCCTATATTGAAGGGTTGCAGCATTAGGAAGGTTGGGAACTGAACTGCTGCTCCAGCCCTAGATAGCGTCAATGATGTGATTAGCTGAGGAAGACCAGTGAAGAGAACCAGACCTATTACAGAGGCAGTAGGGGGAGGTGAGTCAGAGCTTAGACTCTTCATGATCTCTATCTCTACCCAGCTTCCTTCCCTTCTACATCTATTCATCTGCTTACTCCTCCAGGTCATTCATTCTTGCAGGTCAGCCTGCTCTCATTTCCACGCCACCCCCGTTCTTCCATTTTTTCCCTCTCCTAAAGAGCACAGACGAGCCAAGGCCCTGTGCCCAGTCTGCTGAGGCCTGGGCTGCTCTGCTGCTCTTTTCTGATAGAATGGCCTTGTAATCAGTGTCCTCTATTTCTTAACATGATTAATCCTCCGGGGTGATGGTATTTCCATGGTGAGTCTACCCCTGGTCATGACTGTCTTCCAGGGTTCCTCCAAAGACGATTTCTGTCCAGCTGAGAGCTTATGGGATCAGGACTGCCACCAGAGCTATTTACACTCTTGGCTTGGGATCTTAGGGAACCAAGAAGGCACTGAGTCTGAGCCTCATACCTTCTTAAGAACTGGCTCACTAAATATTCTTAGATGAGATGGGGTTCCGTTTGGTTGGTTGGTTTTAATGTTTTAGCATTTTACATAAAGAAGAGGTTGAAACTACAAGCTTCCTCGCTTCCCATCTTTTAGTGATAGTCTTTAGAACGCTAGTTTAAGTAGGTCTCTCTGGCCTGCCTGGCAGGGCTCTTCATTTTTGTCCTCTCTCTCCTTTCGTGTGGCTATGTATCTCAATCTTTTGTTAAAATCAAAGTTTTAAGTCCAGGTGGATGAAGATACACCCTGGAGGCATTCTGAAATAAGGAACCTGTCAGAGTAGCTTTTTACAATGAACTCTGAGCCATCAGTATCCAAATAATAGCTTCTTTAATACCCACAACAAGCCATTGGGATGATCAATTGCATTCTCTCTGGAGAAGGAAATGAGAGCTAAAGCTGCCCAGGGTGACATATGTACCAAGGAAGCTAGTGTGTCTGAGAGCCAAGTCCACGTCTTCTTCACAAAAGTCATAGCTGTTTTGATTTGACTGAGCTATGGGGACTCTCTTGTGTATCAGCAGTTCTCTGAGTATTTTTCATCACATCTTCCTCCACGATTCTTACCAGCATCTCCCAAGAACCACAGAAAGAAGCGAATCCTGGAGATCATGGTGCCTCGCCTTAGGGGAGACAGTGTTTCTGAGGCTGGGGGAGGACTAGCGGAGCTCGGTGATGAGTAAACAGAGCAGCCCTTTAACTATCTCAGATCATACATGAATCTGTGTTAATAGTGCAGTAGTGCCTTCGCCATGTTAAGAGAAATCACTGGATGCTGTTAGTAATGCTTTCGCTCTTCTCTGACAAACTAAGTACAATGAAATGTAACCCTGTATTTATCGACGGGCTTACTGCCATTGAGAGTCTGTAAGACAGTGTCTCTGAGAGAAAACTGCGACTCTCATTACGGACATCTTGATGCTTTTGTTTTCAGGCTCAAGGAAGCTCCCATCCTTATAACCTTTAAGTGAGTTGCAGTTCCATTTGCCTGGGTTTATGAAGCAGTCTCTTAGAGCTAACAGCATTAAGAGTAGATTGGCTAATTATCATGCATAGTGTGCTCATGTAAGGCAGTTCTCCTTTTTACTCCTCTCAGTAATTTGGTCTTCTAGAATCAATCGCTGAAAAAATAATATTGCATTAAACGCTTGAGCTAAGCCTCCTACTTGCTAGAGTGCAGTAACCATAGACACAACCTGTATCCAAAAACCTCCAGGACTCACAGACGATGAACTCTGAGAGTTCATTAACTTACATTCTGGGTAACCATTAAGAACTGACTCTGTTGCCTTGAAAAGATGAGACAATGCACCCACAATGGAAAACAGGCTTCAGATGCCTTCAACACATTTTCTTGACTTAAAAAATACCAGAACTAGCCAGCTAGGGGTGCATGCCTTTAGTCCCAGCACTCAGGAGGCAGGGCCAGGTGATCTTTGTGAGTTCAAGGCCAGCCTGGCTGACCTATGGAGTAAGTTCCAGGACAGCCAGGGCTACACAGAGAAACCCTGTCTCAAAAAACAATATGCATCAGAAGTATCAGATTCTTCTAGCTTATTACCATCTCATTGACATTTCTGTTTTCTAAGTTCCAATTTCTGATACTGAGACATTTAAGAAGGCAACACGTTTAGATTTATTTCTCTGAGAGGAAGACTTATTTAGAAACCAGAGTTTCAGGGTATTGTGGTCAATGACAATGGAAGGTCAAGTATTTTGGCCATCCTGTGGAGTGCTACAGAGTAGTATATGCTACGGAGTGGTATAGCTGGGTCATCTGGTAGATTTATTCTTAGTTTTTTAAGGACCCTCCCTACTGATTTCCAGAGTGGCTGCACCAGTTTACCACCCCATCAACAGGAATGAGTGTCCCTCTTTCCCCACGACATCAGCAGTTTTTGCTGCCAGTTGTCTAGCTGCTCTTAGCCATTCTGACTAAGATGAGATGAAATCTCAGAGTCATTTTAACTTGCACCCCTTATAGCTAAGAGTGATGAAAACTTTTTGAGGCATTTCTTACCCTAGTTTATTTTTTAGTTGAGAACTCTGTCTAAATCCCTAACTCCTTCTTAAGTTTGTGTTTTCTTGACTCTTTGTTTCTTGAGTTCTCAGGTTCTGGAGATTAATCCTTTGTCAGATATATAATAGGCAAAGATTCTCTCCAACTCTGTGAGTGTCTTCAACATTTAATCAGTTGTTTCCTTAGTGATACAGAAGACGTTAGTTTTATGAAGTCCCTGTTGTAAGCTATTCAGCAGAGAAGGCTGCTCAGACACAGATCTAAGCTGATAGAAAGTCTTTATTAGCCAGTTGGCAACCACGCTGGGTGTGCAGGATCCTAGTGTAGCACCGAGCTTTGCTCAGAGTGAGCTTTTAAGCCCAGAAACTACATTCTGGATTGACGCACTCCAGTCATCAAGACAGTTAGCCAGACGTGAAACAACACAAGACAAGAGTGAGGTTAGTACATGTAAAGACTTTCCCAGTACTATGGACTGTAATGGATTAGGTCTTTGTTTTACCTTCAGCAGATGATGCTGTCTATGTGCTGAGTTTTACAGCCTGAATGGTATTTCCATCATGGAGTCAGTTGTGCTAAGGTCTGGGGGCTTTCCAAGATCTGGAATTCATGGGTAAATAGAGTCCTTTTCAAAAAGTTCTCTCCCGCACCGATACCTCTATCTTGCTGATGTTTTCTTCTAGCAATTTTAAAACTTCAGAATTTAATTGATGACTTTGATCTGCTTGGAGCAAATTTCTGTGCCTGATGATAGATACCGGTTCAGTTTCGTTCTTCTGCATGTGGGTGTACAGTTATCACAGCGCCATTTGTGGAAGACTCTGTATTTTCTCCAGTGTCCTCTTTGTTAAACATTAAATGGCTGAATCAGTGTACTCATGTTCAGGTCTTTGATTTTGTCCCATTGATCTACATGTCTGCCTTTTGACAATGCCTTTTGTTTTTAAATGATTGTGGCTCTGGAACATATAATGAAGTCTAGGAAGGCTCTCCTGTATTATTCTTTTTAGCTCAGAATTTCTTTGGCTATCTGTTGTCTTTTCTAGTTTCCCATGAATCTTAGCATTCTTTTTTTTTTTTTGCAAGTCTTAATTTGTACTTTAATGGCTGATGTGACGCTTTAACAAACTAATATGTAATAACTGCTTACTGGTTTTATATCCTTTTAGCCTTTTTGTTTTGTTTGAGATTCACTCAAATTAAGTAATGTTCACTTTGTAACATTACTTAATTCTCAGCGGATCCACTTGTGTGACTTTACTGCCAGATGCGAAGGGAATGGAATGGCTATAAGTGATTACAAAATGAACCAAGGCCACTTAATCAAGAGTCACAGAAAGAAAGACACCAGAAACAAAGGTCAAGACAGAGCTGCAGCTGCCCACCGAGGATGCCGCTGGCCGGACTTCCATATAAGAACTTGTGGTGAGAAAGGATACAACAGCGGTTATTCATGTCCTGTGTCCATGAAGTGAAGACTCTCGAATGAATGATAAATATCTTTTAAAATAGAAAGCATTCTCACATGATCACAATAGAAGCCCCTCCCTCCATTCCTCCTCCTCCTCCTCCTCCTCCTCTTCTCCTCCTCCTCCTCCTTCTCCTCCTCCTCCTCCTCCTTCTTCTTCTTCTTCTTCTTCTTGGAGATAGGTTCTTTCTGTGTGGTCCTGGATGGTCTCAACTTTCTGGATTCAGGTGATCCTCCTGCCTCCGCCTCCTAAGTACCTGAGACTATGTGGTACTAGGTGGCCAGGTGTGGTGATTTGTAATCCCAGTACTTGAGAAGCTACAGCAGGGGGATTATTAGTTCAAAGCTAGCAGGCTACACAGGGACACATACTGGAGAGAGAGAGAGAGAGAGAGAGAGAGAGAGAGAGAGAGAGAGAGAGATCAGTGTACATAAGATCACAGACAATACGGCTTTTAACAAGCTAAGGTGTCTTTTTTTGGTGTTAATGATTCAACCTATTAATTTTAATATAAAACAACTTGAAGATGAGTTAATCCAATTTAACAACTGCTTCTGCGTTCAGTCACTTGGCTTCTTCTTTTCACAAGTCTTTTCTAGATGATTTTTTGGAGATGAAAATGGAAACCAAGGCCACAGCCTGGTGGCTGTGTGGGACACGTTCTCCTCAGCATCAGCAGAGAAGTCAACTACTGTTCTGACACGCTACTTCAGTAAGTACGTCAGCTGGTGGTGCAGATCAGGCGACTGCTCAACATTCTTCTGAATATCTTCTTGCTGGTATTGAAGATGTGTTCTTATTACTGCCATCTTCCTTAAACTATCTTCTGAGTGCAAGATGGCATCTTCCTGTAGGACCATGTTTTGAGCTGCCTGTCCCAGCAGCTCAGAGCTTCGCGAGCCTTTCAGGACCTGCTTGGTGAGCGCGATTACATTCACCGCAGGTGTTCACCTTCTCCGTGAGAAGCCCCTTCACCGACTGACCAAATCGGGCTTGCGAATCTGGCCATCATATCAATGAGCGAACTGAATCTTAGCATTCTTTTTAATTTCTGTGAAGAATGTTGCAGGTATTTCGATTGGCATTGCATTGAATCTGTAAACTGCTTTTGACCAGATAGTCATTTTCAAAATATTCTACTGATCCATGAATACAAGATGTCTTTCCATTTTTTGATAGCTTCTTCAGTGTCTTTCTTCACAGATTTGAAGTTTCGTTCTACTTCTTAGTTAGATTTTTTTTTCCCTAAGACATTTTATTGTCTTTGATGCTATTGCAGATGGGAGTGTATTCACAATCTCTTTCTCAGTATGTTTGTTGGTGGTGCGTAGAAAGGATGCTGGTTTTCATAAGTAGAGTCTGTACCCTGCCCCTTTGCTGAATTCATTGATTGTTTCTAGAAGTTTTGTGATGGAATTTTTGGGATCTCTTATGTATAAAATCATACTTTCTGCAAATAGGGATAATTTGACTTCTTCTTTTCCTATTTGCATTGTAGCGGTACTGGCTAATCCACTCTAAACTCCCCAGCTGCTGGAGTTGCCTCTCAGTACTGCCCCATGTTGTGGATTCTCCAATGAAAGACACACACACACACACACACACACACCCTTATTTTTAATATGCCCTAAGCAGCTCAATGGCTTGGTCACTCCCCAAACTTCCACGTTGCTAACGCCTCCCTTCCGATACTCCTGAATTATTACTTACTAAAATCTATATGACATCTTTGCTACCCCAGACCCAAATGGGGGAGGGGCCCCTGGGGCTGCTCTTCCCCAGCTCTTACATGGTTGTATGTTTTCTCTCCTTCAAATCTCAGGCCTGATCCTTCTGTTTCCCGGCATAGCAATTCTAAATCCTTCTTCCCTGATTTCCCTTGCCCTGGAAATCTAAAGTCCTACCTCTGTCTCCCTGCCAGCCATTGGCTACCAGCAACTTTACTTAGCAATTACAGTTAATTGGGGACAGGGATCCGTGGTGTCTTACGTGTAGACATGTGAATTCCTGTGTAATTTGGGAACCCAATTAACGTAATATAAGCAATAAACCAAATACACAACATTGCATCCCATTAATTTTCTTCTCTTGCCTTGTTGATTTGGGAAGTTCTGCTAGAACTCCCAAATGAGGATGGGGTGGCTATAGAGATGGCTCAGCAGTTAAGAGCACTGACTGTTCTTCCAAAGGTCCTGAGTTCAAATCCCAGCAACCACATGGCGGCTCACAACTATCCATAATGAGATTTGATGCCCTCTTCTAGTGTGTCTGAAGACAGCTACAGTGTACTTACAAATATAGTAGATAGATAGATAGATAGATAGATAGATAGATAGATAGATAGATAGATAGATAGATTCTTTTAGTATAAAAAATTTAAAAAAGAAAAGAAATGGGGATAGTGGGCGTGTCCGTCTTGTTCTTTCAATGGAGTTGCTTTCAGTCTTTTCTGTTTAGGATGATGTTGGCTGTGGGTTTGTTACATAAGCCTTCATCTTTTCCATGGATGTTCTCTCCCATCCTACTCTCTCCAGGACTTTTATCACAAAGACGTTGGATTTTGTTAAAGGACTTTTCTGCGTCTGTCAAGATGGTTATGTGGGGTTTTGCCTTTAAATCCGTTTATATGATTTATCATATTAATTGGATTATGTATGTTGCCTCATCCCTGCATTTCTAGAATACTTGCTCAGCAATCTCATTGCCGCCCCATCCTCAACAGCAAGGAAATGGAAACAATCTCAGTGTTTTTTCAGCCGATGAATCATAATGAAAACTGAAAACGTGGCATATATACATTATAGCATTCTCTCCAGATGCCTTAAAACATGAAATTTCAGGTGAAGAGATGATCATAGGGAAGGTTATATTGAGCGAAGTAGCTCAGATCCAGAGAGACAGCATACGGTGGCATGTTCTCTCATCTGTGGTTTCTAGCTACAAGTCTTCACATATGAATATATAGCCTGGAATAACTGAAGAAATCAGGAAAGTACAAAAGAGAGAGAAATCTGGTAAGATGAAGGCAGAAATAGAAAATGGAAGGGTTCCATCTGGGAAGCAGGGAGGGAGTTCAACACACACGGAGAAGTAAGGAGGGAGGCAAATAACATCAAGGTCGTTGATTGGATAAAGCCTCGAAGAATTTATATTCTGCTTATGTAAATATATACACTATATAGATAGAGATAGATGATGTAGACTATACAGATGTTATAGATAGATATAGACATAGATATAGATTGTAAATGAAGTTATGTCACTTGAGCTGACAGTGTTCCCCACAAGAACCGCAGACTAAGAAAAACCTAAGTGCCAAGCGAAAAAGCCTTTCTTCATGATGTTGGTCAGGGTATCCAAGTGACTCACCAGACAATAAGACATTGCCCTCAGACACCTCTTGGAGGTTGAAGGTAAACCTCCTTTCTGCCGTCTAGCTTCCATGGTAACAGGAAGTACTGTGTAAGTGGTCAAGAGAAAGTGGCAATTAATACTCTCACCCAGCTGTCACACCCAGGAACCACAACAATGACTAGTGTATTGTTCTTAAAGGTGCAGTGAGTGAGACTCACTGGTCGGTGGTGAGCTATGGCTGTGGCTAAGAGGTCGTGGATCTCAGAAGAGAATCTACTACTCCAACTCTGCTAGACCAGCTTCATTCCTTACCACATTTTAAAACTTACTCATACCCACAGACAAGTGTGGCTACTATCCCTCATTAAATAAGCTTCTCTTTACAGTAAATGGAGACCATCACAGAAAACCACAACCAGACACAAAGAAATGTCAACCAATTGTGGGGAATGAAACCCCAATGGGGGTACATCTACACCCCTATTCCTGCATCTATGGCTTAAGGAACACAGCAGAAAGGGGACAGAAAAATTCTAAGAGCTGTATGCCAGGAAGTCTGCTGTGAAATAGTCCCTCCTATAAATGGCTGTATAAATAAGATCTGAACAATGGTAATGTCAAAAGACATATTAGTAGAAAAGGTGTAAAATCTCATGGGGTATTTATATATTTATATATACCTAATGTATATATTCACATTATTATGTATATTAGTATATTATGTTAATATTATATATCATATAACACATATTTTATATTATGTACTTTATAATTATAATATATTACATAACATGTGTTATATATTATGTATATTTTTGTGTAAATGTACCACATTTTCCGTATCCATTCCTCTGTTGAGGGACATCTGGGTTGTTTCCAGCTTCTGGCTATTATAAATATGGCTGCTATGAACATAGTAGAGCATGTGCTTGCCGACAGAAGCCTGATACAGCTGTCTCCTGAGAGGCTCTGCCACATCCGGACCAATACAGATGCAGATGCTCTCAGTCAGCCATTGGACTGAGCACAGGGTCCCCAGTGGAGGAGTTAGGGGAAGGACTGAAGGAGCTGAAAGGGCCTTATCTGGCATCAATGGGAGGGGAGGCCCTTGGTCTCGTGAAGGTTTGATGCCCCAGTGTAGAGGAATGCTAGGGTGGTGAGGCAGGAGTGGGCGGGTGGGTGGGGGAACACCCTCATAGAAGCAGGGTAAGGAGAAACGGGATAGGGGGTTTGCAGAGGGGAAACCAGGAAAAGGGATAACATTTGGAATGTAAATAGATAAAATATACAATTAAAAAAAAAAGAAAAGAAAAGAAATGGGGAACGGGGATCTCCAAAGGTCAAACCCTAGGAAAAGAAAGGTCTGTTATCCTCCTCGGAATTCAACCACGTTTACCCTGAGGGTGGCAGTATCGGCCTTCTGTGATGTTCCAGGCTGGTCTGGGATGTAGGTTGAAATCTGGATGTTGGTTGAAATCTCTAGGAACTGGTGTGAGTCATTAAGATGGGAAGGATCGGCTTCTCCTTCCCGTGTGGTACTTGGCTTCTGTTTTATGAAGAACATTAGGATGAGCATTAACTTAATCAAGTCAAAGGGAGAGCATGATAAAGCTTTGCTTTTCTGTCTCAAAATCTCATTTAGCCTTGGGGTGTGCTTGTCAAAGGGCTGAGTCAGAGTATTAATCCATTCCTTCTCTTTGCTTCTTCTCTTCCTCCTCTTCTCCAACTTCTTCTTTCCCCTTCTCCTCCTCTTTCATTTCATACTTCTCTTCTTTCCCCACCTTTCTAGGCAGCCGCTATTTAAGCCCTCGCATTTTTAAAAGGTTTCCCCCTCTTTTTGTTCTCCTATGTTCTGCTGGAGACTGATTCAACCTGAGCTTTGAAAGGCCTTTGGCATCCCTCAGCTGTGCGTTCTTTGAATTTCCCAATGGAACTCAGCCTTCTGAGCCTCCCTCTGAGGATCTTCTCCTCCTCTGTTCAGTTAGGAGACTTCGCCTCAGACACGTGCATTCCACGAGCATTCCATAGCTCGTGAATTCCATAGCTCTGCCACCTGCTGAAGCCTCAGCCGTGGTCGACCAGCAGCCTTCGTGATAGTTCGTGATGTGACAGGAGGTAGCTACCGAGCTTTGTGCTATTTGGGAACTACTTCAAGGCCAGCAAGACTGGAGTTACTTCGAAGATAGGCTCCCTTTTGAGGTTTTGAAAACAAAAAAAAATGTATTTTTTGTGGTCATGGATAAAATTTATTTATATATGCTCTTATTTTGTTACTTTTTTATAAAAAGATTTATTGATTTATTTATTTAGTATACAGTGTCCATCCTGCATGCACACCTGCATGCCAGAAGAGGGCGCCAGATCTCATTGTGGATGGTTGTGAGCCACCTTGTGGGTGCTGGGAATTGAACTCAGACCTCTGGAAGAGCAGTCAGTGCTCTTAACTGCTGAGCCATCTCTCCAGCTCCCATCTTGTTACTTTTTAAAAAGATTCCATTGTTTCTACTCATTGTACTTGGTACCGGGTTATATAGGCATGTTTTCATAGAATATATTATGCACTATTCTTTGTAGGTGTTCCCTATGGTGTCTTCTGGATTATGTTTTTTCACCCTTCTGTTTGTAGGTTATATACTCTATTTTTTTTAATTTTTCTACTTTTTACATTTTTGTGTGCAGTCTAATGAAACTGTAAGAAAAAAATGTTGACTCTTCTCATAAACAGACAGGGAATCTTAAAATACTGTATCCACAATCATACCCTCTTAGGTACAAATGCTAAAATTCAGAATTGCGAACCCATCCTTTTAATTGGAAAATAGTTATTTTTTTATAACTATTAGATAAAAGTAAGCATAGTGTCTGTGTGTCTCACACTTAGTTACTCTACTCTATACCTAGCCTTTGGGATATTGTCTCTTGAAATGTTTGGTTATCTTTTTGTATAAGCCCACATTGGATCGCCTTCCGACACCAGATCAAAACTGTTTCCAGAAATGATGCCTACACATCCTCATGTGTTTCTCTCCAAACATCACTCTTAATTCTAGATTTAAAATTTCTCTCAAGGGGTCTAGAGAGATGGCTCAGTGGTTAAGAGCACCGACTGCTCTTCCAGAAGTCCTGAGTTCAATTCCCAGCACCCACATGGTGGTTCACAACCATCTCTATCCTGGTGTGTCTGAAGACAGCTACAATGACTCATATACATACATTAAACAAATCTAAAAAAATTCTCTGATGGAGAGGAAAATGTTAATTGGATTTTCACATGCCTGAAAAAAGGACCCAGGATGACAGGTTCTTAGGAAAAAAAATTATTATTTTCATTTTTTCCCCATTGACAGTTTTCTTTGTTTCTTTTGCCACAGGCAGATTTTCCTGAACCTGGCCTTTTGATGACAATGTGACATTTGAAGATGGCCTGGCTCTATGTAAGGAGTCTTAGGGCTCCCCTACTTTGTGTATCTCTAAGGCCGATCAGGGTTTGAGACTTAACAGGTCTCCACATGTCCAAGCATGTGTGTACACCTGCATTTACACGTGTACCTGTGCCACAACATCAGAAAAACTAAGCAAAGATGGTAAGACACATTGAAGTTCAGAAGACTAAGCAGGCAAGAATTCCCTAGTGGAGAGGACCAATGCCTTTTCTCTGAAACAGGGAGACCAAGAAATGACATGTCAAGAGTTTCAAAGTTAATGTCCCAGATTGTAATGCAGCACTACTTACAGGACGGAACCATGGAACACTGATGTGCACAGATTGTCACCATTTTCCTGGGTTCAGCAGAAGTGAGTTTGGAGTCTAATGAAAGATTTACTTGTCTTGATGAGTTGAGGGGATGGGAGTTCAGCAGTGACCAGCGAAGCCTCGGGGATACAGTGTTACGGGCCCTACCTCTGCCCTCCACATATCAATCACCACCTCTGCCTCTAGGGGCTAATTGGCACTCACCTGTGTCCTCTGGGAAAACAAATCCACGTGAGTGGCTGTCTATGGATTTAACAGCATCTACCTAAGGACTGTTAACATTTTCCTTAATTCAGTTTTTAGGTTCCCAGGGCGTATTGGAAACTACCAGGTGACTCACACTTTGTTGTGATTGGTATAATACTGGCTCTGCTCCTCGAGGCCAAAGTCTGATTTTTAAATGACATCATTTAAGTCCGACAATTAGCTCTTGTTGGACTTTCAGAAAAGCAAACAAAAGCCTACCCAGGAGAAATTCATTCTTAAAATGAATTACTCTCAAATTTCTCTGCCTCAAACTCAGCCATATGTAAGAACACTCACCATTTCTAATGAAAATGTGACCTAATCGGAGAACTTGCCACTAAAGTGGAATGTTAAGATTGAAAAATACATTGTATCAAAAAAAGAATTATCACAAAGTTATCTCCCTTGTGTGTCTGTGTGTGTGTGTGTGTGTGTGTGTGTCTGTGTGTGTGTGTGTTCCAGTGTCATGGACATAGAGAAATGGCTGTGTTGCCTTGATCATCAGTATTGCTGGAATCTAGATGAGATGTATTTCTCTGACCATGGGCTTGGTTTAGAGATGATGGGGCACCAGAGACAATGTCTGGCCATTGGCATCAAGAATTCAGATGGTTCTAGCCATGCACAGGGCACACAGACTAGAGCAGACAGAATATGTGATCTCAGTCATTGATGGGCCTCAGGATGTGCACAGGTCCTTGAGAAGACCAAGTACATCCTACAAAGGACTCTGAGTTTCCAGGAGCCATCTGGACTTGCATTTAAACAGAGACAGACAGTAATACCTTTTACTTAGCACACAAACCAAATATAATCAAATTAATATGTATATTAATAATCACAAATAGTGAGTGATTGTTTAGTATAAACATATCTCATGTGATATTTGGTGCATTTTATATTATAAAAACATATTATTTATCTGCAATTAAAATTATAACTGGGAATTCTGTATTTTTCCTTTGCCAAGACAGGTGCCCTAAAGTGAAACGAAACAAAACAAGTTGCCAACCAATCCTTATGCTTGGAGTGATTCTGTTTAGTAAAGAAATTTCCATACATAAAGATGCTTACATAGATACACACAGCCTTGGTTGATTTGCCTGCATGTGTGTCTGTGTACCATATGCATGCTTGGTGCCTGTAGAGACCAGAAGCGAGCATTGGATCCTCTAGGACTGGAGTTACAGATGGTTATGAAATGCCATGCGATAACTGAACCCCAGCTCTCTGGAAGAGCAGACAGTGGCCTTAGTCACTGAACCATCCCTCCAGCTGCTCCCCTACCCACAGATTTTTTCTTTTATAGTGGAAAACATATGTATATAAACCAGTTCCCATTTGTATACTTTTATGCTACTACTACTTCTGATATTTTGTATCAAAAGGAGTTTAAAGGAAGTAATGAATGTATTATGAAGGAAAATTGACAAATAGGACCTATGAAACCTAAAAACTTCTGTACAAGAGAAGCAGTTGAAGAAACAGTCTAGCGAGAGGGGAAAAGAAATCTTTGCTAGCTGTATATCTAGCAAAAGAATCAATTTCTAGAATATACAAAGAACTAAAACAAAACCCAAAAACTAAATAATAAATAAAATAGCTGATGAAATGACAAAGCACTTTCCAAAGATGAGCTATAAATGGCCAATAAGTATATGGACATCACTAGACATCAGAGAAATGCAAATTTAAACTACATTAAAACTCCATTTTACCCCAATCAAAATGGTATTCACCAAGAAAACAAATAACAACAAATGATGGTGAGGATAAGGACAAGAGATTCCCATATACACTTCTGGTAGAAATGCAACCCAGTTCAACCACTACGGAACTCACTATGGAGATTTCTCAAAGCATTAAAAATAGTTCTACAGGACCCAACTGCACAACTCCTGGGCATTTATCTGAAGGATTCCAAATAGACACATCACAGAGATGCTCACAGTGATGTTGATTGCAGGACTCTTCACAATGGCTAAATTATGAAACTAACCCAGCTGCCTAACAACAGAGCAATGGACCAAAAGAAGTATTTCATGCAGTGGAATTCTACATGTCCATAAAAAAATGGACAAGCTGGAGATAATCATACTAAGTGAATTGAGCCAGGTTCCTAAAGACAAATATATATTTTCTCTCATTTGTGGTTTCTAAATTATATGTATATGTGCTCATGTTTTTAAAATTGCTTTTAGTATTTATTTACTTTTAGTTTATGCATCTAAGTCTTTTGCCTGCAAGCATATCTGTATACCTCGTGTATTCAGATGTATTCAGAGGTCAGGAAAGGACATCGGATCTCCTGGAACTGAAGTTACAGACTGTTGTGAGCCATCCCACAGGTGCTGGAAACTGAATTCAAGTCTTCTGAAAAAGGAACAGTGCTTTTCTTTGCTAAGCCACCTCTCTATCCCTGATACACAAAATTATGTATGTTTATAAGACAGAAAAGTAGAACTAAACTTATCTAGGGATACAAAAGGACTAATGGGAAGTGGAGAGGGGGCCTGGTTTAGAGGATATGGAGGTTTGAAAAAGAATGGCCCTCATAGGCTTATATATTTGAAGACTTAGTCACCAGAGCTTGAAACTATTTGAAAGGATTAGAAAGATTAGGAGATGTGACCTTGTTGAAGGAAGGGTGTCACCAGGGGTGGACTTTGAGGTTTCAAAAGCCCAGAGGTTGGTCTCTCTCTCTCTCTCTCTCTCTCTCTCTCTCTCTCTCTCTCTCTCTCTCACACACACACACACACACACACACACACACACACACACACTACCAATCAGGTTATAGCTCTTAGCTACTGCTCTAGCACCATGCATGCTGCCATGCTTCCCTCTAAGATGATAATGCACTACACCTCAGATACTGTAAGCAAGGCCCCTATTACATGCTTTCTTTTGTAATAGTTTCCTTGGTCCTTGGTCATGGTGTCTCTTCCCAGCAATAGAAGAGAGACTAAAACAGAATATAGAAAGGAATGTGCTCAATATATTATATATGCTTGCACAAAACCTTAAAATGAATTCATTAAAAGTGAAAATATATGAGTGGTGGGGGCGTCCCCTCCAAGGATTGTGTTGACTGTTATCAATTTGATTCCCTCTTGTTTAATTCATACCAGCTACCAAGCAAAAGGGAAGCCTTGGGAGCCCACTGAAGGTGGAAACTCCTAGGTAAGGCATTGGATTGTGGGTTCAGAAACACAGCCAGGGTTATATTATAGCATGGGCTAGGAGTCAGTTTGTACTAAGCTAATCAACAGAGTCCCGGGAACCAAATGTTTTCAGATGAGTCCAAAAACTCAGACACTGACCCCATTTTTAAAACTCTGCGGTCTATTCTGAAAGAGATTTAAATTGTGTTTCTTGGATACTGAGAACTTTGCTGTACATAAAACCACCCAAGAAAGCTGTATTTAAATCATTGGGTTACTGGCAATCTTGTATTATCCCAGTCTCTATGGTGACACACAGCCTTGAGTTTAATCCCCAAACGTCTCCACAGTTTCTATGCTGCTTATTCCACTTGCTAACACATTTTCATCTTTGACTCCTCCTCCCTTGGTACCTCAAAATAGTCAACCATGCAAACCATTTGGTCCCTCTGATCTATTTTTAGAGTGGCCTTCCTTTGGGCAGGGCCAATAGAACAGGTGCAAGAGTTGCTGTCTAGTGTATCTGTAGCCAGGAAATAAAACAAAACCTGTATATTTGAGAGATGTAGAGACCAGCTCAGAACTGGTCTTACATGACTCTCAGCAGGTGACCTCAGAGGGCGCCCAGAGGGACTGTGTTTAGGGATCATCCCAATGACAGTACAATGAAGAATTTGTTTCTGCCTTCTCCTGACTTTCCTGACAGAGAATTCAAGTTCTGGTTGAATTCTTAAGGGGTTAGCAGGGTGAGACAGAGAGACAGGAAATAAAACCTTAATGTCTTTCTATTTTATTTACTATTTTATGCAGCAGTAAGATTTTAAAGAACTTTTACCTCATCCTGCCAACTACCTGGTGAAGGACAAGAAGAGAAATAGTTACCAAGCCCCTCAGGGATATCCAAAAATCAAAAAGCTTATTTCTTCTTTTCTAGTCAGAGGCTCAGTGGATTCAACTTCAATACCAGTTGGATAGAAGGCTGTTGCGGAGGAGGATGGGAGATGACATGTGCTTCCCTTGTGCAAATTCAGTAATCCAGCCTCCTAGTAGAAACCACAGTGGTAGCCACAGCGGGTCACCTGTGTCTATGTAATATACCCACACACCTGAGCTTGAGTTTCCAAGGTGCAGAATAGAAAGGAGGGGCTGGTCTGGAATTAGGAAGACAAGTCTTCACTGCATCTTGCTTTATAAGTGATAGGAACATCTTGTCAAAGTCCATACTAAGCTAATTTTTAACCCCAGCTTAAAATTCTTTAAGCTTATCACATTTCTCCCCATGAGTAACTCAAGCATTGAGAATCTGTTTTACAGAATGTGACCTCAGATTATATTAAAATACCTTAGACTCACCCGTCAGAGATGTCAGGGTCGGCTTTTCAAATGCTGAACTCATTCCTGTGTCTTCTCGCCGTTGGTGGTGTTACCCTGATTATGATTTTGGTTTGGAGCAGTAAACTAAAGGCCCTGACTTAAGGTTGTAGTCTTCCCTGAAGTACACGGCAGAACCAGGATGCACAGTTCAAATTTAGTGTGTCTTTTCTGAGTTTATCACTAGTTCCTTACTTCACACCTTCATCTTGGTGTGTTCTGAGGCTCGGCAGGAATTAGTGAGAGCACTGTCAGGGATGCGGTCTGGTTAGTTACTCTGGGTGTGTCGGGCAGAAAATCCTGCTTTCTACTTACTGTCCTCCTCCCCAGAGCCACCATCTGTTCTGAGTTATATCATCCATTCAGGAATACCTGTAGTGAATATTTTTAGACAGCGCTTGTCATGAACTATAAGTAGGGATGACCAGAAGAGAAGTTAAAGACAGTTTACTAAGCTGAGAGTGGTAGCCCAGGCCCCCAATCAGAGCATGCATAAGTTCTGAGCAAAGAGGATTAGGCCTTGGCTACATAGCAAGATCAGCCAACCTGGGCTACATAAAAAGACATTGTGCCAAAAACTTAAACAAATTACATATTTACTGATGTTTACATCCTTCCCCTACTCTGAACAATACTGTATAGAAATGTAATAATTACTTATATTGTCAAAAAACAGTAGTGTTTATTATATTAGTGTTGCTTAAGTAAATCCATAATGTCAGTTTTTATCATTCTTTTAGCTACCTTAAAGCCTTCATAGCTAACACCACATTTCTCATGAAATGTTTATGAAGCAACATCTGGGGACAAGCAACCGGGAGTGCAGTGTGAATAGAACATGACCCTTCTCCCACGGGATTCGCAAAGCGGCCCAGAGAATAGAAGCTGTTAATTATAGTATAAGCAGGATGAAGTGCTGAAGGAGAGAAGCAGATAATAACTGACATGGGAGTTATTTCAAAGGACCAATGACCGCGCTTGGGAGCAGAGGGGGTGGTGCCTTGGAGGTATCCAAACAAGTGCCTGATAGTGGGGATAATTTGGTATGTACAGAGAAGGCCTGATAGGGAGACTCAGAAACATGGAACCAGAAAATTGCATGGCTGTGTTCAGGCCACAGGAAGAGAGGTATGGTTTCACCAACATGAGGGCACTTAGATCAAGAGGAGATAGAGAGTCAGATCCTGCTCAGTTACAGGCTGTAAATCCAAATATTATTACATGAGAAAATTGATTTGTGTATCTTCCAAAGAGCCTGATGGGATGATACTATCATTACCTCCAGTTCATAAATAAGGAAACATGCATAAAAGTTAACTCATCCTGCTTCCTAGTTAGATTCATTTTGGAAGCAGTCAGGGCACATGTTCCTGAGTCTTTGGGAGTAATTTAGCACTATCTATAAACCCTGTTGCGTCTTCTGATGCTAGGTATTAACAAGGCTATGTCTGCTTTAGTATGTTTGCTGGTAGCCCTGGTCATTCCTAACATTGCAAAGTACACGGAAACACACTTAAACAACATCTGAGATTTGCAAGTCTGGAAGCTAATAATGAATCATATCACATGAGGATATTACATGACTGTATCACTTGCAGGCATAAATATCACCGTGTCCAAACTGCAATGTTGCAAAATCACATTGCTTAACACGGTTGCCCAGACAGTGATTTGTGACTCCCAAACAGATCTAGAAACAGCAAGATCTCTAGAGGTATCTTGTTTAATTGATTCATTTAATTAAATATTTTCACATTCCTTTCCAATAGTTTTATCAGTATATCTTAAGTGTATAGAGTAAAGGGTTTCATATCTTTTTAGTTCATCATATCTTTTCAGTTGGCCACTTTCACCTCCTCTATTAACCCTTTCTTCTTCTGCATTCCAGTCTTAGTCAATGTTATATTGCTGTGAAGAGACACAGTGACCAGCTCTTATAAAGGAAAGCATTTAAATGGGGCTAGCTTACAGTTTTAGAGTTTTAGTCCGTTATCATCATGGTGGGAAGTATGGCAGCACATAGGCAGACATGTTGCTAGAGTCAAGCTGAGAGTTCTATAGCCAGATCTGCAGGTCAGAGGTCGAGAGAGCCACTGAGCCTGACTTAGGCTTTTGAACCCTCAAAGCCACGCCCCCTCCCATGACACACTTTTTCCAGCAAGGCCACACTTCCTAATCCTTCCAAATACTGCCAATCCCTAAGCATTTATATTTATGAACCTATGGAAGTCCATTCTCATTCAAACCACCACAATCCCCAATAGATCCCTTTCACATCCATCCTTTATTTCCCTTTATTCCCATGTAAAGCATGTATTACTTGTCTTTGTGTGACTAACTCATTTCACTTTCCATAATGATTTCCACTCCCAGTGTTTGGGCTACCGTGGCAGAGAATCAAGAGTGTTAGGTGCTCCTGCTATGAACGAAGTGGCTTGGCCCAGGAAATGTAGGGAGAAAACAAAATTCCAAAAGATACAGAGCATTTCAATAAAGGGAGAGGGGACAGATATCAGAGGATTAGTTCAGTAACATTCTTAATAATTTATTTATTTTTATTTTAGGTACATTAGTGTCTTGCCTGCATGTATGTCTATATGAAGGCATTGGATCCCTTGGGACAGGTGTTACAGACAGTGGTGAGCTGCCATGTGGGTGCTAGGAATTATGTTAGGCACAGATCATAACCTCACAGACCCTACAGACCACAGAGACCACCAGGAGTCCAACTTGTATGCAAAAGGAAAGAGTCTTTATTTAAGCTCAAGCTCAGACCCTCCAACCTCTCCAGCACAGTGGAAGGGGTGGAAGGGTCCTGAGCTGGTACAAGCCTTGCCCATTTATCATGATAGCAGGTTGAGGGACTTTCCAACTTGGCAGTTACATGATTGGTTGACATTTCTTTGGTGCACTTCTATTGGCTAGTAATGATTTCAGCTCAGCATGAACAATAGTTGCTAGCTTAATCAATCTACTTTAGACACTAAGTACTTTCCCCTTAAGAACTGGTTGGTTGTTGCTAGGAGTGGAGTGGCTATTTGCCCAGGGCATTTGTGATTGTTACCAGGGTAACGTGGCTCCTGGAACAAGTTGGGGTTTTTCCAGTAACTGAGTTCATTCAAAGGACAAGTTAATCATAAAATGGAGTCTAAAAGCAAAACAGAGTTTGTAATGTTAAGCTGGGTCTTGCAAATTGAACCTGGGTCCTCTGAAAGAGCAGCCAGTGCCCTTAACTTCTGAGCAACTCCAGCCCCATTTGGTTACATTCTTAACAGCTTGCCTGATCAAATTGGAATTGTTTAAGTTATTGTCTAAACTGACAATGATATGTATCGAGAAGCAAGTTCATCAAGACACAGTTCTTCAAGGAAGCCAAATGATTTTGTATTGTCTTTCCACTATTATTAATGTTTTGTTAATAATGATAATGAAACATAAGCCCTGTTATGAATACTTGTTCCCCACCCTCTATCCCATCCATAGTTGTATTCCTAACTTCCAAAAGGATGGTAGTAGGAGCTGCCCTTTTGGAAGCTGACTAGGTCAAGAGGAATTGGGGACTTATAAACAGGCCCAAGCAAGTCTATTCATTCCTTCTACCATGTGAAGACACAGAGAAAACATCACTTCTAGGAAGTAAGAAGTGGCCCTCCCAAATACTGAACCAGCTAATGCTTTGATCTTAGACATCCCACTTCCAGAACTGTGAGAAACAAATGTCTATTACTTATAGAGGCTATCCCATCTAGTTTGATTATGGCAACCTTAAAAGTCCTAAAACAGAAGGGACTGTGCACCTTCCAATACTGCGCAACTTTAACTCACTTTACAGAGATGTGTAGAAAAACTACTCACTGCGATAAATGAATTGATTTTCATAAAATGAAAAGAATTTCTTTTAGAATGGAAAACACAGGCTCTCTGCCTGTGAAACCCTCCCACAGAAGAGCTGAGGGCACAGTCTTGCTGTTCTATCCCTGTTGTGCAACAGAAATGCTTGTCCAAAGGCCTTGGTGCAAGGTTATACTAGTCACTGTCAAATTCAACTCCAGAATGCTGTCCCCAGGCATTGCATCTGAACACTGCTTCCTGCCCGCTCGCCCCTCCCTGGCACTCTGCAGACGCTTTTGACTTCTGCCACTGGGAACCATGCTTCCATTCCGCTTAATCTGTTTTTCTTTACTCTGTGAATTTATGTCACACAAGCTCTGTCCCCATCTTCTTCTCCGATTTCAAAATGTTTGTTTTGGCTCTCAGCACCAACAGTCTCCTTCAACTTTTTCTCTTATCAAAAACAGAGATGCCACAGGCTATCCGGAGGCTACGTCCTGATAAATTTCTTGTGTGCTAAAAATATTCTAAGTGGAAAATCTGCATAATGCACTTGACCCATCTAATATCATACAATAGCAATTCGCAACCCTCTTCCTTATCAGTGTTTTCCTCATGAGCCTGTGGCTGATGGGGAGCTTAGATCTGCCCTACTGCTCAGCAGAGCCAGGAAGCATAGTGTATATGCATCAATAGGGGAAATGTCACTCAGTGAGTGTAATGTGTGTGTGTGTGTGTATTATACATATATGTGAGCTATATATACATATACATATATATCCATCTTTCTGGAATTTCTCTTCATGTCTTATCTGTCATGTCATATCAAAATATATGCTAACATGGAAGGTGTTAAAATCTCATGGTGTTCTGCCCCTAGACAAAGGATTACAGGAACTAATGACTGCTGGGAGCAAACTTAGCTTCTTCCAAAAGTGATCCCCTTATTGGTTATCCAGTACAAAGTTTCTCAGTCATGAAACCATATGTATACAAACAACAACAAATATGTATGTATATATAGATATAGAGATAAAGATAGAGATCGAGATATATTCCACTTGTGTGTACACTCAACCAAAATGGCATAATTTATACTCATGACTTATAAGATTAGGAAGAGCTAAATAAAAGTCAGATTATGGAAGGTTAGAAGGAGGATAAGAGGCAGCAAGTTGGTCAAGAGAGCATTCCTGGACATGAAGACATTAGTGGGATTGCTGCAGAGCCTGAAGGCCCCCAGGAGTCTTGTCTCACAATGCTAGGTCAGCCATGGTAGCTGCTGGGTTCAATGCAGACCTTCCCACCCACAGAACAACAAAGCCCAGCTGGGTGGAGAGCCCAGAATCCATCCGCTGGAGACAGTGGAACTCAGGACCGCCCATGAACTCAGCTCGCTTTCTCAGTTTATAAAGCTCAGAGTCCCTGCTCAGGGATGGCCCTGCGTTCCCTCTGTCTAAACTTTAAGCTTGCTCAAATGTCATTTTTTTCTGACAAATTAAAGCATTATCAATATAAATTCAGCTTCACTCCATTCCTCAGGACATGGGTAGAAAGTCAGATTCTTGGCTAAAATGTTACCTGAATGGCTCCTAGCCCTGTTTCTTTTGTAGTTCTTGTTCCCCAGCGAACTCTCCTGTGCTGAGCCTCTGTCTGTCTGTCTCTCTTGGCATTCTTGTCTTCCAAACCACCAGAATAGCAGGGTGAACACTGCTTACAGCAGCAAGAAGCTCTCCTAGTCCAAAGTTCCAAATGCTTTAAAGGTCTCCCCATAGACTAGTTCCAAAGGCTTCAAATCCATGTGGTTACATTTATCAGAGTGATGACCCTGCATATCAGTACCAACTTTTCTGCCTTGGTGTCTTGTCCTGTTGTTTTGACAAATGTTCTAACAATATCAAATGAAGTGTAAAGGGGGTTTATTTTAACTCACAGCTCAAAGTACAGTCTCTCATGTCAGGGAGATCAAGGCAGAATGAGCAGATGTTCAACTTGATATCTCCATTCTGTACCACCCTGAGGCCCTGCCCAGGAAATGACTCTGCCACAATTAAGATGGGTAATTGCACATCGATTAACGCGATCAAGATAATTCCCCACATGCATGCCCACAGGTCCATCTTCCAGGTGAATCTTGATTATGTCAAAGAGGTGATGCTAGTCATCCAGAAAAGTGTGCGGGGAAGACCAGTGCAGTTTCAGTGTTTGAGTCTGTCATAGTTCGGTATTTTACTTACCCATTCCTTTAATAGACTGTCGCTGTCAATGCACAGTTGACATTTAAAGAAATACGAATGATAACCTGAACATTAACCGAAGTTTGAACATGAAAAATAAAATCCCTTGAGAATCCCTTGCCTCAAACTGATATACTACTAACAATAATTAAATTACTCTGAGGAGATAGCTCAGTGGGTACAGCCCTTGCTATGCAAAGGTATAGACCTTGAGTTTGATACTCACAGCCTATATAAAAGCTAGTGTTATCATACACATCTGTAATTCCAGGGCTCCCGTGCTGAGATGGGCAGTGGAGAGAGGAGCAGGGGAGTCAGCCTGATGGGCACAGCAGCGAATGACAGTGGGCAGCAAGAGCCTGACACCCAGGGTTGTTCTCAGTGACCTCCGCATGTCTGCTGTGGCACATGCATAGCTACATTCATGGACATGAGCAAACAAGCACACATGCACACACACAAAAAATTGATTAAAATGCTCTAGTAAGTTACCACCATGATTAAAACTGTTAAAATTGTCTGACGCTTTTATAAAGGAAGGAAAAAGAACACCTGGCTCATGTACTTCTCTTACTCTACTGACAGACTCGATCGATGCCAGCTTCATACATATTTAGGTCCGACGTCTGGGTGAGAGTAAAGAACTGGTTTAAAACCGAAGTGCCAGGGAAAGACGATAATGCACTGTTATTTAAAGAACAAACAGGTTTTCTGAAGCTTCGTGTACTCTCAAAAGAGATGACAATCAATGTGTCACTCGTTCTTGCATCCAGTTGCTCATTAGTTGAGGCAACGAACATTTAGACTGACAATACATTGTGTATGAGATTGGTATGGAAAAGAACAAATGAAACAGACTATTCTAGAACCAAAACACTGTAGCTATTGGAGTGTACACACTTACACATGCTAATAATACCAATTAATCAGTCATCCTATTTTTCTACCAGTCATCCTGTTTTTCTACCGTGCTGTTAAGCAAAATCCTGGCGCCCACTATTCTTGCTGTGTTTATTTAATCAGCCTTCCCAGGGTGACTGTGCTCTTCCTGCTTCTCCACCCCTGCCTAACAGTACACTCCCTTGCCCCCACTCACATTTGTACATTCCATGCCAGGCCCCACTGGTAAGCAGACGCCATCTTGTCTGCCTGCCTCCAGTGAGCCACTCCAGAACGATACTCTCCCCAAAGCGTTGTGCTTGGATGAAAACCCTGATCCAACTATTCAGCCACCTGGGTACCTCCTTGTTCCAGCTGAGCTCTGATTCTCCAGCTCATGCCAACCCAGTGTAGACACATCCCTTACCCTGCTTGAGTATGAACCCTGAAGAGAATCACTGTTCCATGTGAACAGTGTCTTCACTGGGCTTTGAACCTGCAATCCTGTCAACATTGTCAAACAGGCAATAAAGGCCCAGAACGAGGTGAGCAAGCTGCATATGTATTAGATAAAGAAGAGGAGGGGTGCTAGAGCAGTTGCAGACCAGACAGGCCTTCCTGGCACACTAACTCATTAACTTCCCTCCTGTGTTACTAAAGACATTCATCTCTAGTGGCTGGATCACATTTGAATTAGTCCCAGTGATAAGAGGCAGCCAGTGTGTGTGTTAAAGGAAGCTTTCTGTTCCCAAAACTTTCCACCAAAACTAAGTCAATACTCAAGGTTTTCAGTGGCTGTTTTTCAAAAACTTTCTCTGGTGTCAAGCTGACCTGTTAATTAAGCAAGTGTGACTTCAGCAGGCCCTTCAAGTCTTTATTTCATCTTGTTTTTATACATTCAGATCCTGAATTATCTTCCTAAGTCTATGCCAAATTTGGGGATTCTGACGCAGAAATCAACAATGACATCTTAGAACAGTGCTTAGACACCCGATGGTCTTCAAGGGCCAGACATGCTCTGTAACGTGCACAGCACGGGAGAATGAGCCGAGAAGTGTGTAGAGACATTGCCAGCAAGGCATGTACTCCTGCGCCTACTGCAGGGCCTGTCCTTGATGTCTCAGAGCAGCCACCATGCCCTTCCTCGACATGGGACTCTCTAGTGTAGAACCAACCAACAGGTTTGGGTTTGCTAACTCCATGTCTGATATTGCAGGCTAATCAAATATATAGACAGTGTGTGTGTGTGTGTGTCTCTGTGTGTGCTTTATTATTATTTATTAGTATAGAATATTTCAATGATCCCTATTCTTTTAAAGGTTCTTATTAGCTTAGAAAGATAATTTAGGATCTGAATGTATAAAAACAAGGCAAAACAGACTTAACAGGCCTGCTGAAGTCACACATGTATTATTTAACAGGTCAGCTTGACACCAGAGAAAGTTTTTGAAGAACAGCCACAGAAGACCTTGAGTGTTGGCTTAGTTTTGGTGGTAAGTTTTGGGAACAAAAAGCTTCCTTTGGCACATGTACTGGCTACCAGCAATCACTGCGGCTAGTTCCTCTCAGGGGAGCTTCCACCTTTCGCCATGCATTCCTTCTAACCAGAAAGTCAGTAGTCACAGAGCCTGGCCAGTCCAAACTCTTTATAGGAAGGCAACAGACTGAACCATGAGATCTGCCTTTATTCCAGTCTGCTCCCATGATGGCCAGGGAATCTGGGCAGTTTACTTTGGAGCCACAGTCTTGATTTCTTCATCTCAGAGTGAAAGGACAGGAGTACATGAGCTCAACTTCAGTCAACTGCCACTTGTTACACTCTCTGATTTCCTTTTTACAATGTATATAAAAGAAGGTGGCAGAGATGGGGTGATGTCTATTTCACTCATTAGGTGAGGAATGAGGATGTGCTGGGGATACAGATGTGGAAAAGGCAAGGACATGTTCTCTGTGAGAGGGTGCAATCAGGAAGCAAATGGGTGTCAGATCAATGCTGAGTAGGGACGGAGTGTGGCAATGCATGTAACAGGGGTTGGGTAGAAACCATGGAAGTGAGATAGATGACCTCTCAGCCATGACCTCTCAGCCATGACCTCAGTGGGAGGAGCTCTACCTCCAAAGCTCACCCCAATTTGCTTTTTCTCCAATTCAATCATCAAACTGTCCCACTGTTCTCATGCCCCATGTCATGTCTCTGAATGACAACCTTCCAGCAGCAAAGCCATTCAGCAAAGCCATTCGTTGAAGTGGGCTTATGTCCAAACAGCAAAAGCTTTTCTCAGTCAGCCTTTGTGGACATTTTAGTTCACTTTCACCTGAGTGAGGGTGGGGACCTAAGCTCACGTCCCAAGTGTATTCCTCACCTCAACCCTTTGTACAGTTGCAGCCATCCTAGTTAGTCACTGACTTTTTTATAGCTTGGATGACTTGCAGGTGCTTCCTCCAACCCCAGACCTCACACTCATGCAAACTCCCCTACAATAGCTATTACGCCAGAGTCCTGTGTTACCAGGTAAACTCTGTTCCCTATTATTAAGGCATTGTGCTTGGAAGACAGAAACAAGCACTGCCTCACCATGTGCCCTCAATTGGAGTCGTTCATAGGATTGGTGGAGGAGTAGATCCCAGCTCCTAACTCACCCCATCCTAGTCATTATAAAATGAGAGCCAGGGCCTGGAGAGACAGCTCCTTGGTTAAGAGCACTTGCTCCTCTTCCAGAGAACCCATGTTCAGTTCCCAACACCCATTTCAGGCAGCCTGTAATGACAGATCCAGGACATTCCAAGCCCTCTTCTGGTCACTGATGATACCCACATACATATCAGATACACTCACACGGGTACAAACACATACATTAAAATAAATGTTTTTCTTTTTACTCTAAAAGAAGGCAGCCAGGTACAAGAGAAGATGGTCTCCTTGCCCCAAGCTTTGAACAAGAAAAAAGTCTTGCTTTTCGTTTTCTGTTTCAATAGATCAATCCAGGCTGAACAGGAAAATGGTAATGAGGCTGAGAGGGGACAGTAGAGGAATATCTACACACTTTCCTGAGCGTGTGTCCCCACCAGGACTGACTGTCTTTTTAATAGTTCTCTCAAGAGAAACTGATCACTAGGCAAGAGGGCGCCAGGAATAAGGGATTGTTGCTCTTCCCTGGGAGTCAGATTTCTTGTTCAGCACAATCCCTGTTTATTTTTTATTTCTCAATTCAAATGTCAGCTTCTTGGAAAGCCTTTTGTCCTCTGGATCTCAGGCTCAGAGTAGTGGTATCCACTCCATCAGGTGGAGGAAGGGGCGGGCTATTGTGGGGCAGACCACCGGAAAGCACCTTATAGGTGTTCACTCTCCTACAGATAACCAATACCCAGTTGTCTCAAAAATTAAATATAAGCATTTTAGAAAATCAGATTAGAATAAATTTTTGAAATACTGAGTTTCTCCTAGGAAGAGGGGAGGAGTAACAGGAAAAAGGAAATTATTAATACTTTATTTAGCTAGTTGTTCAAATCTCCCTACCAATCCCAGTGGTTTGTATGGGGAATGAATAGCTGGGTTTGCTGTTATTTTTTTTCCCTCATGTCAAGAAACTAAAATCACCTTTAACAGGATAGAACAATTGTAGCTTTTAAATTTTGTCTAGGTGAAGAGTTGAGGATTTTCCTTTATGAAAAACAAAGGTTAATCTCACACCAGTCAGAATGGCTAAGATCAAAAACACAGGAGACAGCAGTTGTTGGCGAGGATGTGGAGAAAGAGGAACACTCCTCCACTGCTGGTGGGATTGCAAGCTGGTACAACCACTCTGGAAAGCAGTCTGGCGGTTCCTCAGAAAACTGGGCATGACACTCCCGGAGGATCCTGTTATACCACTCCTGGGCATATACCCAGAGGCTTTCCCTGCATGCAATAAGGACACATGCTCCACTATGTTCATAGCAGCCTTATTTATAATAGCCAGAAGCTGGAAAGAACCCAGATGTCCCTCAACGGAGGAATGGATTCAGAAGATGTGGTATATCTACACAATGGAATACTACTCTGCAATTAAAAACAATGAATTCACGAAATTCCTAGGCAAATGGTCAGAACTTGAAAATATCATCCTTAGTGAGGTAACCCAATCACAAAAGAACACACATGGTATGCAGTCACTGATAAGGGGATATTAACCCATAATCTCGGAAAACCCTAGACACAATTCGCATATCAATAGATTTCCAAGAAGATGGAAGGAGAGACCCCTGGTCCTGGAAAGACTGGATGTAGGGGAATGCCAGGACAGAGAAGCGAGAGGGGGTTGAATGGGGAAAAGAGGGAGGGAAGGGGGCTTATGGGACTTTCAGGGAGGGAGGAAACGGGAAAGGGGAAATGATTTTGAATGTAAATTAAAAAAAACTTGGAAAAAAATAAAAAAAATTTAAAAAAAAAAGAAAAACAAAGGTTAAAGCTTCATGTGAGCGCTTCATGCCTAACTTTCAGGGTAACAGCAGCCACAAGTCATTTTACTATCTTGTGTCAATTTCAGAGAACAGAAAAGCCTGATTTTTAAAAAGTGGTGTTTTTACAAAAACTCAGCTACCCAACCAGCCCTTTTTCACATGCCCACAGCTTTAGGGAAGTACCAACTTGTGTTGATGCTTTTATTGGTTTGGGTTTTCTGTTTGTTTCTATAATACCATGTCACTACTATCATATTGACATTCCTCAAAAGCTGGCCATATTTATTGCATACTTCATTAAAGCAGGTTGGATGTTGCTCAGCTTGTTTTGACTGGGAGTCACGCCATGTTCAACGTATAAAGATTTACATGGTTCATGCGGTGGTTCACATATACTTGACCCAGGGAGTGGAACTATTTGGAGGTGTGGCCTTGTTGGAGTAGGTGTGGCCTTGTTTGAGTAGGTGTGGCCTTGTTGGAGTAGGTGTGGCCTTGTTGGAGTAGGTGTGGCCTTGTTGGAGGAAATGTGTCACTGTGGGCATGACTTTAAGACCCTCATCCTAGCTGCCTATAAGCCAGTCTTCTCCTGTCTGCCTTTGGATGAAGATGTAGAACTCTCAGCTCCTCCAGTCCCATGTCCCACCTTGATGATAATGGACTGACCCTGTGAACCTGTAAGCCAGCCCCAATCAAATGTTGTCCTCTAAAAGAGTTGCCTTGGTCATGGTGTCTGTTCACAGTAGTAAGACCCTAACTACGACATTTTGCATTTGCATGAACTAGTTCTGTGTGCAGGTGAAAGCACAAATTTAAAAATAAATCATGGGAAAAGTTGGATTTGGACATTTCAATTAATTTTGTGATATTTACCTCATGCAATTACCTATATAAAAAGACACATTTTAGTCTTTTTATAGTTCATATTGCTCCCACATACCTTTCTGAAATTTTAAAAGCAGCCATTATTCAGATAACAGCCAGATTCATGTAGCAGCATGAGACACCCAGGAGAAATCTCCGAGTTATACTATCTACAACACCTACCCAAATTTTTGTTGTTGTTGTTATTTAACAAAAATAAAATTTCATTGTTCATTTCTGAAACAAGATCTCACTATCTAGAACAGACTGGCCTAGAATCTGCCCATCCTCTTGTCTCAGCCTTCCTTGGTGCTAACATTACAAGAGAATGCGTGTAGGGGAGGATCCGGTAGACTTCACCTTGATAGACCCTGGTGAAGGATGCGCAGGACCTAACTTGATGGAAAGGTTGAAGTTATTATTTTTAAATTCTCTATTCAGTACACTTGTTGTCACAAAGCATAATTAACTAATTTTATCCTTCATTTATTTTAGGTATTTGTTTGAGAGAGAGAGAGAGAGAGAGAGAGAGAGAGAGAGAGAGAGAGAGAGAGAATGTGTGTGCAAGCACATAAAAGTTTGCCATGGAGACAGAAGAGAACCTGTAGGAGTCACTTCTCTCCTTCCGACATATGGGAGGTGGGGTTCAAACTCAGGCCGTTAGGATTGGTGGCAAGCACCTTTACCTACAGAGCCATCTTACAGGCCCTGGTTTATATTTTTGGAAGAATAAATGCTTTTAATCTGAAAACTCCTCTAGCTGGGGGTTTATCTGCTTCATAAGGAGCTGTGTGCTTCCGCCTAACATAACTTCCATGACTGCTACTGACTGCTCTGGGTCTGACCCCCTTCTGCTGTGGGCCTCGCTTGCTAACATTCTGAATGTCCAATTATAGTTCAGGGTAATGGAGTGCTCTCTCCTCACACCATACATAGCTGCTGACCTCACTGCTCACTCAGCCGTTCTGTTTTGGGCCTTTGGAATGGCTCTTATGGTTCTGGTGACACACAGGTGGCATTGCTGAATCAACCGTGACCCATATAATTCAGGTTTCCAAAATGTAATTTCCATGGGGCCCCCATTACACAAATGTGAATATGGTTTGTGGGTAGGTGGGTTGATCTGTTTTTTTTTTTTAAATATGATTTCTTACTTACAGGGAATGCATCTTCCTTCTGCCAGCCCTTCATTCATAAGAGTTTCCTGCCCCCGTGTACATAAACTAGAGAGCCCTGATCCAATTCACCTGGTTAGTTCATTCTCAGACTGAGGCAGGGCCAGCCATGAGTCTGAATGAAAACCTGGGACACAGGTAAATATATATTTAAAAGGCCAGGTAAGGCTTTGTGCACACATATTAAAGACTGAGACAGCTGAAACCACCTCCTTCAATATTCTTCTTTTTAAAAACTACCTTTGACCCGTTACTGGGCCTAGAACTGTACATATCTGTGCTAGGCCTCATTCTTTGAAAGCATGGAGCCAACCAGGTCCTATTTTAGAGCAGAAATACCAAGATTCTGGACCACTCCGACCATAACTTTAGGAACCCTGTGGGCTACGGGCTAGCATGTCCCACTGACTCTTTGAATCCCAATTTCCTGAGGTGGTTGTTGGAGTGGCATGTGACCTGCCCTTTTACATCTCTAAGTTTATTAATCTGGGCCTTCTCTTTCTTACTTTTGGCTAAAATGACCAGGGTTTGCCGATCTTGCCTATCCTTTCAAAGAACAAACTTTTTGTTCGATCAGTTCTATGTGCTTTTTTTTTTTTTAGTCTTCACTTCATTAATTTTGCCCCTGATATTATTTCTTGCCATCTTCTGCTTTGAGGTTTAGGCTGCTCTCCTTTTCCTCAGACCTAACTGTACGTCATCAGGTTATCTGAGACCTTTCCGAGTTTTTAATGGCAGCACTCCAAGTCAAAACTTTCCTCTGAAAACTGCGTCTGCTGTATCCCAAAGGCTCTGGTTTCATTTTCACTGAATTCCAGGAACTTTGAGATTTTTCTCTCCAATTTTTTTTCACTGACCCAGATCACTCAAAAGTATTATATTGTTTAATATCTAAGTATTTGTGTGGCTTCTACAGTTTTTCCTGCTATTGATTCCTAATTTGAGATCTGATAATATATAAGAGATAATGTGTGTGTGCATGCCTGTGTGTGTGTGCATACATGAGTGTGCTTGTGTGTGGGCATGTCTCTGTGTGTATGTACATGCATGTGTGTGTGTGTGTGTGTGTGTGTGTGTGTGTGTGTGTGTGTGTAGACTTGCTTCAGAACCTCAGAGGTAGTTTCAATCTTTGAGCAGAAAATGCCAAGAACCTGGACTATTCTGTCTGTAATTGTAGGAGTAGGTAACCTGGGCTGCCTAGAAAAATATGTATCCTTATTTCTTTTGGAGGGAGTATTCTGTAGGTATCTATTTAGGTACATTTGATCTATGTTGTAGTCTAATTCTGAAGTTTCTTCAGTGATTTGTAGCTAAATGCAGAAGATTGATGGGAAATGTATCAATACATTCTTCAAAAATTGTCAAAAGACAAATTTACACCATCTTAACGAGCCAATAACATATAACTTTGAGCCAAGTGCTCTGCCAGAAAAGCAAGCTCTCTAAATGAGCTTCTAGATTTTAGCGAGGCTGAGTCTTCAGAAGTGCTACACCAGATGAGAGTCCAGCTTTCTTAAGTAGATTTTCTTTCTGTTATTTGATAACTCTGGGAAACTTTCAGTATTTTGAGGCCTACGCCATACTTTCAGAAGAGCCTGCGATATGTTCCTTCCACACATACAAGCATAGTTCAGACAAAATAGTGCTGCTGCCTTTGAAACGTCCCGGCAGAGCGTGTGACTGGCAAGCTCCACTTGTATCAAGAGCCTCTTAGCATCGCTGAGCACAGCCCAAGCACAGTTGGAGCTTTAGACGGTCTTGGAAGGTTGCAGAGTCACAGAGACAGCTACAGTTTGCATTAAAGTTTGTGTTTCATTGGGCTTCATGGACTTTCAAAGGCCTTTGATGGAAAAATTATGTATTGGTTGCTTAAAAGTTATGTGTTTGAAATAATAAGGCATACCCTTTTCTCCCCCCTTGACCAAGGTAATGATTCAGGTCTATTATCTGAAAATTCTTTCTTTCACCCCCATTCCTTGAGAAGAGTGAGTTGTCTCTAACAGAAATTCTTTCAGGCAGAGATTATGCATACCACATTAATTAGGAAAAAGTGTGTTTCTTGACTCTTCAAACCAGCTGTTCTTAGTGAAGACAAAGAGGTTAATGCTTGTATAATGTGCATGTCAGATTAGTTCTCCAACCCTTGTTGATACTTCAATAAAACTGACTTGACCTTTTTAAGTCCCCAGCCATCAGAAATTCTGTCAGAATTTCAGGGTGTTCCTTATGTCCTGAGGCTTATGTCTGTCACCCTAGCTCCAAGTTACTGCTCACCAGGACTCCAGCCCAAGCCTGGCCATTGCTCTCCCATTGTGCCAGCTGTGTGACACACTGGGTGACTTTTTACTACTTGCTATTCAAAACACCAAGGGGAATGTGCAATGGGTTCTCCTGACACTGCTGGGTTGTAGAGAATAGTTCCAGGGCAGAAATGAAATGGAGTTAAGGAACATGACAGAAACCAGGGAGAGAAAGGTGTTTTCCCCCAGCTAATGGATTCTGCGTTTATTTCATGGTCCCTAGGCTCTACGCATTTGAGTGGAACTTCATGGTGGTGGGAGCATTGTGGCAGAAGACAGCATTCATATCATAGATAAAAAGCAGAGAGGGAGGGGAAGGGGCCTACACCAGCTAGGTCTAACCTTCTAAAGTTTCCAGAACCTCTCAAAACTATACCACCAGACAGAAAGCAGATGTCAAAAATCATGAGCCTATGTGGAACATTTCATATAAAAACAGAAGTCTTTTTGTTTTCTTTCTTTTTAAAATCTCCCCCCTCCCGTGTGTGTGTGTGTGTGTCTGTCTGTCTGTCAGTCTGTCTGTCTTTCTGTCTGTCTGTCTTTCTGTCTGTCTCTATCTACCTCTCTTTTTCTGACTGTGTTCCTGTCTTTCTCTGTGTGCGTCTGTCTCTTTGTCTATCGCTCTCTGTGTCTCTCTGCCTCTCTATTTATATGTGTCTCTGTCTGCTTCTCTGTGTGTCTCTGTCTCTCTGTGTCTCTGTCTTTTTCTCTGTCTCTCTCCATGTCTCTCTGTTTGTTTCTCTGTGTGTCTGCCTGTCTCTTTCTGTGTCTCTATCTCTTTGTCTCTAACTGTGTGGATCTCTCTGTGTCTCTGTGTCTCTGGCTCTGGCTCTCTATGTGTCTCTGTCTCTATCTCTCTGTGTCTCTATTTCATGTATGTCTGCTTCTCTGTCTCTTTCTGTGGCTGTCTCTCTCTCTCTCTCTCTCCTATCTGTATGTATCTTTCTGTGTCTCCCTCTCTGTATCTCTCTGTCTCTGGCTTTTTCTGTGTCTCTCCATGTCTCTGTATCTCTGTGTCTCTCTCTCTCTATCTCTGCATATGTATCTCCCTGTGTCTCTCCTTGTCTCTCTCTCTCTCTTCTCCCTCTCTTCCCCCCACCCCTTCTTGTCAGCCTTTGGCTATGTTTCCCAGGACAGTCTCAAACTCTGTGTCTTCCTACCTCAGCCCCCTTATTAGCTGAGGTTAACAGATGAATGCCACTGCACCCAGATTCCATGTCTTTCCAGTAAGGCCATTGCTGAGTAGCAAGTGTTCAAAAGCTGTGCTCTTAGCAGACTATGGTCCTTGGACTGACAATATCAGCGTTACCCATGAGCCTGTGTAAAGTCAGTCTCTCAACTGTCCTCCTCCAGACCTACCTTGTAAAATAAATTCTACATTGTTCTTAAATAACTCCTGACTGTGTTACTTTGAGAAATAGCATTTACAATTACATACTGTTAGTGGTCTAAGTAAATAGGCGACTTAATAGCCAGGTTTATATACTGCAGTAGCCAAGTGTGCTCTGAGGCTATTATTTGCTGTCCAACTGTTCTTTCAACTATACATACTTCTTTTTATTACATTTTAATTTAATTTCTAATGAATCATAATTTTTATTTGATTTTTAAATTATGGTTTTTATTAAATTATAAATGTACAATAGTTTAACTCTACACACACTTATATTTTTAAAAGAAAAACATTACATCTTATTACACCATGATCTTGGCTAACAGTGTTTCAAAACTTTTGGAAAAAATTCTTAGAAAGGTTTCACACACTGGTGGGTGGTGGTGCGCCATCTTTAACACCAGTACTTAGGAGGCAGTGGCAGTTGGATCTCTGAGTTCGTGGCCGCCTTGGTCTACAGAGTGAGTTATAGGACAGCCAGGGCTACACAGAGAAACCCTGTCTTGAAAAGCCAAAGGGAAAAAAAGAAAAGGAAATAGAAAAAGGTTTCACACATCACCTGAAATTTACAAATTTAACATTATCAAAGAAAGAATACTAGTACATTCTTGCAACGACCACTAAAAAGAAACAATTAATGAGCTAAGAAACTGGAAAATGAGTGTGTGTGTGTGTGTGTGTGTGTGTGTGTGTGTGTGTGTGTGTGTGTGTAATCTTTCCTACACAATAAGGTAATGCCATTAAATACTCCAGTCTATTCACAGAATGGCTCTCTGTATCTGTTCTGGTATCCAACTGTATCACTCTACATTTGTGCTTGACTGAGATAAGAATCCTCTGAACACAGTTACTTGATAACCTGAAGCTGTTCAGTTCCTCTAGACGCCCATCCTTTCTGCTTTATACCCTTAAACCCACAGCAAGCAAGAAGAAACTCAGCATCGACTCCTGCCCCCTCAATCCCCACTTCCTTTGCTCCCTCAGAACCACAGCTTCCTGCGCAATATGGTTCCTCAAAGTTCCAAAGTTTCCCTCTTCATTGTGCTGTGGCATAATGAAATATGAGGATAGTTCCCATTGAAGTGTAGCACAAAGAATGTGAAGGTCATTTCCAAAGTCATTATATTTTACACTTTCGTCATCTTCTCTGCAGTTGCCATAATTGCCTTCCTTGCCTCAAGCCTGCTTGCCATACCCAGATTTCCACCACAGTCTTCCTCCTCCTCCTCTTCCTCTTCCTCATCCTGCTTCTCGTTCTCCTCCATAGCCAGGGCTACCTACAAAATGCCACCCCCAAGCCCTTCATCATACCCATGGTAGCCACCCCCAAATCCATGGCCCATTTCCATATTCCCCCACCCACAATAAAGTTGTTTCCTGGTTCTGGTTCAAAGTTTCAACCACCACCATGAGATTCCACCCAACCAAAGTTCCCTCTTCTTCCATTCCTGGCTCTTTGGATTTTTGTATTTTTTTGCCTTTTCTTCCTTCTGCATTGTGACCATTGATGATGGGATATTTTTGTGACTCAGTTCTTTCCTGTAGGAACATGCCTATGCCTCTTTTTTTTTTCTTTCTTTCTTTCTTTTTTTTTTTTTTTTTTTTTTTTTTGGTTTTTTGAGACAGGGTTTCTCTGTATAGCCCTGGCTGTCCTGGAACTCTCTCTGTAGACCAGGCTGGCCTCGAACTAAGAGATCCGCCTGCCTCTGCCTCCCAAGTGCTGGGATTAAAGGCGTGTGCCACCACCACCCGGCTCTACGCCTCTTTTCTTCCCATTCTGCCTATTGGTAATTTTAAAAAATATTATTTTGATTATATCATTGTTTCCACGTTCTTCGGAGTAATAGCTAGTGATGTTCTTCAGCATCTTCTTTAGCCCCACAGACAGCTTGTTCGAAGTCATGTGGGCTCTGGGTTTTTAAGATTCCTCTGGCTCGGCACCTCTCCCCTCAATTAAAAAAGCCTCGCACCCAAATCAGTGTCAGCTCCAGCTGTGGATGGTGGCCAGATTCACAAAACCAAATCATCCTGATCCTTCATTCTCAGGGCCCCTCCTAACCACTCAGTCTGTGTCCTTTCCCATTGCTCATAGTAGCTTCTCAGACTTTCTCCCATGGTTTCAATTCATAAGCCACTAACAAAGAGTCTACGGAACTACCCTTTGTCTCTTTTTCTTCTCCCCAGGAATAGTTTCTAAAGTGTCCTCCATCCCAGACTAGGTCTCCTTAGCTCGGTTTCCCACAGGCTGGATGAGATAAGAATTCTGATTATTCTGTGCTGTCCCACCCTGCTCCTGAAAGCACACAGCTGGGAGGAGCAGCATACTCGTGCCACCGCAAGCCGGCCTGTGAGCTTTGTGAGCTTTGGGTGGACTCCCTGTCTCCACCTCCCACTTTGCCATAGGCATGCTGGAGTTGCAGATGTGAGCCCTGCCACCCTGCCTTTTGTAGGTCCCAGAGACTGAGCTCACACGGGGTTCTTACCTGCTTAAACTACTGCCCTGGTATGGTGGGTGGTGGGTTTTTGGTATATGGAAAACAGGGTTGAATGCTTTGGCCCTTTACCTGCATCAAGGCAGTGAGGCTTACTGGAACACAAAGGTACTCCAAGGTACTGTGGAGATGGAAATAGGAGGAACTCTTGAGTCTTTCATGATTAGGCCAGGCAACATAGTAAGACCTCATTTCAAAACCAAAGGTAGAATGACTTCAATGTGAACCATTAAATAAACTGCCCTAGTTGGCTTCTCCCACCTTCTGTGCTAAGGATCCATGAGTGGAATCCAAACATCTAAGATCAAGCTAGGTGTGGTGGCCTGTGCCTGTAATTCCAGCGCTTAGGCAGCTAAGTCAAGAAGCTAGTTCATGGGTATCCTGGGCTACATAGTGAGTTCCATGTTAGCCTTGAGTTACATAGTAAGTCCTGGTCTTGGAGAAAGAAAGAAGGAGAGAAAGAAGGAAGGAGAAGAAGAAGAGAAAGAAGGGGAGAGGGAAACGAAGAAACAGGGGAGACAGGGAGTCCTTTCTACATCATACCTGCCTTACAGCTTCTCTAACTTCCACTCTTCTGTTTACAGAGAGTTGGATCTTACCAAGCTGCCATTTTGTCATTAAAACACAGTTGTTTTCAGTTTTTCTTATTTTTTCATTGATTTTCTGTTAATTACTCATTTGAGCTTATTTTTAACATATTGGGCTACATACATTTTAATTATACTTCCTTGCTACACAATGGCCCCAAAGTCTGGCTCCTGGGAGCCTCTGTGCATCTTTAAATCCTCTCTTCATTGTGATTTTTGTCCTCAGTATCCAGGACTCCTCACGTTTCAGTAGCTCCAGCATTTAAGAATGCAGAAAGGTTTCTCAGTAGGCCACAGACAACATCTGACTGATGCAGGATAATTAGGAAGTTTCTTTTCAATGATCTATCTGCCGGTTACTGAAGATGATACCACATTGACCTTTAGAACAGTCAATTCGTACTCTAGGTGCCTATTAAAAGCCCTCTGTCAATTACAATCATTCGAATTGCGTTTCTTGCATGAAATGTTACCAGAGTAGGCATTTCCCAGCATGCTTCTGCACATTTGTGTTTATCGGGGACCCTTCTGTGAATCAATGGCCAATGGAGGGCTGGTCACAAGCCTGGCTTTGTTAAACTATGAAATGTCAACTCCATACTGAAGTGCAGCAGAATATCCCCTGTCCGGGTAAACATGTCTTCTCCTCTCCAGAACAGTCTATTTATAACCAGTCTCCTCACAGGACCTGAGGTGACGGCTATTTACCTTCCTAGAAACTAACTTTTGCCCGCAACTCTCTTCTTAAAACAATTCTCAAGTCTCTGCTTCCATCCATTGCAACTGAACATCCGTTTAGCTAATTTTCTTCTTCACATCCATTGAGTCCTTGACTTAAAAACAAATGAACAAAACAACCTGGCCAGGTCAAGAAACCCAACCCCTCTCCCCCAACCAGGGCACCGCCCTCTTCCCCACTGTTGCCCTCAAACTGAAGACCAAAGAGGGAGAGGAGGGCCCTGGCTGCTCCAAGCCAGCGCGCAGGCTCAGCCTGTTTGCTCCAGTGAGATGGCAAGGGGTGATTCTAAAAATTACTGCCACTAGGGTTTGTCAGGAGGCTGCGGGTGACTCCTCACTGGGTTTCCCTTCTCCCACCCTCCCTTTCTCTCCACAGATCACCTCCCCAAAGGAGTCTGCTGTTAAACCTTCCCCATTACCAGCGGGCTCTCACTTCACACCGGGAGAGAGAAGCTGGGACCGCAACTGCCAACTCTTGCCGACTGGATCCTAGGGTGTGTATGGTTGTGTGGGTGGGAGGCAGCGGGGTGTCTGAGAGTTGGTGGCATTAGAGTTATTTTCCTGAGGGTCTCTCCAGCTGGGTGCTACAGGTCATGTCCCTTGATCTGAAGTTGGGAGACAGAAAAACTTTGTCCTGGAATTTGAGAAATGTTGTAACCAAGGAAACAGACACGGTAACTGATACGTGTGAGTGATCTGCTATAAAAGTAAAATTACATGAGCTTTGTAACAATTGTTTTAAATCTCTAAATCATATACGTTTTTCTTCCACTGTTTTATAGAGAAGAAGAAACAAAGAAAATGTTTCTCAGGGCTTGCTCAGGAGATTTAGAATTCCATCTTTAATTTCATTAGCAACCGCTTAAACATGTGGTTTCGTCAACACAACAGCTTAGGAGAGACACAATTTTACAAGTTTTAGCTAAATCAATAATACAAAACTCAAATGAACTCTCTGATTCCCCAAAATATAACTTCTCGACAAAATTGAACCCCTACCTCCGCAAATACCCTACATTTGTCATTTGACAGAAAATATAGAGGTTTTCTGGGGATTCAAATAGCTGTTTGAGAGGAAGTAGCTCCAGACAAGATCCCAGCACCTCTGGCAGAAAATGCCAGTAAGGTTATAGAATTAATGGGAACATAGCTCCAACGTAAATGTGCTCGTATGGTTATCATGATCTATGTTTCACATTTTTTTAAAAAAAAAATCATTTTGGTGACGAAATGGCAAAGTGGAAACCCTGTTTCAACGGACTTAACTAAAAATGGGCAGCTTGGGCCGCTTGCTTCTGTTTCTATTCCGGGAGGCAGAGCTGATGGGCCCCAACAGATGCAGCCCTTGGAACGCTCCAGGGAGACGTAGCAGGCACAGCTGATTCTCACCCTTAGCCAGAGTCCGGTGGATCCCCGTCCTGGCGCATGCTAGTGTCAGCGATGCTTCAGCACACGTGCACACTCAGGGTGGTAGGCAGTGGAAGAATGCGCTCACACAAGGACCACTATTCTGCTGCCTTGGCCCAGAAATCAAGTTGAGAATAGGAGTGATTTTATTTAAAGTCAATACGTGCATGCAGACTTGCCCACTTCCAGGTGAGGACACAGTTATGTTTCCATTTCTTGGCAACATCAGCCCAGTGGTTCTAGATGTATTTTTGGATTGTGTACATTTTCAGGAACTTAAAAAAAAAAAAAACAAACAAACACAAAACTTTGAGCCACTTTACAGGAAAGTACCATGAAGACATGTGGGCTGCAGGCTTCAGAATAGTCCTCAGGGCTCATGACCCATCTAGAACCAAACCCAGAGTGGAGTTGCTAGATAAAAATGCAGAGTACCCCACTCAACTTGAACTCCCTCATAAAATACCAATACAAACCAGCTTCTGGGACAAGCATTTCTAACGTATATATGTCCTGGTTTATCTGAAATCCTAAGTATGCCTCTTATATTTTATCTGCTGGGTGATAACTCAGAACTAGTTGAGTAGATTCCATGTACATCTTGTCGGACTCATCTCTATCTGAGAAAGAGTTAATTCTGGGGATTCAAACAGCTGTTTGAGAGGAAGTAGTTCCAGACAAGATCCCAGCACCTCTGGCAGAAAATGCCAGTAAGGTTATAGAATTAATGGGAACATAGCTCCAACCTGACAAAAGGTTAAGCTAAAACCCTAAACGCTGTATCTCATTCATGCCTTGCAAATGGCTAGAGCAGAATTGATACCAAAATTCAGTTTCAGTTCTGTGATAAGCAAAGAAATTTGAGGTCTTAAGATTCAGTTTCCACAGGCCATAGTTGGGGGGTGATTATAAACTCAATTTCTAACTCCCTTACAAACACAAAAGACAAAGAAACGCCTCTTGTTAAAACTTTGCTGGGCCTGATGGCACATGTCTTTAATCCCAGCACTCAGAAGGAGAGACAGCTGGATCTTTGTGATTTTTGAAGCCAACATGACCTATATAGAGAGGCCCTGTCTCAAAAAATATTTTTTTCAACAAAACCAAAATCTCTCTTTTTTTGATCCTGTATCTTGGATGCAGAGAACCAAATCGTAGTTAACTTTGTATTTACAGTCTCAATATCTGTAAATAAATCAAAGCACCGCTCTTATGTTAAATGTACAACATTTACAATATTTATTTTTAAGGAAAAAGACGTAATTTCATGTTCAGTCTGACCCTAGAAAGAAGTACTTAGTCATCTAATCAACAAATTAATTTATCAAAGCCTCCCCTCTCTGCACCTATAGTTTTGACTGGCCCAACCTACTGGAGTTTTGTATCCTTACCACCCTTAACAAGAGAAAGAAACTCACAGGATTTATGTATCTTCAAAACTCTACTTCTCACTTAAAAACACTTTAACAACTAGGGCTGGAAAGAGCTATTCTGCAGTCTCCATGTGTACAATTTGATTTTATAAGCCATGGGTCTTCCTCACTCTGTCTCAATTTTCTCATGATGGAAAAAGCTAGTTTTTCCTCTTCTATGGGCTTTAACTGACCTTGGATTAAAGAGAAGAAAAATAGAGACTGGGTGTTATGTGGGTTTGAATTTTCGCTCCAACACACATCGAGTATGACTTATGTGATTATAGAAAAAAAAATTTAACTCTCTGAATCTTGATTTCTCCATTTGCAAAATAAGGATAGTACAAGATTTTTATTTTACGATTTCCGCATCATTTAAACTTAGAAAATCGAATTATATAAAGTAGGTAACCCAGACTCCAACATACAATAAGCCCTATGTATTGAATATATCCTAGGTATATACTACTACTTAGAGAGAAATGGAAATATCTATTTACATTTAATACATATAGATACATAATTGGTGGTTTATATTTTGGAATTATTAATGTACTTAAATTTGACAAGAACAAAAGACGATGGACAATGTGATTATTTACATAAGCCTGCTTAGTTGCTAATCAGGTGTAGAATATATTGTACCATTACCTCACTGTGAAAATTGCCTAGGACACAAGACTCGTGTGGGCAGAGAGGAAGAGCCTATGGGCTGGTGTGGTACCCATTCTTACCATTCTCCCCAGTTCCAGGGAGAGCTCTTCTTGAGGGATGGGGCATGGAGGAGAGGAGACAATATCATTGTCAGTTACTATTAAATGTTACTATACCTGGGTACCCTCCGAGGAGGAATGAGGTAGAGCTTCAGTAGGCTCCAGTAGGCCAGGAAGTCTCTTTTAACCCTCTGCACCCCGTGCAAGGTCTTTTCTTTATCCCGCGAAGGCAGAGGCAGAAAGGGACTGGCAGGGCTCATCCGATCTCACAAGCTCCGCTGATGTGGATGGCCTGTTTTTTTTGTTTTGTTTTGTTTTGTTTTGTTTTTTTCAGCATTTCCTGTTATGGCAGGAACGCTGTGAAAAACACAAGCCATCGGTACTTCCAAGACCACTCTGAAAAGCTCTTCTTCCCTTTGGGCATAAAGGTGGGAGCTCATCAGAGCCAACATGAGGGAGAATAACTCAGCGTGTGGAATCCAATTCAGAAGGCCTTTCCTATACATACATCTTGTGTGCACTGCCTATGTCTCAGCATTCCAGGTCCCACATTAAGGTCCTTGATGTGGAGTTAATTTTATGAAGGGAAATAGATGCAGGTCTAATTTTGTTCTCCTACACATGGACAGTTTTCCCAGCACCTTTGTTGAAAATGTTTTCTTCAGTGTAAGTTGTCGGCATTTTGTCAAATGTTCGAGAACTGTAGTTGTGTGTACTCACGCTTAGATCTTCTATTTTGTTCCACTGTTCTTATGCCTGTCTTTGTACCAGTACCATACTGGTTATACTACACCATCTCTGTAGTCTGTCTTGAGATTTGGAATAGTAATCCCTCTGAGGATTGTTCTTTTGCTTAGAATTGCTTTGGCTATCTGGAGTCTTTTGTGATTGCGTATAACTTTTAGGATTTTTTTTTTTAATTTCTAGGAAGAAAGATGTAGGTATTTTGGTTGAGATTGCACTGAATCTGTAAACTGCTTTTGTAGGCTGATCATTTCACAATAGTAATTCTACCAATCCATGAACATAAGATGTCTTTCTATCTTTCTATTTTCTAGTGTCTTTCTCAGTCTTTCTTCAGAGACTTAAATTTTCCATTGCAGTGGTCTTTCACCTCCTTGGTTAGGTTACATCTAGATATTTTATCTCTTTGAGGTTATTGTGAATAGAAGTATGTCCGTGATTCCTCTCTCTCTCTCTCTCTCTCTCTCTCTCTCTCTCTCCCTTCCTCCCTCTCAGTATCTTGGCTTTGGTGTACAGAAAGGCTACTTACTGGGTTTTGTAAGTATATCTTGTACTCTGCCACTTTAATGAATTGTTGATTACTTCTAGATTTTTGGTGGATTTTTTTTGTAGAATGTCTTATGTATAATATCATATCATCTGCAAAATATAGATGATTTGACTTTAATTCCCTTCTCTTGTCTAATGTTTGAAGCACTATGTTGAGTAAGACTGAGGAACAGTGGGCAGCCCTGCCTCATCCCAGTTTTAACTGGATCACATGAAGCTTTCTCCCATTAGGACACTGCTGGCTGTGGGTTTTTCATATGCCTTTACTGTGTTGGGACATGTACTCTTCAGTCCTACTCTCTCTAGGGCTTACATTACTATGAGGGCGTGTTGGATTTTGTCAAAGGCTTTTCCTGCATCTATACATATAATCATGTAATTTTTTTCTTTAAGAGCATTTTTATGATTTATTACACTTAAAGATTTATGTATGTTGAACCATCCTTACATCTCAGAAATAAATCAGCTTGACTTGGTGGATGCCCTTCTCCACGCATGCCTGAATTCAGCTTGCAAGACTTTTCAGGGGATTTTTTACATCATTTTCATCAGGGTTATTGGCCTGCATTTTTTTTTTGCCTGTGTCTTTACCTGCTTCTGGTATTACAGTAATATTGTAGAAGGACTTTGGATGTGCTCCTTTTGGTTATATTTTTGAGTAAAATTTTTGTTACTCTTCTTTGAAAGTCTAGTAGAGGGGGGTGGAGAGTTGGCTTAAGTGGTTAAGAGCACTGACTGCTCTTCCAGAGGTCCTGAGTTCAATTCCCAGCAACCACATGGTGGTTCACAACCATCTGTAATGGGATCTGATACCCTCTTCTGGTATGTCTGGAAACAGCTACAGTGTACTCATATGCATAAAATAACTCATCCATACGACACCTATATTCTTGGGTGCATGGCCATCCACTGTAACACAGTCAACACAAGTTCCAAACTATTCTTCATTCCTCTGTAAATACCTATGAACCACATAGTCATGCTTACCATAGCAACGGCCCCATTTCTCAGCACCAGTCTTCTGCATGGGTTACTTTTCTTGTTAATGTAATCAAATACCTTACAGTTGAAAGTAATGATCGTCATGGTAAGAAGGGTGCCAGGGCAGAAACATAAGGAGCTGGCCACCTTGTGTCCAGAGTGAGAAATGAGAAAAACATTGGTGTTCAAGTGGCCTTCTTTTTATTCAGCCCAGGACTGGAGCCCACGGGATGTTACCATCCACATTAAGGATAGGGTTTCTGCCCAGCTAAACCTTTGTGTAAACACCTGTAGACATGTGTTTCATGGTGAGTTTAGACCCCCATCAAAATGACAATCAAGATTAACCTTATATGTATTAGCAATCCTGTGAGGCAGGTATTATTTTATTTTTTAATTATTTAATAATTTCATATGTATACATAAGTTATCTTGAATATATACACTTGCCATTACCCTCTCTTGTCCCCTCAGTCCTGCAGAAACCCTTCTTCCCATAAAATTCCTCTGTCTCTGTCTCTATCTCTGTCTATCTCTCTCACTCCATCCATCCATCCATCCACCCATCCATTGAGTCATTAATTAGGGTTGTTTGTATGCACATGGGCAGAGAATTGTTTATTGGAGTTTAAGTAACTACTCAGTGACTACAGCTCTGAAAATGGTTTGTCCTCCCCCGGCATCCATTGACTGCCAAAGCCCTCATACATCCATGATGGAATATTGACAGGCCTCATTTTCTAGAGTCTTGTAAAAAAAAAAGTAACCAGAGCTTCTGTGATTTCATGAGTGTAATGACCAAGTTATGCCCACACATCAATTTACAATATTCCTCCTCATCCTTTAGCCCACGCTCTGTCTGCCCCCTCTTCTACAACGTCCCCTGAACCTTGGAGCAGGTAATATAGATGTCACATATAGGACTGCACACTTCACAATTCACTCAGTTCTCAGCACTTTAACCAACTAGGCTCTCTGCATTAGTTGACACCACTGCACAATAAAGCATCTCTGACCAAGGCTGAAAACAGCACTGGATTATGGCTGGTTATAAGCATAAATGTTTAGAAGACAGTTTGACAGTGCATCCATTTACCCAAGCATCCATAGCAGATCCCTCCCTAAACCTATGACTTTCTTCAACATTGGCTTCTGACCAGGCTTCATATCAGGTATAAAGTCCCTCTGTGGAAGGAGACCTCAACTCCCAGAAGAAGGCAGTTGGTTACCCTCATGCCAATACTGCACCACTGTGCACAGCTCGCTGAGTAGCACAGCAAATTCCAGCATGCTGGGTGAGAGTGTCAGTAACTTTTCTCCCATGTAGCCTCTTAATGCCTTCCAGCATGTTGAAAGCTAGTCAGCAGGGAGGAGACCTCCAGCTCAGCTCCACCTTAATTCCTCTGGGTCCCCCTGGTCAGCAACTTAAAAGGATGTGTAGCAAAAAATAAAATTGGAGATTTTAGATAAATAAGCCACAGCTCTAGAAAAAGCGTTAGCCAATTCTGCCTCTCTTTATATCCCTTTTTAACTTTTTATTTTTAATTAGCTTACAAGGTAGTTAGTTTCCATGTGGCTTTTTCATAGCATCTCCTAAGTTTTGGTTAATTCCTTCCCTACCTTCTCCTCTCTTGTCTCCCTCCTGCTTAACCCTTTCAACCCCAGTATCACACACACACACACACACACACACACACACACACACACACACACACACACACTGCTGTGATCCCAATCCAGCTGTGACAGAGGCCCTGTGCTTCTGCACCATCTTTTTCAGAGCTAGCTGACCCAGCAGGTGAGGGTCATGTTTTCTTTGTGTAGCCAACAGAGGTCACACTGTGGATAAGTAATAGAATTTGGACTGGAACCATGCTTTTATCATCATTCAGCCTGAAGCGTGATCTAAATCTCCTTGTAATCTCTTCTTTCAGTCATAGATTATATAGAAGTATGTTATTTAATTTCCTAAGTTTGGGTGTTAAGTAGCTTTCCTGGATAACCTGTGATTATTTCTAACTTCATTCCATTGTTGTCAAATAGTGTGTTCTACACAGAAGCCATCTGATGTCAATGTATTCACGCTGACTGAGGCATTTTTGGCAACTCTGAATGTATTAGTAGAATTTGTATCTTACAGTTGTACATAATGTCCCATTAGGTCAGTGATTACTAATGTTCACATTTTGGTAACTCACATTTTTTTCTAGTTCCATCAATTGCTGGGTTAACTTTCTCATATATAATTGGGAATTGCTTATTTCTCTCTATAATTCTGTCACGTGTTACTTCAGGTCCTTCAAAGTTCCATAATTATCAACCTATGCATTTATGATAGTTATATCTTCATGTTGAATTTATATTTGCATCATTGTGAAATTCTATCACTAGTGAAAATTCTTTTTTGTTCAAGTCTATTTTACCTGATACCAAAATAGCCACTAAAACTTTATGTTAATTATTGCCTTATAAATATTTTTATAAAACTTATTTTCTACTTCCCTGTGTCTGTATAGTGAGTCTTTTATAAATAGCATATATCTTAATCTTGCTTTTGTTTATCTAGTTTGGTAACCTGTGCCTTTTAATGCTTTGCCATTAATATATATGATAATCACTAATACATTGGTCTAACATTACACTGTTGTTTGCCCCCTCCTTTCTAGTCTTCGTTTGAATTCTCAGCTATACTCAGGGTGTCTCTAGAGCTCTGTTGTCCAATACAATGATCATCAGCCACTTTTGGCTACTAATTGCTTAAAATGTGGCTAACCCAAAGCACGACAAACTAAGTTCTAAAGTGTACACAGAGTTTTGAAGATTTAGTGTGAAAATAGAATATTAGCTATTATTAGCATTAATTAGCTATTAATAGCATTAGTAGCATATTAAATTTATCAAAATTACATGTGAAATGACAATATTTTATATATGCTACAGTAAATAAAATCACTAACATTAATTTCAACTATTAATTTTTACCTTTCTGATGCAGCTACTCAGGTTTTTAGATTGCATACATGACTTACAGTCCTGTAGGACCATACTGCTCTAGACTAGTGGATCTCAACCTATGGGTCAAAACCCCTTTGGGGGTTGAACAACCCTTTCACAAGAGTCCCCTAAAACCATCAGAAAACACAGATATCTGTCATTTACAATTCATTATAATTACATATCACAATTCATAACAGTAGTAAAATTGCAGTTATTAAGTAGCAACAAAAATAATTTTGTAGTTGGGGTTCTGTAATTTAATTATTTATTTTAGCTGGCTCCTATAAAAGACACAAAATCCTGGTATTTTATTTATAAACTGGGCAGCTTCTGGGCTATTCTGACTTATACCCCAGCCATATGTCCCTTAGTACTTGCTGTTTGAGTCTCACCCAGGCTACCTTTTCACCCCATCAGCCTGTCCTCCAGGGGCACTCCTCCATGGACACGTGCTCACGGTCCATCTCGTCTCATGGCAGCCTCCTCCTCTCCCCATTGCTTTTCTCCTGCTTTCCCTGGTCTGTCCTGAGAGTCCTTACTGGATCCTCAAGTCCTACCTTTCCTTCTCTCCTGTCCCATCAGAGTTTCTAGCTTTTTAATTAAC